>OY811971.1:8472288-8773610 GCA_963681505.1 Eunapius fragilis | reverse complement strand
GCTCCGTCCATAATCTTTGGTGGTGATGTCATTGCATGGGACCCGTTCGAAAACATTTCGTCGTAAAAAGATTTTCGGATACGCATGTATTTGAAACCTATTCGAAAGTTTGTATCATCCGGAATTTGTCACAATCGAATTACATTACACACAAACAAACAAAAACAAGGTTTTGTACTTAACTGCATTACTTGTAACACGACACTTCCTTTAGGACCTCATACATGTAACTATAACATGGACCACTTACAGCATTAGTCTGGGTGAAGTACGGAGCGCTGCTGCTTCTGAAGGCATAGCCCTCTGCTGGGGGGTCAGCCTGCCCACCCATGGACATGGCCGCCAACCTGTAAGCATAGAAAAGAAAAAAAAAAAAAATCGGAGGGACTGCACAGACCACTCAATACACATCACAGTCCACATCACAGCCTACTCCACACACATAAAATGTAGTTGACTGTCAACACTACATCAGAATTGTTACACCTTACTGAATCAGATATGTGCCCATTTCTTGTGCAGAACTTTCCTCAGGAAAACATAGTCCAAATATTTCCCCTAAGAAGAAATCAGAATTTAGATCGACACTTGCATCAAGCACATGGGAGCAAGGTGTGTAAGGTCCAATACTGGTACGTGTACATGTATATCCTTAATGACATTGATACAATAAACCATGACATCAGGTGACAACTCCTCAATCATGCCCCTCCTTCATTCACACACGTGCACACACCACACACACACACACACTACCTGTTCCATTACATGTAATACAGATGCGTACCTGTCGTATTTTTCTTGAATAAAACAAATGATAGTTCCATACGTAACTCCATGTCAGGGTAGATGAGTTCTCGAATATTTTCACTCTTCAGGCGGTTCAGAATAGCAAATCCAAATAACGGTTTTGATATTCTGTATACAGCAGTAATTTTAGAGACAACCAAAACATTGCATTAGGGTGATGTGTAATCATCAGAGTGGTGTAGCCATGTACATGTGTAATCATCAGAGTGGTGTAGCCATGTGCATGTGTAATCATCAGAGTGGTGTAGCCATGTGCATGTGTAATCATCAGAGTGGTGTAGCCATGTGCATGTGTAATCATCAGAGTGGTGTAGCCATGTACATGTGTAATCATCAGAGTGGTGTAGCCATGTACATGTGTAATCATCAGAGTGGTGTAGCCATGTGCATGTGTAATCATCAGAGTGGTGTAGCCATGTGCATGTGTAATCATCAGAGTGGTGTAGCCATGTGCATGTGTAATCATCAGAGTGGTGTAGCCATGTGCATGTGTAATCATCAGAGTGGTGTAGCCATGTGCATGTGTAATCATCAGAGTGGTGTAGCCATGTACATGTGTAATCATCAGAGTGGTGTAGCCATGTACATGTGTAATCATCAGAGTGGTGTAGCCATGTGCATGTGTAATCATCAGAGTGGTGTAGCCATGTGCATGTGTAATCATCAGAGTGGTGTAGCCATGTACATGTGTAATCATCAGAGTGGTGTAGCCATGTGCATGTGTAATCATCAGAGTGGTGTAGCCATGTGCATGTGTAATCATCAGAGTGGTGTAGCCATGTACATGTGTAATCATCAGAGTGGTGTAGCCATGTGCATGTGTAATCATCAGAGTGGTGTAGCCATGTGCATGTGTAATCATCAGAGTGGTGTAGCCATGTGCATGTGTAATCATCAGAGTGGTGTAGCCATGTGCATGTGTAATCATCAGAGTGGTGTAGCCATGTGCATGTGTAATCATCAGAGTGGTGTAGCCATGTGCATGTGTAATCATCAGAGTGGTGTAGCCATGTGCATGTGTAATCATCAGAGTGGTGTAGCCATGTGCATGTGTAATCATCAGAGTGGTGTAGCCATGTGCATGTGTAATCATCAGAGTGGTGTAGCCATGTGCATGTGTAATCATCAGAGTGGTGTAGCCATGTACATGTGTAATCATCAGAGTGGTGTAGCCATGTGCATGTGTAATCATCAGAGTGGTGTAGCCATGTGCATGTGTAATCATCAGAGTGGTGTAGCCATGTGCATGTGTAATCATCAGAGTGGTGTAGCCATGTGCATGTGTAATCATCAGAGTGGTGTAGCCATGTGCATGTGTAATCATCAGAGTGGTGTAGCCATGTGCATGTGTAATCATCAGAGTGGTGTAGCCATGTGCATGTGTAATCATCAGAGTGGTGTAGCCATGTGCATGTGTAATCATCAGAGTGGTGTAGCCATGTGCATGTGTAATCATCAGAGTGGTGTAGCCATGTGCATGTGTAATCATCAGAGTGGTGTAGCCATGTACATGTGTAATCATCAGAGTGGTGTAGCCATGTGCATGTGTAATCATCAGAGTGGTGTAGCCATGTACATGTGTAATCATCAGAGTGGTGTAGCCATGTGCATGTGTAATCATCAGAGTGGTGTAGCCATGTACATGTGTAATCATCAGAGTGGTGTAGCCATGTACATGTGTAATCATCAGAGTGGTGTAGCCATGTACATGTGTAATCATCAGAGTGGTGTAGCCATGTGCATGTGTAATCATCAGAGTGGTGTAGCCATGTACATGTGTAATCATCAGAGTGGTGTAGCCATGTGCATGTGTAATCATCAGAGTGGTGTAGCCATGTACATGTGTAATCATCAGAGTGGTGTAGCCATGTGCATGTGTAATCATCAGAGTGGTGTAGCCATGTGCATGTGTAATCATCAGAGTGGTGTAGCCATGTACATGTGTAATCATCAGAGTGGTGTACCCATGTACATGTGTAATCATCAGAGTGGTGTAGCCATGTACATGTGTAATCATCAGAGTGATGTAGCCATGTACATGTGTAATCATCAGAGTGGTGTAGCCATGTACATGTGTAATCATCAGAGTGGTGTAGCCATGCACATGTGTAATCATCAGAGTGGTGTAGCCATGTACATGTGTAATCATCAGAGTGGTGTAGCCATGTGCATGTGTAATCATCAGAGTGGTGTAGCCATGTACATGTGTAATCATCAGAGTGGTGTAGCCATGCACATGTGTAATCATCAGAGTGGTGTAGCCATGTGCATGTGTAATCATCAGAGTGGTGTAGCCATGTACATGTGTAATCATCAGAGTGGTGTAGCCATGTGCGTGTGTAATCATCAGAGTGGTGTAGTCATGTACATGTGTAATCATCAGAGTGGTTGTAGCCATGTACATGTGTAATCATCAGAGTGGTGTAGCCATGTGCATGTGTAATCATCAGAGTGGTGTAGCCATGCACATGTGTAATCATCAGAGTGGTGTAGCCATGTGCATGTGTAATCATCAGAGTGGTGTAGCCATGTGCATGTGTAATCATCAGAGTGGTGTAGCCATGTACATGTGTAATCATCAGAGTGGTGTAGCCATGTACATGTGTAATCATCAGAGTGGTGTAGCCATGTGCATGTGTAATCATCAGAGTGGTGTAGCCATGTGCATGTGTAATCATCAGAGTGGTGTAGCCATGTGCATGTGTAATCATCAGAGTGGTGTAGCCATGTGCATGTGTAATCATCAGAGTGGTGTAGCCATGTGCATGTGTAATCATCAGAGTGGTGTAGCCATGCACATGTGTAATCATCAGAGTGGTGTAGCCATGTGCATGTGCAATCATCAGAGTGGTGTAGCCATGTACATGTGTAATCATCAGAGTGGTGTAGCCATGTGCATGTGTAATCATCAGAGTGGTGTAGCCATGTACATGTGTAATCATCAGAGTGGTGTAGCCATGTGCATGTGTAATCATCAGAGTGGTGTAGCCATGTGCATGTGTAATCATCAGAGTGGTGTAGCCATGCACATGTGTAATCATCAGAGTGGTGTAGCCATGTACATGTGTAATCATCAGAGTGGTGTAGCCATGTACATGTGTAATCATCAGAGTGGTGTAGTCATGTGCATGTGTAATCATCAGAGTGGTGTAGCCATGTACATGTGTAATCATCAGAGTGGTGTAGCCATGTACATGTGTAATCATCAGAGTGGTGTAGCCATGTACATGTGTAATCATCAGAGTGGTGTAGCCATGTATGTACATGTGTAATCATCAGAGTGGTGTAGCCATGTGCATGTGTAATCATCAGAGTGGTGTAGCCATGTGCATGTGTAATCATCAGAGTGGTGTAGCCATGTGCATGTGTAATCATCAGAGTGGTGTAGCCATGCACATGTGTAATCATCAGAGTGGTGTAGCCATGTGCATGTGCAATCATCAGAGTGGTGTAGCCATGTACATGTGTAATCATCAGAGTGGTGTAGCCATGTGCATGTGTAATCATCAGAGTGGTGTAGCCATGTACATGTGTAATCATCAGAGTGGTGTAGCCATGTGCATGTGTAATCATCAGAGTGGTGTAGCCATGTGCATGTGTAATCATCAGAGTGGTGTAGCCATGTGCATGTGTAATCATCAGAGTGGTGTAGCCATGTGCATGTGTAATCATCAGAGTGGTGTAGCCATGTACATGTGTAATCATCAGAGTGGTGTAGCCATGCATATCAAAATGAAGCTCATGCAAGATATAGTGATTGCAGCATGAAAACTGTTGTCACAAACTGACCCATATGACAACACAAATCATCCCTAGCCAAATGCAGACAATATACTGCTTCGCATAAAGCATGGCTACATACCGCTCAGTACTCTTGGGTACAGGTAGCTAGCCACACATGTACAGCCACACATGTCATGTTATGTAATGGTAACCAAGGTGATGAGTGTCATGGTAACTAGGGAACCATATGGTAATATCCAATGTAGTGTTGTCGACACATACATGCACAACACTACATGGTACATGTATAAAGAATTTGGTGCGAGGCTTCACGAATGCGTCACCTCGCGATCGCTTCCTGTTACCACGCCCATGCAACGTGCGTGCCAAAATACATACATGTAGCGGATCTATTGGCCAAAACTATTTCTTTGTAAACATATCTCACGCACACATGTGTGGCTCTCACCGTTTGTAGACAAAGAGCGGTCCTTCCGTGGACGATCTCTCCTGCAAGCGTTACCAATGGAAACAGTAACAACGAAATCGAACCTCCTCCCCCCCCCCCCCCCCCCCCCCCCACCCGATACCCAGTGCAAGGGAAGCAGAGGCCTACAGATGCATGGTAATAGTGACCACACCCCTTCTCTAGTTGTCCCCCCCCTCCCCCTCCGACCTCGTACCCATGCCCGTACCCATTTGTTCTCGTCGCTGCCGTACTTGTACAACACAACGTTCGAAGCCATTCGTTTAATCTCAGCGGCTTGGTCGTCGATCTTAGTAACCGCTGCCAGGTTCAACTTCTGCTGGGATGTGGACATGGCCGCAGCTTCTTCCCGGCCTGGTGCACGGACTTTTGTCAACGACATGCTTCAGAAATTATAACATTCTATAAAAAAACATTAAATTAAATTAAATTATCAAATTTATAACTAATTGTTAAAACGCGGGTTAAAATTCGTGCAATGTCCAGACACAGAGGATCCAGCCCAGCTCGAAGGGTTGACGAAACCAGGAGGGATATCACTCGCCGCGAAAGGAGTCGGTCAAGGAGTCCACCTAGGTATGTCCCCACCTGGGGACCTTTATTACCCGCATGCGTGCAAAAGGCAGACATTTATAGACACCGTCTGTTGTATATGGCGCTGTTTTGTAAGTTGCTACCCCAGGTCAGTGTGGACCTGCATGCTAATATTGTTGTACGTAACCTCATCGCACGACTCGATCGTGCCGTTGTTATTCTCCATGCTGCTGCCAGACTGGTACATGTATTGCGGTGGTTATTGCTCATTAACGATAGAACCTTGCTTGTGTACATAAAGCAAAGCATTTAGTAGATCGATGTGTGTGTTTGTGTGTGTGTGTGTGTTGTGTGTGTGTGTGTGCTCACTTTGAGAGCAGGCTCGTACATCTATGTACAGTGTTGGTTGTTGTAAGTGTATGCTTCCTCTATAGACACTCAAAATCAAGTGAAGGAAGAGAAGGAGTGAAGGTATGTGCTCAGTGAAGGAGGGGTAGTGTACATGAAGGTATGTGCTCAGTGAAGGAGGGGTAGTGTACATGAAGGTATGTGCACAGTGATGGAGGGGTAGTGTACATGAAGGTATGTGCACAGTGAAGGAGGGGTAGTGTACATGAAGGTATGTGCACAGTGAAGGAGGGGTAGTGTACATGAAGGTATGTGCTCAGTGAAGGAGGGGTAGTGTACATGAAGGTATGTGCTCAGTGAAGGAGGGGTAGTGTACATGAAGGTATGTGCACAGTGAAGGAGGGGTAGGTGTGTGCTCAGTGAAGGAGGGGTAGTGTACATGTTTTGCGCTACAGTGGTGTGATATCAGCTACTGTAGGTTGTACTGTAGACCTGAGGTGAATTATGCTTCCACACGTATCAGGTGAATGTATGTTGGCTTTTTTTTTTTTTTTCAGAGGAGTGGTGAGGAAGGAGGCAAGCAGAGATCACGCGAAAAAGCTGATGAAAGGCGCCATGACAAAGCTGATGGAAGGCCTCATGACAAAGCTGATGGAAGGCCTCATGACAAAGCTGATGGAAGACCTCATGACAAAGCTGATGGAAGACGCCATGACAGAGGTGATGGAAGGCCTCATGACAAAGCTGATGGAAGACGCCATGACAAAGCTGATGAAAGGCCTCATGACAAAGCTGATGGCAGTCACCATGACAAAGGTGATGGAAGGCCTCATGACAAAGGTGATGGAAGATGGCCTCATGACAGAGGTGATGGAAGGCACCATGGTGAGGGTAGAGGGGGAGATGAGGAGCAAAGGAGGAGAGATGGAAGTGGTGAACAAAGGCAACGTGGTAACAGACAGAAATCGCACGGCGAGACCAGTGATGAGCCGAGGTCACATGACAGGGGTGAGGGGGCATGTGGTGGGGTGAGGGAGCATGTGGTGGGGGTAAGGGGGCATGTGGTGGGGGTGAGGGAGCATGTGTTGGGGTGAGGGAGCATGTGGTGGGGGTGAGGGAGCATGTGGTGGGGTGAGGGAGCATGTGGTGGGGGTGAGGGAGCATGTGGTGGGGGTGAGGGAGCATGTGGTGGGGTAAGGGGGCATGTGGTGGGGGTGAGGGGCATGTGGTGGGGGTAAGGGGGCATGTGGTGGGGTGAGGGGGCATGTGGTGGGGTGAGGGAGCATGTGGTGGGGTAAGGGGGCATGTGGTGGGGTGAGGGGGCATGTGGTGGGGTGAGGGGGCATGTGGTGGGGGTAAGGGGGCATGTGGTGGGGGTGAGGGGCATGTGGTGAGGTGAGGGGCATGTGGTGGGGTGAGGGAGCATGTGGTGGGGTGAGAGGCATGTGGTAAGGGTGAGGGGGCATGTGGTGAGGGTGAGGGGGCATGTGGTGAGGTGAGGGAGCATGTTGTGGGGTGAGGGGCATGTGGTGGGGGTGAGGGAGCATGTGGTGGGGGTGAGGGGCATGTGGTGGGGTGAGGGAGCATGTGGTGGGGGTAAGGGGGCATGTGGTGGGGGTAAGGGGGCATGTGGTGGGGGTGAGGGGGCATGTGGTGGGGTGAGGGGGCATGTGGTGGGGTAAGGGGGCATGTGGTGGGGGTGAGGGAGCATGTGGTGGGGTGAGGGGGCATGTGGTGGGGGTGAGGGGGCATGTGGTGGGGGTGAGGGGCATGTGGTGGAGGTGAGGGGGCATGTTGTGGGGTGAGGGGGCTTGTGGTGAGGGTGAGGGGGTACATACATGTAGTGGGGGATACAAGGATGATGTTGGTGGTGTAGTACAATGTTAGGGGTGAGGAGAGCTCCGCGAGTTCTGATTCTTTTATTTTGCTTGTGAATATTTCCAGGTTTCAATTCTCGTTCCAATTCACCAGCTAAAGCCATGTAAGTTATTGTGTGTGTGTGTGTGTGTGTGTGTTTGTGTGTATGTGTATGTGTGTGTGTGTGTGCGCGTGCGTGTGTGTGTGTGTGCGTGCGTGTGTGTGTGTGTGTGTGTGTGTGTTTGTGTGCGTGTTTGTGTGTGTGTTTGTGTGTGTTTGTGTGTGTGTTTGTGTGTGTGTTTGTGTGTGTTTGTGTGTGTGTTTGTGTGTGTTTGTGTGTGTGTTTGTGTGTGTGTGTGTGTACATGTACATGTGTACATTGTATTTGTCATGTACAGACCAGGTGGTGGTGCTGCCAATGAAGATGGTGGTGGTAGTGGTGGTGGTAGTGGTGGTGATGGTGCTAAAGATGTCAAGGTTGATCAGAACTTTGCTCTCTCCGGGAAACTGACAGCTGAGACCAACACATACAAAGTATGAGAGCATTCGATCCGTGGTGTATTGTTAATAACCTAATTGCCTTAATAACCATAATAACCTCTCCATTCTGTTAGGGAGTTGTCATTATGTACAGTGAGCCTCCGGAGGCTAAGATGCCAAAAACAAGATGGCGTCTGTACCCATTTAAGGAAAGCGAATCACTCTGTGAGTGCTGATGTGAAGCCAATGGTGTCCTTGTGTTGTTTACCGTGTGTCCTTAATAATCTCCATAGCAACGCTGTATATTCACAGACAAAGTGCTTATCTTATTGGAAGGGACAGAAGGGTAAGAGGAGGCCCAGAGGTTACATGACATATTTTGATACCTTAAAATCTGAGTGTGTGAGTCACATTCTACCCTCCTCCTCCACCACCTACCCCTCCTCCCCCTCCACCTACCCCTCCTCCTGACCTGGCCTTGTTAGTTAACCCTGAGGGGTAATAATATGAACCATATACATTTAGGACTAACTTACACACTGTACACGCTAGACATGCTTATAATGAGAAGTACTCATGTAACAAAAAATGAACCCTAGGGCACACACCAACATGTACAGAACTTGAGGTATACGCGTCACAAACGTTTTGAGGGTATTTCCTCAATACGCGTTTACGTCTCATTGTCTCATTATGAGGGGTGTGGCCATGAGACGGCCTTCCCCCCCAGCCATTGGCTGCACCTCCTTATGTCATCATATGCCATGTAGGTCCAGGTAATTGACTAACAAGAGGTGAGGTGAGAGGGAGAGGTCACCTCCATATATGGGAGAGGGGAGAGGTCACCTCCATATATGGGAGAGGGGAGAGGTCACTTCCATATATGGGAGAGGGGAGAGGTCACCTCCATATATGGGAGAGGGGAGAGGTCACCTCCATATATGGGAGAGGGGGAGAGGTCACCTCCATATATGGGAGAGGGGAGAGGTCACCACATATGGGAGAGGGGGAGAGGTCACCTCCATATATGGGAGAGGGGAGAGGTCACCTCCACATATGGGAGAGGGGAGAGGTCACCTCCATGTATGAACCAACCATCATTCATGGATGTGGGTATACAGTGTACAGAACTTATCAGATGTCTGGACAATAGACATGTCCTTTGTCACCTTTTGGTAGTTACATCACTACACATGTGCATATGTTGCACACATATAAAATGCATGAATTTATCAATGTTTGTACAATGCTGTTTGACATGTACCTCATAATACACAGTCATGTAGATGTAGGTAAGGTGATGAACATTGTATGTCAGTTGGGATAGACCTAGCTACATGTACCTATATGTGCATGTTTACCAGCAAGGACAGAGGTTATTAAGATTATTAACCTGCTACCTTGGGTCACAAAGTTCTTATCTTAAAAGGTTTCCATGTACATTTACACCCACCATCCTGGCAGATATACATGTACATGGAGGTAGGGGGGTACATGTATGGTCATGGTTCATGGAGGTAGGGGGGTACATGTATGTATTGTCATGGGTCATGGAGGTAGGGGGGGGGGACATGTGTGGTCATGGGTCATGGAGGTAGGGGTGGACATGTGTGGTCATGGGTCATGGAGGTAGGGGTGGACATGTGTGGTCATGGATGTAGGGGTGGACATGTGTGGTCATGGATGTAGGGGTGGACATGTGTGGTCATGGATGTAGGGGGGTACATGTGTGGTCATGGATGTAGGGGTGGACATGTGTGGTCATGGATGTAGGGGTGGACATGTGTGGTCATGGATGTAGGGGGGTACATGTGTGGTCATGGATGTAGGGGGGTACATGTGTGGTCATGGATGTAGGGGGGTACATGTGTGGTCATGGGTCATGGAGGTAGGGGGTACATGTGTGGTCATGGGTCATGGATGTAGGGGGGTACATGTGTGGTCATGGGTCATGGAGGTAGGGGGTACATGTGTGGTCATGGGTCATGGAGGTAGGGGGGTACATGTGTGGTCATGGGTCATGGAGGTAGGGAGGTACATGTACATGTGTGGTCATGGGTCATGGAAGTGGGGGAACATGTGTGGTCATGGGTCATGGAGGTGGGGGGAACATGTGTGGTCATGGGTCATGGAGGTGGGGGGAACGTGTGGTCATGGGTCATGGAGGTAGGGGGTACATGTGTGGTCATGGGTCATGGAGGTAGGGGGTACATGTGTGGTCATGGGTCATGGAGGTAGGGGGTACATGTGTGGTCATGGGTCATGGAGGTAGGGGGTACATGTGTGGTCATGGGTCATGGAGGTAGGGGGGTACATGTGTGGTCATGGGTCATGGAGGTAGGGGGGCATGTGTGGTCATGGGTCATGGAGGTAGGGGGTACATGTGTGGTCATGGGTCATGGAGGTAGGGGGGTACATGTGTGGTCATGGGTCATGGAGGTGGGGGGAACATGTGTGGTCATGGGTCATGGAGGTAGGGGGGCATGTGTGGTCATGGGTCATGGAGGTAGGGGGAACATGTGTGGTCATGGGTCATGGAGGTAGGGGGTACATGTGTGGTCATGGGTCATGGAGGTAGGGGGTACATGTGTGGTCATGGGTCATGGAGGTAGGGGGGTACATGTGTGGTCATGGGTCATGGAGGTAGGGGGGTACATGTGTGGTCATGGGTCATGGAGGTAGGGGGGCATGTGTGGTCATGGGTCATGGAGGTAGGGGGAACATGTGTGGTCATGGTTCATGGAGGTAGGGGGTACATGTGTAGTCATGGGTCATGGAGGTAAGGGGGTACATGTGTGGTCATGGGTCATGGAGGTAGGGGGGTACATGTGTGGTCATGGGTCATGGAGGTAGGGGGTACATGTGTGGTCATGGGTCATGTAGGTAGGGGGGGTACATGTATGTATTGTCATGGGTCATGCAAGTTGACCTTTGAGATTTCTAACATCACAGGGTGATTGGAAAGTTGCGCAAAATCGTTGAATTGGTAGAACTGGTATAACTCCAGAGCTGAGCATGGAAACATTATGCTATTGAACCAAAACAACATGCCAGGGATTAATATTTAGTAGTTTTAAAAGTTTATTCAATTCTAGAGTTATACCATTTTGCGCGGCTTTCCAATCACCCTGTACAGTGTACATGTACATGCATGCCCCTAGTTAACATCACCAGGCTGATTCATTATCATATATTCCACATGCTGCACACACTCACACACACACACACACACAGGTTGTTGACGTTCCAATAGATCATCCTTCGTGTTCTAAGCAACATGCTGTTCTCCAGTACAGACTAGTTCAGTTTGAAAAGAAGGATGGAAGTGTGGGGAGGAGAGTGAGGTAGGTTTGTGGTCTGGGGAGGAGAGTGCAGTTATTACAAAAATTGGTAGAACTAAGTATCACAAAATCTAAAACGTGTTCCATAGTTCAGACGTGTGGAAAGTGATGTTAATGATGTGTGTAGAGTGATGTTAGTGATGTGTGGAGAGTGATTTAGTGACATGTGGAGAGTGATGTTAGTGACATGTGGAGAGTGATGTTAGTGATGTGTGGAGAGTGATGTTAGTGATGTGTGGAGAGTGATGTTAGTGACATGTGGAGAGTGATGTTAGTGACATGTGGAGAGTGATGTTAGTGACATGTGGAGAGTGATGTTAGTGATGTTAGTGACATGTGGAGAGTGATGTTAGTGATGTCAAGACAGTTGCACCAATTCCCCTCTTCTACAGACCTTACATTATCGATCTTAATTCAACTAATGGAACGTACGTCAACAACCAACGGATCGAATCTGCAAGATATGTTGAACTGAAGGAAAAGGTACACAAACAGTAATAACGTACCACAGTACCTGTGGCCTTTGTACATGTACAGTACATGTGGTGTCATTAGTCAATGTTACCCACTCGAATGTTCGTTGGTGGGCACTATTCAAAATACAATGCATGCAAGAAAAATGTCTCCTCCTATTGGCCACACCCACCTGGTCACACACGAATGACGAATGGGGATATTCTCAACACAAACTAACGACGTTACATGTCCTCCTAGGACCTGTTAAGTGGATGAAGTACAGTGGGTGAAGTGAAAGCATCTCAGCGTGTGCACACCACACACACACATGCACATAACATTGTTGGCCCTGCGCATGTGAAATGCTGCATTTGCACTGTCCATGTGCTTGTATGCATGTACATGTATATCCCGTACATGTATATCCCATAACGTGTATGTACAGTGCCATATAATGCACCATCAAATTTTGTATTGGGATTAGTGAATGCTATTTGTGTATGTGTCACATTAAAGATGACTGTTATAATGAAGTCAACCTGTAACTACCTCAACCTAGTCTTGTTGTGATGTACGTGTTTTGAGTCATGCACAGTGGGCGAACACCAATGTTAAATGTGGTCATTGAATGTGGTCATTGTCATTGTGGTCATCTTGCATGAGCATGGGGAGGCGGGAGTCTACCAGCTGCTCCAGCTGTCTGTGGGGTTACTGGCCACACCCACCTCTGGTAATGCATTCCATTTTACTTTCAGGACGTTTTGAAGTTTGGCTTCAGCACCAGGGAATACGTGATGCTGCACGAGAACTCTAAAGATGACGAGGAAGATGACTCTGGTAACGAAGCAGCTCCTACAGGTGCCGCCCCCGCCGAGTAGCCAACATTGGAGTGGAACCACGACAAGGCTTTTTTGTGTTGTCTTTTGCTATTTTCTTCATTTCATTCTTGTTTATTCAAGGCGCACTGTGCATAGTGATACACGTACAAAGCATAGCCCGTACAAAAATTAACCCCCTTGTCTCTTAAAAGCCATATAGGTTGAATCTGAAAAGGTACGTACTGATTAAGTGATATAATCATTACAACTAGAAGTGAGGCTATGGTTATCACAACCATTAACACATGCACCAGTGGCACGTGAGGATATACGTATCTCGCGGTACGGGGAACAGAATTTTGTATAATAATTGCACGTGATCGATAAATAACATCACACAGCGTTACTAAGGATGGCCAATATAACAACTCGTATTTATTTTCTTCTATGTGTATGTAGTTTTTTTGTGGTTCTTAGTACGTATATAGCAAGCAACCGTCCTCGCGTGCAACTTAAAGAGCTACTTGGTCAGAGGTATGTAGCCAACAACGTGCGAGCTTGTACACGTGTAGTATACGGCATGAATAAGTTTATTCAAACCATATAATATTACTTGTTACAAGAAGGCCCAGCGCGTGCGATCGACCAGTTAGAGCAGACAGCAGCTGGAAAACCGATATATTTAGTTCTCTATATCTGTTGTCCGCAGGTAGTTTTTCAACGTAGAGCCAATAGATGTTTATTCTTTCTATTTTTCCAGGGATGCAGGTGTTGTTCGTATTCAGCTTCATACTTTCAACGATCATAAATTCAAATCGGACGACAGTGAAGATCCTTCCATACTGGCGGACGACCCTGCCGTTCCTTCGTATCTCCACCAGTCGTTAATTGATACCTTGCCACACGGTAGCGCGTTCAAGCCGGCCGGTGTCCTTGCAGGGCAGCAGTGGTTAGGCGAGCTGCGCGAGCTGCTGCTAGTCAGAAGGAAGTCGAAGTTGGTGACCTTGACAACGTCCACCTGGGGGTGTGCCCCCCAGCTGGTGCAATGGTTGGTGTCAGCCCGCCTTATGGCCGACCCCCCGCTAGACAACATACTGGTGTTGTCTTACGACCCCATGGTCCATAATATGCTGATCAGAAAGAGCTTCTCATCCATCCAACTGAACGTTTCGGACATATTTCAAGAGCCAACGAGCAGCATCAAGAATGGAATACTGTTGTCGCGTTTGCTGGTGGTTCGAATCATCAACAGCTGGGGCATCTCCGTGTTCCACTGCGACACGGACGCGTTGCTTCTCAAGAACCCGTTTGCCCTGTTTGAGCACGGGGACTTCTCTCGTGCCGACATCGTAGCCAGTCGGGGGCGTTACCCTTTTGAGCTGGGCGAGAACGGGCCGTGGAATCACACGGCCTGCATGGGCGCCATACTGTTCAGGAGCACGCCTCGCACGGAGCTGTTCTGGAGGGCCGTGAGACACCTCAACTCCGCGTCCTTTGACGATCAGT
Organism: Eunapius fragilis; assembly: GCA_963681505.1. Taxonomy (NCBI): domain Eukaryota; kingdom Metazoa; phylum Porifera; class Demospongiae; order Spongillida; family Spongillidae; genus Eunapius; species Eunapius fragilis. Next base: position 8,759,250 of record OY811971.1, on the reverse strand, counting down.
TTCGCGTCAATTACGCGATGGAAGTGCTCAACATCACTTGGGCTTCTGATATGTGGACGGACACTGCGCCTAACTTTGCAACGGGCGACGGTGGGTTTAAGGTGGTCATCTTGCCTCCGGCCGCCGTGTGCAGGGAGACGTGCAGGACGGTCTATCAGGAGAGGTACTACGTGTGGCATTCGAAAAAAAAGTTGCATTTCAAGTCTGCATTTCAAGGCGTCGTGCAAGCGGCACCTGCGGCCGCCAATGACAGCGACCTGATTGGTGACGGGTGGCTCAGGAGGAGGAGTTCGTGGGTTGTCATGTCACATAACTTGTGTGACGCGTGAAAAAAAAAAAAGTCTGCATTGTTGTATTGTGACTATGCCTCAAGCTTGTGTCACAAAAAGTGTGCAAGTGGTGTAACTGTATTCATGGGCCTTGGTGGTCATATATGGCCCGGGGCCCCCTGCTGATCCTATCATGACATTTGACAATCTGTATTGCAGAGTTGACATTAAAGTAATGCAGGCCAACAAGCAGTAGGTCATTGGGCCTGCATTACCCAATGACCTACTGCTTGTTATTAATTGGTCCGTATGATTGGTCAGTTTACTACTTATTTGACCATACTTTGGAAGTTGTGATTTTCTAACGCAATAACAGTTTACTAATTTTTATTTATTTTTACAAACAGAAAATTAAATTAAATAATAATAAAGACGAGGCCAAATGAAAAAAATGTTCAGTGGACCTTTGCCTCTGCACAGGCCAAAGCTATAGAATGGTGTTGTGAGTGGGAATGAAATGACCTGGTTCCTCGAAGACACATGATTGCTGAGCGGAGTAATGGAAAACGTAGTTTGCATCGCAACCAAAAAAGTGTGGTAGAATACGGTTCATGTCTCTGGTCAGCAATTAATGATGCTATTCTCTTGTACACTGTGGTTGCTATGGGACCCATACCTTCAGCTGTAGAGAATACCAAGGGTGAAAAAGATCCATGCTCAATCTCTCTTACTCTTTCTTCATATTCCCTCTTCTTATCCAGTTCATGTTTTGTATAGCATTTTGATACGGAGGAATTGGCATAGAATTGAGCAAATGGGTTGAATATTCTGACATCAAAGTAGGCAGTTTGGTGGTCTTTAAACCCCAGAAATTCTGTGCAGCAACATCAAGTCGAGCTCCTACCTCTCCATTGGCAGACTTATACTTAAGGTGCTCACCCTGTAATGGCTGCAACGTATGTACATTATGACATACTTCACTGAGGAATGCAGAGGTCAAGTCTCGCACCTCATTGTGTCGAATTGAAGGAAAGCCTCCTGATGGGCAATTCATGGCATGCTCCACAGTATAGATGGAGCCATATATGCAATGTGATGGTAATAAAGGAGGTTACCAGCCATAGCGTAAACAGATAGCATCTCTAAAAGCACTCTTGTGTAGAGCAAAACCATGCCTTGCAATAGGGAGAGCATTCAGCCAGCTAGATGCTCCTTTCTCACATGCAATCTCTACAGATCGTTTCTGTTTGGCTGGGAGTATAGCCAGTAACTCGGTGACAGATGCTGTTTCCATTGCTTTACGTTGGTTACAGGCCAGGTTCTTTTCCTCAAGTTGTTGGATCCCAAGGTCAGAAGGCATCAAAGTTGCACGGATGATGACAAGGTTAACCAGAGCAGAAAGTCACATTTACAGAAGTTGTATAATGGTGCAAAGACATTTAGGATGGACTAATTATACCCAGGCTCCCCAGAAGAGTTGGAAGTGCCAACATGTTTCGATCAGTGTCACTGAACGGGCTTTGACCAGTGAGGGAAGGTAGAAAAATAGTTTGTACGGCATGCTCAAGAGGTATGAAGAGTTCACCACTGTGAGGTATGGTTCGAGCATTTTTTCATGCATTGCAAATTCTATTGGTACAGCAATGAGAACAGATTTTTCTAAATGTTATATTTGTTTTACTCACAGTGGTCACTGTATGATCACAGAATGAATTTCTGTTTTTATTATATTTGGAAATCCAGCTTCTCAATAAACTAGTACTTCAATAACTAAACTAAACACAGTTGCATTTTTTATTCAAAGTTTCATCATTTATTTACTGGTTGGTTGGTGGGGGGGGGGGGGGGGGGGGGGGGGGGGGAAGGGGGCTGCAAATGCATTGAATGGTTGGTTCTTGAGCTGGATATGTGGCCAAGCATTTGGATCGCCATCATGCAGCCAGTGTGCCACTGGTGTTTGCTGGCTCTGTGTGCTCTCTTTTACAGGGTGTCCCATGAAAGAACACAATGCTTTAAAATCACTTTAACTCAGGATTGAAATCGATCAATTGATTACTTTAACATAATTAGCCAAATACTAACAATCCAATTAGATCATAATTGTATAAAACCTTCATAAGTCAATATATTCGAAGCCCTCTATTATTATCAAAGTTATTCAAGATTATGATTTGAGAGAATTGAATTTAATAACTACTAGTAAGGATCTGAATATGCTATGGAACAGCACTGATTTCAATAAATACAAGATACAAGAGAATAACACACACAAACAACTACAGAAGCTACTAAAAATATAATAAATACAAAAAAAAACACGAGAAGCTGTGCTGAAACTTAATAAGCATCACAAAGTGCAACCCATTATTAAATTAACACCAATTACATTATGTAATGGTGAGTTATTAAAATTGTTGTGGGCATTTAGCATTTCATAAGATAAAATCAAGTAGCTAATGTACGACAACTTTTAATTAATAATATGATTAATTCATAATATCCTTGAGGAAATTTGAAAAAGTATGAAACTTGATCAGTTAATATCAAAACAACAAAACAAACCTGAAATTGTTTAAGATACTTGAAACATGTAGGCGAGCCCATTTTTGTATTCAAGTGGAAGCCAGTTGCGACCTCACTTCTGACCACAGTCATTCTCGTCCTGCGGATTTTTCTCATCTCCAACTGGGTTCTGGGCAAAACAGCAGCCTGTGACTTATCAGTTATGTCACCGCTAAACTCCAAAATTCTTTCTGAAGTGGGAGTAACTGTTGCACATGCCACTGAGCTCCAAAAACATGAGGCTAATGACATTAAGTGTAGTGATCTTGGGTGGATCTGTATCCCTCTGGTAGTGGTAACATACAGAGCATGGGGGAAGGAGGCTTTGGAGGCGTTTTCCATCTTAGCCTCTCGCCTAGCCACTTCTTCATCCAGACCCAAGTCTAGGGTATTATTTGAGCTGTATGGCTGGCTCAATCTTCATTTAGTTAGGGCAAATGTGAGGGCTATTTTGTGCAGACTTTCATGCCCTCATCAGGAATACATTTGAGTTTGTATGTTGTTTTGTGACTTATGGTTAACACCGTGTATTTATTCTTGTACTGTACTTGTATGCTCATGTAAATAATATCTGTCTGTATCTTCAAAAAAATAACTCTCAATTGAAATTAGTAAGTTGAAATCAGTGCTGTTCCCGGCTGAGGGACACATCACCAAAAGCCATATAGATCATTTGTCACTGCAGCTCCAAGTTAATCATATGGAGTAGTGTCCAGCAAATCACCCTTCTGATATTTTTTCCAGTTTTCGAATTCCGTGAACTCCCAAGAGCTTCTATCAAATGGTCCTTACGCATCCTAAATCGGACTATCCATCATTAAGTTATTAGGCACTGAATTTATAATTAGCCATACATTTCAATGCGAGCGTTACTTTTCTTTTGCTTGTCCTGGAAAATTTGATAAAGTATCATAAGGGTGATTTTGCTAGACACTGTTCCATATGATGGCAGAGCATGTTTATTACCTCATATCACTTTTGAGATGCTGTATTGAGCAAGTGCTCATTAAAACTAAAGAACGAGATATTGCAGAATAATGAACGCACTTTTATTTATGTTGTCTAGGGTGATCCCTTATATGTCATGGTTACCAAGGTTTCATTCATGAACACATACACACAAAAACACACACACAACACAAACACACACACACACACACAATAAAGTTACTCTGGTCCAGCACTGTCCAATAAAGACCTCACAGACACCGTTGTTTCTTTTATGACGGAAAGCTTTTTGGGCTTTGTCCAACACGCGGGCAGGCGGTATATCCTGTTGGGGGTCATGAAGCACAGCTCACTGGAGAAGGTAGAGAAGCCGCTGGCCGCCCTCACCATCACGTAGGACCTCGCCAGGAGCACCATGTCCACCCACAGCCCCAAGAACTCGTCCTCCTCAGAGGTCCAGCTCTTCCTCTTGTCGGGGTGCAGTATGGTGGCGTTGTGGACCGTCTTTATCCTCCTGCCGTACTGCTCCAGCGCCCAGTTTTTGGCGTTGTAAGAGTCCGTGGCGAGGAACACGGCCGAGCCTCTCCTGACCTGGTCGTCGGCCACGCCCAGGGCGCACCTCATGCTGGCTTCCCACTGCTTCTTCTCCTGCAGTATCTTGTTTGGGGTGCTGCCGGGCGATTCTTGGATGCTCAGACCCTCGAACCCGGTTCGGAGGTGAATGGCCAGGAAGCGCTGGTCCTGCAGACCCAAGGCGGTGAGGGCCTCCTCGGCCTTCTGGAGCAACGGTCTGGAAAATTTGAACAGGAAATGATGTAACATGCCGTTCAGGACGGCCTTGTCGTCGGAGGACTTCAGGGTGATCTCGTACATGTGACCCTTCAGTTCATGACTGCAGTCACGCAGCACGTTGCCGACCTGGGAGGAGACTGTTATGGACGTCTTGTTGCCGAAGAGCAAGGCCAGGAGCGAAGAATTGCAGCTGGAACCTTTCACTGTGATGTAGTCCTCAGTAAGGGCTGGGGACTGGAACGCCGAATACCAGTCTATCTGGTTCGGTTCCAAGTACAGGTTCGTCATCTTCTTATTCAGCTCGTCCAAGTAAATGCCGAAGACTCGTTTGGTGATGACGGCTAGCAGGAAGACCTGCTCCATCGCTCGCAGGCGGGCTCCCATTCCGGAACACACGCCTTCGCAAGCCCAAACCAGAGTCCTGCATGATCCCTTGTGCAGCGTCTGGTTGGTGTTCAGCAGCTGCGCGTCATGGTATTGCTTGTATGACTTTAGCACCGAAGAAAAGGCGGTCCACTTTTTGCCGATTTTAGGTGGAACAGGACACGTTTCGTAAAAGTTCCTGCCTTCGTCCACGGGTGCAGAACCGAGACGTTTTATAGCGCCATCGTCTTTCGATATTTCGATCAACACATAGGCAATTCCCACTGTGACAAGAACTGCAGCCACAACACGCCACTTTCGCATAATGCAATTCAACTTATTAATACGCGAGGAATCTCTAATTAACGCTAACGCATTCATTCTAAAATCTAGTACATCTAAAATCTAGTGCATGTACCTTTGAGATAACAGATACTAGTATGATTCGAACTGTACGCACGTTGGGCAGGTGGAGGCGGGAATTCATAGCTGGGACGCGAAGCTACTGCGAGGTAGGCGAAATCTTTTATAACCACCATCAAAACTTTGCACACCGACCACACGCACACACGCACACACACACACACACGCACACACACACACACACACACACACACACACACACACACACACGCACACACGCAAACGCGCACACACCCGCCTCGTTCCTTAAGCACACCGCTAATCTCAAAAAGACCGCGCTGTATGACTTCCACGTATCCCGCGGGGGCCGTATGGTGCCCTTCGCTGGGTGGTCCATGCCGCTTCAGTACGAGGACCTGACCATCATAAACTCCACACACCACACCAGGAAGGCCGCCTCCTTGTTCGACGTGTCCCACATGCTCCAAGTAAGTGTGTGTCTAACTAACCTGTGGTGACGAATTAAGCTTTATGGAGGGCCCGGCCAATTACTAGTTGCAGATCAGTGGAAAGGATTCTCTGAAGTTCTTGGAATGGGTCACTGTTGCTGATTTGCAGGCGTTGGAAAATGGCGCAGGTAAAAGGGCAACTGTACTCTACATGTGCCATGTGTAGACTGTACCATAATGTACTACATGTATATTGTCTCTGGTGCAGCCTTGTTGCAAATCCCCACACCCACCCCTCACCTTGTACCCACCCCACCCCACACCTCACCCGATCACACACCTCACCCCACCCCACACCCACGCCTCACCCCACCCCACGCCCAACACCTCACCCCGCACCTCACCTCACCTCACCTCACCCCCACCCCACACCTCCCCACACCCCACCCCACACCTCACCCCACCCCACCCCACACCTCACCCACACCTCACCCCACCCCACCCCACACCTCACCCCACACCTCCCCACACCCCACCCCACCCCTCCCCACACCCCACACCTCCCCACACCCCACACCCCACCCCACACCTCACCTCACCCCCACCCCACACCTCCCCACACCCCACCCCACACCTCCCCACACCCCACACCTCACCCCCATGGCTACACCCACCCATGTTTGGGTTAGCTTTCATTAAGACAATCAAGTGACATAAACTACATGTACACTTTCACTACTTAATTTTGCAGGCACCAGTAGTTTGATATATGTGTACATGTACATGTGTGTACATGTATGTATGTGATTACACTGTGTGTACATGTATGTTTGTGATTACACTGTGTGTGTACATGTATGTATGTGATTACACTGTGCGTACATGTATCTCACTCCACTACTCAGCAACCCTTTCTGTCATGACATCACCCAGAGGTGGTATCCTTGACGACTGCATAGTAACAAAAGACGGCCCAAATTCCTTCTTTGTGGTGTCCAACGCAGGGAGAGCAGACCATGACTGGACCCACCTTACGGTACTGTGTGTGTGTGTGTGTGTGTGTGTGTGTGTGGTGGACGTGTAAGGGGTGGAGAGGGGAGGGAGGGGTTAGGTGATGCACACATTTCATCCATCCACTGGAAGAGGGGTCGGGCCTGTTGACTGATTGGCCTACCCCTAAATACATGTACATGTATCACCCCTACCCCCCATCCCCCCAGACTACCTTCCATTATGCTGTGTTTCCGTCCTATAGAATTCACTGAAGCAGTCATCACTTAGTGCCACTATATCTCGTCTTGATGAGCGTTCTCTGTTAGCACTTCAAGGTTCGAATCTGGACTTTTGAAAAAGATTTTTTTTTTTTTTTTTTTGTCGAGTTGGTGGTTACTATGGCGACCATTGCAGGGCCACAGATGGCTTTGGTTTTGCAGCAGGGCGTGAAGGGAGATCTGTCCGGGCTTGGCTTCATGCACAGCGCCATCATGGACGTATTTGGGATCCCTGGCTGCAGGGTATCTCGCTGTGGCTACACCGGGGAAGATGGCGTGGAGGTACACGTGTGCATAGCCTTGTGTGTGTCTGGCAGTACATGCAGCCATGTGTTTGTAGTCATTGGCATTGGTGGATCCAGGGGGGGAGGGGGGGTGGGGCCTAGGGTCCCTTTGATATAATTAATTGGGGTCGAGGCAGTGAAAAGGAACTAAAGGCGATGTTATCAAATTATCCGGGAGAGAGCATCAAAGTTTACTCCTGCAATTAAAATGCATAATTAAAAATTCAGGCCACTGTAATTCCATGATGGACAGACTAATTTCCAGTGCGTAAGAAAGAAGAAGTTGTAGAGGACGTACAGTAAGTGTCTCTTAGAATATGAAATAATTTGAAAACTTGATAAATATGCGCTAGGTCCCTTTTAGCTGCCATGATCCCAGTTATACATGTACATGACATTCCATTGCAGTGTGGAGCGTGTTATGGATCAAAAGAGGCTGTACACCAGTACATGTACATGTATGATTAATAATGCTTACCCCTCCCTGCATTAATAATGCTTACCCCTCACTTCATTAATAATGCATACCCCTCCCTTCATTAATATTCATGTGTACCATGCACCCAGCCAAAGCCTATGGTCTGCCTATGATTGGTGCAGTGCAATACCTTGAATCCTGTACTTGAAAAGTGTATTGTTAGTACATGTACTTATACATGTGTACTGTGCACCTCAAAGACCACTTGTGTATACATGTACATGAATGTAATGTAGATTGCACAGAAGGGTAATTGTGATTTACAAGTGTCACTTATTTATGAATCCAAATATTTTTAAATGCATATAATAATATTCATGTCCTTTCAAGTGTGCCTGGGGGCAAAGTAGCTTGGTACTAGATATGTTGCATTGAACATTTGTTATAATGTGCAAATCAGCTACATGTGAATCTCTTGAATGGTAAGGCTAACTATTTCAATTGTGATTGGAAGTAATTCTAAAAGGCTTGGGACATCCGTATAATATATTCTCCACTTACACCAACGTGTACACGTATGTAAGTACTTCAGCCATGTGATTGTACTACATGTATGAATGAGGCCATACTTATATCTATAGCTGTTGTTAGTTCATTTGGTATAATTTATTTCACCTACGTAACAGTACTGTACATACAGTGTTAGGATTTCATATGAAAGTTGTGCAATTCAATGCGAGTGTTTGTATTATTATCTTCTCACCATGCAGGTATCTGTTCCGTCTGAAAGAGCTGTTGAACTGGCGACAAAGTTGTTATCGGTGCAGCCAGTGAAACTGGCGGGCCTGGGAGCCCGGGACATCCTTCGATTGGAGGCAGGACTTTGTTTGTACGGCAGCGACATAACAGAGGACACCACACCAGTGGAGGCGGGGCTGTCCTGGTGCATCAGTAAGTGTGCCTATCATGAGGCCACATGAAGAGGGCCCTTAAGGGGGCAAGGGGGGCCCTTAAGGGGGCAAGGGAGGCCCTTAAGGGGGTAAGGGGGCCCTTAAGGGGGCAAGAGGGTCCTTAAGGGGGCAAGGGGGGCCCTTAAGGGGGCAAGGGGGCCCTTAAGGGGGCAAGGGGGCCCTTAAGGGGGCAAGGGGGGCCCTTAAGGGGGCAAGGGGGCCCTTAAGGGGGCAAGGGGGGCCCTTAAGTGGGCAAGGGGGCCCTTAAGGCGGCAAGGGGGCCCTTAAGGGGGCAAAGGGGCCCTTAAGGGGGCAAGGGGGGCCCTTAAGGGGGCAAGGGGGCCCTTAATGGGGCAAGGGGGCCCTTAAGGGGGCCCTTAATGGGGCAAGGGGGCCCTTAAGGGGGCAAGGGGGGCCCTTAAGTGGGCAAGGGGGCCCTTAAGGCGGTAAGGGGCCCTTAAGGGGGCAAGGGGGCCCTAAAGAGGGCAAGGGGGGCCCTTAAGGGGGCAAGGGGGCCCTTAGGGTGGTAGGGGGCCCTTAAGGGGGCAAGGGGGCCTTTAGGGGGGCAAGGGGGCCTTCTCACCACTGCAGTTTTAAAACACTGCAGGCAAAAGACGTGGTGCACTTGGAGGGTTTGTGGGCAGTGAAGTGATACTGAAACAGCTGAGGGACAAGCCAGCCGTGCGGAGGACAGGGATCAGGTCTGAAGGAGCGCCCGCAAGGCGTGAGTATGCATGCAGGGTTTCATCAACAAAAACCTCGAGGAGGGTGGGGAGGAGGGGTGGGGAAGAGGGGGTGTCGACATGATGCTTTATGCATGTAAGTGGGGTGATGAAAGGCAGATCAGATCACTCTGAGCTTACATCATGTTCGCGTCACTTATCTCTTGTGTGTACATTTATACATTTTTAAAAGGATCATTCGGTAATTCCAATGGAAAGGGGTCATGCCACTATATTGAAAATACCCCTCCCCCCCGAATGAAACTCAATGCATGTGGTGTGCAAAGGCTATTGGAGCCAAACAGGACAATGAGTAGAGTCTTGATGAGCCCTTACATGTGCACGTATCAATCTTTTTATTTTGATTTGGACACATTTACAGTGTACATGTGCTGTATGGGATGTAGGAATATTTAGTCATGTGCTTCATATTTTACCAGATGGAGCAGAAGTATTGTCTTCCAGTGGTGAAGTCATTGGTAAGCAGCAGATCAGTCTATTGACGTGTACCACATGCATGTGTGTACGTGTGCGTACGTGTGGTGTTTGCCTGCTGTAGGAGTGTGCTGTTAATAAGACTATATGTGTGCCCTGAAATCCCAATTAAATGCCGCGGCATCTATTTGGGACGACAAACGTGAATCCCCCCTCCCCCCCCCCCCCCCACACACAGGGCACCCCCGTAATGACATACATGTACATGTACATGTACCCTGGCATCGCCAGGTTTTTTTATTGCAATCATTTGATTGTCCCAACATGTGTGCAACCTTCAACCCCCCTTACAACAGTGCTGGTATTTCTATGGATAGTATCCAAGTCCTTGACAGAAGTGTTTTTTTTTCGATGCCTGGGCGTTTAAGTGGAAATTGATTTGGTTTCAGCACTTTTCAAGTGACCAATGGTGATGGAATGTCATGTCATGTAATGTAAGGGCTTATGTATTTTTTTTAGTACACCATTGTGCTTTATAGTCAGGGGCCACAGAGAGGAATACATGCTCCCCCTTGCCTCCCTACACCCCCCCCTCACACACACACCATCCCCATGAATGGGTATCACATATTGGAGTACTGAGGGTCCATCTGTTGGGGGGGGGTGTGTGTATGAGCACACTTGCATAGAACACAACTGCACATCATTTATGGAACATGGGAAGTTGCATGTACATGTGTGCGCATGGTTGTACCATGATCACCCACCCCTGATGGTTGTACCATGATCACCCACCCCTGATGGTTGCACCATGATCACCCACCCCTGATGGTTGCACCATGATCACCCACCCCTGATGGTTGCACCATGATCACCACCCCTGATGGTTGCACCATGATCACCCACCCCTGATGGTAGCACCATGATCACCCACCCCTGATGGTTGTACCATGATCACCACCCCTGATGGTTGCACCATGATCACCTACCCCTGATGGTTGTACCATGATCACCACCCCTGATGGTTGCACCATGATCACCCACCCCTGATGGTTGCACCATGATCACCCACCCCTGATGGTTGCACTATGATCACCACCCCTGATGGTTGCACCATGATCACCCACCCCTGATGGTTGCACCATGATCACCCACCCCTGATGGTTGTACCATGATCACCACCCCTGATGGTTGCACCATGATCACCACCCCTGATGGTTGTACCATGATCACCACCCCTGATGGTTGCACCATGATCACCCACCCCTGATGGTTGTACCATGATCACCACCCCTGATGGTTGCACCATGATCACCACCCCTGATGGTTGTACCATGATCACCACCCCTGATGGTTGCACCATGATCACCACCCCCTGATGGTTGCACCATGATCACCACCCCTGATGGTTGCACCATGATCACCCACCCCTGATGGTTGCACCATGATCACCCACCCCTGATGGTTGCACCATGATCACCACCCATGATGGTTGCACCATGATCACCCACCCCTGATGGTTGCACCATGATCACCCACCCCTGATGGTTGCACCATGATCACCCACCCCTGATGGTTGCACCATGATCACCCACCCCTGATGGTTGCACCATGATCACCCACCCCTAATGGTTGCACCATGACCACCACCCCTGATGGTTGCACCATGATCACCACCCATGATGGTTGCACCATGATCACCCACCCCTGATGGTTGCACCATGATCACCCACCCCTGATGGTTGCACCATGATCACCCACCCCTGATGGTTGCACCATGATCACCCACCCCTGATGGTTGCACCATGATCACCACCCATGATGGTTGCACCATGATCACCCACCCCTGATGGTTGCACCATGATCACCCACCCCTGATGGTAGCACCATGATCACCACCCCTGATGGTTGCACCATGATCACCACCCCTGATGGTTGCACCATGATACCCACCCCTAATGGTTGCACCATGATCACCCACCCCTGATGGTAGCACCATGATCACCACCCCTGATGGTTGCACCATGATCACCACCCCTGATGGTTGCACCATGATACCCACCCTAAATGGTTGCACCATGATCACCCACCCCTGATGGTTGCACCATGATCACCTACCCCTGATGGTTGTACCATGATCACCACCCCTGATGGTTGCACCATGATCACCACCCCTGATGGTTGCACCATGATCACCCACCCCTGATGGTTGCACCGTGATCACCCACCCCTGATGGTTGCACCATGATCACCACCCCTGATGGTTGCACCATGATCACCCACCCCTGATGGTTGCACCATGATCACCCACCCCCTGATGGTTGTACCATGATCACCCACCCCTGATGGTTGCACCATGATCACCCACCCCTGATGGTTGCACCATGATTACCACCCCTGATGGTTGCACCATGACCACCACCTCTGATGGTTGTACCATGATCACCCACCCCTGATGGTTGTACCATGATCACCACCCCTGATGGTTGCACCATGATCACCCACCCCTGATGGTTGCACCATGATCACCCACCCCTGATGGTTGCACCATGATCACCCACCCCTGATGGTAGCACCATGATCACCCACCCCTGATGGTTGCACCATGATCACCCACCCCTGATGGTAGCACCATGATCACCCACCCCTGATGGTTGCACCATGATCACCCACCCCTGATGGTTGCACCATGATCACCCACCCCTAATGGTTGCACCATGATCACCCACCCCTGATGGTTGTACCATGATCACCCACCCCTGATGGTTGCACCATGATCACCACCCCTAATGGTTGCACCATGATCACCCACCCCCGTACTGTCTCTAGGTGTGGTCACGTCTGGTGGTCCCAGCCCAATACTGGGATACAACATAGCGATGGCCTACCTGCCAGCTGAAGCGACCAAGGTGGGGACAGCACTGCAGCTCAAGGTCCGCAAGAATGTGTTGCAGGCAGAAGTAGTCAAGATGCCCTTTGTGCCAACACGGTATTACAAACCTATGCACAAGTAGGCATGACGGTACATGATAAAACGTAGGAAAAGTTTTTATATGTTTATTTTGATTTGATGTTCATTAATGAAAGAATTGATGTATTTAAAAATATGTCATGAGGTCAGTGCCTTGGGGGAGTGACCATTGTGTAGTGCTTGGAGGAGTGACCATTGTGTAGTGCTTGGAGGAGTGACCATTGTGTAGTGCTTGGAGGAGTGACTATTGTGTAGTGCTTGGGGGAGTGACCATTGTGTAGTGCTTGGGGGAGTGACCATTGTGTAGTGCTTGGGGGAGTGACCATTGTGTAGTGCTTGGAGGAGTGACCATTGTGTAGTGCTTGGAGGAGTGGCCATTGTGTAGTGCTTGGAGGAGTGACCATTGTGCAGTGCTTGGAGGAGTGACCATTGTGTAGTGCTTGGAGGAGTGACCATTGTGTAGTGCTTGGAGGAGTGACCATTGTGTAGTGCTTGGGGGAGTGACCATTGTGTAGTGCTTGGAGGAGTGACCATTGTGCAGTGCTTGGAGGAGTGACCATTGTGTAGTGCTTGGAGGAGTGACCATTGTGTAGTGCTTGGAGGAGTGACCATTGTGTAGTGCTTGGAGGAGTGACCATTGTGCAGTGCTTGGAGGAGTGACCATTGTGAAGTGCTTGGAGGAGTGACCATTGTGTAGTGCTTGGGGGAGTGACCATTGTGCAGTGCTTGGAGGAGTGACCATTGTGTAGTGCTTGGAGGAGTGACCATTGTGTAGTGCTTGGAGGAGTGACCATTGTGTAGTGCTTGGAGGAGTGACCATTGTGCAGTGCTTGGAGGAGTGACCATTGTGAAGTGCTTGGAGGAGTGACCATTGTGTAGTGCTTGGAGGAGTGACCATTGTGTAGTGCTTGGAGGAGTGACCATTGTGTAGTGCTTGGAGGAGTGACCATTGTGTAGTGCTTGGAGGAGTGACCATTGTGTAGTGCTTGGAGGAGTGACCATTGTGTAGTGCTTGGAGGAGTGACCATTGTGTAGTGCTTGGGGGAGTGACCATTGTGTAGTGCTTGGAGGAGTGACCATTGTGTGGTGCTTGGCGGAGTGACCATTGTGTAGTGCTTGGAGGAGTGACCATTGTGTAGTGCTTGGGGGAGTGACCATTGTGTAGTGCTTGGAGGAGTGACCATTGTGTAGTGCTTGGAGGAGTGACCATTGTGTAGTGCTTGGAGGAGTGACCATTGAGCAGTGCTTGGAGGAGTGACCATTGTGCAGTGCTTGGGGGAGTGACCATTGTGCAGTGCTTGGGGGAGTGATAATACGTTGCAGCTTTCATGTGTGGAGTTTCTATATGCTTCCTTAATGCTTCATTTTGCTTCCGAAGACGTAAGTTTCAACATGTTTTGACTATTCCAAAATCAGACTCAGTGCAGCTATGTTCGTTATCACCGTGAAGGGTGATGCACAGAAGAGAATAGCATTAATAATGAACCTCAAAATATCTCTGTTTCTACAAATTTTTTCTGAGTGTGTGCTTTGTCCACATTACGATATCTCAGATGATTCGACTGTACAGATAAAGCCTTCACAGCTGTTTTGGCTGATAACTGGTGATAACTGCTCTGCTCGTGGTCTTTTGCTTTTTCCTTGGATCATTGACAAACTGTTCCTTCGTATGACGGTTGTCACAGAAAATAGCACAGAACGTCCAGAAAACACCGCCACCACCTGATACACTACAAGTAATAAAAACATTCTCTATGAGAAATTGTGTGTGCACTTCCCTTTTGTACCTCATCTCAGGTATGTGTGTGTACTAGTGCTACCCTTAAGTACCTTATCAGTGATGTGTGTGTGTGTGTGTGTGTGTGTGCACTTCCCCTTAACACTTACTTCACAAGCCTAAACTTGTACTGTACTGTAGTATGCCATATTATAGTACCCTAATTATGATTATGAAAGTACAAATTTATTTACATATCTTTGTGCAACCACAAGTTCATTTACCACACTGCTGTTTTTCCTCTCCCCTCCACCTCTTTCTCCCTCCTCCTCCTCCTCCTCCTCCTCCTCCTCCTCCTCCCCTTCTCCCCTTCTCCCCTCCTCTTCTTCCTCCTCTTCACCCTTCTACATTTGTACACATCCTCACACTTAATTCTCTCTCTATAAAGGATTCATTTACTATATCACATATACAATATTTACATGCACATTTGAACCATATTTTAATAAATAAAATATAAATCCAAATTATTATGCGGTGAAAGTTTATTAATTACCATCATTTTGAGGTATGTCTCCATTTGTCATCGGTCCTACACATATACATCCAACTATATGTGCATTGGCCCTACTCGTATATATAAATTGGTACTAAATGTATGTGTCCATTGATCGTACACATATCATGGTTGTACTCAGAGGGAGAGGGGGGGAGGAGGGTTCAAACAACCCCCCCCCCCCCCCTTCCCCAAATCGAGGTTACCTTCACATTGAATTTAATCAATATTATAATGAATGAAGTATGCAGTGTACATGTACATATATGTTATTGTAAGTTCACCTATTAACCAAATTAGACACCCCCCCCCCCCCTATTCCTGAAGACTGCATACACCCATGCATGTATGTGTCCATTGGTCATAGTCTCCTGCAATCCCTGGCCCTGTCAGGTCATTTTAGTTAAGGGAAATGGAAGGAAGGGGTGTGGTTTTAGTTAAGGGAGATGAAATGTCCCCCCCACTCCCTCCATTGGGAGCACACACATCTCCTACACCTTACCTGTGTCCCTACACTGAGCAGGTGTTGGCACATTGTCACTGCAGTAAGAAGGATGGGGACACCAACGTGCTCCTTGATAATGACAATGCTTAGGCTTTTGTTTGTGCTATATCATTCTCCCTCCTCCCCATCAGTCCCTCCTCCTCATAACTGCCCTCTTTTCCCCATCACTGTGATTTGATGGGGGAAAGGGATAGTGATGGGGAGGAGGTGGCAGTGATGGGAAGAACATCCAGCCTGGTACTGTATATACTCTCAGAGCTCTCCCCTCCCTCCCCCTCCCCCCCTCCCTCCCCCACTCCTTCCCATCAGATTGGTCTGAAAAATCTCCTGATGGTTGAGTGGAGGTGTACATACCCAGGTGGTCTGCCAGCAGGCCTAGGCTCTGGTTCAGTTCCAAGCTCAGTGGGCTACTTTTATGACTGCCTGGTATGGACCAACGATTGGACCCATCATCATACAGTCACCCTTCCAACGTGCACCAGGAAAACAACTCACGCTTCGTGTGGTCATCATATAAGAAAGTTTGTATGTTTGTGTATCAAATGCATCAAAATGTGGTCGTTTGATGCTACATGTAAAGGTCATTGTGGTTTCATAAGTACTGCCTATTTAATTTGGATGACACTACCATCAGAATATCCATGGGCCTTCGTCTGGGAATACCACTGTGTAGAAACCATCTCTGTCAACAATGTGGAGCTGAAGTGTCTCAATTTGCCACACATGGCTTAAGCTGCAAGAGGAGTGCTGGTCGTCATTACCGCCATTCAGCTATCAACGACATAATACACAGAGCTTTAGTGGCAGCACATGTTCCATCACGTCTTGAGCCTTCAGGTCTCTATCGCTCAGATGGAAAGCGACCTGATGGAATTACAATGGTTCCATGGAAATGCGGCCAACTTCTTGTGTGGGATGCCACTTGCCCAGATACGTTTGCACTTTCTTACTCCACAATCGCGGCACAACAAGTTGGAGCAGTTGCCCAACAAGCAGAGGATAAGAAGACTCAGAAGTACAAACACCTTAGCTCACACCTTTTCTTCACTCCTGTGGCAATAGAAACATCAGGAGTGTATGGCCAAAAAACAACCGATTTCCTAAAAGAGCTGGGACATCGGTTGAGGCAAGTGTCAGGAGAAGCAAACTCTTTCCAATATCTTGCCCAAAGGCTATCTGTTGCCATTCAGAGAGGCAATTCAGCTTCAGTAATGGGGACAATGAATGGGGATGATGAAGAGTTTTTTGTATGATTTAGTTCATTTATATTGTTTTAATAATAATAATTAAAAAAAAAAAGTGATTAAATTATATTCCACTTTAATTAGGAGTTATTAGTTTTGGGTTTTATGTAACCTTTTAAAGGGAAAGAGGCCAGACAAATTGTTGCAGGTCTAGATATGGGGTCGAGGCAGACCTAGCGCACATTGTTTAAAAAATGCATCACGTTTAAGATCGTTCATCCGCGCAGTGACGTACAAGGGTCTGGGGCCGAGGGTAGTAATAAAAACGCTGTTACGTACCAATGGACCAGTTGCTGGAATGTTGATTGAACGTGACGTAACGTTACGTCCGGACTGCTGGTCTACAGATAACTATTATGTCTTAAAAAGTTGTCAGCCCAAGGAACGGTAACGTTTAGTCATGAGATTTAGCCTTAGCTTCACCATAGATATTAGAGTAGAAGGATTGGAAACGGACCCAATTAACACTGCTTCACGCGCCGACTCCTCGATGCTCCTCGTACTCAGACCGCTTACCATATTTGAAATGAAGGCAAGAGCTTCTGGAACCGATGACAACGGAGCCTAACCAAAACTTAGTTACCAAATGCGCTAGCCCTTCATATCTTTCAGAACTAAAAAGATCAGAGCACGAGCTTGTGAACGATGTAGTAGTCAACGACACATGCCAATCACACCTACCCACACCTTACAAAGAGCCCTCAGAATTTCTGCATGCAAACAAAAAAAAAGTGTTGCTGGACATCACGAGCATACAAGGAAAAAAGCACGCAAATAAAAACGTAACTGCATGACCCAGTCCAGTAAAGTAGACGTTACAGCGATCCGCTTCATTCCTGGAATCCATGCTTCTTGACTATGATATCGATGGCCAACCCCATGACGAAACGTTAAAGACGCCTAAAAGACCAGTGAAGGCCTCGGAGGGCTTTGGAAAACATGAGGGCGGTCCTGATGTCTAAATAATCTATGGTCCAGATGTTAGGCCATTTATACAACAGAAAAATGGATCACCCGCTTTTTTTTTTTTTACGACAAAAGCAGAGCATAGTTACGTGGCAAATGGTACTACCGTATGTAGAATTGATGTAGCTATCTGAAACAAGTACTGGATATGAGATAAAAGTTTTGCCTGGGTAGTTTCATCGGTTAGTTCATGACGATGTCAAAAACGTAAAATGTGGAGTTTCTCTAAAACCCTCCAACCTAAACGCCTCCAACACACCTCACCGTACGTAAAACTTTGTGCTGCATCTGGTCATGCTACTTATTTATAAATAAAGGGAAGTTTAGGGGAGTTGTATCGGTTAGTTGTTAAAAAAGCTGTAAGCCCGCCAAATTCTGTATCTCGGGTTCTAAAAGGGCTACAAACATGGCGACAAGTTTGCCCGAATGTACGCATTTTGTGCTATCGTTTTCTTCAGTCAGATTTTACTAAGCTCTCAACTTACTTTCTCCTCAAGAGGGGCGAGGCGTCAATGCATCTAATTAGCAGCATCGCGGAGTCCGCGCTTTGCAATGTACACAGCCAAATTGTATTTTATGATACAGTTACGTAACATATATGGCACATATATGTAAACAGAGTATGTCTCAACTATGTCAACACAATCTGTTACATACCCTGTTAACAAATTTTATGTCACAAATATGTACTTACATTTTGGGACATAATGTTCTTACATATCTGTAGCTCATATATGTTACATACATGTATCATAAAATATGTACACCTTATAAGGAAATGTTTATCCACTACTAGTATACGTGTTTATAACAGAATTAATAAATTAATTTTAATAAACACAAAATACATTATAGCAATAAAAAGGGTTGTTCCAGTCATGACAATACACAAATGTATTGCACACAGTGTCCTGTCTTTCCACTCTTTGAGCACACCCTTGCAGTCTTAAAATTGCATGACTCTGCACTCGTGAATCACTGAAACTGATCTCAAGACGTTGGAACTTGATATGCAGAAAACTGTCTTGCTCAGTGTGAACAAGGGACAGTCGTATTCGTTCAGCAATGGGCTGACCATCTGTGGACTCACAAGAGTGAAAGCCCTGAACAAGACAATGTGTGGTGCCAGAGAGTGTGTTGAAAGTAGCTAGAAGAAGTCCATGCTGCATCTGAAAGTTTGTGCAACATGTTATTCAGCTCCACCAGTATTGTTGCAGCCACTGCATGTGCCTGGTCATAGGGGGTGATTAGTTCGATGAATTCTCCCAGATTTACAAGAGTTGAATCCTTGGAAATGACAGCCTTGAACTCTTCTACTGTATCACTGGTAGCCAGCTCCTCAAGCCTGATCTCAAACTGGGAATCATGCTGAAGAGCACCAAGTGTAGTAGTTGGACTGTCGATAATAGTTTTTAGTGGTAATGTTGATAGAGTGTACTTTTGTCGTATTGCCTAAAAATATAATGTTGTCATGATTCACAAATACAATAAAATATACCTTTTGAGGTGCTCCGACTTTGTATATATCACAGTCTTTATTCAGTTCCATCATTGGTATGCCGCACATTACATGTTGCATACAAGGTGAAAAAAAAAACTCCTTTGTACCATTTCCACATCTAGAATAAATTATAAATACAACAATTAATTCAGAAATGCATACAGTTTTTTGTACCTTTCAGTATTATGCGTGCCATCATTACAAATATAGCGCAGGTGTTATGTCCCGACTTGGGGCTAGCCTATATTGTAGCCTCGAACCATTGAGTTGAAAGATTCAAACCTATATGTACCATAAATATTGCACACTTGTATGTATAGCATGCAGGGTTTCCGATAAGGAGCAATAAGTGTTCCGACAAAATGTCAGAACATGAACAAAATTGACCAGACACATAGTTTAATTGTTCAGACATGGATCGATGAAGATTTTTACAAATCGTGCTTATATGTACTTTGTGTTCATACATGTATGTGCTATGCTAGTGGTACCATCCCTATCACAGGAAAAAGGTTTAAAATCTCAGCCTTGGTTTTTTTTTTTGAACAAGCCATCCTGGAATTGAGCGTCTAGCATGGGAATATCGCAAAAAACCATCCTGAGATTTGGTGTCCAGGGTGGGTATAGCTTACAAACCATGCTGGGTTTGTCGAACAAAAACATGTTGAGCTCATTTTTATTCATTGCTTCAACATGGTTTTTGTTCGACAAACCCAGCATTGTCTTCAGCTTCCTTCCTAACAAGCGCACGTTTTTTTGTCCTGACATTTTGTCCGAATGTAATTAATTATGTTCGGACAAATGGCTTAATTGATCGGAAAATGGCATGTGTCCGAACGTTATCGGAAACCCTGAGCATGTAACAGTACCGTTCAGTAGAGAATGCAGAGCATGGTCCATAATCTCGAATGGTCTTTGGTTTCTTTAACAGTGCTGGTATGTGCTCAATAATGGCATCAACAGAATCTTGACAACGTCTTTGCCACTCATTGTACAGTGAGGTGGTAAAGAATTCACTGTAAACTATTTGAATAACCTATAAAAATTATGGCATGAAGTCAACAAAAGTTGCTTACTTTGGATAATGACAAATATACTTTCTTCTGTCCTTCTGATAGATATGGCCCCACAATAAACATTGCCATCTGGGTCCATCCTTTAAAATCCCCATGACTTGGAGTACCGGCAAACATTTTTGTTTTAAACCCAGAGGTGTTAAAAGCCTTGACTCTTGCTAGAACTTCACTTTTTTGCCTTATTGACAGCCCCGACATTACTTCCTTTAGTACATACTTACAAGTACCAAGCAGTTTAGTGTGCAATACTTCTACAGGCATATACCTAATGTTGTACAAAAGACAAGCAAATAAGCTAGAGGATCCCAACTGCGATGCTTACCTAAATAAATCGGCTGGAATTGAAAACAAAGGATTTTCAATCTCACTCAACCCATACTGCTTGCGCATCTCTGTTTTGGCCTGTTCAGTTGACTGCGCCACGATCTCTGCAACTTGCTGCAAACTTTGGCCTTTGTGCGCCTCTCACAGATCATGAGGATTCTGAGTTCACGTGTATAGACTTTTATACGGAAACGTTTCAGCACAAGGCTCACAATAAAAGCCTGCTGTGAGCAGAATTTCAGCTCATTAACATGCGTGCATTGTTACGAGTATCAGAGGCGGATCCAGGGGAGGGGGGGGGGGGGGGGGGAGGGTTGGGGTTGCAACTCCCCCTTTCATATAAGGTACCTCCCCCTCTTCTGCTAAGCAGCCCCCCCACTCCCCGCTTTTTGTATCGGGACTGAAGCGCCGGACAGCACCTCCCCCCCCCCCTCCGCTTTGCGTATCGCGGGCCTTAAGTAGACAGCATCACCCCCCCCCCCCCACACACACACACACACACCCCGCTTTTTGTATCGGGCCTGAAGCGGACAGCACCCCCCCCCCCGCTTTTCGTGTCGGGCCCCCTCCATTTTCGTCTCGGGCCTGAAGCGGACAGCCCCCCCCCCCCCCCCCCATCCCCCCTTCCCACACCGCTTTTCGTATCTCGGGTCCCAAACCCCCCTTTTGGAAAATCCTGTATCCGCCCCTGAGTATACATGCATAGATATTCTGTGTAGAATATTCTGTGTAGAATATCTATGGTAATAGTATTAGAGCACTTACGCGTCGCCATCTTTCACAAAACGTGTCACGTGTCACGTGTCACGTGGTTTGCTTTTTGTAAACATGTCGTCGATAAGGTTTCATCAATATTCATCCGCTATACTACCCACGCAAGAATCACCACTTCACATGCCTGGCAGGGCTTATTTGATCGCTTCCCCCTCGAATTAACAGAAAATGACCTGCTGCGGCCTCAGTACAGCTATTACGATCGGTACACCTGTATAGATTGACATCGTTTTTGGTTGTCTGTTCGATTGAAAATACTACCAAAGTTATGACACAAACCTCGTTATAACTTGAAACTCTTCGCGTATTTTCTTCAGAGAGGCGAGGGTGGAGCAAACAAGAGGTGTTGAAAACTTTTTAAACGATATCGATGGTACGCTGCGCATGATATGTAGAGACACTTTGTGGTGTCAAAACGACCTCCAGACGATGGATGCATTTGACTTTAACATAGTAACTTACCTTCGTAAGTTACCCCAATTGTCTGGTTCAGACATGTTGTCAGATTGGTACAGATATGATTACATATCTGATCCCAATTGTTCTACAACCTGAATCAGATATTCGTTACAGTTCCTTACATATTGAAGGAATATTCTGAATCAGAATGATAATACTCAACATACCTGAAACAGAATAATATACGCTTTTGGTACAGATTGTAAGCTTTAACATATCTGATACAGATCGTAAAGATTTGGCTGTGTACAGGGCTCTATGGCTCACGTGCTCCGTTTCCAATCCTTCTACTCTAATATCTATGGCTTCACCAACGTCATGCATGCATAAACAGTTGATTTTCTGAATCTAGTTTTTGTTTTTCAATTCCGTACATGAGCGCCCTCCTTTGACCCCCAGTACTGTAGATCATTAACAACTGGACCAAGGAAGTTGTGGAAGGCGATAGTTTTATGAACCCAGTACAGGGCCGTAGCCATGCACGATTATATAATAAGCCGGTCCGGCCATCGGTGGACCAGAGCGAGGGTGGAAGATCATGCATGAGGAAATTATAGTATAATTGGAAGTTGGCTAGGCTAAAACCGGTCCGGCCATGCCGGACTGGCCGGACTGGGAGGCTACGGCCTGCAGTATAGAATCGAACTAGGCAATCATCGTGTTTGATCAGAGATTATATATCTGGTTTGATCCTGAAGTTCATCTTTGTAGGTGCATATTTGTTTCTGAAAGTATTTTTATAGTTTCTAGATATTCTATACGAGCTAGCAGAGGAGCATTAACTAATGATTCAGCCTGAAGGGAGCTACATTGAAACACATCGGTGGGTAATGCGCTAGACTGTGAGGCATCGTCAACATTGATGGGCCACTCATGCAGCTGTTCTCCGACATCAGCTACAGAAAGCGGAGGTTGTTCAGTTAAAGGCGGATGTTGTCACAGACTTGCTGCATGCATATGCTTGATGGTGCCGATGTTACTGACGTTGATGATAGAGAATCTATAGTCCATGCCAGTTAGCTGTTTATTGGCCTCTCGGTTTTTTTGCCCTCTTGGGGCGAGGATAACCTTTTCCCGAGGGTAGTTATTCGTATCGCTATTTGGAAAATGTCCGATGGAGCAAACGCGATGCCGATGCATGGTGAGGCTTTATATCCTTTGGCTGTAAGTTAAACACGGTAAGCTAGCCAGGTAGCCGCCTTTCTAGCTTTGTAGGGAATCATGGGCGTCCCCAGCTTTTCTGGAAGGGGGGGGGGGGGGGCCACGTTAGGGCAAGGGGGCGCCATTTGACAGCCGCGAATACGTTGTCCACTTTCGGCCGATTCAACCAGTGGGGGGGGGGGGGGGGGGGGGTGCTGTCCGCTTTCGGCCGATTCAACCAGTCGGGGACGGGGGGGGGGGGGGGGGGGGGTGCTGTCGCTTTCGGCCATGCAATTCAATCTATCAGGTGTCCGCGCTTTCGGCAGATTCAACCAGTGGGCGGTGGAGTACGCATGTATGTAAACAAGGGGGGGGGGGGGCCGCCATTCAGTCCCGAAGGGCCATGGCCCCCCCCCCCCCCCCCCCCCCCCTGGGGACGCCCATGCATGGGAATCCATGAAAGGACAGTGGAATATAGGAACGGTTTAACCATAGATCTACCTAACATTTTGTTAACCGTGGACAACGTTTTCCCTTCCCTTTCTTTCAATTATGTTCTAAGCATCTTATGAAGCATAGCAACCAAACAACCTCGGTTGTGATTAGCATGCATTTGGGTATTAGCGTATGAAAATGTGCAATTATATCAAAGCGGTCGCAATTGCCGTCGATTTACAAAATAGAGCAGGGTAAACATCCGTTGTTTTACAGATTAAAGCGGTTAAAATGTGGACAAATGCTGTGGTTTTGCTTTCGCTTCCCTCGTGCTAATTATTGTCCACACAGAACATGGCTAAGCTCTTAATTGAAAATCGGTGCTGCTGTTACCGCTCGTGTGGACAAAGTCATCGGCTCTCATGCTGCAGCAGGACGCTATGGGAAGAATAGTAAGGCTAAGTGTGTTACTGGAACTATCACAGGTACCAACGGTAGAGGTCGGTCTCGAAAATGGGTTGTTTTTTCCCCTACTTTGAACAAGGACACTTAATTATTACATGGACTGGAAACCACAATAAATTCATGTCGCTATCCTCGTTGTCATGAATTATTAATGAGTTAGTACATGTACACGACGATGTGACTGTTATAGTGCATCAGAAGACTGGGACTTGACTGGGGTGCTGCGACGTTGATTTTTGTTATGTATAAACCATTCTTCGCTTCCCTTTCTGCATTTTTGGCATCGCTAATTCAAAATAAGCAATGAACCAATAATTAATAAACATCAGTTCAAGGCAATGTATAGAAATAAATATAGGTTCGTTCATCATGTAAATATAATCTGGACTTAGAGAAACCATCCTGGTATACTGTGAAACGTTAAACAAGGCCATAACTATTACCATATTTGCAGTGGCCTGACAACAAAACATGCGCATCGTTCGATTAAAATCGTTTGCCCTCCCTTTAAGGAACATCCTTTTCAATACAAACTAACATAGGACTTGTATCATACCATTACACGCTGGAAACACCTTTCATAACAAATGTCTGCTCATCGGTGTGTCCAGGAGCCTAACCAAAGTAGCGTAGCGAGGCAAACATGCACGTAGAAGCTAAGACCCGTATGTTAACGTAATCTTTAAGACTTATGACGGATTTACCTCAACAAAAGAACAGCTTTCTGTAAGTGTAAGCCACTCCAAAGCTAAGGCAACTTCACAAAAGCCTTTTTTTGTCTGAAAAGGTTGGGAACGAGGCGCAACGAGGATTGCGACAATTTATTGTATTACGTTACGCGGTGGTTTCCAGTCCATGTAATAATTAAGTGTCCTTGCTTTGAACAAGCGTACAGAGTTTTCATCTCGTTCACTAGAAATGGTTGAATCAGGCTTGCCAACCCCAAGTAATTGCATTGATGCTGCTATACAGAATACGATTGAAATGAATGCTGTATATGCTGTGGATGTAGGTGTGGATGAAGACGTGAATGCTGACCGCCACTTCGCGAATAGTTTCGTACCCAGACCCAGATTCCCAACAGCTGCGGATGGATTACATCACCGCTACGTGGAAAGTGGGTCTGATCACAGGTCGAACTTTTTTGTTCTGTGGATTCTGAGTGTTACGCAATCTTTGTGTCGTCACAAAAATCGGGTGTCGTTTTTTGTCGTCATATACTAATTATCGTGTCGTCATAACTAATTACCTGGCTCAAAACACAGAAAGAACGTGCATTCCACCGTGCGCCTAGTAAGAATTAGGAAGTACCCAACAGGCACATGTATATTTATGACTGTGGCATGAGAAACAGTATACCTTAAACAATTTAGTTCCAGAAAGCACGCAAGAAGCAGCTGCTCCAAAAGATAGAAAGGAACGTTGAGGTTGAGGTTTTTCGGGATGATAGGGGCAGGCAGCCTTGCTTCCACTCGCCTCTCCCGTTCTCATCGAGTTTCTAGCCGTGCGCAGTCGCGGGCGCATCCTTGTCCTTGTAACGCTCCTGCCCACCATGGAGGCTTGTTTGCTCAGACCCGAGCGGGTATTAAAGCCTTAAAAACAGTCACCCTCGAGGAGAAGGCTCCAATTAGAGTACTACTATAGCTAGCTATGAAAGGCTGGTAATTAAGTAGCACCGTGACGTCACTACGGGCTGCAATTTGGATCCACAGAACAAAAAAGTTCGACCTATGAGCCAGACCGTAGCGGTGATGTAATCTGTTAGGAATCTGGGTCTGGGTACGAGACCAGACGAGAACCATGCTGCTAAACACAGGAAAAAATATCGTATTCCCAGCCCTGGGTTTACCCTGGGTTTTGTACAACGATCCCAGGTTTATCCCAGAATTTCCCAGGTTGATAGACTATTAACAAAATTCACAGTTGATTTAGTCGTTATCAACCTGGGATCGTTGTACAAAATCCAGGCTGGGAATACGATATTTTTTCCTGTGAAAAGGCGGCTATATGAAGTCTGAAGAGGACCTCGAGGAGAACCGTGCTGCTAAAAGGCGGCGATATGAAGAGGACCTCGAGGCAAACCGCGCTGCTAACAGGCAGAAATACGAGGACAATTCAGCTACCATTAAAGCATCTAAAAGTAGTCGGTATTGGAATGACCCCGCTGTCCGATTGGCTAAATGTGCTTCCGAGAGGACGCGGTACCGCAGGGGTCGCAGAACTACCACTACCACTCAAAGGTATGTTGTATTAACATAAAAAAGCTGTGCATGCAACATTTGTACAGCATAGTCGGGCGGTGTTTGGTCGGGCTTGTCACCATACTATCTGACCAAACGCGGTAGTAGGGCCCGCCCGACTATGTACAGCACGGATCTGCACAAAACCATTCACTAAAGCATGCATGGTGACTCAACTGTGTGTACAGTAGATTGTTTTAATCTGATAAGGCTTCCTTACATTGTACTTATCGATCTACACTGAGCCATGTAGTTCACTTCCTGAGTTCCCACACTATCCATCTATACGCAAGTCGGCTACACCTCCATGTTTAGATGGGAGCATTATAACTGGATCAAATTTGACCAATAGATTTTTAGCAAAACTGATACACATACACCCCTTTCCTCCCTGTCATTTATATGATGGAATTGGACCAATAGAATCATAGCATAGTCTACACACGTGTTAAGGCTTTGCAAGGTATGAAAGTCATTCACCCGCTGAATAGTGCACTTAGCAAAAAGAGGTAAATATTTAATAATACTCTGTGGATTCTAGGCTTTGCACTAAAAAGAAAGAGGTAAAAATTTAATCATACTCTCTGTCACGTACATCAGTGTAGATGGCAGCTGAAGACCTCAGATGTTTTTTCACCAACAAGGGGTCAGAGGAGGAAGAGGATGACTACATTCATCCTCCGACTCCTCTCCCCTTCACCCCGCCACCACCACCACCAGTGCTGCCCCCACCACCACCACCAACGCAGACCCCACCACCACGAGCAGTGCTGCCCCCTGGCCTGCCTGGCCAGAACAAGCATGACAAGGAGGACAGCCCCGAAGAAGAAGACGGTGTGGGCGAGGACACATCACCATACATTCTACTAATTCTTATTATAATTATGATTATTGACTACGATAGGGCGAAAAAAAAACTTATGAAACAAGTAAATAAAAACATTCTCTAACGAGAGAGTTGTTGGTATATAGGATTGACCAATGGTGGTGTAAAAAGCATGGAAACAAGAGTGACAGAAATTTTACTGGAAAATTGAAATAGGCCTATATTTAGCACACTCACAATATAACAGCGCATGCCTGACTAATGGGCTAAATATAGGCCTATTTCAATTTTCCAGTAAAATTTCTGTCACTCTTGTTTCCATGCTTTTTAATCAGTTGATGTGCAATGTCTGTGAACTGTTGGAAGAAGCCCTGCACTAATAAGTAAGAGAGCAAATTCAAATCATAAATACTACTGCAAAAATATTTGTCCTCTTCATTCATTTTTACCATAGATTATCTATGTTTTTACTTTACCTGTTACCCAGAACATTGCTAGCTACTAGATTAACAGATATGCATTTGGTTCAATGTCATAAAATTTCCTCTTGTTCTTCTTCGTTGCTGTCGCTTTTTAATGTACTACATTGAATCCTAGGGGTCAGATATATGTATGGTACATCTGGCAATGTACAAAGTGAGTACTATGGACTACCCTATTAGGTAGATAAGGTTTGAAATGAAACATCAATTCCCTGAGTCATAAACTGCTGTTGCAATTCACCAATGTATGGGACGACACACCTGCATTCTCAATATAACTGCAATTGCTTTGGACTGTCAACCTCCTACTTTCCAAGGGGATACATTTCTTGGGTAGGGCCCAAGACCACGAATGGGGGAGAGGAGGGGAAGGGGGGAGGGCTTGCAATGCTCCCTTGTACCCCCTAGATGCATGGACACAGGAAGGTTACTAACCCCCCCCCCCCTTCCCTCCCTCCCTGTGTGCAGACATAAAAGTTTATCCCCCCTACTTGTAAACTCCTTCCTACACCGCTGACTACATAATTGTGGCAGAGTAACTCTTTGCATGTACTAGGCCTCGTAGGACATAATAAAACTCTATATTGTTTTTGTGGTACCACTTTCTGCTTGTGTATGCAGGAGGTTAAAACTTTAAGCTTCGTCTATAATAACATTCTGTCTTACACAACTTCAGATCCATCAATGCTGCTAGCTGGTACGTGTTCAGCCATTGGTACAGCAGTTGGTGTACCTGTCACTTTCGTGGTGGCCTTCTCTCTCGGAGTGTTGGTGGCTACTGTCCTCTGCTACATTTTGAGAAAGACATCATACAAGCCCTCACGTGATGATCCTGCCACTGTGTATGAAGTGGTGGGCAATAATAAGGAGAGTAAGGACAACATCATAGTGTTGGATGCAAACACTGCATATGGAATAGGATCAGCAGCATAGGATTTTTAACGACATTGATTTTTTATACAGCAGTGTGTGATCTCGCTTGTGTGTGTGTATTTTTTTACATTTTCATATCCACTCAGTTTGATTGCATCTTTACAGAAATCTTCAGTCCCTTGAAGTGTTGCTAGTCATTGGCCTTATGTATCAACCATAATTGTGTATGAAAAAAACTCCTGAGATGGGCAATCCTTTGTACCATGCCATGATAAGCGCTCTTTCATTATTGCCAAGAACACTTTCCCTTTAAATGTTGTTGCTTTAATTGAAAATGCTTGTGTGTCAACTACACACATTTCTCTGATGGTTTATTCAATCCATACAGCGCCATAGCTTGAATTTGTTTTTGGCGGTGTCTGGATTGCAGTATTTCCATACATCTAAAAGCTGTATGCTCTGCTGGTATGTGACACATCTACACACCAGGAACATGCTTACACACAGGGACACACCTACATCCCAAGGACACACCTACACACACAGGGACACTGTCACAAACTACACCCCAAGGACACACCTACACACAGGGACCAACCTACACAAAGGGACACACCCACACAACAGGGATACATCTACACACTGGGGACATACCTACATAACAGGGACACACCCACACACCAAGGAAACACCTATGCACCAGGGACATACCTACATGCCAGTCAGGTCAGACTAGCTAGTCACAGTCATGCATTCATGACAGTGAATCATACATCAGTATTATCATTTATGGCATTACCATATTAACAATATCATTAGCTTTTTGACAGTCAAGGCTTATTTTTATAAAACTTGCTAATTTGTATAAGCATCAGCAATGCATGCATGTATTGTACATTATTGGACATGACTAATGCCATGACAACACTTTTGGTTAAATGCTGTGTTCAGTGTTCTGCAGTGTATTGTTAAGTGCAAGCGTGCAGTGTGTAAAACTACACACTGCAAGTAAGCTCCACATAAATGGAAAGTGGGGGGAGTTCATTCCTTCTCACTATTGAAATTCCTGGGATGGTCAAAGTTACCTGTGTTTGGACTGACATGGATAGAGGACATATAATTATGCACTACCAGGTAATTATCAAAATGGCAGTTGTTTCTGTAAAGCCGACGATATACTAAGCAACATGTTGCGTGCAACACTATAAATTTTAGCATAATTATCAGTAAACTAATGTTTTTAAAATATAAATTGATTCATTGAGTTGCATGCAGCATTGTTGCCTAGTGTATCAACAAATACATGGTATCCCCAGGGAATTATGTGCACAACTAAGTGTAGGTATTTAAATGGCTATTATTATAAGTTGGTATACAGTGTGATGGCTGCTGAGGCTGATGTAGAACGAACATTCTCATCAGAAGTTGTAATACATGCTATGTAATCCTATGGATCCCAGGTGGGCTACAAGTGAAAGTATTAAACATTGAAAAAGCAACAAAGTATTTGTACTTGTTAAACAAACTGAAAGGGATATGCAACGATGCTTTGGATGTCACTGATATTGAGGAAGTATTGTTTACCTGTATGTATAAGCATGGAAATGTTTCAATTCACTACATTAATAAAATAATGCTGTTAATAATTTCAGAGCCAAATGGTTAATGCAAATATTCAAAAATGTCTTAGTGTCACATGCATCTTGAGTTACTTGTACACCCTACACACCAGGGATACACTTACACATCAGGGATACATCTACACACCAATATACCAGAGACAACCTACACAAGAGCCACACCTACACACCAGAGACACACCTACACACCAGGGATAGCCTACACCAGGGATACACCTATACACCAGAGCTAACCTACACAAGAGCCACACCTACACACCAGAGAAAGGCCTACACACCAGGGACACATCTATCCAGTGATACATTTACACACCAGGGACACACCTACGCACCAGGACACACAAAGAAGATGATGAAGGAGGAGGAGGAGGAGGTGGATGAGGAGGAGCAATGAAGAATGAAGACGGATAATTTTGAATAGTGCGGGATGTGGTGGCATGGAACCAACACAAGATTCATTCCATCATACTCTCCGAGATCAAACACGCGTTGGGGTCCAGTGCCTTGGTGTTTTGATCCCAGTTGATAGTCAGATCCTGGACCATCCGGTGGTACCTCCCCCAAGGCTAAGAAGCACAGATATGCCCCCTTGGGGATGGTGTCATCATGCTGCCCGTGGCATGTTGGGCGAATGGCCAGCCCTGAGCCTGCTCAAGGGATGAGAGAGCTGAATACAGTGAGGTAGCTCTCATTAAGCAACTTGGTGCTGTTAGCAACTGTGTGGTGGACCGTGGGACTGCATTGAAGAGAGCACACAGAATCCCGAGTGTTAAGTTTGGGTTTTAAGTTCCACGGTCTAAGGGACTCCATAAGCATGGCATCCCTAAACTCAAAAATGCCCTTGTTTTCTTCAACTGCACTGTCCAAGACCTGGTGATAAGTATTAGGATTGTCCTCAGTTGGGAAAGAGAGGCCATCTCTCACCCTCCTGAGGCCAGATGGCACAAAGAATTGACTGTCCCCTTCTCAGGCTGTCTTGGTGTGGACCTCAATCAGGAGACGATCCCCACTCCAACCCCTGTGGATGCCGTGCACAGTAAGAAGAAAACGTGCCTGCTCTCCCCACTTCAGATCTGGCATGGACCAGGGCAAGGTAGCCAAACTCCTTGACGACAGTGGTGGTGTTCTCTTGATGTGATAGTAATAACACGACATACGAATGTATGCTATCATTACTAAATCACTATTGGCTGTGTGAACGTACATACAAAGGGTGACAGTATACTGGTGTCCCAGCTCCATGGCATCATTGTGACGAATTACGGATTTTAGATCAATACTAGGGCGATGCAGTTGGATATAGGACTCTCACTGAACACACGCGCTCTCACGCTAACAATCGAAACTCTAAATTTAATAATCAATTCACGTGCGCGAATATAACCCGCATGAATTAAATGCAAACACGACACTCCCCCCTTGACTAGTTAAAGAACTAGTCACGAGAAAGTCAACGTCATTTTAACTGTTCCTCTATTCGGAGTCTTGCTACTTGAGCAGCAACTCTGGTAGGATGAGACCTCCTAGTGACAACTGTAGGTCCCTCAGATTCAGGTTCACCAATCTGGTCAGCTGTTGCTCCGATTTCAAGAGGGTACAAGTGTTGTAGCGGGCGATTCTGCGATATGGTTGTAGTTCCCGACCGTACCCTAAGAGCTGCACCTCGCACTAATCCATCCAAGCCTTGCAAAAGCTTCTCCACCTTACCCATTTTCCACAATGCTCGAGGTTGGACTGGGTCATGAATGAGGACAACATCACCTACTTGAATTCTGGCAACTGTATCCTTGACCCCTTTTTCATTAGAATGGATCTCTCTTAGCCCGATCAGGTACTCCGTCTTCCATCCTTTCCAGAAGTTCTGCAGCACTGCGTTCAGGTAGACCATGCGCCGTGTCAAGTTCGATGCCGTCACACCGAACTCAGGATCTTCATCTGAGATGTTTACCGGACTAGGTAGGCTACACAGTCGACGACCCATGAGCAAGTGAGATGGTGTGAGGGGTTCTTCTAGGTCTTCCGAGGATAGGTATGAAATTGGGCGTGAGTTTAGCGTAGCTTCGACCTCCACCAGTACTGTGGCCAACTCGTCATAATCCATCCTCGCCTTGCCAATAGCCTTCCTCAGGCATCTCTTCGTTGACTGGACCAACCTCTCATAGAATCCGCCCCACCAGGGAGCCTTCTCTAGTATGAAGGTCCATTGAATGCGTAAGTCTAAAAGATGGTGCTCTACTTCAGGAGATTCCATCAGAGCCTTCAGAACCTTGTTTGCTGACCGAAACGTCTTACTGTTATCTGAAACAACTTTCTGGGGAACTCCCCGCCTGGCAGAGAATCGTCTCAAACAGCGTATAAATGACTCTGCAGTTAGGTCCGGAACCAGTTCCAGATGAACAGCACGTACGAGACAGCACGTGAAGAGGCAAATCCAAACCTTGTTTCCATTCTTCAGGTACAGCGGTCCGGCATGATCAACCCCTATAAAGCTGAACGGTGGTGCTGTTTGTACTCTGAAGTCAGGCAATGGCGGAGGTGGTGGTCCAATGAGTGGCTTGGAGTTGAACCGTTTACACACCTTATACTTACTGAGGAGTGTCCTCAAAAACTGTCTCCCCTTTACAATCCAAAATTTAGATCGCATCTCTGTGAGAGTCTCTCTAACACCTCCATGCATAACTCGAGCATGACAACTCCATATGATCAATGTAGTTAGGTGATGAGATTTCTCAAGGAAGATCGGGTGTCTTCCATCGTTTCGGTAAATCAGCATTCTGCAGCCTTCCAGCACATCTCCAAATGCCGTCCTTGTCAGTATATAAGCCAAACTGGGTTTGCCACATTCCAAAGTTATCATTCCGCACAAGTGACAATTGAGACTGTCTAATCCAGAGCCTTTCAGCATTCAAGATGTCTACTGCAGTCACTGCCTTCATTCTGGGATGAAGCTCCGCCTTAACCTTGGATTTCAGAAGGGTAATAAACTTCTGAACACGAGCCGTTACCCCAAGAAGTCGTCTAAGAGTACTGAAATCCTCCACCCGAATGATTGCATCAATCTGACATGAGTCTTCAACCACTACACTGTGGACAGCCGTTGAGGTTTGGTCTCCTGCCTTCAGTTCCGCTGCACAGGCCTCAGGGATGGTGTTCAATTCAGGACTACAAGATTCTTGATCGGATGCACAGACATGTTGAGGTACTGTCAGCCAGGATCCAATTGTACTTGGTTCAGTAGCTTCAACTCCCCTTGATGGGAGATCAGCTGGGTTTTGATCACCGCGACAGTGATACCAACACTTCACTGGAACCAGAGTGCGGATCTCTCTCAACCTGTTCTCTACAAACTGTTTCCACTCTTTGTCGTATCCCCTTATCCAATATAAGACGATCTTCGAGTCTGTATAGCATGATATCCTGTCGAATTTCTGTTCAGGCTGTAGTGCTTGCATGGTGTTTGAAAGAAGACGTGCCAGAAGAAGTGCAGCTAGCAGCTCCAGTCTGGGAATAGTTAGTGCATTCAGGGGTGCAACTCTGGTCCTCGACGTAACAAATCGGACTGCACACTTGCCGGCAGAACCTATTTTCATGAACACCACTGCAGCGTACGCTCTCTGTGATGCATCGCAAAATCCAATTAGTTCACAGGAGTAAGGTTCTTCAATGTCGTGGAAGTAGCACCTTGGAATGTGGAGAAGGAGCGGTTCTTGCATCCTTGACAGCAACGTCTTCCACTTCATCAATATCTCCCCTTCTAGTTGATCATCCCAGTCTAATCGCGCTGCACATATATCCTGGAAAAGTAGCTTGAAGCATACAGTCCAAGGCGAAAGAATACCCATCGGGTCATACACGCGTGCAGAGAGGCCTATAACATTCCTCTTGGTAGGATGCATGGTAACAGCTACTTTGTAAAGGTCGCTGAGGTCACAGACAAGAACGTCTTCAGCTGGTTTCCATTTAACTCCCAGCACCTTAACACATTCTGGAAGATCCAGTCTTTCTCCCAAGGTGTTCTTTGTGTATGATTCTTCATCACAAGTTACATGTTCACGCTGCGAAACCTGAACTCCATAGCTGTCCTGAGAAGATATGTGTGCCTGGAGAGTTGTAGAGTTGGACATGAATTTCCTGAGTGTGAATCCCGCTTGTCTCAAACATTGTCTTGACTTCTCGTACAGTTCAAGTGCCTCGGCTTCAGACTTCCCTCCAAATGTGAGATCGTCCACATAGATGGAACGATTGAATTTCTCAACAAAGGAGTAATCACCGTCTCTGTAGCCTTCAACATGCTTTCTAATTGTTGCGTTGAGAAGGAACGGGCTTGCTGATACTCCAAATACTACTCTGGTGAAGCGCATGACAGCTAGTCTAGGAAGTTGTGCCTTGATGTCCTCTACCCACAGAAATCTTAAAGCATTGCGGTCTTCTTCTGCTACAGACACCATGAGAAAGGCCTTCTCTACATCGGCAGTCACAGCTACTCGAAAGAGACGAAATCTCAGAAGAATGTCCAAAATGTTCTGGCTGAAGGTTGGCCCTGCATACAAACAATCATTAAGAGACGGTCCACTGCTTCTTGCTGATGCATCATAAACGATTCGCAGCTTCGTTGTTTGCTTATCCTCCCTTATTACAGCATGATGAGGAAGGTAGTGCGTTGCTCCAATGGGTCCAGCATCAGAAGGATCAACTGCTTCCACTATGCCTTGTCTGAGCTGGTCTCGAATAATCTCATCATACTGGGTTAGGATGTGTGGTGATTGCTGTAGTCTCTTAAGCAGATTGTAGAGTCGCCTCTGGCTAAGTTCAAGGTTGTCTGGCAGCATGATGCGTGGAGATTTCCAAGGTAGTCGTACGCAATAGCGACCATCACGGAAAGATACATCTTCAAGAAATCTCTCGTACACAGATTCTTCGCCCTCCTTGATTCCTAATGTGTCGAGGTCCCAAAACGCTTGTAACTTCTTCTCCAGACAGACAAGCTCTTGCCGTGATGAATGTGTCTCTGCTGTTAGTACATGAGAGATGCTTGAGCATGTCACATGTGATTCAGCAATAACACCAGGAACGGGACCTGAGAGAACC
The DNA here is from genome assembly GCA_963681505.1 of Eunapius fragilis. Classification (NCBI taxonomy): domain Eukaryota; kingdom Metazoa; phylum Porifera; class Demospongiae; order Spongillida; family Spongillidae; genus Eunapius; species Eunapius fragilis. Next base: position 8,724,142 of record OY811971.1, on the reverse strand, counting down.
CAACCAAAACATGTCTGCATGGCTGATGGACCTGATCTACCTCGCACAATCTTTCCCGTAACAACGTCCCAGTATTGGTCCACTCCAATCAGAATGCCAATCTCTAGACTTTCATTCGGACCACCTGAATCAGCTAGCTCCAACCCAGTTAAATGTGGAAAGCGTTCCATTGCACAGGTGATCGGCTGTCCAGTTATGGGCCCACAGATGGTCGGAATGGTGAGCAAAGATAATGTTATATCCGATCCTGCCCTTGTTTCCACCCTAAGACTGACCACACTGCACATCTGAAGTCTTCCTTCTTCTGTGCCAAAGGCCTTCACAAGTAGTGTCTCCCTTTGCTCTTCCTTCAATCCGAGTGCTTCACTCAGCTGGCTAGAGATGTAGGACCTCTGGCTACCACTGTCGAGTAGAATTCTTGTTTCGATTACAGGTGCCGATTGACCAGAAGCTCTGACCTTGACCCGAGCTGTTTGAAGCAATACGGGCACTTTGGTGCTCACGAATAATGAAAGGGACGTTTGAGGACTTCCACCAGGATTTGATGTTGATCCACTTGAGGTGTTCAGACTCAACTGGTGACTCCCTGTCAATTTTGGGGATCCTTGTGATTGGGGTTTGCCCTTGAGACAGATACTTACATGGTGCCTTCCTCCACAACTGTGACAGTTCTTGGATGATCGACAGTCCTTTCCTAGGTGTCCTTTCCGCAAGCACGTAAAGCATCTTCCACTCTTCCTTAACGACTGCTTCCTTTCTCCCACATCGGATACCACCTCACAGTTTACCGAAAAATGAGGCTGGCCACAAAATGAACATGAAGGAGAATTACCACTGGACAGAAGGGCTGATGCAGTGGGTGGATGACCTCTGCCTGCAGCCTTTTGCACAGGTTTGGCACTTGCTGCTGCCCTTTCTCTTGCGTCTAGTTCCCTCTCTACAATCGTCCTCACACGTTCTAAATTCCATTCACCATCAGTTATCACCTTACTGACTGCTAGACGTAACTCATGAGGTAGCTTGTTCATGATAACTGATGCGAGCATTGCACCAAACGAAGAAGATGGAACTCCAAGAGACTGTAGGCTCCTCACATGTGATTCAACTTGGTTGTGCAACTCCCGAATTGCCTTAAGGTTGTGGCCTGATGAGACACCCTCGAGGTTCATGAGCATATCCATGTGAGTAGAGATGATCAGCTGTTTGTTACCAAACCGCTTCTTCAAGATAGCTACTGCTTCACCATAGTTTGAAGAGGTCAGAGTTAAGCCTGCAACTGCTGCCGCTGCTGGGCCTTCCAGAAGTGTTCTCAAGTAGTTAAACTTGTCAATAGATGAAAGCTGCTCATTGTTGTGTATGGCTGCTTCAAAGGAGTCCCAGAACGACGTCCACGTCGTCAGTTCCCCTTCAAATCTTTTCAGTTCCAGTTTAGGTAGCCTTGCTTTCTGGTGATGTACCGTCTGTCCTTCATCGCGTGATGAAGCGGATTCGTCCCTCTCGAAATTTGCGTCAACACGTTGATGCGTAGTGTCGTTAACTGGCGGCGATGACGTATCACCCGATGCGTGCTGTACATTGTTAGACGATATATGAGTCGGTTGATCAACGCCCTTGCTCCCTTCACCTGACTGTAGCGCGGCTTCAATATCGAGGATGGCGAGTTCTATTATCTCTCGGTTCAAATCTGCCTGTTCTATCTCAGTGATAAGTTCGTCTCCATCTTCCATGGCTTCCAAGATGGTGGCGTCCAATTTACGAAGTGTTTCGACTTTCTCCTTTAGAGTCTTAAGATATTGGCTCAACTTTGAGATGTTCATTTCGCCGGACTCTAGGGTTTCTTGCGCTTGGGATATGATCCTCTTGGCGGACCCACGATGTCCTGCTCTCGTTCTTTTCTTCTTGCTCAGCTCCTCGCTCATTTCTATAATCCGTTCTGTTAGCACTTAATCAGTTCCCGGCTCGAAGGACCATGTGACGAATTACGGATTTTAGATCAATACTAGGGCGATGCAGTTGGATATAGGACTCTCACTGAACACACGCGCTCTCACGCTAACAATCGAAACTCTAAATTTAATAATCAATTCACGTGCGCGAATATAACCCGCATGAATTAAATGCAAACACGACAATCATGCAACGTTTCTCTAAAATAAACGATGGCCACACTGGACACATGTAGGTGGTGGCAGGATATCCGTAGGAGTTCAATGTCCCGGCTGAGGCCAGGGAAGATTGCAACATTGATGGTGCCCCCGTCCCCATCAATGTAATTTACTGCCTCAGCTGGCTTGGCGCCCCCCTCCAGCAGTGCAAACACAGTGCACTGGCCAGAGGCATAGAACAGGAGGTGATGTGATGCAGTGCAGGTGATCTCCAGCTCCCCAAGTCTATAAGCCAACCTCTTTAGAAAGGTTGGATACAGTCCAGGGAGCATATGTCCACAGTGCGATGACAGCCTGCTGGCAATGTTCTTGGTCAAGGGAATAAACCAGATAAAAATAGATGACTAACTAACACAAACCCACCTGCAGTCCCAACAAGTGAGACATAATGCGGTTAGTGCACCAGGAACTTATACACCAGCTGCACATTCCTGCAGGGATGGCTGGACTGCTCTCTCCTGTGCATTTGGCATCCAAGGCAAGCAAAGTGCTCTGCACACTGTACAATCAGTAAGTTGAAGGTGGAGGTCCTTTGAGCATTGCAAATGTTGAGCAGGTGCCTGTCAACATCCCGTATGACTGTGTATAAGAGAGCAGTTATTATAGTGATGATGTCGACGCCTGCACCAAATACTGCCCGAGTTAGAAGCTGTATGTAGGAGCAGACCAACCCTAAGGTTGTGACAATTGATGCCACCTTGGACAGCACACGGACACAGAATCCAGCAGGGACTCTACCTTATCAGCTATGGGACTGGTTAACTGCTCCCTTTCCACCGCTGCACAGCACAACAAACCATGCCAACTCTCCCTTGCAGACATACTTTTTCAAGTTTGGGACAGAGGTAAGCTGGATGACATTGATACCACAGTCACCTCTCACCTTATCCCAGCCACCCAAGCACTGAAGGAGGCAAACCTATCTGTGGGATTTTCAGCCTACACACTTGAGTTAGGAAACACGCAATGAAGATGTTATAACTTAAACCATGTACGGTCACCTCAACATGTCATTAGAGAAGTCTCTGGCAAGAAAGCGATTTGGTCCATGTTTAATTTTTAATTTTGAACTGTTTTTGACTTTTTTGTGTGCTGTAATCATGCAGCAGCCACTGGTTGATTACATCCCACTATTGGTATTAAGTATAAGAAAGCCGTTATACACCTCAAGCAAATCGTTTGCATTCACATGCACCATATCACACAGGATTAAATGTACACAGATGGATCAGCTAAAAACAGTTCATGTGACTATGCACATGTGTTTAAGTGTTGCACCTGCCATTGTTTAAAACTTTGCAACCTCACTTAAATTCGGTTCTGAACTAGTTCCTCCTTTGTCAAATGTCACTGTTACCACTTCTACCATGGGACGTTTGTGACATGTGAATGTGCGTGTGAACAATGCAGTGGGTCCTAGCACTTTTATTATGTCAGTGAAGGCAGTTTCATCTGTTTCAGCTTTTCGTAAAGTCGTTTCATGAGCCTGTGATGATAAAGAGCATTTCTCGTGGCAAGATATGAGAAGTTGAAACCACTCGAGTCGAATGTCCTTGTTCATGGCACAGAAGAAGATGAATATCAAGAAACCATGGAGCGAGTTGATCAATGTAAATATAATCTGAAAAATCTGGTCAGCTTTCACGACAGTCAGTGCCCCAAAGATCCAGGTAAGGCCAAACAGGACAAATATGCTAGTGATGTTTATCATCAGTTGAATGGAATCACGATTTTTGTTGTAGCTGGTTGATCGTTTCTGCATGTGCTTAATTAGCACCACAATTACGACAACAAATATAACTGCATTGAAGGCAAGAACAAGAAAAATTGGTCCCAAGAATGCGGCAAAGAGATATAACTGGAATAATACGTGCGTGCACAAGCATGCAGTTGGCTTACTATCCGTAAGGTGTGTCATGTTTAACAAATAGATTTCGATCCATGGCCAGTGGAATAGTTACTGGAACCAACGGTGTCAACTTTTAATTAACCACTGTATTAATTAACCTACTTTATTAGTGCTAGGCTCAAAATTGTTATAACCAGTCCAAGAAGAGACAGTGACACCCCAATGAAGGTGATGGCTTTCAATGCTCGTTGAGCAGGCTTACTTGGAGGTTCATGTCTGATTCTGCTTGATATGTCCTGCAATGATCAAAGTAAGAGTACTGTGTACGACTGCACAATCCTCACCACTAGGATGGCAAAGTTTGTCAGGTGAGAGCATTGGCACTGTATTTGTATTTGGCTACTTGAAGTGTTGCTCAAGTTGGTGATGCATCCCTCAGTAGTCCAGTTACCTCTTCCTCCTGATGGTAAATGTAGTATGTGGAGTCTTAAGACAGCTGCATTTCTTTTTAAAATGAAATTTCAATTACAATGACAGTCCAAACCCAGTGAACTAATTATTGTCAGTACCTACCCCCAACCATGCACCTAGTCACCACCTCTCTCCCATCTCTCACAGTACCTGCTGCACTAAAGTTCCAGCTGATGCAGTCATATCTTGAATAATTCTGCATACAATGATAATAACTGCTTCCACACATTTTTACAATGATCTTACATTGCTAGGAATGGTGAACAAAAACTGAATTGGAATTCAAAAGTTTGCGAATGAGGCCACAACTGTAACTCCAAGAACAAGAGATGCTATCTTGCTGCTGTTTGATGAATTAGCTAGTGGGAAAAATGATGCTGTGCAATAAATGGAGAAAAATACCCCAACATTAGTGCTATTAAAAGATTTGAACAATGACGATGGTAAGAAAACAGATGCAGCATATGCTGGAGCAGTATTGGTGCTGAAAGTGCTTCCTGTTTTTAGGCTGCTATTTCCAACATCTTGTGTTGAATAGCTAATCCAATTCCTGCAGTGGTAAGGTTAGCTAGAGGAATCTGGTTGACAGAGTTACTTCATCACTACCATATGTGAACACACTTGATCAGAGGCAAACCTTTTGAGCAACAAATGTTGTCTGGTTTTCAGTAGATACAAAGGACGTGAAATTTTCTTGCTCAACTAGGCTTGAAGCAATGTTTTCAAATGACTTAACAATTCTGGGAATAGACTTTAGTTAAAAATGGCAAGACGTTCTAAGATATGCTATTACATTGAACCACTTCTTTTGAGTACCATTGGTGGCCAATATTGTATGCTGCTTTATTGATGATGGTCTGATGAGACATAAAATGTGAATTAACAAAACAATGGCTCCTTCATACCTTGCACCTCCTTCGGCACAGGTGCAGCTGTTGGTAATGATATGTTGGCAATTTGTGTGATCACAGTTGTCACAATGGCAAGGTTTGAAGCACTTTGGTCCCCCACCCCTGCAGCCTGAGACACAACAGCCTGTAACTGTGATGTCACGTATACCACATTTTGTGCACTGATGGATTGCTGATGGAGGTTTAAATTGTAAGTAAAGCACATGACTTTGAAAACCCTCACATTTTTTATGAACGAGCTGAGGTCCTTGAACTTCTCGGTCACCACTGTAGGGCATATTGAAGCACCCTCTGTCCAGATCTGTCCATTACAGTACGAGCTATTGTCTGTAGATGAATATGCATATTAAAATTCATGTCTAAGGCTAGTGCTTTTTGCAATGCTAGCTATTCATACCTACTTGAAAAAGAACTAAGTACTCCCTGTCCCATTTATTACAATTGGATGGCCGCATGTACTTTGTAAAAAGGAATTACTCCATGTACAATTCAGCCATGCAGCTGTGTGTTGTGACATTTACATGCGAAGAATTCAAGCCGCAGCTAAAATGTATGTGTCATTAAGCCCACATCATTTTACTTCCTTATACAGATTTTCTTCTTTTGCTTCTGAAGGAGTGTGAAATGTTTGCATTTCACATTTCAGCAGCTAGTAATTACCTGAACAGCATGTAACTAATTCTGTCTAAATGTATGTGTGTATGTGTACATTGAATGTGTATGTTTCTAGTTTTTACCCAACGCAATTTGAAACAGAAAATGGCACTTCAATTTATAAATAAATCGTGTCATGTGTTACCAAGCAAGGCAAAAAGTGCTCCCATGGCCTCTCCTCCCAACCCATTTGGAGGGGCATTTGACCATCTGACCATCTGACCATCTGCACCCCCCCCCCCCCCCCTTCATGCATCACTGCCAATGGTTACAAATTAGAGATGTTACAGTAGCAGCGTGACATCATATCACAAGAACCGTGAACTAATACTGGAAATTGTACCACGAAAATAGGGCTATATACGATAGTAGTTCCTATATAGGAATTGACCCGGGTCGTGAATATCATTAAGAAACGCGACCAGCGTACAACTCGCGTAGCAAGAAACGGATAGTGTTGCTCTTTGTTCCTATCGAACCAGAAGGCAAAGACGGTCATTTTAATGTTTTGTTCCAGTCTTCAAACTGTTTGCTTTAAGAGAACAAAAAAGTTCGTGTTTTACCTCGTCCCCATGCCAATTCTTCTCCGTCGTCGTCGTCTTCTTCTAATTCTCGGGTGAGTATAACTCCGGATAGGAATGGTTTTAAAGACCGCCAATTATACCAATCGCTTTAGAATCTCCTGGAAGGCCATCTTCAAGTATCAGATGTATGAATAAAGCATAAAACTGACATACGTAATCATTACGTAATGCGAGTGTTAAATAGAAGCGTTAGAATTGTGCAAACAAAAGAGGAGAGCAGACGACGTGTTAGAATTCTCCCGCGTTCCTTACAGTGATCCCAAACAAAAGCGGGCGTCTGCTCGTGACTGTAATTGAAGCGGAGGAGTGGGCAGCGGCGGATCCAGGGGGGGGGGCACTCGGGGCACGTGCCCCCCCCCCCCTTCATTTATAATTTCATTACTTTTCGGGCCGCATTTTATAATATAGCTGCACGATTGCGCTGTCTATTGATATCCGCACGCATGAACTCTATTACTGTACTATATCCCGGGCCCCCCGATACGCGATCATACTCCCCCCCCCGCCCTTCGTATCGGGCCAGAAACCGACAGCACCCCCCCCCCCCCCCGCTCTTCGTTTTGGGCCAGAATCCGACAGCACCCCCCCCCCCCCCCCCCCCCCCGCTCCTCGTATCGGGCCATAAACCGACAGCACCCCCTCCCCCCCCCCCGCTTTTCGTATCTGGCCAGAAGCCGACCCCACCCCCAGCCACACCCACCATCCGTGCCCCCCCCCCCCCCCCAAAACCTGTATCCGCCGCTGGTGGGGGTGGGTGGGGAGGTGGGGGGGGCGGCACTTGCCAGTATTAATAATCGATAAAAAATGATAATTAAAAAATAGAGGAAACAAGTAAAGAAAAACATTCTCTAACGAGAAAGTTGGTGGGATATAGGAATTGGAGGCATGGTGGTGTTAAAAGAAGGGAACAAGGTTTTGAGAAAAGGGTAACGAGATAAAATTCCTATATTTAGCACATGTACATGTAACAACCAAAAGAAGTGCTAAATATAGGATTTTTGTCTCATTACCCTTTTCTCAAAACCTTGTTCCCTTCCTTTTAACACCACCATTGCCTCCAATTCCTATATCCCACCAACTTTCTCGTTAGAGAATGTTTTTCTTTACTTGTCCTATGAGGCCTACATGCATGCAAAGAGTTATTCTGCCTCCGACCACAATGATATAGTCAGCGGTGTAGGAAGGAGTTTACAAGAGGGGGATAAACGTTTATGTTTTCCCATGGGAGGGGGAGGGGGAAATCATTATATACCTATTAAGGAAGTCCATAAGAAAGCGACAACGACCAAGAAGAAACATGGGACTAAGAACAAGAGGACATTTTATAACATGGAACCAATGTATAACAGGGGACAGTGTCTAGCAAAATCACCCTTCTGGGTAGTTTTTCAAGTTTTCAAATTTTTTGATTTTCCATGAACTCCGAAGAGCTTCTATGAAATGGTCCTTACGCATCCTAAATTGGACTATCCATCATTAAGTTATTAAGCACTGAATTTATAATTAGCCATACATTTCAATGCGAGCGTTACTTTTCTTTTGATTGTCCTGAAAAAGTATCACAAGGGTGATTTTGATGGATAACGTCCCAACTGTTAACCTAGTAGCTATATTTAAGCTCTGAATGCCCAGGGGTAATGCATTTTGAATTTTCTTTATAATAAAGGGAGACGGATGAAATGGTGTAGCATGATACTAGTGCAAGGCTTTGTCCAGCACTTCAAACCAAGTACCACTGGACACAGGTGTGTATGATGAGCTCTTCTGGAGGCTGAAGGCATACATCTGACAGAAGCACTAGATATCACATACCATGCATGCATGACCTGATAACAATGACTGTATGCAGACAGCAACGTTCATATAGGCTCTCCTAGTGCAAGCTGTTAGCAAAGAGTCTGAGTAGCATATACACACCAAAGCAGATCCAATACAGTGTGAGTACCTGATATGACATGCTAATGATCTAAGACCACATTCCATTACAACTTATGACCATCATCCCTCAGTGGGGGTGAAAGGGTAAAGCGTGTAACCAGTATGAATATGGTAATGAGTAGTATGCATATACAAACACTGCAATATGATGCCTTTTGCAGCTCTGTATACAATGAATCCAGTACATTTAGGGTCATTTGTATATTTATTTCCATACCCCACCATTGCAGTTATGGATCCATAGGCCCTACACGCCCTCTTAATCGATTAACGTCGGAACATTTTTGCCTCCAGAAACAGGCACACCCACACTGATACACAACCTGACTCCTTCCTCTCTCTCGACATGGAATGGTATTTATGGCCATCAATGGCCTCTGCACTCAGGCATGACAATAAAGGGACCATATTTGGCCCCTCACAAGGCATGTTATCTTTGTATGACCTCACCACTTCTATTTCACTATCCTTTATCACACACACATACACACTATCACACACACACACATACACACACACACACACACACACACACACACACACACACACACACACACACACACACACACACACACACGTACCACAACTGCAGGTGCTGTGGTTGAGGATATAACCAGTAGGGCATGTAAGGATGCAAGTGGAACAAAGTGTTCCTGAGTACCCAGGTGGACAGGTGCATGTGTTCCCACTACAAGTGCCTCCATTTTGACACTGACATACATATGCTGAAGGAATAGAGGATGAATGGTAACCATGATAGATATACAGTTGGAGATGACCTTTGCATCCTATAGCTTACCTGTACAGCTGGTCCCTCCATACACCACACTACCAGTGCAGTCACATGCACAGGCATCACTTCTTAGTACACCACCATTCTGACAGCTCAGAGGACATGGGACTGGAGGCAATGGAGTAAGAAGTGACTACATGTGGAGAGGGATTTTGGAGTCACTCCTGTTCTTACCACATGTTCTGCTTGCATCAGGATATGATGATGGTGGACATGCATTGATACATGTGGTGCCATTAGACTGGTAGTAATTGCAACAAGCTGTGCTGTAGTTATTCCCTGTAGTAGGGTAAGTGGTATCCGTTATATAGCACAGTGGTTGAGAACATCCGGTGCAGCCTGAAGAAGACGATACAAACGTATATATATGTGTGCATGGTCCCCCATTATTGTAACTAACTGTTGCAATGGTTGACCGCATCAGTGCTCCGAGGCGGAGAACTGAAGGTATAGGGTTCAGACAGTAGCCACAGTCTGTTCTATTATTGGCACTGACTGCGGCAGAGGTAGATGTCAGAGTCGTTCTGTCGAACGAAGTACTCTCCAAGAAGTTTGAGGTGGCGCTCCACGCGGAGTTGACACACTCGAACTCAAACTGGCCGTACACCGGTCCTACTCCATTATTGGTGTAGTACGCCACTATCACTGCAATGGAACGTTGTAAAGGGTGTAACTGACGATAACCGGCATGCGCCCAGATTTCATGCAGCTATTCTGTGGTCAGATAATGTGGATCCAAAAATTCGAACAGTTAGTGATTTTTTTTTTTTTGGATCAGCTTCCCATCACAAATGCTGTCAAACATTGTGAAATGGAGTTCTGAAGCAACACCAAAAGAGAAGAAAGCTATGACTGTGGGGGGAGGGGGGGGGGGGGGGGGGGGGGGGGGGGCTGAAATTATTTATTCATAAGTAGGTGTGGTTATTCTTAAGTGTGTGGATGTGCTTTGACTTTGTCGCCATGCAAGGGCGGATACAGGATTTTCCAAAAGGGGGTAGGGGGTTGAGACCCGCGATAAGAAAAGCGTGGGTGGGGGGGGGTGTGTGTGTGCTGTATGCTTCAGGCACGATGCAAAAAGTGGGAGAGGGGAGAGGGAGGCTGCTTAGTGAAGAGGGGGAAGTTTATGAAAGGGAGGGGGGGGCTGGGGACGTTGCGACCCCCCCCAGTCCCCCTCTGTATCCGCCCCTGCCAGCGCCATGGTCTCGCTTCTTGAATCAGTTCACCGATCTTAATATAATTTTATTCATAAATATGGGCACAAAATGCAAGGGGGCTGAGCCCCCCCCCCCCCCCCCCCCCCCCGTTCAAAGTGTGTATGTGGGGGGGGGGGGGGGGGGGGCTATAACCCCTGCCCCCCCGCTTCCTACGCCTATGAAGGAGGCATTTGGATCGCCGGACTTGCTAACATAAAGAGTCCGAAGGACTGTGAGTGCTAGAAAGAAAAGTTAGGGCTTAGGGCTAGGGAGGGGGGGCCGAAGGCCCGCTACGCCGACCCAACTTTTCACCCCCTCTCCGAATCCGCACTCAAATTGCACCCGTCCCTCCCTCCCGACACTCTTCATTGAAACTTATAACTCTCCCCTTCCTTAATAAACGCCATCTTACCCTGGACGAGGCTAGTCTCGTACCCAGACCCACCATGACGTAAGCGTTTATCGCTTACAGTATAAACACTACGACAGGTGGCGTAGTGTTTATACTGTAAGCGATAAACGCTTACGTCATGGTGGGTCTGGGTACGAGACTAGGACGAGGCGCCTGCGGCGCCGTACTTGGCGCCTTCGGCGCCACATTGTAGCCTCTGTTGTCACACACTCGGCACCATGTGCCAGGCACAGCAGCTGTTTATTCCGTTTATACACGTTGAGCTCCGTTCAAACACTGTACAATATAGTAGCAATCCGGATGTGACGTCAAACTAATCAAGGATGATTAAATTCTTCAGTTGTACCAGACTATCTCTGGTTGTATACTATCTCTGGTTGTACCTTACGCGCTATTAATATTCTTAGAACGTTAATCCGGGACTAATAAAAAATAACGATATGGACGCTGCAAAGGAGTCAGGTTTTGACGCGGCCGATCCCGAAGTCATAAGAGCTCTGGTATGGACACCTGAACAGCAACTAGCAGAGATGATGAGACGGGCGGTGCCACTACTAACAATTATGAATACGCCGATCTCTTTTTCTCCTTTCCCTACCGACGTCACCGTTGTTACCTCGATGAAGTCTGGAACTACGTGGGTGTCACACATCTGCCACCAACTTCGCACCAAGGGCCGCGAGGAACTAGACTTCGAAGAACAAGTGCCTGAAGTCGTTGCCATTTTAGAATTCAGCATCCCTATCTATCACACCGATCCTAATTCAGTGATTCAACCAGCGGAACCACGACTTTTCTGCTCCCATTTGCCATATGAAATGATACCGAAGGGGGGCAGGTACATATTTTGCTTCAGAGACCAGAAGGACGCGCTTTATTCGTTGTGCTTGTTCGTCGAAACCATGTTAATTCTTAGGGGAAGAGTTCCTCTGCCAATGATGTTAAACGTTTTCAGCGCATTGCAATGGACGGCAAATAATCTGCGCAAGCTGGTTTCCTGGTGGGAACATCGTCACGATGACAACGTTCTCTTCATGTTCTATGACGACCTCAAAGAAGATCACGCGGGCTGTGTGCGACGTATCGCCAAGTTCTTGGGCATAGACTGCGACGAAGAAACAGTCACTCGAGTTGTGCACAGCACAACACACGCCGTAATGTCCGAACACCATTCTAAGTTTGATCTTCATTCCATGGTGTTCAAAATAGCTGAGGGGGTTGGAGAAGAACCTCCGAGTACATTCATTGGACGGGTTCGTAAGGATGGTGGGATGTCGGGCGACGGAAGGAACCTCCCGCTTGACGGGCAACAGCAGATTGATGAGGAGTGGCGCACAATTGTAGCTTCCAAGACCGGGCATCGTAACTTGAAAGAGATGCGGGAAGCGTGGAAGGAAGAAATGGGTCGTAATTGATGTACTTATAACATAGAAATTAACTTTTAAAAAACTGGACGTGTGTGCAGATGTTACTAATTAATTTCTGCTGTGTATTGATTTTTTTTTATATTACCGTAGAAGCTGTGGCGCTCCTCGTGCATGCGATAACTTATATTGTATGCGACGCTGACTTATGACAGATTATGGAGTGGTCACATGACAAGTGGGTATTTTTTTTTTTTTGGACAAAGGTCAATACTGCACTTAACACTCTAACGTGTACCTTAACCGATTAAACGTCGGAGTATATTTGTTTAAGTAGAGTTGTTCAAAAACAACTAAATGAGGCAGCAGAGGAATCTTAGGAAGCAGGAAGGGGTTTCAATAACATAAACTGAAGCCGTGAACATGAGTGACTTCAAATTAAAAATATAGTATAATTTTCAAAGTGTCTGGAAGAATTCATTGGTAACGGTAATCACATGCATTTTTGACGCAGATCTGATGTGCGTATCTCGGCGGTAGGGATGGAGAGGGGTAAGGGATGGAAAGGAGTAAGGGATGGAGAGGGGTAAGGGATGGAGAGGGGTAAGGGATGGAGAGGGGTAAGGGATGGAGAGGGGTAAGGGATGGAGAGGGGTATAAGGGATGGAGAGGGGTTCGGTTTCAGTGCATGAAGTATACGCATAGCTTTTATTATAACCCTCCATTATAAGCCTGTATCAGTATGATGGTGATGTGAGGGTTATAAGCCTGTGGTGGTGGCTTGGGGGACTAATAACTGGTCAAATGACCCCTCCTCGACCCAGTCCCGTTACATGTGTGATACCTTTTATAACCTACGGCTTCATTCCTGCTACAGGACAATAGACATTATAAGGTATTATACGCGCTAACCGCCGACCAATGGGAACCGAACAACGTTACTTTACATCTCTACGTGGCTTCGTTCGACGAAATTCTCTAACAGGTAAAGTGCATATATAAGTCTTCCCTGCATCCTCTGCATGGTTTCCAAGGACACCTTTTGTCATTGGAGTACTACTTCAGTTGAACATATTTTATAGCGGCTGGCACATCAGCACTTTCACACATTCGCATAATATATCAGCACAAAAAGAGAAATTAAAATACATGTATTACATGCATATATATATGCATGCTCAAGAAATTTGCAGGAACTGCATGTTTGCAAACGCTATATCATTACTATCTAATGAATTCTCCGTTTACACTCAGTGAAATCATGCATTTAATGATATAGAACAAGCAGTCATAGGCACTTACAACTGATGTTCAACCATTCTGCTTCAATAAAAATTCTACTTCGCAGAATAACCGCTCACGACACCGCAGGGTAACCGCTCTTTTAGCCCCACGACACCCGCAGGGTAATTAATAACAGTTCTGTTAGGCCCACACACCCGCAGAGTACGTATGACCGCTCTGTAGCTGTTAGGCCCACGACACCCGCAGGGTAATTAATAACCTCTCTGTTAGGCCTCAACACCCGCAGAATACGTATAACCACTCTGTTATAGGCTTCAACACCCGCAGAGTACGTATTACTATATAACCGCTCTGTTAGGCCTCAACACCCGCAGAGTACGTATATAACCGTTCTGTTAGGCCCATGCATGCACGACACCATTTAAAATAGTTATTGCATGCACACGTGTTTGTCCTGGCCATGCATGGGGCGTGGCATGTATGTGGCATGCCACAGTTGAGTAATTACCTGCATGGGTTTGTCATGCACTCGCCTGTATTTGATCTGACATGGACGAGGACATATAAAGATGCACTTGCAGCTTAAATGAGAGTTATTATTAATGTACATTCTTTTCCGACCAATATATGGTTATATAAATGTTCGGTATTCTAGATCTCAGTGAATTATCCGAACAGAGGTGTATAGGTATTTAAATTTATGTAGTGATGTGTCCATAGACCGTATATATATTTCATTCAGCGACCGCACCGGTCCACCCTTCAATTTCTCGTATTTCTATTTATACAAGGAGGGCATGCAATGTCGGCTCAATTGGCAATGTTTTACATGATGGAATTCTACATATCCAGAAATGCGCGGTCAAAGAGATTGCGGTTTGTACATTCGCGTATACTTCCCGATAACTTCCATAGAAAATGAACGGTTGTTTATAAACTTGAATAACGTAATAGGGTACAACTTTTGTGGCTATCAATATTACTTTAGATACGTATAAATGGGTAACTAGCACTGATTGTACCCAATGGAGCCTGAGGAAGTGGTTGAGGATTGTTTCTTTTCTGCATGAAATCTCGTACTTATCGCTCAATGTCATACCCGGGCCAGTAGTATCGATGCCTTACTCGCTCCATTGTTCGCTTTACACCCATGTGACATGCTCTGCCATGAAGGTACTCATGCAGGAATCATGGATCTCACGTCTGTTGGTATTAGCATCTGAATACAAGGCTCTGAGTCCGATGACTCTTTTTAACGTCTACAGAGCACTCCTTTATGATTGAAGGAGTATCTTCCCATTCTGACGGGTAAGTCTTGGTGGTGGTTCCCTTGCTTAACAGCGCTAGCCTCCAAAACAGATGCCACGTAGGGATCTTTAGCTTGAGTTTCCTAACATGATGACTCAACCTGAGTAATAGCTGCTGCCAGTTGAGGTGAAACTAAAGTTGATGGTATCCTGGACAGTCCATCAGCATTCCCATTCAACCTGGCTGCTTTGTGGTTTACAGTAAACCGAAATTGCTGTAGAAACATGGGCCAACGCGTGACACGCCCACCCATGCACATCTCTCATGCAGATTGTTCATATGAACAAGCGGCTGATGATCATGCAGTTTGCAAAATGAAATCGTGTCCATATAAACCAATAGCAAGAGCTTCACGCTCAATGGTAGAATAGTTCTGTTCAGCTTTCGTCAATTGCCTACTCCATGCAGTAAGCAATTACTTTCTCTGTTTCGTTGTCTTGAACCTGACTTAACACAGCTCAAATAGCTGAGTCAGAAGCATCTGTTGCTGGCAAAAATTCTCGGTCGAACCGTGGAAATGCTATATAGTATATTGGTGGAGTTGTCAACCTCTTCTTGAGTTACTGAAAAGCTGTTGTACACTGTGCAGTCCAATTGAAACTTTGATGTTCAGTTTATTGCTTTAGTTTGAAGAGAGGCGATGTTATTCTAGAATAGTCCTGGACAAAACGACGATAGTAATTGGCCAACCCTAAAAACTGCCTGAGAAGTTCCTTCACGTTGTTGGGAGCTGCATGGGGAGTATAATACAGCCTGTATTTTTGCTGGATTATCTGGTTCCACATGCAACCTCCGCCGATACGATTTAACCCATGCAAGTAGCTCACCTTGGATTGAACAAAATGACACTTATACTGGCTTTAAACCTGAGTCCTGCATCCTGAATCCTCTGGAAAACTTCGCGAAGTCTGATCATGATAAGATGTTCATAAAACGTAGCACTAAAAACAATTGATCTAAATCAGACACTGCTCGTTTATCAACCCCGAGAGTACACGTCATTATAACCTTTGAAAACTGGATGGAGCATTGGTGAGGTCAAAAGGCATGACATTGAACTCAAAATGACCTTCCAATGTGCAGTTTTCTCCTTATCGGCTTCTTTCAATTCCGCTTGCCAATAACCCGATGCGAGATCCAACGTGGAGAAGAAATTAAAACCAGCCAAAGATTCCAATGTTTCGTCAATACGCGGCAAAGGATAAGCATCTTTGTGCGTAACCGAATTCAATTTCCTAAAATCAATATAGAACCTCCAGTTACCGCCTTCCTTTTGAACCATAATGATATAGGTGGAGACCATGGACTCGTACTTTGGACGAATAACCTTATTCTCCAGCATCTTATGTATCTCTTCCTGCACAGTTTTTCTCAGTGCCATTGGCTGTCGACGGATATATAGGTTGCCGAATGGGTGGCCCAAACGTTGTAATTCCGTGCTTGACCTTAGACGTCCTGCCCATGGAACATACAGTATTCCATACAGTACTCCTCTCATCTATCCGGGGCTTCAGTTAAAAAGGGCCTTTAGAAACTGAAGGGCCTTTTGAAACAGAAATGTTTGTTTTAATACCTCAAAATGTATCAATAAACCAATATCCTGGGGGATGGGTTAGGGAAGGGGGAGGGGAGGGGGAAAGAAGGGGCAAGAAGGAGGGAAGGAAGGCTAGGGTGAGGGAAGAAAGGTGGGAGGGGGAGGAAGGGGGAAAGAACTAGAGGGAGGGAGGGGAGGGGAGAGAAGATACCTACAACATATGAACCTACGATGCAGGATAAATGGATAAGAAAGAAACTTAAAACGTACTTAAAACAACCGAATGTTCTGAACTGAATTAGAGGTGTGTTCAAATGGCTCCATTCTACACCATTACGCCTACACCCATGAGGTTACCATGACATCCATAACACCAATACTAACTCTTCTTGTATGTTACCGTGCGCGGTGTGCAACCTATATTGCTAGTACCTTGAAGGTAGTTTGTCAGTAACAGTGTTAACTATTAAATAAGTGGCATTCTGTTACTTTAGTCAATTAGATGCCAGCTATCGTTCGTTTGCCAATTCTCTGGTTCTACTTGATGCCTTGCTATTAGCGAGGGAGGGCTGGACTATAATATAGTTGGGCGTGGCACCACTGGCATGACCTCTCCGCGTTCCTATACGTTCAATTGCAGTTGCAGGGTTAAGCAGGTTCATTATTTCCCACTAAGCAGCTGATTTGATAGGCAGCTGTTTCTCCCCTGTACATGAACAAATGGTGCTTTCAGTTCTCTAGGTAACAGCCTTGTGCCTTCATGAAAGAGAGGCTGTATACGTAGGCATGGAGGATGGGGTAGCCATACCCAGTCCCCATCCCTCCTCTCCTATGCTGTGGTGATCAGGAATGGAAGTGGAGCACCAGTGTATAATGAGACAGTGAAGGAGCCACAGGTGACCATCTCCTCCCCAGACCCATGCAACCATTATGAGGCAACTGTTACCCCAATGTGTGGAAGTACAAGAGGTGTTCAGACCAGCCCAGTGAAGATGGGAGGTGAAGATGGGAGGTGAGTGAATCATACAATATAATGGTACACTTCCTAAGTATGGCATCATAATTAAAAATCATGACCATCCTATAGTGTATATTCTGTTGGTATATGGACATTAAGACAAAAGATTCAACATTTAAAAAAATAGCCAATGCAGATGTTAGATTGCAGGCCGATGATAATTGAATGCTGTAATAATTTTCTTTACTCTTCAGATCCCCCCCTCACTCATATCACATGACCAAGTCCACACCTCCCATGTGTATCCTCTGTCTCCACGTGATGATGTGACTGTGAACATCAGTCTACTGGTGAGTACAATAGTGATGTATATTAATAATTATTATAGTATGATGATGTTGAGTTTTAGCTAATCATGGAAAGATGTAACAAAAAGCTTGACAGGATTGGAATAGTTTTTATGAAGAATTAGAAACTTACAACCATTCTTAAATGATCAGATCACAATCAATTATCAATCAATCCAACATTACTAACGCGTATTCCAATACTTAAAAATGATTTCTCTGACTCATTTATTATTAAAGATGTACGTTTAAGTTACAGGATATTGATGAATAACAAATTTTTTAATAATTGTGTGTTTATGGCAATATTAATGTTGAGACAGGTCATGATTACTTATTCTAAGAATCACCTTGTGTAGCAATCTCCGCTAAACTCTTAATGCATCAGTCACGGATGCATTGTATTCTCAACACTAATTCTCTTAGGCCTCTCTAAAGGTGTGCTCGTACAAGATGGTGGCTATAGCTGGATATGAGGTATTCTCATTTCCACCTGTGAAGCCACTCCCACCATCATATGGAGACACCTCCACCATCACTGTTTCCATACCTCCCCACAAACACCTCAACTTCACCATCACTGCATACAATGGTTAAGGAAACACAAGTACTATTGTTGTCATAAGTGAGCCTATTCTGAATACAAAGACCTCTTTGTATATTTGATCATGTACACACATCCTTTCTTGGTAGGTTCATTTGATGTTGTTGGTGTCTATGTCAACACCTCATCTCCCACTGGACTGGTGTGTCTCTTCAACCCTGGGTCCCTGGCCAGAGGGTGTTTGGTGTATCTAATAGACACCGCCACAGGTGTAACATACTGCATGGTGGTTGTGAGATCATTGAACACACCAGTGAACAAGTCTTCATGCCCCTCCTCCCTCTCCTCCTCCAATGGTCCTCTGAGTACAGGGGTGTACTCTGTAGAGGTGTACGACATTGAGAGTGATGGAGGTGTGTCATCAGTAGCAGCATTGGCTGGAGAGGTGGTGACTGTGTATGGACCATTTAGTACCTATGGACCATCTAGTACCTATGGACCATCTGATGGAGAACATGGGTCTGCTACTACCAAGAATGGACTCTCATCTGACTACTGTAAGCCTGGGCTATATATAGATGCAAACACCCCCATGGCTACACCCACCCATGTTCGGGTTAGCTTTCATTAAGACAATCAAGTGACATAAACTACATGTACACTTTCACTACTTAATTTTGCAGGCACCAGTAGTTTGATATATGTGTACATGTACATGTGTGTACATGTATGTATGTGATTACACTGTGCGTACATGTATCTCACTCCACTACTCAGCAACCCTTTCTGTCATGACATCACCCAGAGGTGGTATCCTTGACGACTGCATAGTAACAAAAGACGGCCCAAATTCCTTCTTTGTGGTGTCCAACGCAGGGAGAGCAGACCACGACTGGACCCACCTTACGGTACTGTGTGTGTGTGTGTGTGTGTGTGTGGTGGACGTGTAAGGGGTGGAGAGGGGAGGGAGGGGTTAGGTGATGCACACATTTCAACCATCCACTGGAAGAGGGGTCGGGCCTGTTGACTGATTGGCCTACCCCTAAATACATGTACATGTATCACCCCTACCCCCCATCCCCCCACACTACCTTCCATTATGCTGTGTTTCCGTCCTATAGAATTCACTGAAGCAGTCATCACTTAGTGCCACTATATCTCGTCTTGATGAGCGTTCTCTGTTAGCACTTCAAGGTTCGAATCTGGACTTTTGAAAAAGTTTTTTTTTTTTTTTTTTTGTCGAGTTGGTGGTTACTATGGCGACCATTGCAGGGCCACAGATGGCTTTGGTTTTGCAGCAGGGCGTGAAGGGAGATCTGTCCGGGCTTGGCTTCATGCACAGCGCCATCATGGACGTATTTGGGATCCCTGGCTGCAGGGTATCTCGCTGTGGCTACACAGGGGAAGATGGCGTGGAGGTACACGTGTGCATAGCCTTGTGTGTGTCTGGCAGTACATGCAGCCGTGTGTTTATTCTACTTATAGTCATATGCATTAGTGGATCCAGGGGGGGGGGGAGGGGGGGGGTGGGGCCTAGGGTCCCTTTGTAATTAATTGGGGTCGAGGCAGCGAAAATGGAACTAAAGGCGATGTTATCAAATTATCCGGGAGAGAGTATCAAAGTTTACTCCTGCAATTAAAATACGTAATTAAAAATTCAGGCCACTGTAATTCCATGATGGACAGACTAATTTCCAGTGCGTAAGAAAGAAAAAGTTGTAGAGGACGTACAGTAAGTGTCTCTTAGAATATGAAATAATTTGAACACTTGATAAATATGCGCTAGGTCCCTTTTAGCTGCCATGATCCCAGTTATACATGTACATGACATTCCATTGCAGTGTGGAGCGTGTTATGGATCAAAAGAGGCTGTACACCAGTACATGTATGATTAATAATGCTTACCCCACCCTGCATTAATAATGCTTACCCCTCCCTTCATTAATAATGCATACCCCTCCCTTCGTTAATAATGCTTACCCCTCCCTTCATTAATAATGCATACCCCTCCCTTCGTTAATAATGCTTACCCCTCCCTTCATTAATAATGCTTACCCCTCCCTTCATTAATAATGCATACCCCTCCCTTCATTAATAATGCATACCCCTCCCTTCGTTAATAATGCTTACCCCTCCCTTCATTAATAATTCTTACCCCTCCCTTCATTAATAATGCATACCCCTCCCTTCGTTAATAATGCTTACCCCTCCCTTCATTAATAATGCTTACTCCCTCCCTTCATTAATAATGCTTACCCCTCCCTTCATTAATAATGCTTACCCCTCCCTTCATTAATAATGCTTACCCCTCCCTTCATTAATAATGCTTACCCCTCCCTTCATTAATAATGCTTACCCCTCCCTTCATTAATATTCATCTGTACCATGCACCCAGCCAAAGCCTATGGTCTGCCTATGATTGGTGCAGTGCAATACCTTGAATCCTGTACTTCAAAAGTGTATTGTTAGTACATGTGTACTGTGCACCTCAAAGACCACTTGTGTATACATGTACATGAATGTCATGTAGATAGCACAGAAGGTAATTGTGATTTACAAGTGTCACTTATTTATGAATCCAAATATTTTTAAATCCATATAATAATATTCATGTCCTTTCAAGTGTGCCTGGGGGCAAAGTAGCTTGGTACTAGATATGTTGCATTGAACATTTGTTATAATGTGCAAATCAGCTACATGTGAATCTCTTGAATGGTAAGGCTAACCATTTCAATTGTGATTGGAAGTAATTCTAAAAGGCTTGGGACATCCATATATTCTCCACTTACACCAACGTGTACACGTATGTAAGTACATGTACATCAGCTACGTGATTGTACTACTATGTATGAATGAGGCCGTACTTATATCTATAGCTGTTGTTAGTTCATTTGGTATAATCTATTTTATGTACAGTTTTAGGATTTCATATGAAAGTTGTGCAATTCAATGCGAGTGTTTGTATTATTATCTTCTCACCATGCAGGTATCTGTTCCGTCTGAAAGAGCTGTTGAACTGGCGACAAAGTTGTTATCGGTGCAGCCAGTGAAGCTGGCAGGCCTGGGAGCCCGGGACATCCTTCGATTGGAGGCAGGACTTTGTTTGTACGGCAGCGACATAACAGAGGACACCACACCAGTGGAGGCGGGGCTGTCCTGGTGCATCAGTAAGTGTGCCTATCACGAGGCCACATGAAGAGGGCCCTTAAGGGGGCAAGGGGGCCCTTAAGGGGGCAAGGGGGCCCTTAAGGGGGCAAGGGGGGCCCTTAAGGGGGCAAGGGAGGCCCTTAAGGGGGCAAGGGGGGCCCTTAAGGGGGCAAGGGGGGCCCTTAAGGGGGCAAGGGGGCCCTTAAGGGGGCAAAGGGGGCCCTTAAGGGGGCAAGGGGGCCCTTAAGGGGGCAAGGGGAACCCTTTAGTGGGCAAGGGGGGCCCTTAAGGGGGCAAGGGGGCCCTTAAGGCGGTAAGGGGCCCTTAAGGGGGCAAGGGGGGCCCTTAAGGCGGTAAGGGGCCCTTAAGGGGGCAAGGGGGGCTCTTAAGGGGCAAGGGGGCTCTTAAGGGGCAAGGGGGCCCTTAAGGTGGTAAGGGGCCCTAAAGGGGGCAAGGGGGGCCCTTAAGGCGGTAAGGGGCCCTTAAGGGGGCAAGGGGGCCCTTAGGGGGGCAAGGGGGCCTTCTCACCACTGCAGTTTTAAAACACTGCAGGCAAAAGACGTGGTGCACTTGGAGGGTTTGTGGGCAGTGAAGTGATACTGAAGCAGCTGAGGGACAAGCCAGCCGTGCGGAGGACAGGGATCAGGTCTGAAGGAGCGCCCGCAAGGCGTGAGTATGCATGCAGGGTTTCATCAACAAAAACCTCGAGGAGGGTGGGGAGGAGGGGTGGGGAAGAGGGGGTGTCGACATGATGCTTTATGCATGTAAGTGGGGTGATGAAAGGCAGATCAGATCACTCTGAGCTTACATCATGTTCGCGTCACTTATCTCTTGTGTGTACATTTATACATTTTTAAAAGGATCATTCGGTAATTCCAACGGAAAGGGGACATGCCACTATATTGCAAATGCCCCCCCCCCCCCCGAATGAAACTCAATGCATGTGGTGTGCAAAGGCTATTGGAGCCAAACAGGACAATGAATAGAGTCTTGATGAGCCCTTACATGTGCACGTATCAATGTTTTTATTTTGATTTGGACACATTTACAGTGTACATGTGCTGTATGGGATGTAGGAATATTTAGTCATGTGCTTCATATTTTACCAGATGGAGCGGAAGTATTGTCTTCCAGTGGTGAAGTTATTGGTAAGCAGCAGATCAGTCTATTGATGTGTACCACATGCATGTGTAGTATGTGTACATGTGGTGTTTGGCTGGTGTTAGGAGAGTGCTGTTAATAAGACTATATGTGTGCCCTAAAATCCCAATTAAATGCCGCGACATCTATTTGGGATGACAAACGTGAATCCCCCCCTCCCCCCCCCCCCACACAGGGCACCCCCGTAATGACATACATGTACATGTACATGTACCCTGGCATCGCCAGGTTTTTGGATTGCAATCATTTCATTGTCCCAACATGTGTGCAACCTTCACCCCCCCTTACAACAGTGCTGGTATTTCTATGGATAGTATCCAAGTCCTTGACAGAACTGCTTTTTTTTTTTCGATGCCTCGGCGTTTAAGTGGAGATTGATTTGGTTTCAGTACTTTTCAAGTGACCAATGGTGAAGTAATGTCATGTCATGTAATGTAAGGGCTTATGTATTTTTTTTAGTACACCATTGTGCTTTATAGTCAGGGGCCACAGAGAGGAATACATGCTCCCCCTTGCCTCCCTACACACACCCCCTCACAAACACCATCCCCATGAATGGGTATCACATATTGGAGTACTGAGGGTCCATCTGTTGGGGGGGGTGTGTATGAGCAAACTTGCATAGAACACAACTGCACATCATTTATGGAACATGGGAAGTTGCATGTACATGTGTGCGCATGGTTGTACCATGATCACCCACCCCTGATGGTTGTACCATGATCACCACACCTGATGGTTGCACCATGATCACCCACCCCTGATGGTTGCACCATGATCACCCACCCCTGATGGTTGCACCATGATCACCCACCCCTGATGGTTGCACCACGATCACCACCCCTGATGGTAGCACCATGATCACCACCCCTGATGGTTGCACCATGATCACCACCCCTGATGGTTGCACCATGATCACCCACCCCTGATGGTTGCACCATGATCACCCACCCCTGATGGTTGCACCATGATCACCACCCCTGATGGTTGCACCATGATCACCCACCCCTGATGGTTGCACCATGATCACCACCCCTGATGGTTGCACCATGATCACCCACCCCTGATGGTTGCACCATGATCACCACCCCTGATGGTTGCACCATGATCACCCACCCCTGATGGTTGCACCATGATCACGGTCCACCCCTGATGGTAGCACCATGATCACCACCCATGATGGTTGCACCACGATCACCCACCCCTGATGGTTGCACCATGATCACCCACCCTGATGGTTGCACCATGATCACCCACCCCTGATGGTTGCACCATGATCACCACCCATGATGGTTGCACCATGATCACCCACCCCTGATGGTTGCACCACGATCACCCACCCCTGATGGTTGCACCATGATCACCCACCCCTGATGGTTGCACCATGATCACCACCCCTGATGGTTGCACCATGATCACCACCCATGATGGTTGCACCATGATCACCCACCCCTGATGGTTGCACCATGATCACGGTCCACCCCTGATGGTTGCACCATGACCACCACCCATGATGGTTGCACCATGACCACCACCCCTGATGGTTGCACCATGATCACCCACCCCTGATGGTTGCACCATGATCACCACCCCTGATGGTTGCACCATGATCACCCACCCCTGATGGTTGCACCATGATCACCCACCCCTGATGGTTGCACCATGATCACCACCCCTGATGGTTGCACCATGATCACCCACCCCTGATGGTAGCACCATGATCACCTACCCCTGATGGTAGCACCATGATCACCACCCATGATGGTTGCACCATGATCACCCACCCCTGATGGTTGCACCATGATCACCACCCCTGATGGTTGCACCATGACCACCACCCATGATGGTTGCACCATGACCACCCACCCCTGATGGTTGCACCATGATCACTCACCCCTGATGGTTGCACCATGATCACGGTCCACCCCTGATGGTTGCACCATGACCACCACCCATGATGGTTGCACCATGACCACCACCCCTGATGGTTGCACCATGATCACCCACCCCTGATGGTTGCACCATGATCACCACCCCTGATGGTTGCACCATGATCACCCACCCCTGATGGTTGCACCATGATCACCACCCCTGATGGTTGCACCATGATCACCCACCCCTGATGGTTGCACCATGATCACCCACCCCTGATGGTTGCACCATGACCACCCACCCCTGATGGTTGCACCATGATCACTCACCCCTGATGGTTGCACCATGATCACGGTCCACCCCTGATGGTTGCACCATGACCACCACCCCTGATGGTTGCACCATGATCACCCACCCCTGATGGTTGCACCATGATCAACACCCCTGATGGTTGCACCATGATCACCCACCCCTGATGGTTGCACCATGATCACCCACCCCTGATGGTTGCACCATGATCACCCACCCCTGATGGTTGCACCATGATCACCACCCCTGATGGTAGCACCATGATCACCCACCCCTGATGGTTGCACCATGATCACCCACCCCTAATGGTTGCACCATGATCACCCACCCCTAATGGTTGCACCATGATCACCCACCCCTGATGGTTGCACCATGATCACCACCCCTAATGGTTGCACCATGATCACCACCCCCGTACTGTCTCTAGGTGTGGTCACGTCTGGTGGTCCCAGCCCAATACTGGGATACAACATAGCGATGGCCTACCTGCCAGCTGAAGCGACCAAGGTGGGGACAGCACTGCAGCTCAAGGTCCGCAAGAATGTGTTGCAGGCAGAAGTAGTCAAGATGCCCTTTGTGCCAACACGGTATTACAAACCTATGCACAAGTAGGCATGACGGTACATGATAAAACGTAGGAAAAGTTTTTATATGTTTATTTTGATTTGATATTCATTAATGAAAGAATTGATGTATTTAAAAATATATCATGAGGTCAGTGCCTTGGGGGAGTGACCATTGTGTAGTGCTTGGAGGAGTGACCATTGTGTAGTGCTTGGAGGAGTGACCATTGTGTAGTGCTTGGAGGAGTGACCATTGTGTAGTGCTTGGGGGAGTGACCATTGTGTAGTGCTTGGAGGAGTGACCATTGTGTAGTGCTTGGAGGAGTGACCATTGTGTAGTGCTTGGGGGAGTGACCATTGTGTAGTGCTTGTGGGAGTGACCATTGTGTAGTGCTTGGGGGAGTGACCATTGTGCAGTGCTTGGAGGAGTGACCATTGTGTAGTGCTTGGAGGAGTGACCATTGTGTAGTGCTTGGAGGAGTGACCATTGTGTAGTGCTTGGAGGAGTGACCATTGTGCAGTGCTTGGAGGAGTGACCATTGTGTAGTGCTTGGAGGAGTGACCATTGTCCAGTGCTTGGAGGAGTGACCATTGTGTAGTGCTTGGAGGAGTGACCATTGTGTAGTGCTTGGAGGAGTGACCATTGTGTAGTGCTTGGGGGAGTGACCATTGTGTAGTGCTTGGAGGAGTGACCATTGTGTAGTGCTTGGAGGAGTGACCATTGTGTAGTGCTTGGGGGAGTGACCATTGTGTAGTGCTTGTGGGAGTGACCATTGTGTAGTGCTTGGGGGAGTGACCATTGTGCAGTGCTTGGAGGAGTGACCATTGTGTAGTGCTTGGAGGAGTGACCATTGTGTAGTGCTTGGAGGAGTGACCATTGTGTAGTGCTTGGAGGAGTGACCATTGTGCAGTGCTTGGAGGAGTGACCATTGTGTAGTGCTTGGAGGAGTGACCATTGTCCAGTGCTTGGAGGAGTGACCATTGTGTAGTGCTTGGAGGAGTGACCATTGTGCAGTGCTTGGAGGAGTGACCATTGTGTAGTGCTTGGAGGAGTGACCATTGTGTAGTGCTTGGGGGAGTGACCATTGTGTAATGCTTGGAGGAGTGACCATTGTGTAGTGCTTGGAGGAGTGGCCATTGTGTAGTACTTGGGGGAGTGACCATTGTGTAGTGCTTGGAGGAGTGACCATTGAGCAGTGCTTGGAGGAGTGACCATTGTGTAGTGCTTGGAGGAGTGACCATTGTGTAGTGCTTGGAGGAGTGACCATTGTGTAGTGCTTGGAGGAGTGACCATTGAGCAGTGCTTGGAGGAGTGACCTTTGTGTAGTGCTTGGAGGAGTGACCATTGTGCAGTGCTTGGAGGAGTGACCATTGTGTAGTGCTTGGAGGAGTGACCATTGTCCAGTGCTTGGAGGAGTGACCATTGTGTAGTGCTTGGAGGAGTGACCATTGTGTAGTGCTTGGGGGAGTGACCATTATGTAGTGCTTGGAGGAGTGACCATTGTGTAGTGCTTGGAGGAGTGACCATTGTGTAGTGCTTGGAGGAGTGACCATTGTGCAGTGCTTGGAGGAGTGACCATTGTCCAGTGCTTGGAGGAGTGACCATTGTCAAGTGATTGGAGGAGTGACCATTGTGTAGTGCTTGGAGGAGTGACCATTGTGTAGTGCTTGGAGGAGTGACCATTGTGTAGTGCTTGGGGGAGTGACCATTGTGTAGTGCTTGGAGGAGTGACCATTGTGCAGTGCTTGGAGGAGTGACCATTGTGCAGTGCTTGGAGGAGTGACCATTGTGTAGTGCTTGGGGGAGTGACCATTGTGTAGTGCTTGGAGGAGTGGCCATTGTGCAGTGCTTGGAGGAGTGACCATTGTGCAGTGCTTGGAGGAGTGGCCATTGTGCAGTGCTTGGAGGAGTGACCATTGTGCAGTGCTTGGAGGAGTGGCCATTGTGCAGTGCTTGGAGGAGTGACCATTGTGTAGTGCTTGGAGGAGTGACCATTGTGCAGTGCTTGGAGGAGTGACCATTGTGCAGTGCTTGGAGGAGTGACCATTGTGCAGTGCTTGGAGGAGTGACCATTGTGTAGTGCTTGGAAGAGTGGCCATTGTGCAGTGCTTGGAGGAGTGACCATTGTGTAGTGCTTGGGGGAGTGACCATTGTGCAGTGCTTGGAGGAGTGACCATTGTGTAGTGCTTGGAGGAGTGACCATTGTCCAGTGCTTGGAGGAGTGACCATTGTGTAGTGCTTGGAGGAGTGACCATTGTGTAGTGCTTGGGGGAGTGACCATTGTGCAGTGCTTGGAGGAGTGACCATTGTGTAGTGCTTGGAGGAGTGACCATTGAGCAGTGCTTGGAGGAGTGACCTTTGTGTAGTGCTTGGAGGAGTGACCGTTGTGTAGTGCTTGGGGGAGTGACCATTTTGCAGTGCTTGGAGGAGTGACCATTGTGTAGTGCTTGGAGGAGTGACCATTGTGCAGTGCTTGGAGGAGTGACCTTTGTGTAGTGCTTGGAGGAGTGACCATTGTGTAGTGCTTGGAGGAGTGACCATTGTCCAGTGCTTGGAGGAGTGACCATTGTGTAGTGCTTGGAGGAGTGACCATTGTCCAGTGCTTGGAGGAGTGACCATTGTGTAGTGCTTGGAGGAGTGACCATTGTGTAGTGCTTGGAGGAGTGGCCATTGTGTAGTACTTGGGGGAGTGACCATTGTGTAGTGCTTGGAGGAGTGACCATTGAGCAGTGCTTGGAGGAGTGACCATTGTGTAGTGCTTGGAGGAGTGACCTTTGTGTAGTGCTTGGAGGAGTGACCATTGAGCAGTGCTTGGAGGAGTGACCTTTGTGCAGTGCTTGGAGGAGTGACCATTGTGTAGTGCTTGGAGGAGTGACCATTGAGCAGTGCTTGGAGGAGTGACCATTGTGTAGTGCTTGGAGGAGTGACCATTGAGCAGTGCTTGGAGGAGTGACCATTGTGTAGTGCTTGGAGGAGTGACCATTGAGCAGTGCTTGGAGGAGTGACCATTGTGTAGTGCTTGGAGGAGTGACCATTGTGTAGTGCTTGGAGGAGTGGCCATTGTGTAGTACTTGGGGGAGTGACCATTGTGTAGTGCTTGGTGGAGTGACCATTGAGCAGTGCTTGGAGGAGTGACCATTGTGTAGTGCTTGGAGGAGTGACCATTGTGTAGTGCTTGGAGGAGTGACCATTGAGCAGTGCTTGGAGGAGTGACCTTTGTGTAGTGCTTGGAGGAGTGACCATTGTGCAGTGCTTGGAGGAGTGACCATTGTGTAGTGCTTGGAGGAGTGACCATTGTCCAGTGCTTGGAGGAGTGACCATTGTGTAGTGCTTGGAGGAGTGACCATTGTGTAGTGCTTGGGGGAGTGACCATTGTGTAGTGCTTGGAGGAGTGACCATTGTGTAGTGCTTGGAGGAGTGACCATTGTGTAGTGCTTGGAGGAGTGACCATTGTGCAGTGCTTGGAGGAGTGACCATTGTCCAGTGCTTGGAGGAGTGACCATTGTCAAGTGCTTGGAGGAGTGACCATTGTGTAGTGCTTGGAGGAGTGACCATTGTGTAGTGCTTGGAGGAGTGACCATTGTGTAGTGCTTGGGGGAGTGACCATTGTGTAGTGCTTGGAGGAGTGACCATTGTGCAGTGCTTGGAGGAGTGACCATTGTGCAGTGCTTGGAGGAGTGACCATTGTGTAGTGCTTGGGGGAGTGACCATTGTGTAGTGCTTGGAGGAGTGGCCATTGTGCAGTGCTTGGAGGAGTGACCATTGTGCAGTGCTTGGAGGAGTGGCCATTGTGCAGTGCTTGGAGGAGTGACCATTGTGTAGTGCTTGGAGGAGTGACCATTGTGCAGTGCTTGGAGGAGTGACCATTGTGCAGTGCTTGGAGGAGTGACCATTGTGCAGTGCTTGGAGGAGTGACCATTGCGTAGTGCTTGGAAGAGTGGCCATTGTGCAGTGCTTGGAGGAGTGACCATTGTGTAGTGCTTGGGGGAGTGACCATTGTGGAGTGCTTGGAGGAGTGACCATTGTGTAGTGCTTGGAGGAGTGACCATTGTGCAGTGCTTGGAGGAGTGACCATTGTGTAGTGCTTGGAGGAGTGACCATTGTGTAGTGCTTGGAGGAGTGACCATTGTGCAGTGCTTGGAGGAGTGGCCATTGTGCAGTGCTTGGAGGAGTGGCCATTGTGCAGTGCTTGGAGGAGTGACCATTGTGTAGTGCTTGGAGGAGTGGCCATTGTGCAGTGCTTGGAGGAGTGACCATTGTGTAGTGCTTGGAGGAGTGACCATTGTGTAGTGCTTGGAGGAGTGGCCATTGTGCAGTGCTTGGAGGAGTGACCATTGTGTAGTGCTTGGAGGAGTGACCATTGTGTAGTGCTTGGAGGAGTGGCCATTGTGCAGTGCTTGGTGGAGTGACCATTGTGTAGTGCTTGGAGGAGTGACCATTGTGTAGTGCTTGGAGGAGTGACCATTGTGTAGTGCTTGGGGGAGTGACCATTGTGTAGTGCTTGGGGGAGTGACCATTGTGTAGTGCTTGGAGAAGATGACCATTGTGCAGTGCTTGGAGGAGTGACCATTGTGCAGTGCTTGGAGGAGTGACCATTGTGTAGTGCTTGGAGGAGTGACCATTGTGCAGTGCTTGGAGGAGTGACCATTGTGCAGTGCTTGGAGGAGTGACCATTGTGTAGTGCTTGGGGGAGTGACCATTGTGTAGTGCTTGGGGGAGTGACCATTGTGTAGTGCTTGGAGAAGATGACCATTGTGCAGTGCTTGGAGGAGTGACCATTGTGTAGTGCTTGGGGGAGTGACCATTGTGTAGTGCTTGGAGGAGTGGCCATTGTGCAGTGCTTCTAGAAGATGACCATTGTGCAGTGCTTGGAGGAGTGACCATTGTGCAGTGCTTGGAGGAGTGGCCAATGTGTAGTGCTTGGAGGAGTGACCATTGTGTAGTGCTTGGAGGAGTGACCATTGTGCAGTGCTTGGAGGAGTGACCATTGTGCAGTGCTTGGAGGAGTGACCATTGTGTAGTGCTTGGAGGAGGGACCATTGTGCAGTGCTTGGGGGAGTGGCCATTGTGCAGTGCTTGGAGGAGTGACCATTGTGTAGTGCTTGGAGGAGTGACCATTGTGTAGTGCTTGGAGGAGTGACCATTGTGTAGTGCTTGGAGGAGTGACCATTGTGTAGTGCTTGGGGGAGTGACCATTGTGCAGTGCTTGGAGGAGTGACCATTGTGCAGTGCTTGGGGGAGTGACCATTGTGTAGTGCTTGGAGGAGTGACCATTGTGCAGTGCTTGGAGGAGTGACCATTGTGTAGTGCTTGGAGGAGTGACCATTGTGTAGTGCTTGGTGGAGTGACCATTGTGTAGTGCTTGGAGGAGTGACCATTGTGTAGTGCTTGGAGGAGTGACCATTGTCCAGTGCTTGGAGGAGTGACCATTGTGTAGTGCTTGGAGGAGTGACCATTGTCCAGTGCTTGGAGGAGTGACCATTGTGTAGTGCTTGGAGGAGTGACCATTGTGCAGTGCTTGGAGGAGTGACCATTGTGTAGTGCTTGGAGGAGTGACCATTGTGTAGTGCTTGGAGGAGTGGCCATTGTGTAGTGCTTGGAGGAGTGACCATTGTGTAGTGCTTGGAGGAGTGACCATTGAGCAGTGCTTGGAGGAGTGACCTTTGTGTAGTGCTTGGAGGAGTGACCATTGTGCAGTGCTTGGAGGAGTGACCATTGTGTAGTGCTTGGAGGAGTGACCATTGTCCAGTGCTTGGAGGAGTGACCATTGTGTAGTGCTTGGAGGAGTGACCATTGTGTAGTGCTTGGGGGAGTGACCATTGTGTAGTGCTTGGAGGAGTGACCATTGTGTAGTGCTTGGAGGAGTGACCATTGTGTAGTGCTTGGAGGAGTGACCATTGTGCAGTGCTTGGAGGAGTGACCATTGTCCAGTGCTTGGAGGAGTGACCATTGTCAAGTGCTTGGAGGAGTGACCATTGTGTAGTGCTTGGAGGAGTGACCATTGTGTAGTGCTTGGAGGAGTGACCATTGTGTAGTGCTTGGGGGAGTGACCATTGTGTAGTGCTTGGAGGAGTGACCATTGTGCAGTGCTTGGAGGAGTGACCATTGTGCAGTGCTTGGAGGAGTGACCATTGTGTAGTGCTTGGGGGAGTGACCATTGTGTAGTGCTTGGAGGAGTGGCCATTGTGCAGTGCTTGGAGGAGTGACCATTGTGCAGTGCTTGGAGGAGTGGCCATTGTGCAGTGCTTGGAGGAGTGACCATTGTGTAGTGCTTGGAGGAGTGACCATTGTGCAGTGCTTGGAGGAGTGACCATTGTGCAGTGCTTGGAGGAGTGACCATTGTGCAGTGCTTGGAGGAGTGACCATTGCGTAGTGCTTGGAAGAGTGGCCATTGTGCAGTGCTTGGAGGAGTGACCATTGTGTAGTGCTTGGGGGAGTGACCATTGTGGAGTGCTTGGAGGAGTGACCATTGTGTAGTGCTTGGAGGAGTGACCATTGTGCAGTGCTTGGAGGAGTGACCATTGTGTAGTGCTTGGAGGAGTGACCATTGTGTAGTGCTTGGAGGAGTGACCATTGTGCAGTGCTTGGAGGAGTGGCCATTGTGCAGTGCTTGGAGGAGTGGCCATTGTGCAGTGCTTGGAGGAGTGACCATTGTGTAGTGCTTGGAGGAGTGGCCATTGTGCAGTGCTTGGAGGAGTGACCATTGTGTAGTGCTTGGAGGAGTGACCATTGTGTAGTGCTTGGAGGAGTGGCCATTGTGCAGTGCTTGGAGGAGTGACCATTGTGTAGTGCTTGGAGGAGTGACCATTGTGTAGTGCTTGGAGGAGTGGCCATTGTGCAGTGCTTGGTGGAGTGACCATTGTGTAGTGCTTTGAGGAGTGACCATTGTGTAGTGCTTGGAGGAGTGACCATTGTGTAGTGCTTGGGGGAGTGACCATTGTGTAGTGCTTGGGGGAGTGACCATTGTGTAGTGCTTGGAGAAGATGACCATTGTGCAGTGCTTGGAGGAGTGACCATTGTGCAGTGCTTGGAGGAGTGACCATTGTGTAGTGCTTGGAGGAGTGACCATTGTGCAGTGCTTGGAGGAGTGACCATTGTGCAGTGCTTGGAGGAGTGACCATTGTGTAGTGCTTGGGGGAGTGACCATTGTGTAGTGCTTGGGGGAGTGACCATTGTGTAGTGCTTGGAGAAGATGACCATTGTGCAGTGCTTGGAGGAGTGACCATTGTGTAGTGCTTGGGGGAGTGACCATTGTGTAGTGCTTGGAGGAGTGGCCATTGTGCAGTGCTTGGAGAAGATGACCATTGTGCAGTGCTTGGAGGAGTGACCATTGTGCAGTGCTTGGAGGAGTGGCCAATGTGTAGTGCTTGGAGGAGTGACCATTGTGTAGTGCTTGGAGGAGTGACCATTGTGCAGTGCTTGGAGGAGTGACCATTGTGCAGTGCTTGGAGGAGTGGCCAATGTGTAGTGCTTGGAGGAGTGACCATTGTGTAGTGCTTGGAGGAGTGACCATTGTGCAGTGCTTGGAGGAGTGACCATTGTGTAGTGCTTGGGGGAGTGACCATTGTGTAGTGCTTGGAGGAGTGGCCATTGTGCAGTGCTTGGAGGAGTGACCATTGTGCAGTGCTTGGAGGAGTGGCCATTGTGCAGTGCTTGGAGGAGTGACCATTGTGTAGTGCTTGGAGGAGTGACCATTGTGCAGTGCTTGGAGGAGTGACCATTGTGCAGTGCTTGGAGGAGTGACCATTGTGCAGTGCTTGGAGGAGTGACCATTGCGTAGTGCTTGGAAGAGTGGCCATTGTGCAGTGCTTGGAGGAGTGACCATTGTGTAGTGCTTGGGGGAGTGACCATTGTGGAGTGCTTGGAGGAGTGACCATTGTGTAGTGCTTGGAGGAGTGACCATTGTGCAGTGCTTGGAGGAGTGACCATTGTGTAGTGCTTGGAGGAGTGACCATTGTGTAGTGCTTGGAGGAGTGACCATTGTGCAGTGCTTGGAGGAGTGGCCATTGTGCAGTGCTTGGAGGAGTGGCCATTGTGCAGTGCTTGGAGGAGTGACCATTGTGTAGTGCTTGGAGGAGTGGCCATTGTGCAGTGCTTGGAGGAGTGACCATTGTGTAGTGCTTGGAGGAGTGACCATTGTGTAGTGCTTGGAGGAGTGGCCATTGTGCAGTGCTTGGAGGAGTGACCATTGTGTAGTGCTTGGAGGAGTGACCATTGTGTAGTGCTTGGAGGAGTGGCCATTGTGCAGTGCTTGGTGGAGTGACCATTGTGTAGTGCTTTGAGGAGTGACCATTGTGTAGTGCTTGGAGGAGTGACCATTGTGTAGTGCTTGGGGGAGTGACCATTGTGTAGTGCTTGGGGGAGTGACCATTGTGTAGTGCTTGGAGAAGATGACCATTGTGCAGTGCTTGGAGGAGTGACCATTGTGCAGTGCTTGGAGGAGTGACCATTGTGTAGTGCTTGGAGGAGTGACCATTGTGCAGTGCTTGGAGGAGTGACCATTGTGCAGTGCTTGGAGGAGTGACCATTGTGTAGTGCTTGGGGGAGTGACCATTGTGTAGTGCTTGGGGGAGTGACCATTGTGTAGTGCTTGGAGAAGATGACCATTGTGCAGTGCTTGGAGGAGTGACCATTGTGTAGTGCTTGGGGGAGTGACCATTGTGTAGTGCTTGGAGGAGTGGCCATTGTGCAGTGCTTGGAGAAGATGACCATTGTGCAGTGCTTGGAGGAGTGACCATTGTGCAGTGCTTGGAGGAGTGGCCAATGTGTAGTGCTTGGAGGAGTGACCATTGTGTAGTGCTTGGAGGAGTGACCATTGTGCAGTGCTTGGAGGAGTGACCATTGTGCAGTGCTTGGAGGAGTGACCATTGTGTAGTGCTTGGAGGAGGGACCATTGTGCAGTGCTTGGGGGAGTGGCCATTGTGCAGTGCTTGGAGGAGTGACCATTGTGTAGTGCTTGGAGGAGTGACCATTGTGTAGTGCTTGGAGGAGTGACCATTGTGTAGTGCTTGGAGGAGTGACCATTGTGTAGTGCTTGGGGGAGTGACCATTGTGCAGTGCTTGGAGGAGTGACCATTGTGCAGTGCTTGGGGGAGTGACCATTGTGTAGTGCTTGGAGGAGTGACCATTGTGCAGTGCTTGGAGGAGTGACCATTGTGTAGTGCTTGGAGGAGTGACCATTGTGTAGTGCTTGGTGGAGTGACCATTGTGTAGTGCTTGGAGGAGTGACCATTGTGTAGTGCTTGGAGGAGTGACCATTGTCCAGTGCTTGGAGGAGTGACCATTGTGTAGTGCTTGGAGGAGTGACCATTGTCCAGTGCTTGGAGGAGTGACCATTGTGTAGTGCTTGGAGGAGTGACCATTGTGCAGTGCTTGGAGGAGTGACCATTGTGTAGTGCTTGGAGGAGTGACCATTGTGTAGTGCTTGGAGGAGTGGCCATTGTGTAGTGCTTGGAGGAGTGACCATTGTGCAGTGCTTGGAGGAGTGACCATTGTGTAGTGCTTGGAGGAGTGACCATTGTCCAGTGCTTGCTCCTCCTCCTCCTCCTCCTCCTCCTCCTCCTCCTCCTCCTCCCCCTTCTACATTTGTACCCATCCTCACACTTAATTCTCCCTCTCCTGCCCCGGTCTGTGTGTCCATCACCGTTGCCATGGCAGCTCCACGGGGGGTGGGGGCACAGCGTGTATCCTCTGCAATATAGATTCATTGCATAATAATTTGCATTTACATGCGGTGCAAATGTGGTAGTAAATAAACCATATACGACATCAACACAATAGTAAATATAAAGGATTCATAAAGCGGAAATGTCACGTATACAATATTTACATACACATTTGAACCATGTTTTAATAGTAAATAAAAAGTAAATCCAAATTATTATGCGGTGAAAGTTTATTAATTACCATCATTTTGAGGTATGTCTCCATTTGTCCTAGATGTATGTCATTGGTCCTACACATATGCATCCAGTATATATGTGCATTGGCCCTACACGTATGTATTAATTGACCCTATATGTATGTGTCCATTGGTCGTACACATATCACGGATGGTTGTACACAGGGGGAAAGGGGGGGGGGGGGGGGTTTCAAACCCCCCCCCCCCCCCCCCCCCTTCCCCAAATTGAGGTTACCTTCACCATTGAATTTAATCAATATTATAATGAACGAAGCATACAGTGTACGTGTATGTAAGTTCGCCTATTAACCAAATTTGACCCCCTATTCCTAAAGGCTGCGTACACCCATGCATGTATGTGTCCATTGGTCCTCACTCATAGCGTTTTAAACTCTCCTGCAATCCCTGACCCTGTCGGGTCATTTTGGTTAAGGGAAGTGGAAGGAAGGGGTGTGGTTTTAGTTAAGGGAGGGGAATGTCCCCCTCCCCCCCCTCCTCGCATTGGGAGCACACACATCTCCTACACTTTACCTGTGTCCCTACACAGAGCAGACATTGGCACATTGTCACTGCAGTAAGAAGGATGGGACCACCAACATGCTCCTAGACAATGGCATCGCTTAGGCTTTTGTTTGTGCTATATCCTTCTCCCTCTTCCCCATCAGTCCCTCCTCCTCATAACTGCCCTCTTTTCCCCATCACTGTGATTTGATAGGGAGAGGGATAGTGATGGGGAGGAGGTGGCAGTGATGGGAAGAACATCCAGCCTGGTACTGTATATACTCTCAGAACCTCCCCCCCCTCCCCCTCCCCCCCCCCCCCCCCTCACCCTTTCCCATCAGATTGGTCAGAAAAAACTCCTGATGGTTGAGTGGAGGTGTACATACCCAGGTGGTCTGCCAGCAGCTTTGGTTCAGTTCCAAGCTCAGTGGGCTACTTATATGACTGCCTGGTATGGACCAACGATTGGACCCATCATCATACAGTCACCCTTCCAACGAAAACAACTCAAAGGAAAGCTTCGTGTGGTCATCATATAAGAAAGTTTGTATGTTTGTGTATCAAATGCATCAAAATGTGGTCAGTTGATGCTACATGTATCTGAAACTCAAGGTCTTTGTGGTTTCATAAGTACTGCCTGTTTGATTAGGAGTGGTGACGTGTTATTAGTTGTGGGTTTTATGTAAAGGGAAGAGGTCAGACAAATTGTTGCAGGTCTACATATGGGGTCGAGGCAGCAAAAAGGGACCTAGCGCATATTATAAAATTTTGTTATAAAAATGCATCACCTTAAGAGTGCTTAACCCTAGAAACTCTCAAATAGAATTAAAAATAGAATTAAGAAACTTTAACTTAGAATATCGTGAAAACCACATTTCTTTGAGACACCCAGTGCACAGATATTGTATACAGCATCACACTACAGATAGAATCCCAAACACAAATCTTAAGAGCGGAAGCTGTAGCGGAACTAAGGCAGTGCGATTACGGGGATGCATAGATGGTAAAAATTTGTAGCTTTTATTCTATGCAATAGAATAAAATAGAGGTGGACGCTAGTATAATTTATGCTTTTAAAGTGTAAGTGGCTTAACTGAAATGAGATTATAGTCAATTTAAATAGCTGTTCAGCATTGGGTAATAATCACGTAGAATAACACGCTCAGCTATTATCCCTAGAAACCTGCAAATAGAATTAAAAAGTTTTCTAGGGCTACCGCGCAGTGACGTACAGGTCTGGAACCGAGGCTAGTCATAAAAGCGCTGCACCAATTATTAATATTCTTAGAACATTCCGGGACTAATTAAAAAATAACGATATGGACGCTGCAAAGGAGTCAGGTTTAGAAGCGGCCGATCCCGAAGTCATAAGAGCTCTGGTATGGACACCTGAACAGCAACTAGCAGAGATGATGAGACGGGCGGTACCAATACTAACAATTATGAATACGCCGATCTCTTTTTCTCCTTTCCCTACCGACGTCACTGTTGTTACCTCGATGAAGTCAGGAACTACGTGGGTGTCACACATCTGCCACCAACTTCGCACCAAGGGCCGCAAGGAACTAGACTTCGAAGAACAAGTGCCTGAAGTCGTTGCCATTTTAGAATTCAGCATCCCTATCTATCACACCGATCCTAATTCAGTGATTCAACCAGCGGAACCACGACTTTTCTGCTCCCATTTGCCATATGAAATGATACCGAAGGGGGGCAGGTACATATTTTGCTTCAGAGACCAGAAGGACGCGCTTTATTCGTTGTGCTTGTTCGTCGAAACCATGTTAATTCTTAGGGGAAGAGTTCCTCTGCCAATGATGTTAAACGTTTTCAGCACATTGCAATGGACGGCAAATAATCTGCGTAAGTTGGTTTCCTGGTGGGAACATCGCCACGATGACAACGTTCTCTTCATGTTCTATGACGACCTCAAAGAAGATCACGTGGGCTGTGTGCGACGTATTGCCAAGTTCTTGGGCTTAGACTGCGACGATGAAACAGTCACTCGAGTTGTGCACAGCACAACACACGCCGTAATGTCCGAACACCATTCTAAGTTTGATCTTCATTCCATGGTGTTCAAAATAGCTAAGGGGATTGGAGAAGAACCTCCGAGTACATTCATTGGACGGGTTCGTAAGGATGGTGGGATGTCGGGCGACGGGAAGAACCTCCCGCTTGACGTGCA
The DNA here is from genome assembly GCA_963681505.1 of Eunapius fragilis. Lineage (NCBI taxonomy): Eukaryota > Metazoa > Porifera > Demospongiae > Spongillida > Spongillidae > Eunapius > Eunapius fragilis. Next base: position 8,686,229 of record OY811971.1, on the reverse strand, counting down.
GCAGCAGATTGATGAGGAGTGGCGCACAATTGTAGCTTCCAAGACCGGGCATCGTAACTTGAAAGAGATGCGGGAAGCGTGGAAGGAAGAAATGGGTCGTAATTGATGTACTGTTAACATATACGTATAAGCCTATACATGCACGGGAAAATAATTAAAAAAAACTGGACGTGTGTGCAGATGTTACTAATTTCTGCTGTGTATTGAGTTTTTCATCTCGTGATATATTACCGTAGAAGCTGTGGCGCTCCTCGTGCATGCGATAACTTATTATATATTGTATGCGACGCTGACTTATGACAGATTACGGAGTGGTCACATGACAAGTTCATTGACAAGTGGATTTTTTTTTTATTTTTTGGACAAAGGTCTTAACACTCTAACGTGTATATAACCGATTAACGTCGGAATATATTTGTTTAGCTTAATAAGTAGAGTTGTCCAAAAACAACTAAATGAGGGAGCAGAGGAATCTTAGGAAGCAGGAAGGGGGTTTCAACAATATAAACTGAAGCAGTGAACATGAGTGACTTCAAATTAAAAATATAGTATAATTTTCAGTGTCTGGAAGAATTCATTGGTAACGGCAATCACATTTTTGACGCAGATCTGATGTGCGTATCTCGGCGGTAATCGGTTTCAGTGCATGAAGTATACGTATATAGCTTTATAACCCTGCATTATAAGCCTATATCAGTATGGTGGTGATGTGCAGGGTTATAAGCCTGTGGTGGTGGCTTGGGGGACTAATAACTGGTCAAATGATCCCTCCTCGACCCAGTCCCGTTACATGTTTGATACCTTTTATAACCTACGGCTTCATTCCTGCTACAGGACAATAGACATTATAAGGTTATTGTACGCGCTAACCACCAACCAATGGTAACCGGAACAACGTTACTTTAGATCTCTACGTGGCTTCGTTCGACGAAATTCTCTAACAGGTAAAGCGCATAAGTCTTTTCCTGCATCCTCTGCATGGTTTCTAAGGACACCTTTTGTCATTGGAGTACTACTTCAGTTGAACATATTGTAGCGGCTGGCACATCACACATTCGCATAACATCAGCACAAAATGAGAAATTAATTAAAATACATGCATGCACAAGAAATTTGCAGAAACTGTTTGCAAACGCTATCATTCCTATCTAATGAATTCGCCGTTTACGCTCAGTGAAATCATTTTATGATTGCAGTCATTGGCACTTACAACTGATGTTCAACCATTCTGCTATACATAGGTCCATATATGGTGAAGAATTCAAGTCACAAGTCTCACAACGTTAAAAATTCTACTTCGCAGAATAACCCCTCACGACACCCGCAGGGTAACCGCTCTTTTAGGCCCACGACACCCGCAGGGTAATTAACCGCTCTGTTAGGCCTCAACACCCGCAGAGTACGTATAACCGCTCTGTTAGGCCCACACGACACCCGCAGAGTACGTATAACTGCGCTGTTAGGCCTCAACACCCGCAGAGTACGTATAACCGCTCTGTTAGGCCCACACGACACCCGCAGAGTACGTATAACCGCGCTGTTAGGCCTCAACACCCGCAGAGTACGTATAACCGCTCTATTAGGCCTCAACACCCGCAGAGTACGCTCTGTTAGGCCCATGCACGACATCATTTAAAATCGTTATTGCATGGACGCGTTTGTCCTGGCCATGGGGCGTGGAATGTATGCATGCCAGTACAGTTGAGTTATTACCTGGGTTTGTCATGCACTTGTCTGTACTTGATCTGACATGGACGAGGACATATAAAGATGCACTTGCAGCTTAAATGAGAGTTATTTTTAATAATGTACTTTCTTTTCGGACCAATATGGTTATATCAACAAATGTTCAGTATTCTAGATCTCAGTGAATTATCCGAACAGAGGTGTATAGGTATTTAAATGACTAAAATTTATGTAGTGATGTGTCCATATAGACCGTATATATATTTCATTCAGCGACCGCACCGGTCCATCCTTCAATTTCTCGTATTTCTATTTATACAAGGAGGGCAATGTCGGCAATGTTTTAGGAATTCTACATATCCAGAAATGCGCGGTCAAAAGAATTGCGGTTTGTACATTCGCGTATACTTCCGGATAACTCCCATAGAAAATGAACGGCTGTTTATAAACTTGATTGTTAATTAATAACGTAATAGGGTACAACTTTTCTGGCTATCAATATTGCTTCAGATACGTATAAATGGGTAACTAGCACTGATTGTACCCAATGGAGCCTGAGGAAGTGGTTGAGGATTGTTTCTTTTCTATAGCTGCATGAAATCTCGTACTCATCGCTCAATGTCAGGCTCATACTCGGGCCAGTAGTATCGATGCATTACTCGCTCCATTGTTTATACCCATGTGACATGCTCTGCCATGAAGGTACTCATGCAGGAATCATGGATCTCATGTCTGTTGGTATTAGCATCTGAATACAAGGCTCTGAGTCCACTGACTCTTTTTAACGTCTACAGAGCACCCCTTTATGAAGGAATATCTTCCCATTCTGATGGGTAAGTCTTGGTGGTGGTTTCCCTTGCTTAACAGCCTCCAAAACAGATGCCACGTAGGGATCTTTAGCTTGAGTTTCCTTAATGATGGCAGCATGATGACTCAACCTTGAGTAATAGCTGCTGCCAGTTGAGGTGAAACTAAAGTTGATGGTGTCCTGGACAGTCCATCAGCATTCCCATTCAACCTGCCTGCTTTGTGGTTTACAGTAAACCGAAATTGCTGTAGAAACATGGACCAACGCGTGACACGCCCACCCACATCTCTCAGATTGTTCATATGAACAAGCGGCTGATGATCATGCAGTTTGCAAAATGAAATCGTGTCCATATAAATATGGATAAAACTCCTTAACCGCTTTCACAATAGCAAGAGCTTCACGCTCAATGGTAGAATAGTTCTGCTCAGCTTTCGTCAATTGCCTACTCCAGTAAGCAATTACTTTCTCTGTTCCGTTGTCATGAACCTGACTTATCACAGCTCCAATAGCTGAGTCAGAAGCACCTGTTGCTAGCAAAAATTCTCGGTCGAACCGTGGAAATGCTATAGTATTGGTGGAGTTGTCAACCTCTTCTTGAGTTACTGAAAAGCTGTTGTACATTGTGCATGCAGTCCAATTGAAACTTTGATGTTCAGTTTTTTGCTTTAGTTTGAAGAGAGGCGATGCTATTCTAGAATAGTCCTGGACAAGACGACGATAGTAATTGGCCAACCCTAAAAACTGCCTGAGAAGTTCCTTCAGGTTGTTGGGGCTGGGTAGTATAATACAGCCTGTATTTTTGCTGGATCTGGTTCCACATGCATGCACCCTCAGCCGATACGATTTAACCCATGCAAGTAGCTCACCTTAGATTGAACAAAATGACACTTACTGGCTTTAAACCTGCATGAGTCCTGCATCCTGAATCCTCTGGAAAAACCTTGCGAAGTCTGATAAGATGTTCAGAAAACGTAGCACTAAAAACAATTGATGTAAATCAGACACTGCTCGTTTGTCAACCCCGAGAGTACACGTCATTATAACCTTTGAAAACTGGATGGAGCATTGGTGAGGCCAAAAGGCTTGACATTGAACTCAGAATGGCCTTCCAATGTAGAAAATGCAGTTTTCTTCTTATCGGCTTAATTCTTCCAATTCCGCTTGCCAATAACCCGATGCGAGATCCAACGTGCATGGAAAAGATAGTAGAACCAGAGATCATATATAGATCTCTGGTAGAACCAGCCAAAGATTCCAATGTTTCGTCAATACGCGGCAAAGGATTAGCATCTTTGTGCGTAACCGAATTCAATTTCCTAAAATCAATATAGAACCTCCAGCTACCGTCTTCCTTTCGAACCATAATGACATAGGTGAAGACCAAGGACTCGTACTTTGGACAAATAACCTTATTCTTCAGCATCTTATGTATACCTCTTCCTGCACAGTTTGTTTAATTGGCTGTCGACGGATATATAGGTTGCCGAATGGGTGGCCCAAACGTTGTAGTTCTTGACCTTAGACGTCCTGCCCAACTCCCCTTCCGAAAACAATTCCCTACTCATACAACCTGCTCACTGACAACAGCTATCTTCTAGTCCTGACATTGCAATTAATGTGCTGATATCGACAAGCACAAAATTACCCCCTCCTTATGTGTCCACTGAAGAGTGAGACTAACCTTGAAACACATCAAAGTAAGCAAACACAACAACATGCATCGTCTGCAACTGGATGTAAATATCCTACAACATCCTCAGTGATGTCAGTACATTGATGCAATCATTTCTCAGGGGGGCTGAGCTCATAGCAGGGGGCTGTGCTCATAGCAGGAGGCTGTCTCATAGCAGGGGGCTGTGCTCATAGCAGGGGGCTGTGCTCATAGCAGGGGGCTGTGCTCATTCTCCATTTTTATATCGCTCGATTACCACTGAGAGCGAAGTGACCCGACTCTTGGCTGTCCCGCTAGACGCGAGTGACGTTTTTAATGGCATTCATCATACTGCAGGATTCCTATATGGTATCTACTCACGTAGGTTCCGATACGTCTCTAATCCATGTAATTATAAATAACAATATATATGAAAATGCAATATATCAACGGTTTTTTTTTTTTAACAAGCATTGGATAGACGAGAGAACAAAGATAGACGGAAGTACATACATATTATACATGTACCGTAAAGAAAATGGCTCGTACCCAAAGCAGGAGTATATACCTTTCGCAAAACGTTTACAGTTACCGGATACTATCAGTGGCATTGTGGTGAAACGTTCCAATGATCCCATCAAAGCTGATAATCCAGTTTATGGTGTTAGAATAGATGCTTGCAATTACCCTGTACATTGATATTTGATACTGCTTCTGAATATCATGATTCATTACACACTAAATAATTCCTGGGATGGGTTACTTGATCAGTTCTTTGTGAATGAGAATGGATGAGATCATCCTTAAAGTTGACGTTTGAAGTGATGTCACAACATCTTTGAAGAACATACAGTATTCCATACAGTATACTCCTCTCATCTATCCAGGCTTCAGTTAAAAAGGGCCTGTAGAAACTGAAGGGCCTTTTGAAACAGAAATGTTCGTTTTAATACCTCAATTGTACTTTAAATGTATCAATAAACCAATATCCTGGGGGATGGGTTAGGTGAGGGGGAGGGGAGGGGGAAAGGAGGGAAGGAAGGGTGAGGGAAGAGAGGAGGGAGGGAGAGGGAGGGGGAGGGAGGGGGAAAGAACTAGAGGGAGGGAGGGGAGGGGAGAGAAGATGCCTACAACATATGAACCTACGATGCAGCATCTCACTGTCACAGCAGCAGGATAAATGGATAAGAAAGAAGCTTAAAATGTACTTAAAAACAACCGAATGTTCTGAACTGAATTAGAGGTGTGTTCTTTCCAAATTGGCTCCATTCTACACCATTACGTGTCATTTCCTACACTCATGAGGTTACCATAACGCCCATAGTGCCAATACTAACTCTTCTTGTATGTTACCACGCGCGGTGTGCAACCTATATTGCTAGCACCTTGAAGGTAGTTTGTCAGTAACAGTGTTAACTATTAAATAAGTGGCATTCTGTTACATTTGTCAATTAGATGCCAGCTATCGGTCGTTTGCCAATTCTCTGGTTCTACTTGATGCCTTGCTATAATGGTGGTAAGCGAGGGAGGGCTGGACTATAATATAGTTGGGCGTGGCACCACTGGCACGACCTTTCCACGTTCTTATACGTTCAATTGCAGTTGCAGGGTTAAGTAGGTTCATTATTTCCCACTTAGCAGCTGATGTGATAGGCAGCTGTTTCTCCCCTGTACATATACAAATGGTGCTTTCAGTTCTCCAGGTGACAGCCTTGTGCCTTCATGACAGAGAGGCTGTATACATAGGCATGGAGGATGGGGCAGCCATACAATGTCGGATTTGCTTAGGTGGCATATGAGCATACAAGGTTAGTTTACCAGTATATGGTATGTACTCATACAGTATGTTGACTGAAGGGTATCTATTGTGACCTTTTGACCCTGCCCATCAGGCCCTCCATCTGCTCCCACTGATATCAACATTACTACGTACAAGGCTACTGCCACCAAACTGGCCTGGGGACTACCCCCCGGTACCCAGTCCCCATCCCTCCTCTCCTATGCTGTGGTGATCAGGAATGGAAGTGGAGCACCAGTGTATAATGAGACAGTGAAGAAGCCACAGGTGACCGTCTCCTCCCCAGACCCATGTGACCATTATGAGGCAACTGTTACCCCAATGTGTGGAAGTGCAAGAGGTGTTCAGACCAGCCCAGTGAAGATGGGAGGTGAGTGTATCATACAATGGTACACTTCCTAAGTATGGCATCATAATTCAAACTCATGACCATCCTATTGTGTATATTCTGTTGGTATATGGACATTAAGACAAAAAATTCAGCATTAAAAAAAATAGCCAATGCAGATGTTAGATTGCAGACCGATGATAAATGTTATCATTTAATGCTGTATATAATTTTCTTTACTTTTCAGATCCCCCTCGTCCACATCACATGACCAAGTCCACACCTCCATTGTGTATCCTCTATCTCACGTGATGATGTGACTGTGAACATCAGTCTGCTGGTGAGTACAATAACGATGTATAATAATAATTATTATTATAGTAATTGATGATGTTGAGTGTTAGCTAATCATGGAAAGATGTAACAAAAAGCTTGACAGGATTGGAATAGCTTTTATGAAGAATTAGTAACTTAAAACCATTCTTAAATGATCAGATCACAATCAATTATCAATCAATCCAACATTACTAACGCGTATTCCAATACTTCTCTGACTCATTTATTATTAAAGATGTACGTTTAAATTACAGGATATTAATAAATAACAAATTTTTTTAGTAATTATGTGTTTGTGGCAATATTAATGTTGAGACAGGTCATGATTACTTATTCTAAGAATCACCTTGTGTAGCAATCTCTGCTAAACTCTTAATGCATCAGTCACGGATGCATTGTATTCTCAACACTATTCTCTTAGGCCTCTCTAAAGGTGTGCTCCTACAAAATGGTGGCTATAGCTGGATATGAGGTGTTCTCATTTCCACCTGTGAAGCCACTCCCACCATCATATGGAGACACCTCCACCATCACTGTTTCCATACCTCCCCACAAACACCTCAACCTCACCATCACTGCATACAATGGTTAAGGAAACACAAGTACTATTGTTGTCATAAGTGAGCCTATTCTGAATACAAAGACCTCTTTGTATATTTGATCATGTACACACATCCTTTCTTGGTAGGTTCATTTGATGTTGTTGGTGTCTATGTCAACACCTCATCTCCCACTGGACTGGTGTGTCTCTTCAACCCTGGGTCCCTGGCCAGAGGGTGTTTGGTGTATCTAACAGACACCGCCACAGGTGTAACATACTGCATGGTGGTTGTGAGATCATTGAACACACCAGTGAACAAGTCTTCATGCCCCTCCTCCCCCTCCTCATCCAATGGTCCTCTGAGTACAGGGGTGTACTCTGTAGAGGTGTACGACATTGTGAGTGATGGAGGTGTGTCATCAGTAGCAGCATTGGCTGGAGAGGTGGTGACTGTGTATGGACCATTTAGTACCTATGGACCATCTAGTACCTATGGACCATCTGATGGAGAACATGGGTCTGCTACTACCAAGAATGGACTCTCATCTGACTACTGTAAGCGCCTGGGCTATATATAGATGCAAGCACACTAGCTATGAATAGTTCACGCTTCCAGTTAGGTGAATGAAAACCTTCTTTGTGGAAAAATGAACTTTGGCTATTACAACTTCTAATTACATTCACTTGTTTACCTCATGAAGTGATCCCTTTCCCTACAACCATTGGCATAGGTGCAGGAGGAGGGGGAGGAGTTTTGGTTATTGCTTCTCTATTGATTATGGTACTGTGTATTAGAAATGGAAAGTGAAAGCAACAATATCAGGTAGTGTGGTTATCTGACAACGTACTTGTCTGTTTGCTCAGTTGCAAACATGTAATTAGGCATCTTTGTGATGTAACCAGCCCTTTGGTATCGACCATGGCTTACTCACTTAGTTGAATTGTAATGACAAGGAGACATCTGAACAGTTATCAAGTGGGGGGAGGGGGAAGTGAGGAGGGGAGAGGGAGGAGGGGGAGGGGAGGGGGAGGAGGGGGAGGGAAGGGGAAGAGGGGAGGGGGAGGGAGGGAGGAATGATGTATGGCAGGTTAGGTTGGAGTGAAGGTAGGATGTACAGAGATGGCTCTCCATAGGTACCCTCCCTCCATAGGTACCCTTCCTCCCTCCCTCCATAGGTACCCTCTCTTCCTCCCTCCATAGGTACCCTCCCTCCCTCCCTCCATAGGTACCCTCCCTCCATCGGACTCTAGCTCTATTGGTCCATCCATAACGCTTTTCTGCTCTTATGCCACTCATTCATTCTGTGTACTCAACTGATTAATGGTTATGGCAGAGATAATATATTATCTCTGTATAAACGACTGCAATTTGTCATGCGGTAGAGACTTTTATGGAAGACCGCGATCATCTGTTTAGTGTTTGAAAGTCGCTGCCGCAAGAACTCAACTACATGCTTGGCATCTTATGGCGTCTAGCCCATTTAATAATATCATAAATGTGGAAATGGTCGGGGAGCGAGACTAGGGAGGTCGAGGGTATTCTAGGATACCTTCCCTAGTTCTGTGCTATGGTATTAATCATAAGACATAGCTACTCCATGGCCTCCACCTACAACATTGCTAACATAATATAATTCGCACACGTACATGCACAGCCTTGGCTACAACATATTGTGCTCACCCACCGAACCAGTTTTTGGGCAGTTTATAGTCCCGGCAGTTGTTGAAATAAAGCAAGGAGACACGCATACGGTAGCAGATGTTACCCGCCAGCTGTAATTTGTAATAATTGGCAGCCGCGCCCTCGTGCCTGCGTGGGCGGGGTAAGGCGCATACTCATTATGTACTACGCCGCATCGCGCACGTGCAAAAAGAATGAACCGGTTAAAACATATCTGCACATTTATGTACCCAGCATTTAAAATGCGCTTACTACATACTGTATAATGTGGGGAAAATCACGTCGGGCAATGTCCCTGGTTAACAACACAGCAGGCGCCATTGTACTGCGGATTTCCCGACCAGTCCACCTTCCACGACTCCATCTCGTAGTTCCACGGCATCTCCACCGAGTCTGCCGGCGCCTGGTACTGCACCACGCTCTTGCGGCCGTTCTCTGGCCACGTCCACTGTCCCGTGTCATCCATGAGGTTCCACCAGTTGACGCACCATCCCTGCTGTCCGTTCACCTTGCAGCCTTGATTGGCTCCTCCCTGATGGCCGGCGGATGCCCCTCCCCACGCACCGGCCTGGCAGTTAGGGATGAATAGGGCGCAGTAGGGGTTGCTGTCGTCGCACGGCGGGCCGGTATTCGGCGGGCGCTGAACGGGCCTGGGGCCGAGAGTGCACGCCGCGGTGGTGCGCGAAAGGCCGGGCCAGATCAGATCGCTCTGGGCGGCCGGTATCCTGTAGATGAACGTTCCAATCTTGTCGACCACAGCGGCGAACACGAACGGGTTCGTCTCGTTCTCTTTCGTTCCGAGGAAATAGTTGTTGGAGGCGACCTGCTCGTTGAACCATCCGCCGTCCGCGTTGCACGTGGATCCCATGTCCCCCACAAACGACCTCCCCACCTGGTTCCACTGCGTGGCGTACAGTCTGCGGTAATCGTCCGTCGTCCCTGCGTTTACTGTCCACACTGCCTCCAGAAAGTCTATCTCTCCTGCGTTGCCCGACGACCAGCAGTTGTCGCTCCCATACTGACACTTGGCACTAGGGTACTGCACCCCGGGACCTTTGTCCAGGGTCACCTGGTTGAGCATGTACCAGGCCACGTTCCAAACGCTTTCAGCGGAGAGAACGAACATCATTCCCGGGGGACCCGCCCCCCGCACTCCCGCGGGATAGTACCCCCACGTCCAATCAGCTGCTCCCCCTGGCTGGGGCTGAAGCCACGCCTCCTCCTGGCCGAGGCCACCATTGGGCTTAGCTGCGTCGAATGGCGGGCGAGAACCGTCCGTGTTGAACGACGAATCTGGCACCAGTCCCCAGACCTGTTCCGATGAGTTCCACTGGTACGCGGCGACGTAATTAATGACCAACTGCGTACCGGCGTCCTTGAACCGCTGAGTGGACGGAGCTCCGTAATACGCACCACACCCACTGCCCTTGCAGGCTCCGATTATCCAGTTAAAATACGGAGGAGTCCAACAGCCGTCCGCGGGGCAGCAGCAGCCTAGCTGCGGGCTCGTTGGGTCGAACCACGTGCACAGCGGATTGTTTCCAGACCCTGTGGAGCATGCGCCGTAGTACGTCCCGCCAGACGCCTGGTTGTAGGCGGGACACGGCCAGATGTCCGGTACCTGGTCGTACGAAGGCGTTACCGGGCAGCTATCGGCCGCCATTGGGTAGGGACAAGGCCCCGCCCCTCCGGGCCCTGGCATCCGTCCAGTCCACACGCATCCTTCGCTGCTCGCTGCATATCCCAACGTGGCCCCAAGGTATACGGACAGCACTAACGGAACACAGAACGCAGCCATTAGTTTTAATGATCCTAGGCCTATAGGAAGCATGGTCATGTGATGGTGTGAATACCTCGATAGTGTGTATAGTGCAGTTACTCTAATAGTACGAAGGTGTGAGTGAGTGGGCGATGCACGTGGTGATAAAGTGATTGACGTTACCTGACATATCCTGATGTGCAATGCCACATCCTGACGTGCAATGCCACATATCCTGACTTGCAATGCCACATATCCTGACTTGCAATGCCACATATCCAGACATGCAATGCCACATACCGTGATGCATATTCTGACATGACCTTAAATCAACATGTTATATCTAAATAGTCGTATAACACTACACAGCTGCATTTTAAACTGAGATGAGGAAAATGACAGTTGTCATTAGGGGAACCATGACAACCAGGAAAATGCCTAATGATGCTGTTCGAAGATTTGCATCCTACAATAAAACAACAATGAACAGAAAGGAAAGGGAAGATGGATGAAACGTACCTTGAAGTAGTCACCAAATGACTTCTTTGGTGCTTCAGAACCCTTCTGGGGCTCAGCTCCTTCCTTGTCCCCAGACCCATCTCCTTCCTTGTGCCCAGACCCATCTCCTTCCTTGTGCCCAGACCCATCTCCTTCCTTGTGCCCAGACCTATGCCTTGCTTCACTTGTGCCCCCAAATGAGGTCTCCTTGTGTTCCCCAGTAGGACTGGTGCCTTCACGTGTCCCCTCATTCACCATCTCCACATAGCTGCTCTTCTTTGCCATGTTAGAGATGGGTCTCTTGGCCTTTATTGCTGGCATGGCATACCGGCCAATGAAATATCTAACCAACAATGGAGCAACGATTGCTGCTTCTGTATGCAAGGAGGTGTGTGTGTGTGTGTGTGTGTATGTGTGTGTGTGTGTGTGTGTGTGTGTGTTGTGTGTGTGGAGGCATTGGAAGGAGTGGGGAGGAGGAACTATAACGTCACAACTGCACACATACTCGTGCACTCATTTGGTTACTATGGCAACTAGCTAGCTAATCATCATCCAATTATACATCTCGATTGGAACAATACAAGTAATAAACATGGCTGGTGGCTGAGATGATTACATCATACCTAGCTCCCCTACAAATGTAGTGATTTGGGAAGGCACACACACACATACCACATACACACACACACACACACACACACACACACACACACACACACACACAAGCATGTAAACAAGTCTATTAAGGTCTGCATGTTCTGTTGTGGAGCAATTAAGATACCACACTTATGTGGGGGAGTTATGCTCTTACCAAAGGGTTTGTAGTTATATTTTAAGAGTTGTGCTAGGTAGAAAGTATGCAGAAGGAAGACATGACTAATGTGGAATCTTGTGTTCAGCATTCCTCATAATGTGTGACCATCCAGAGGGTTACTAATATGGCCTCCTTAAAGTACTACAACGTCCATGGCTTCTGTGGTTTTTCGTGGATTGCCCATGAAGCCATCTCTCTCACACACACATACACACACACACACACACACACACACAAACACACCACATACCTTCACCACCTGCCTTGAAGGCACGAACTGTGAACAGCACAAAGAGGGCAATATTTAGAAGTATGAAGAAGACTGCATAACTGATGAAGACCCAGAGAAGAGAGGAGCTGTCAGCGAGAAGGCTAACCTTCTCACCATACAGGTATAGCCCAAGGCCCACATTGGTCACTGGATGAAGGGAGGGGGGGGGGGGGGGGGGGGGGGATGGGAGGGAAGGAGAGCTCTCTAATACATTCTTGAAGGTAAGGTCACTCACATGCTAGCATGAACAGTCCTAGTCCAACAACCAGTCCATGCACCAAGCTGTACAGCCATCTCCTGAGAGGAAACATAACACAGGCACATGAACATACAGGTATATGGACATACAGGTATATGGACATACAGGTATGTGGACATGTATGAGGCCAACATGTTTATGCACACCACCACACCTCACCATATCACACCTCAACACCATCACTAGCTAACCAACCCCATACCACCACATCATCACCATGTATCACACCTACAGCATCATCCCATATCACACCCACACCATCACTGCATCATCACAACTACACCATCCCATATCACACCCACACCATCACTGCATCATCACAACCACACCATCACATATCACACCCACACCACCACCTACCATGGGGATTTTGAAGCACACCGACATATTGATAGCAGAGGCTGTACATGAGAAATATCACCAGTGCAATGAGAGTTAACATAACCACACCCCCTGCCCCCTATAACCACCCCCCTGCCCCCTATAACCACCTCCTGCCCCCCAAAACCACCCCCTGCCCCCTATAACCACTTCCTGCCCCCTATAACCACCTCCTGCCCCCTATAACCACCTCCTGCCCCTATAACCACCTCCTGCCCCCTATAACCACCTCCTGCCCCCTATAACCACCTCCTGCCCCCTATAACCACCTCCTGCCCCCTATAACCACCTCCTGCCCCCTATAACCACCTCCTGCCCCCTATAACCACCTCCTGCCCCCTATAACCACCTCCTGCCCCCTATAACCACCTCCTGCCCCCTATAACCACCTCCTGCCCCCTATAACCACCTCCTGCCCCCTATAACCACCCTCCTGTCCGCCCCTGCCCCCTATAACCACTTCAGGACCCCCATGATTGTATATCTTCATTGTACTTCATGAATGCGTTAGGTTCAATGCTTCGACTTACTAATGGAGCTATTGCTAATGTCTTTGTTAGGTGAGACCAGCTAGCTAGCTAGTGCAACCCCCTGGGGGGCGGAGCTTAGGTCCACACTAGCTCAGGGGCGTGCCCCCTGGCCTGTCATTCCCCCCCCCCCCCCCCCCACCAAATGTAAGGTAGAGGGATACCACATGGTATCATCAGCCGGCCATCCCCCTGGTGTGTGTGTGACCATCACCCTGGTGTGTGTATGGCCATCCCCCTGGTGTGTGTGTGTGGCCATCCTCCTGGTGTGTGTGTGTGTGTGGCCATCCCCCTGGTGTGTGTGTGTGGCCATCCTCCTGGTGTGTGTGTGGTCATCCCCCTGGTGTGTGTGTGGCCATCCTCCTGGTGTGTGTGTGTGTGGCCATCCCCCTGGTGTGTGTGTGTGGCCATCCTCCTGGTGTGTGCGTGGCCATCCCCCTGGTATGTGTGTGTGGCCATCCTCCTGGTGTGTGTGTGGTCATCCCCCTGGTGTGTGTGTGTTAACTCACATTGAAGATGTGGAGTGCCATGACTGCAATCCCTAACCACAGGTGGGCGGAGGCTAAAGGCTGGAAGGGGAGGGGCCATGTTAACACATCATGAGTAGCAGCAAAGGGGTGTGCCCACATACTCTGCCGTCCAATGGGATGAGACCTGGTGTGTCCTGGTGCATGTTAGCAATGAATATGATGATGAAGCCAAGCAGGGCAATGGCTACAGAGCCCATAGCAAAGGAACGGTGCATCTGGGTGGGGGAGCAGGAAAGTGGCGGGTAAGTGGTGGGAAATTGGTGGGTTTTGTGTATTCTGGGGTGAGCATTATGCACTTGAATGCTGCATGTGGTCATAGCTGAGAACTGTGCAATTATTTTCTTGCTGGATACACATGAGCCAGTTCAGTTTCACTTTCACACAATCCTTTCTAAATTTAGCCATGACCACACTGCTAAGGCAACGTGTGGCTTACCAAAAACCCCACACTGGCTGGTAAGGCAGGCCTCATCCAAGCAGCAAAGAATATGGAAGTGGCGGCCATCATGGGCCAAGCGGCTATCATTAGGATACCATGCACACGTGTGAGGGACCCTGTGGTTCCAAAAGTGGGCGTGACCGAGCCACTGCTATTGGTCGGATTTATCGCAGTGGTGCTGATGTATGGGTTCTGGGCAACGTGGTACGAGACAGATGTGCTCTCATTGGAGAAGGCTACGAGGGGGGAGGGGCAAAGCTGGTGGTAAACATGTGATTGGTCGGTTCTCAACCCACCAGCGTCCACAGCACCAAACATCATGAAGTAGTTACCATCAAGGTCCTTGTCCTCCTCCCCAGGCCCATCACCTGTTGTAATGGCTCTGCTAAATCTATGCGGAGAAAGAAAGGGGAGGGGAAAAGGGGGCAGAGTAGCTCCACCCCTCACCACAACCTATGCCCCCCCCCCCCCCCCCCCCCCCCCAACATACAGGCAGCTCACTCTTCCATCACTGTCCACACCAGCAGCATGTACACACAGATCATTCTGTTGAGGGATGCGCTGTAGTCACGTTGGTGGCTCCGCCCACTCCTCTCACCTTGGTGTCAATGACGTTGGTGTACCTATTGGCGGGGTTGTGTGTGTCCAGGACGTCCACCGTCACGTTATCGATCACCACACAGGCAAAGACGTCAGCATCGGGCTACAGCGGGGTATGGTATGGATATACGGACGGGAACGTACAAACGCGGAGCTTGGCATACATACCATGACAGGTTGAGGGGCAAAGCCGACGGCTAGCCAGCCTTTGGCATTGGCCTCCATGGCAAAGTCGAGATAGCTGGAGTTATAGTCGTTAGTCCGAATGGCGAGGTAGAATGAACAGTTTGACTTGTCGCACGCTGGCGGTATGGTAGCGAAGAGTCGCCATTTGGCGCTGTCGTCCTGAGCGGGTGGGGCCCACAGAGGCCGGGAGTATGGCGGGTAGTGAAAAGACCTCGCAGCAAATCACTTACCGGCGCAGGGGGACAGCCATACGACCCAGCCACCCACAGCACTAGAACACAAAGTTGTAGCATTTTTGACACTTCCGTGACATGTACGGCTCCTCATACCTGCGGTAATCGGGAGGCGGTGGCCCAGTGGTGTAAACTATGGTATCAAAATTAATCTGACAGCCATATAAGATTGATTGAGGGTTGATGAAGTCATTAATAAAACTTCACTAGCGTCTGGAGGGACAACGGAGAAACGGATCGCTTATCTCTTTATCGCGATGGAATGAGAGCACAACGATCTACAGTTCTACGTTTGTTCCGTGTCATTGTGGTTATAGAGAAACGAACAATTTCCTGTTTCTCGTGCCCAGTCCTAAAATAATTCTTGGTCGTCGTCGTCGTCTTCTCATTCTTCTTAGGAAGGTATACGAACGGTTTTGAAGAACGGCAATAGTACCAATTGCTTCG
Source organism: Eunapius fragilis (assembly GCA_963681505.1). Classification (NCBI taxonomy): domain Eukaryota; kingdom Metazoa; phylum Porifera; class Demospongiae; order Spongillida; family Spongillidae; genus Eunapius; species Eunapius fragilis. The sequence goes on along the minus strand of OY811971.1, from coordinate 8,670,453 downwards.
AAATTTACCGGCACGTTATCCTTACCTGTCATATAGACACACATCACGGTGTTACGATCCATTGAATTGATGGACAAAAAGTCTACGCCTCAAAATGTTATAACATTTTAACAGTCATTGTATTATACAATAATTATATGTGATGGGCCGTTTTCATGGCAACTGTCCCATATACATGTACATGCATGTACGTACATACACATATATGGGGCAGAGAAATCCTGGTAGTTTTAAAAATTTAAGGTTAATTGGCACAAATCTTATGCTCCTCAACTTAAAGTCGGACTAACTGTTGCAAAGTTAAAAGTTAATTCGTCTCCTCTGTCATGACATATAATTTGCTTCCATGCATGCAGATCGAGCTTAAACGAACTACTCTTCTCAGATCTAACACCAGGCTGCTCGTGCCCTTTATAGCATCGAACCTCAAGCAGAAAAACGTGACGCCGAGGAACGAAATTAGCAATTGTGGTGCCTTTGTATAAAGTTACCTCCATTGGTCCGACGTTCATCATGCACTTGAACAGCAACTTCACCCTTGTCATCCACAGCACTGAGACTTCTGGCACTCTTTCTCCTACTTCCTCTTGCGAACTGCCGCGATGCCGTCCTCTTTGAGACATTCCTCATTTAACGCGCTGTCGTGACTGTGGGCCCCGTGACTGTTGGTCGTTTTACCAGGATCCAATTCCTTCAACTGCTGTTCGAATGATTCAAATTTCTGTGACATCCGCTCCAACATGCACCTGAGTTGTTCAACCTCAGTCGCACTATCCTTCGAATGAACAGCGGTGCTTCAACACTATCAGTGCCACCAAACCGTACAAAGCTTCTTCAACGGTCGCAGCTTCCTCAATCGCTTTATCCAATGGGTAATTCTACATCCAGTGGGCCCATTTATTGACACCTATGTTTCAATTTTGCGAAACATTTGGTACACTTGTTCATTTCATTTATCTTAGTATATAGTTTCAATCTATTATAACTTACAAGGTTCGGTTCATTAACTGTAAGGTGTGAAAAGTTAGACCACAAATGTAAACAACGCCCGGTATCTATTATTTAACAGTTATGGCTAGGCTGTGACAGTCATACTGAAACGAAGTTGAAGTTGGTGCAATGGCATGGCCATATAGCTCCTACTGAGCTCACACCATGCAACATTTTAGAGATAATGAAAGTGCAGGTCGTTCTGTACTTGTTTTTGCAGGACGGGATGCATGTTATACTTATTTGAACAAAGACCGCCTATCTTGAAGTTATTGTTGCATGCTAATTGATTTGTATGGCCTCATACTTATCATATGCATGCCTATATAAACAATCAAACATTAAAGCTTTCAATACCTTTATAGTACCCAGCTTTCAGAGGTCATGTAATGAGTGTATCCGTGATGATCACATTTTACCCTCGTTAAAGGCATGCGGCATGCAATGATTTAGGCATGCATGTGTAGTGCCTCTACGCAACTTACACTTTCATACATGCAAGACGAACGCTTAATCTAATCAAACAACTATAAATTCAATTCAACAATTTTAGGCTCTTTTGGTTACATGCACTTCTCTTATTACCTATTAAACTGCAGGAGTAGTCCATGACTAGAACCAATGATTAGGAAATTGGTTTAAAATAGTGCAATTTCTGTGTGCCTACTATCCTTTTTGACTGAGCAAACCTGGCTTTCAAGGATTTTGCTTCATCCTCATATTCTTCATCATTTGTCACATAACAAAACGATATACCCTTTATTTCTCTTACTACAAATTCATATAATTGTTTTGAATTCAGCATGTGATTTTCATATAGGCTTTGAAGGATAGGCTTACATTTGAAGCAAGGCGCTTCAATATACCTGCAATCCCCATCTGCACATGTTTTTCTGTGTGAAGTTGCGAAGAAGTGCTACTCTGCATGCCTGTACACCATGTCATAGCTAGCAGCACAGATTGATAAAAATTTCTATTTTTTTAATTGAGAAGCACATCCATCAGACACATATAGATTATCTTAAATGCAGGTATGATCTCATCAAAATCGCTCCAGCATTGGCGCGTACCATGCTGAGGCGACCATATGAGGTGACTATAGGGCTTTTGACTTTAGAGCTATATCGCGTGCTCGACAATGTCAAGGCCGGTTAGCGTGATGTCATCGTGAAGTCTGTATAATGTTGCAAACGTCTACTGTCCCGACTGATTGTTAGCTTCCAACTGCTAACTGCATCAGTGTACAGATAAGTTATAATGCAATAATAATACACCAGCTTTCTGGAACTAGGGAACTTCTCCCTATATGAACAAAAGCCCCTTTGAAATTCATGAATATATAATTATCCTCATTTTAGAGCCCCCATCCCAATCTTATATACCTTCTGTGTGCCTCCACACTTGCAGGTTGTAGATTGATGACTTATTTTGTCCAATGCTTTGTCAGGACTAAGAAGAAAACTTAGAGAATTACCCTCATGAGATGCCGTGTGCATGGCTATTTCCCAACCAGCAGACTGAAACAGATTTGGTAGGCAGGTGAAGGCCTAAACTATCTAATGGTACTACCGTTAACGAAGCAGATGTATGTGGTGATGGTTTGGAAAGTAACCATGTTTTATCAGCACATGAGGTAGCGTCGAAGCGCTTATTGAACTGACGATCCTCTACCCTATCTGCAAGTTGTCACTGTTGTCTCTGAGGAATGGTATGATCCACAAGATCATTAGCAGAGAGAGCATCAGAAGATGCCAGGCATGGTCAGGTGTGTCTTAGAGAAAGATGAAGGACGAACTTCAGAGTTGAAACGAATTAACAATGTTTATGTGCAATTATAATACTCTCACCAATAATATAAATAACCTCGATCAGACTGGTGTATTTGATGACCGGCTGACTTTCGGGAATATTGAAATACTAACCCTGGTAGGCAAGCGCGAAGTAAGACATCCCTTTATTATCTCAAATGGATCACGACACTAATACCTGCACACTACGGCAGTAGCCGGCGTCAGCGAGGGGGGTGATTCAGGTCAGGCCAGGTACGATAATTGTGGGGGTGGGGGGGAGTTGCTGTCCGCTTCAGACCCAATACGAAAAGTGGGGGCCCTTTAATTGTTTGGCATAGGGCCTACTCTATTTAAATACGTTATTACGGTTACAATTTTGGCCGAGGAGGGTGAAGCACCCGGAGCACCCTCTCTGGGATACGCTATATATAGTTGTAACCGTTAATTATTAACGATAACGTATTTGCTGTGTGCCAAACAAAGGGCCCCCCAGGCCACTTTTTGTATCGGACCTGAAGCGGACAGCACCCCCCATGGTTAGGGGTTTAGACCCGCGATACGACAAGCGGGGAGTGGGGGGAGGTGTACACTGGCAGTGGCGGATACAGGGGGGGGGGGGGGGGGGGGGGGGGGTCGGTGGTGTCCGGACCCCCCCCTCGGACTCGATGATGAAAAAATTAGTGAAAGCAATTATTACTTTAATAACTATTAACAAAGTTATTGGTCCGCGCGCGCGCGTTTAATATCTGATTCATTTGCCATGGCAAGTAAGCGACTGCGTCACCGTGACGACTGTGTAAACTCCGACTCAGGCTGTCCTCTGGAAGCATCTTGAATTTCTTTTCGAAGAATGCGAAAGGTAATCCCGGCAGAATGTAACGGAATGTCACTCATTTATTGGTGTTGATTGCCTTAGTTTCCAATCTCCGGCCCCCTTACATGTACAATTTGTGGAAAAATTGGAATGCGCACCACAATAATTTTCGCGCGCTTCGCGCGCGCGCCCCTCCGCTTCATCAATTATTCATGTCGGACCCCCCCCTCGCCAAAATCCTGCATCCGCCCCTGATTGTCACTTCAGGCACAATACGAAAGGCGGGAGGGTGGGGGGGGGGGGGAAGTTGCTTAGCAGAAGAGGGGGAGGTACCTTACATGGAAGGGCAACTATTGAATAGCGCGCGCTTTACAATTGATTATTAACGACTTCAGAAATTTTAATAACTGAAGTGCAAAAATCTGGGGGGCTAAAGCCCCCCCCCCCCCCCCCCCCCCCTCCCTTTCCATATTGAGTCTGACCTGAAGCACCCCCTTCGCTGAAATCCTGGATATGCCATTGATGGTGGGGTATGCTATGACTCCGCAAACAACTATGTGCATGCACGTAACATTTGCTCCTCGAATACAAAGCCTTAAATCGAAATGTCTCTACTCCTCAATTGTTTATCAACTGTATACAGTGCACCGCCCCACATCAGAAATAGGGATAGATGTAGATATCAAACATTTTCACTTCCAAATGCACCAACTGATACACAAAAGTCCACAAGTAATAATCAACGACGACTACTGCATAGCATCTTGTCATTATCATCCAGTTAGAATAGTGTCAGGAAAGGATTGCCATCTTCTTGAAATGGATATCATTTCATCCTATTTAAAAAAGACCAGTGAATCAAACAGTTGTATGCAGTACTAGCAGCATACTAGTACTCGTTGTTATTTCAAGCGTTGGCTGGCTGTTCATTTGTTGGAATTAAGTGATTTGTAATGCCTACATATGTAGGTCAACACACCTACGGGTCTAACATTAAAGAGCTTACGACGAAGAATGCATTACATCAATCTCACGTGAGTATATGATTAATTTCATAACTAGACCACAAAAGGGGTGGGGCTGGACAAATGGGGGTTTGTGTTTCAAAAAAGGCCGCAACTTTGGAAACTACCTATTCTCGGAGCCCAGCTGATGACGCTAACTATTCTAGGAGGCCGAGCCCTGCAGCCGAAATTACTCCGTCACCCGTATCGTTCGTTTCCATTGCCGCACAGAGTACTAAGAATTTAGACAGGGCAGAGATAAAATGCCGAACGTTTGCAACAAAACTAAGCTGTGTTGCAATCGCCTCTAAGGTGACTCACTTAGTCAGCGAATGGAAGAGAACTGGCGTGTTGTGTGCTATACAGTCACACGTACTGGCAGTGTCGGCGACGCTGAACTCTTCTTTAGAGGAGTTGTCATTGGTGCTTACTCAGTTCAAGCAGCTTGAACTATTCCATGAGCAACTCGAGATTCAAACAGCTAAAGCGTACGCCATTTTCTATTGGATCACAATTAACATCAAATATGACAAAAGTGCGTGGATTGATTCGGTTCGAGGCATAAAAGTTCCCTCGCTATCACCGAGTAACGTAGTGGCAATGCAAAGAACAGTTAGCGAAGGTTATTCAACTCTTTTCCACGCAATGGCTACCATCGCAAGCTTGAACGCAGTTCTAATACGCGGCCACGAAAGAGCAGGTAGGATTCCAGGCAAGGGATCAATCCCTAACAGGTTCATACCGGACGATGAAAATGCTCACACGTGGAATGCTGTAAGTTAACCACTCACGCATGGATTTACATTGTAATGAACAATTGCATGCATGGCATATATTTTCAGGTTGAGATTAATAATTCATGGGTGCTGCTGGATTGCTCCTATGGGCCTCGGTCAGTAGCGCACGGCTGGCAGACGACGGATTGTTTAAGCCCTCACTACTTCGCTGTGCCTCCAGAACAACTGATTTTCACTCACTGGCCTCAAGACCAAAGGTGGCAACTGATTGAGAAGCCAGTCACCTTGTCCGACATTGAAGCTTTTGTAGCTCCACACGCTGGAGTCTATGCGTTAGGAATAAACGCTGTAACCTGTTTTGAAAAAATAGAACTGACGGCACACCTGCCGGGTCCAATCATTCATCTGGAACTGAAAGCACCACCTTCAGTTGTGCTTAATGCTCACCTTGTAAGCCTGGACACTCCTGGATCACCAGAATCGCCAACGCCATGTGGTGGAGATCGAACAACCTACATCCACAGAGAGGGGGAGGAGCAGCACAGCGTTCACATCTATGTGCTGTGCCCTGCCGAGGGTCAGTATTGCATCAATATTTATGCACAGCCTGTTGTTACTGACCCTCCGATGTTCTGCTTTCTTTACTATGTGGTGAACCATGTGCCAGCGAATGAATTCTATAATTGCCCTTTCATATCCCACCTAGCTGCAGCCGCTTTTAAATTCGAACTTCTTAGCTGGAACACAACCCAAATGCCTTTTGTTGCCAAAAACGAATCAGGAAAAATGGATGTAAAATTTAAAGCAGCACCAAACGTGAAACTTCACCACTACATAGCACCAGTGACAGGTGACAGTGCCAAGCAACAGGCGTGCCACTACTACACACATGTCACAAGACAAAGAGCTAACCCCGAGTTCTGCTTCATGCAAGTGTTATTCCCCAACGAAGGGTGGTGGGATGTCTTCATTTTTTGTTCCACAAATGCTGCGCCTGATGGGAGCACATCTGGCTACACCCTGGTCGCAAATATTCGCATGTATGCCTGCAAAGGTATCAATGGGCAGACCTTCCCACGTATTACATCGCCTGCCGTCATATTTGAGAGTTCTAAACCTATTTTGGCTCCAGATGGTGATGTACTTCAAGTGCCATTCCAGTATACTAACTCCGATGCACTAGAGGCTTATATCAAGGAGAGCAACTCGGCCCAACCAATGGCAGATTATGCAATAGTGGAGGACTTGAACCAAGGGCAATACCTCCTCCACTGTGTTTTGCCACAAACTGGTAAATGGGAAATATCTGTTGTGGCAAAAATGAGCTTTGAAGATTCTCCCAAGACTGTTATGGTTTTTCAGTTATTTGCTGAAGTCAAGCAGGGTATGAAGAACACCATATTTCCATATTTATTTCCCGCTCCTACAAAAGACCTTGGTATCAAGATGGTTAATTCAAGGCCAATTACGTATGATGGCGATGGTAGTAATTTTTCGCTTGCGTTCCGAGCTCCAGAAGGGCTTGAGTTTCAGCATGGAATTGAGCTGATGCTCAATCCTGATAGCCTTCCTAAATCATCACAAAGCAGCCTTTTAGATTATTGCACATACCTTCACTATCCATCCAGACCATGTGAGCTTCACACTCTGCAGGCACTCTTCCCTGCGACGGGTGTGTGGTCAGTTAATCTGTATGCAAGAAGGGGAAGTTCAGGTGTGTTCTATCAAGTTATTACCATCAACAATGTGGAAATATCCACTACTGGTCAGGTCCAAAAGTGTTACCCTCGACTTAACCCATCGTATCACGGCATTGCAATCCCTTCAGATTTTTTACCATGTCCTCATGTCATAGAGCAGTCTGAATTCAAGTTTCCATTCTTTGCACCGGGGGCTCTTTATTTCATTTGCTCCATGAACATGGAAGGATCCGAAGAATGCACATTTGATCACGTATTTGTTCATAAAACCGAAACGGACAAGTATATTATGCATGCTGTCTTTCCTAAATTGGGGAAGTGGATCATTCATATAAAGGCCAAGTTGCAGTCCACTGACGAGCAAGAATCAATGCTTCTATTCCAATTGAAGCTAAAGGCAGTTGGTAGCTCACCTGATATGGCTTTTCCACAAATTTTTGAGCCATTTTACACTAAGTTCAGCATGAAGACCAGTGAGAATCAATTTCCATTGCTGTGTAGAGTTAAAAAGGTTCCGTCAACACTGGTCATACCATTCTATAGTCCAGGTGATGTGCTTTTATGGCATCTTGCACAGATCAATGAAGTGGTCAATGAGGCAGCCACCCAAATCCCACCATCTTCAGAACCAGGCAAGCATGATTTGGTAATTGAATTCAGCAGGAGTGGTAAGTGGATCATTACACTTTATGCACAGCACGCATCAGCGGTGGAAAAAACGGACTGGACACCTGTACTCCGGCACGTTGTGACAGTGGGACGCTCCACTTCAGTGCAGTCATCAACCTGACTTGCAGCATATGAGCATTGCTATATAAATTTAGTGTCTCTGTGACTATTGCGCATCTATGCATGTGGTGTGTAAATCATTATCGGCTTGCCTCTTCAAGGAAGTTTGTGTGATATACAGGAAGTCCAAGAAAGTGGACTGGTGTGTTGCATGTACTGGACTGATGACATTGTGTTGTATATGCACTAGACTGGTGTGATGTCGTGTATTACTGCAAGGATCAATAGCATGATCAGCACTCTATTCTTCGGGTCTGGTTCCTGTATGGCATGATGCAGCGTGTGCTTAGTGACTCTTTCCCAAAACACTTTCCCGCCACCACATGCATGAGATTTACAAACCAAACGAAGGGAGTAGTTTCTGCTTGATTCTTTGATTCCTTTAAGGGACAGCATCTTAAATGTATATCGCCACCGCACACTGAGTACTTATATAATTAATTAATATAATTAATTAATTCAAACCGTGCACGCTGTTATAATAGCTGCAACCAAAAAAAAAAGCAAGTTTGTAATTTTCATTGTATGTATAACGCTGAATTGTAATCGGTGTTAAAGGGTTTTGTTTAGGGAGTAAACACTGTTTAATGTTTTGATGAAGGGCGAATGGTTGTGCACTTAATCCTACCTCTGCTTAAGTGCTTAGACGCGGGCATGGGAAAGCATATATATATAGTGTGTTAAATGGGAGCTTTGTCAAAGGTTAGTAGGTCAAGCCTGCCTCTCTGTCTGCAACTTCCACCTCTAAACAACCTATTCTTAAACTAGACTGTCCTTTGTCTGGTTCCAGGATTGTATTGCTATAGATAAATGGTGTTCTTAATTGGGAAGGAGTCTCATAGTAGCCAGCCTATCGACGACCTGAACTTTTGCTGACCCACCCATCACTCCTCTTGTGTACTGTTTGTACCTGTACACTGATTTTTCCTGTAATACATCAATGGCAGGCGGCACCCTTTGGGCTTCTACCCTGACCAACCGCGTTAAACCCATGACCGCGGGGAGGTGAAATACTAATTATAGCACTCACCTGTCGCACGATTAAATTGCTTGTGCAATCTGATGCCGGTTAATTTGTATTGGACTGCAAGTTAGAATGGTTAAAGGCGGCTCCATGCATTATCACACAGTCGATAAAAGAGATGACCTCCATCGAATTAAAATGGCTCGTGCTCCCATAACTACCAAATAATATGGTGCTGCTAATTATTGATAGCGGAACATTGAGCTAGTGATATAAGGAGTAAACGATAGTAATAGTGAATGCACGAATGTATAGATATCTAGGCAACGGGATGGATAGATAATAATATGTACTGTAACTGCATCGATGTGAGCAAATTCATAGTAACATCCGGCCCATTACTTCATCGACGACAGCAGGGCTAACGCTATTATTTTCACCACATGCAACTCTATGCCACTAATCATGCAGGGCGCAACCTCTAATATAGGGCAGACAAATTAAAGTCATAAATGTTAACCAATGTCGTATATTACATGCATATCTTGCTTTAGACATGTGCGCGTGCATGTGTGTGCTTAATCCCCCCCAAATAATATTACATCGTTAATGTCTATTGTCCTGAGTGTCCACCCGGGGGTACAATTGGACACCCGGGTGGACAGCAAAAAAAGTTTTTGCCGTTCGGTCATGGAAGTGGCCTAATTGCATTTAACGGTACCGGCTTATAGAACAAGTCTTTTTTGGATCGGGCCGAGATATATAAGGCTTAAATCCTTTCAATACCCGTAAAACGAGACGTGCTAGCGGACCTATCCATTACGCTCCGTGCGGTTCGTACATATCGTATACGAGCTACGTAAGGTAAGTTTTTTTGCCAACGTTCATACAGAAAATAAAATAGCTGTTTCTCTGGACTAGTGTTTGTCAACTAAAACTTTCAGCTGTCTGTTTAGGCCTATGTTTAAAAGGTCATGTACGACAGCGGCGTAGGAAGGAGTTTAAAAGTAGGCGGGCACAAAGTTCGATGGTCATCTGGCGGGAGAGCGGTGCCCCTCCCCCAGCCAGCTAGGGGAGTGCTGTAAGCTTCCGCATTGGGGTCTGGGGCTGTGCCCCAGAAGCCAACGCTATTTGCATCTAACGACGTTACAAAACTACACTAGAATCAGTGCAATTCATTACAAATTACTCATTTATCTGTAGTATCGTGCATGGCCCCCCACTTAGAAAAGTGGGGGGGCAGTTGCCCCCCCTGCCCCCCCCCCCCCCCCCCCCCCCCCCTTTCCTACGCCACTGTACGAGTATATAGTCGTACATGTCCTTTTAAACATAGGCCGTTTGCTGAAAGCTCTCAATCACCTTTTGTTGACAAACACTAGTCCAGAGAAACAGCTATTTTACTATCTGTATGAACGTAGTCAAAAAAACATACCTTACGTAGCTCGTATACGATATGTACGTACCGCACGGAGCGTAATGGATAGGTCCGCTAGCACGGCTCGTTTTACGGGTATTGAAAGGATTTAAGCCTTACTTATCTCGGCCCGATTCTAGAAAGACTTGTTCTATAAGCCGGTACCGTTAAATGCCACTAGGTCCCTTCCATGACCGAACGGCAAAAACTTTTTTTGCTGTCCACCCGGGTGTCCAATTGTACCCCCGGGTGGACACTCAGGACAATAGACATTAAGACTCTGTTAAAGGGCATGCATACACATGTGCGTATGAGATGCAAAACTACATGGCTACAACCATGAATGGACACAATAATGTGACAGTATGGTAAACAACGGCGCTGACTATAAGTTGGCTGCACATGATCATGAGTGTGAGTGTGAAAAGCTGCATGTGGCACAACAGTACATACATCTCGATCCCGCAGTACTTATAATAATTACATCACAATCACACATGGAACTATCCTTTCATGTTGTCGGAGTAAATACATCCTACTCCACTTTACTAGTACATGGTGCAAAGGGTGATATAGCTTCCAATGGGATTTTTTTTGCATGCACCAGCAGTGCCGGATTTTTTTTAAAAATATGTACACAAAATTGGGCCACTAAAACTTTCTTTGGCAGTCTGTCACGTACCAGGTATGTGCATGGCTACAAGTGCCCATGTCATCATAGTCGGTGGCATAGTTTTAAGTGATATTACAAACTTTAATTTGCACAGCTGCGCTATATATATATCTTCGTAACGGGTAAATGACGTACAGGACAAATGCACATCACCTATATTTCACCCTTCACTCTGTCCTCATCATGAATGCCACTTAAAAAAAAAAATCCCTCAATGCGTACACTTAGTATGTTGCTATGTTTCATGGTTAGTTTTTCGGGCCTTAGAGAGAGGCACGTACTCAGATGATGCCAAGCATTGTGTCCACTTTGTCAACCATATTCCATACTGCCATGGCACTGAAACAATATGATGCATTTTAACTACCAGGTTTTAACACCAGGAAACTCATGTCATTGCATAATAAGGCATCTGCTGCATGGCAATGCATTTCCTGAATGGCCTTGTTTGGTTTATATTACCGGCTTCTTTTATGCATGTCATCTCTGTCCCATGTTGTCACAGTCATCTCAAGTATATACAAGACAGCTGATATTTTAAAGCTAAAATAACTATCTGAGAACAACATTATGCATGGTGTTAGGAAGAAGTGTTGATGTACATGTAATGACACAGTTTTAGTCACCAAGACAAACACAGGAGAAGGTTAGCAGCACAGTGTCCTCTACATGCACATCTTGCTCAATTGCTTATGGTACTGCGAACAGAAGTATCATTTGGCCATTGCTCCTTACCACTAGTGACACTCATCTCATCCGCTAACTACATGAAACCTATTAGCCCGTTTGACTTCATTAACGAACTTCCCACGACTTTATCAACTAAGGCAGCAGATAGCTAGGGGCAAGCTGCCACCACCACCAACACAATGAAGTTCAATATAATGATCGAATGAAGTGTTTCTTACCATGAATCAGATATGAATGCCCATCATTCTAAAGCAGATCCAGAAAATCAGTCGCATCTTACTTAGCTTTTTGCAACAGGGTAGCTGCATGTGTACAAGTGACAATTGACCTTGTGGGAATAAACCATAGTACGTATATGTTCTGTTCAGCGGTGATGTATGCCACTGAATCATGTAATTTCTAGAGCTCATCCAGACAATCTGTTGGCGTTTCTTGTTGCTGTAACGCATATGCATTCATCGGTTGTTCGTTTTTTGTTGCCGCATGCAGAAAATTGTGAATGTTTGCACATGCGAGACAATGCATGCGTGGGGGCTATTTTGCTTATATATACCCTCCCACTCACTCATACAATAAAATTTCTGATTGACGAATCTATATACAAACATGCGTTTGCATCCTCATTAATGCATGGTACCTTGATGATGGTGTTCTAGCAGGAAATAAGTCTGATGTAGTACCTAATGTGTCACACTTGGGGCTTCACATCAATATTTCTAAATGTAAACTGTTCAGTAGAATTGGTATGATGCTCTTTTCCCTTCTACGGCGGGGCTTTCCCTTCTACCCAACTTAGAAATCCTTGGGATACCAATCGGGGATTTCCTGTTTTGTTCACGATCAATTGCTGAGAAATGCAGATTTTCAAAAGCTTTATTTAAAGCACTAGTTGATGTCTCACAGTAGATCTTCGTGTGGCTTTCTCAATCCTCCAACTGTGTGGTGCTTATTGCAAACTATTGCACCTAGCCTTAGCAGTTCCCCCCAACCCTTGACTTGTGGCAGACACCCTGAGATTCTTAACTTGATGAGGATGTTAGGCATTGTTTTTCTTTCTGCATGGATGTACCTGATGCACACTAGCAACAGGCACAGCTTAGCCAAAGATTTGGTGGACTTTGCCTGCGCTCCTTATTTCTCCTTTCCAGTGCTGCTTTTATCTCCTGCCTTACCTCTTCAGGTCACCAGAGTGATGCAAACATTCACCTGCAATATGCAGTTACCAAATTTAATGCACGAGTTTCCCCACATGATGCCATAAGTATTGAAGTAGTCATAGCTTTCCCACCATCCCCGAGAGCTTTGTCCAAGAGAGTGGACACTCACATTTTTCAGACCTTGTTGGCTTCTTCCTCACCTGCTAACAAGGCTCAAATCCCCTCCACCTCTGCACCTCATGCTGGATCTCTGTTGTTCCTTCCCCTGGATTGAACCCACACCTAGACCCTGCTGAATGTGAGGTGGCTATACTGGATGTTGACACCTCTGGGGGTTCTCTGTGCCCTTTCTGCCCAGGTGTTGCCTTTGACACGCTGGGTCACCATGCTGCCTCCTGCAGACATGGTGGAGATATTATGGCTAGCACAATAACGTAAGAGATATCTTTGCTGCATTTTGTCGTTGTGCCCACCTGTTGGTAAGGCACAGGGGCTCAGGGCTGGGGCAAAGGATATCCAGCTGCCTTCAATGTACATATAACAGTTACACCCAATACTTTCCTCTGCCGCCATAAACGAAGCTAGTGCAGCAGTTGGGGCAGCAACCTTTGCAACTGAGGCTACGAAGCATGCTGCTAATGACGATAAGTGCCAGGAATTGGGATGGTTTTGTATCCCACTGGCAATAGAAACATATGGCAACTGGGGCAAATTAAAGAGGCTCAGTTTACATTCTCCTGACTAGCCTCTTTGCTTGCCATTGGCCAGGCCAGCTCTAAAGCTAAAATGACTGCAGAGATCTACGGTCCTCTCAACTTACCTCTTGTGAGATCAGTGGTCCAGGGCCACTTTAGGGGAGAGAGTTATATCTGTATACAATATAGATGTTGTAATTCTACCGTACATAATGTTGTGTTGTAAATTTAAGGAACTTTTACGCAAACTTCATTAATAAAGTAACCAAGCGAACCATTGATATATATAGAAATAATTTATTATTATGATACATTCTTAAAATGCATGTCAATACAATTATGCATAAATAATGCATGTCAATACAATTATTGTCAAATGAAGCATAATGTAATTCAGCTAGGCTGTCAAATACTGGTGGGCTGCCAGTATAAAAATAAATGTCCAATTTACATGACACGTTTCAATTTTTGTTAAGGTCAATTTTAGTTGTTCATTTCCGGCTGACAGAGCGCACAGTGGAATAAAACATACGATGCTCAAGTGTCGCTCACGTGCAGCATATGTACGTGTGTGTGTTTGGACTTTCAGTTGCTGTTATAGGGGTTAGCATGTTTGTCATCGTGGTACTGGCTGTGTGCTTTTTGGTCCTGTCGTCCTTCACCGTTAAGTGGACATATGGCTGTACAATAACAAGATTCCACTCATCTCAATATAAACAGACAAATTTATTAAATAGTGCACGTGGTATGATTTTAGTCAATGTAATATGCTATAAAAATTGTCTCAGTTTGAATCGTATACCTTAACTTCGGCTAGTACATTAAAGCCCCCCCCCTCTGAATGGCTTGGTCCCAGGGGAGGTTGGCAGTATAGGTCCGGTGTTTCACCGGGGGAAAGATCGAGTCGAATCAAGTCCAGAATTTCATTGCAAATCTTAGATCATTAAAATCAAATGCGCGTGAGATTTTCACTGTTCAAATCGCAAAGCGCAATGATACCAAAATGATTCCATACGCGCTTTTTTTCTTGCGTTTTTTTTTCTTTCTCTAACAGCTGAAGATTTTGTCCTAACTGTGAGATAGTCAAGCGGGCCGACCTCAAGCAGGACACAGCTGCTCCAGATGTGAGGAATGTAATAACATAGTGTATTGAATGACGTAATATATTAGTATGATGTTACTTGCCACCCCGCCCAACAACGTTATATATTTATATCGATGATGGATCCTTTATGAAGACGGAATGAGATATGGAGGTTGAGCCTGGAACTAAGCATTTTGTGGTTATTGACAATGGTTCATGGATGATAAGGGCTGGCTTTGCAGGTGAAGATTCCGCACGAGCAATCTTTCCACCCGTTGTGGGAAGACCACGCATACCGAAGGGCGCGGCAGAGGGTGCAAGTAGCAATGACACTTTCATCGGTGAAGAAGCCCAGAGCAAGAGAGGTGTCCTTGCCATCAAGCGGCCGATTGAACGCGGCATTATCACAAACTGGGACGATATGGAGAAGGTAGTTTCGTGGGCGTAGCCCGACCCCTAGCAAAACACCAATACAAAACGTTACGTTGTTCTATAGCCACACCCATGCGTATCCCCATAAGAAGGGTGGGGTTAAATACGCTTGATCCGACGGCTTGCTGAAATTGCGCGCCAACAACGGGGCGATATATATATAAGGGGCTGTTCATAAATTACGTCAGGGGAGGCGGGTATCAGCCAGTGTGACGATGTATACATTAAGCATACATCAGTATGGGATATGTGTGACGAGGGGGGGGGGGGGGGGGGGGATCCATAATGGTCTAAAATAGCGTGACGTAATTTATGAACGGCCCCATATTACTGGCATATTGTCCGTTATGAATGTAAATAAATAAATAAATAAGAAAAGGAACGCGAGCGATATCGTCGCTCCGTACCGTGTGTGTCGAGCCATCGACTGGAGGAAGTTAATTATAATTGGGTACTCATATCGCTCATACAGAGGTGCAACTTATTAGGCTGTACATGCGTCAATTGTTTGGTTGCCATTCCTTTTTAACTAGAATGTAGAATGCTGAATATTTGAGGGGTGCGTCACTATTCCACACATATATATTTGCTTGCATGTATGGTCATGCATGACTGATCAAAGAATAGAAGTGTGGGTAGGAGGAGGCTTTAAATACACCCCTTGCACTATGTATAATTCGATGCTCCGGTTATGTGTATGGAGGAGTGTGCTTCAGTGATATGTCAGTTTCGCCTGATCGCAGAATTGCTGCCAGGTGTACAAACTACCTAACTAATTATCATACCCTTCATTCAGGTGTGACTGCGTCTGAAGAGTAAACTCACTATATACTTCGAGAATTATATGTGTTTATGTACAGACAATTAACACTTTCCTTTCATTTCAGATTTGGCATCATACCTTTTACAATGCACTACGAGTGGCGCCAGAAGAACGCCCTGTTCTCCTGACTGAATCTCCAATCAACCCAAAGGCCAACCGGGAGAGGATGACCCAGATAATGTTTGAACAGTTCAACATCCCTGCCATGTATACAATCAGCTCACCAGTGCTTTCTTTGATGGCATCAGGACGCACTACAGGCATGGTCATTGACTGTGGCTATGGTGTCTCTCATACAGTACCTATTCATCAAGGTTATGCCCTTTCTCATGCCATCACCCGCCTTGACATTGGTGGCTATGACCTCGATGACACACTGCTGAAACTTGTCTCTAATAGTTGTATTTCATCCTCCAGAGCTGAGATGGAAATTGTTCGTGACATGAAAGAGAAGCTGTGCTATGTGGCCCTGAATGTGGAGCAGGAGATGAAGATATGTGCTCAGGGTAGTAGCCTGGAGAAAAAATATGAGCTACCTGATGGTGAAGAGATGACCATTGGGAAAGAGCGATTCATGTGCACCGAGGCCTTGTTTGAACCTTCGATCGTGTGCTTTTCAGCTCCAGGTATCCATGACAATGCATTTAATTCCATCATGAGGTGTGATGCAGACATAAGGAAGGATCTGTTGGCAAATATTGTCCTGTCTGGAGGCAGCACCATGTTTCCTGGATTTGCTGAAAGGGTGCAGAAGGAGATCACAGCGATGGCCCCAGCGGCCATGACTGTCAAGGTCACTGCTCCTCCTGAACGCCAGAACAGTGCTTGGTTAGGTGGTTCCATTCTGGCTGAAATGGCTACATTTCAGGCTATGTGGATATCGAAGCAGGAATATGATGAGAGTGGACCAACATGTGTTCACAGGAAGTGTGTGGTGTAGCATTCACTACTGATATATAGTGATGTGAACAAAATTGATTTACCAATTAATGCTTTTAGATACATGTAGCAGTAAAGTACAACATCACCAGACAGTAGATCCATGCATTGCGGTATTGTAGCTATAGTGATTTATTTGGTGTTAATGACAGTGTACGAGGACAAACAACTGGTACAGCTACGAAGAGCGGGTGTCACGTCTGGATCTTAGAGGTAAGCACTTTAAAAATTCCAAAAATAAGGGTACTAAGCATTTGGATGAATTAAAAAAATGTGCAGGGAAATCAACTGCGCACAGGTTGAGGCCCTGTGTATAGCTACTGTGGGTCCCGACTGTTCGAAAATTTCTCAGAACTGTACGTGGAGATAATGAACTAATTGACGCTACATCAATTTGCAGCGTCAACTGTATTTGATTTTGCCCTAAACGGTTTGTCATAAATAAATACATCCACATATGTCCAGGTTATGAACGTGGAACTCCCGCCACGTGCCTCACACGGTATCCCCCACAGTCCCATATCACATAACAATTGGTGCATGTAGCGTCACCTGTGCACGCCAACTTTATAAGACACAGATAGACAAACTCCACACAAAACATAACACCAACGATAAGACCAACATCCAGAATGAAAACACAACAACAACATACACAAAGGCTGGGCAGGGGGCTCAACACAAACCTATATTTATTTTAAAGGAAGATGAGCCCACATCTCCTGAAGGAACAAACCCCTGTGGAAAAACCTCTAGTATAGGAAAAAATCCACACACTGGGGGAAAAGCCATCTATCTAGCACTGCCCATGCAACTACACACAACAGAGAAGTCCACCAACTGCTACAGCGCCATAGTACTCCAGGCTTATCTGTCATCCGTCAAGGAAATCTGCTCATGTGACCAAACACATAATTGCATCAACATTGCACTAAAAAATTGGTGGTGTCTAATACGTTGCGTGCACAAACGTTTAGACTGACCAAGCAGTTTCCAGCAACTGCTTATACACATACACCTGTTCCCCGCCAATAACCAAGCATAATCCCGCCATGAATATACCGGCCCTATTTATAGGCGGGAGCATATTTCCTGTCTAATTCAATACTTTCAAACGACAGGAAAGTGTATCTCCTTTGACCTCTATTTATGGCAAGCTGTTCAGGTCAAAATTCATCATAAATACATGTACATATGAAATAAATGTAATCGATCATTCACAATCGTTGCGAAATTCTATTCGCATTCGATGCAAAACTTTATTCGATCATACGCATTCATGGCAAAATTTTATCCGCATTCGATGCTACAAATTGATATTCACGTCATCCATATCGATATCGATATTGTACATCTACCAGGGACGTTACATGTTCACTTAACAATAGCATATTGGCAACATTTCAAGCTATGTGGATATCGAAGCAGGAATAGGATGAGAGTGTACCAACATGTGTTCACAGGAAGTGTGTGGTGTAGCATTCACTACTGATATCAATATACATGCATTTGTGTGATGTGGTATGCGCAAATTTGATTTACCAATTAAAATGCTTATACATGTAGATATTAATAGTACTGCACCACTAGACAGTAGATCCACTCATAGCGTAGTGATCATGGTATAATGAACCGGTAGTGTAGTTACTTATTTATTTGCCGGGTACAAGATGCAATGGTGGTATAACAAGGAAGGAACAAGGGATCAACGATGATACTAAAAACTTTAGAAGTCCTATATTTAGCACTTTAATTTGAATAGCACATACATTTTATATTCATTTGCTGAATATACTCCAAATCCTATATCCCATGCACCAACTTTCTCAGAGAGATTTTTTTTTCTCTCTCCAGACGACCACTTACGACGACGACGTGAATTGACTGGGAGGAGGGTTATCAGCCCTTCGATAATATTATTCATAGCAGACAATTAGGCAATCTGCATTGATAGTTGTGAATAAACACCCCCCCCCCCGCCCCCCACCATCTGTTAATAACATGCATGTAGTAAATCAACTTGTCACCTCTCCTCCAGCAAACTGTACAAACCTCCTCCTGAATAACAGATGCCTCAATATCCCATGTTCGGATGTCTCCCTAGACTACTCTGGCCAACAGGTTATGCTACGTCAGGACAACTCCCCCCCCCCCCCCCCCCACCCCCCTTCCTACACCTCATGCCATTCTTTTAATTAGAAATCTTATGCCGATCTTATGTTGGAATAGCGATCTGCACTCTTGACTACTGGACTATATACAATGTACATACGCGAACGCGAGTTAAACGCGGGTCGCGTTTTTAAAATGATATTCTAGACCCGGGTCAATCCCTATAGGAACTACTATCGTAGTTCCTGATAGAAATTCAGGGGGCCGGACTATATATACATTTACATGTGATATTTCCCATATCCTCTCCTTAAAAAAAAGGTTCCATGTTTCAATTCTTTGCTTTTGCATTCCATCGTTTTCTGCATGTGAGTACATATTGTATCACAGTGCAATCATGCAACAGTTATAAGGATAATGCAGTACTCATGAAGGAGAATGCACATGTTCGCAGCAACCACTTTTACCAGTAATACTGTTTTAGGTTCCTAACACAAAACATGCACTAGCTGTTCTTTCGTGAATCATATTTTCCGTGATAAGTACCTTTTTTTAACCCACGTAATGTTTTAATCGGGGTTAATCGAGAATATAGATTAGCAGCGTGCACGTGGTTGCAATGGCGTCGTCCAATCAGGTATGTGCGAAAAAAGTGTACGGTTACCGGCATGCATCCATTGATACCTACCATATCACCAGCGCTACGCTCGTCGCACTCTGTATGTGCAGGGTATATAGCTAATGATCTCTGTTATGTGTATGGCTGTATGTAGTGGTAAGCATACCTCAGTACAGTAGTCGTGTGCTTTTAAGGGAACGTATATATTTTGTACACACACAAGGATGGATTTTAACCTGTTTAGAAGCATTATAAGAGGCTTTTATATGTGGTTGCTGACCGCGCAGGGCATACCTTAGACTATATATACATGTGCCGCAGTCTACCCTATTATGCTAGACTAGTTCACTGTAGCCCATAGAGGGCCATAAAAGAATGGTCACATAGCTGGGGGGGGGGGGGGGGGGGGAGGGGTTGTCGGCTTCACGCCCGATACGAAAAGCAAGAGGGGGGGGGGGGGGGGGGGGGCTGCTTAGTGGAAGAGGGGAGGTACCTTATACATGTATATAGCGTAAGAAGTCGTGAATTTTTAATAACATAGGTTTTGCGGGGGAGGGTATTCCCTACTCCCCCCTCCTGAATCCGCCCCTGAAAGTATATATCAGTTCTACCGCACATATACAAATCAACTATGTGTACCACATTGGACATATACATGTACCTCCATTCATACCCACACCTCAGCAAATCCTCCACATTGGGTGTATATGCCTCCACATTAGGTATTTGTATAAACCTCCGCATTGGGTATAATACCTCAGTAGCGTAGCCAGGATGATATGTGTGGTGGTAGGGCACACATTGATGAAGTTGAAGAAGCTCCAGGGAGGCGTGACCTCCTCCCGCCCAGCGAGGGAGTATAGGGGAATGCTGTAAGCTCCCCCCTTGGGGTCTGGGACTCCACCCCAGGAGCCAAATGATACATAAAATACATAAAATTACAAAAATTGCACTTGAATTTACACCAACATGATTCTTCTGTTTTTCTCCTGGGAAGCATCTTTGTTAACTTAACATTGTCCACAGAAAGATTGTAGATAACTCTTGATACGTTTAAGAGCAGAGAAAGATCACTCATAATGTGCAGTACTAACTGGTGTATTGTTAAAGCTATTGATTTACTAGCAAGGGAAATGATACCCTTAAAGGAGATAGCTCATGCAGAACATCAATCATTTCATCTAGTTTTTTCCCATGCATTCGATGTTTGCATTGCTTAATGTGCACATTGGCAATTGGTGCTTATTTATTTGGGCGAGTATTATTGTTAATTAAGCACGTACTCAGGGCCTAGGCCCTACCAGGCCCTACCATAGCTACACCACTGGATACATGTACCTTCAATTTAGGTATATACCTCAGCGTTAGGATCCAGGGATGGGGCCATGGTGCGGGGCATGTGCTCACCCACACCTCTTCAAGAATGTGTGCACATCTATAATAATTGCATGCAAGTCTCAAGAAATGCTCAAGCTGGTGTGGGATGCTATACTACACCCAAGGAGACCCTAATGGCTTAGGCATGGATCCGCTGCTGGGTATTTGCATTTTGTGTTCCGTACCGTACCGAGACCCACACCATGGTATTTGTGTCGTTTTTGACAATTGCTTGCGTCACACTGTCACCACTGTGGGAAGTTGTGCTGGTGACCCATTTGGAACATAGAGAAAGAAAGCTGTGTACCACTGTGGAAAAACACAGTTATACAGTACAGTATAACACGTGTATTCATTCGTTATACACATGTTATACACTAGAATACACATGTTATACGCACCGCGTATAACTCTGCGTATGGATACTATATACACAGCATTTTGTATAACGCTTATATACACGTATGGTATAACAGTGCGTATAACGAGATTAACATGTGTATAACAGCGTGCATTTTTTAAGGGGTGTGTACGTTAGTCACGTCACTAACCTCAAGTCCCAGTTTAGTATGCTGTAATCTTCCGAGCATTTCATACTAAATCTTGGAAATGCGCTCCGCTTTCGTGCAAAGCTCCCGCATTTTAATCCGAATATTATTCAGTTGCCAATGAAGGATTGGTACATACATGTACATGTACAGTCGATGTAACAAAAAAAAAAAAAAGTTCTATTGAGCAGCCAGCATCCACGGCAGAAGTCCGTCGGGAGGAGGGAGCCTCACGGGTGAACCCAGAGTGCGTTCTTTTCGCGCTGTTTTGGATGATCCATCGGCCCTCTTATCAATGTCATCCAGCGCAGAATTGAATTCCTCCGATCTCCAGCTTGGCCGCTTCCTCCTTATCTTTCCTTCTTCTTCTTCTTCTTCCGACATCAGCGTTGGGTTAAGGAGCACCCAGAACTTCTTTTCCGTTTCAAAAAGGTGTTTAGACCGACGTTCCCAAAGCTGCCATGGAGTAGCACGTGACTGTGGAAGTAATACGTTAACTTCTTTGCTTACGCGTTGTTGGCGAGAACGAATTCCTCGCCGCTTTGTTTCTTTGTTGGTACTCTCTCGTCTAAGTGTCCGTCTATACGTCGCTACTCCAACTACATATGGATCAAAATAGTGCTCACTGATGTTAAGTTACACAAACAAACCTCGAATGTCGCTGTTCTCAAAATCCGGCCCAATTTCAGCTACGATTTTGTCCACAACCGTGCAGTTGTGAGCGCTGGATATCCTAGAAATGTTCTGAAAAACAAAAATAACTAGCACGTAACTCACGACTCATCTGTTTTCAGGCGGCAGTCTTCACCAAAGGCCTCGTGAAGTTTTCTAATTTTCATCTTTTCAAAAGGAGGAACAAATATCGTGTGCATGCAAAAGTGTAATTGAATGCTTACCTGAAGAGATAGTGGCGTAATCCTTCTTCGTTTTGAAGACTTCTCACTGTTCGCGCCTGTAACTGCTCCCACATGAGACTCGACAATGGCCTTTAAGGACTCCTCTAAGGCCGAAACGCGATCGCATGTGGACTGAAGGACCTGGTTGATCCTAGCAATTTCGCTACCAAGGAGGGCCTTGATCTCCTCAACAGCAGCTGAAACTATCCGCTGGTGTGATTGATGGTCATTCGGTAGAGCCTGACCTGGAAGCCACGACACATCATCTACAGGAATGCTGATTGATGGAGGTATGTGCATCCCCTGGCGAGGTCCATAAAAGCTGGTGGCGTTTGTCCCTGACGTCTGCTGCCTATATTCTGAGAAACCAGCTGCTTCGTGGTTCTGTTCACTACAAAGGTTCCTTGGAGTCAAAGGTGTGCGGGACTGACGACCGCGACCAGCAGGAGTTGCCATTTCTGCAAGCTTTTGTGAGCCACGTGGATTTTTCGCGCGCAAAAATAATTAAAAATGAACGGCGAGGGAAATGAGTATGTGTGTATGGGATGCAATCAAAGTGTGTCAAAAGCAACTTACTATAGACACAAAATACCTGGTGTATGTTCCAGAAAAGTTACTCCATTGCGAAATGAGAATGCAACCTTCTCGGAAGGAGCTGAGTCCGAGCCAGAGTTAACACACAGTGCTAGCGCAGAGGAAGAGTCAGCTGAGAACATATTTGGCATAGAGTCGGGCGAGGTAGATTTGGAAATGGCAGGAGTAGAGGTTCTTCCGGGAGACGAAGAAGGTGCCGATGTTGCTCCAGATGACACAAGTGTTGCTGAAATTGACGTTGAATTAGAACTCACTACAACTCCTGAGGAAATGCGCCTGAATGCGTTTGTGAATACATTGGTGAGTTTCTTGACTTTTATTCAGCTGAAATTTGGTTTACCAGATAGAGGGTTGCAATCACTTCTTTATCTTGTTGCGTTTGTTATTGAAACAATTTATGCATTGATCCCATCAAACCACATATTAAGAAGCTTAAGGGATAAAATTCCAACGTCGCTTTATTCATTAAGAAAACGTGCAATGCTACCAAATGCAGGCATAAGGCAGTATTGTGTCTGCCCAAAATGTGATACCTTGTACAGTGGTGGAAATCATACCATTCAAACCTGTACATACATTCAATTTCCCAATCATCCTCACAAAAGTCGCAAAGCTGCATGCAATGCATCACTTCTCAAAACAATAAAAAGCTCGTCATCTTACAAGCTTTTACCAAGAAAGTTGTACAGTTACAATTGCATCATAGAAAATGTTAAAAGGTTAATGTCACGACCTGGATTTATGCAACTCTGCAGGGCATGGAATGACAGAACCGTGTCAAGTGGAGTATTAACAGATATTTATGATGGTGGTTTGTGGAATGATTTTAGGAATTTTCACCTCATAACTTAGCATTTCTTTTGAATGTTGATTGGTTCCAGCCCTTTGATCATGTCCAATACAGTGTTGGTGTTCTATATCTTACTATTTTAAACTTGCCACGCTCTCAAAGGTACCTTTTAGAAAATGTTATTGTTGTTGGATGCATACCGGGCCCTAGCGAGCCCCACAACCTTAATCCTTACCTTGAACCATTGGTTGAAGATTTACTAACCCTTTGGGATGGAGTAGTTTTCAAACCAGAGTCATATCCATTTCCAGTTGTAATTAGAGCCTGCCTTCTTGGAGTAGCCTGTGATCTTCCTGCAACCAGAAAAGTGTGTGGCTTCACTGGTCATACATCAACCCAAGGATGCTCCAAGTGCATGAAAACATTTAAATGTAATAGTTTTGGTGAAAAGCTTGACTATTCAGGATTTAATAGAGAAACTTGGATACCAAGAACTCAAGTTATGCATAATGAAGCAGTGAATGCTCTAGGTAAAGCAACTTGTTTATCTCAACAGGAGCGCATTGAAAAGATGTATGGTGTCAGGATCTCAGCTCTTGTAAAACTACCATACTTCAACATAATTCGACAACATGTTGTTGATGCGATGCATAATTTATATCTGGGTACAGCCAAACATATGATTACCATTTGGAAGGAAATGGGATTGTTAACATCAAATGAATTAGACATAATTCAAAACAGGGTTGACGAAATGGATGTGCCACATGGCATTGGAAGGATACCAAATAAAATATCATCAAAGTTTAGCAGCCTAACAGCAGATCAGTGGCGAAATTGGACAAATATATATTCCTTGTACGCACTGCATAATATTTTACCATCTGAACATTACTCATGCTGGAGTATCTTTGTCGAGGCATCGATTATTCTATCTCAATACTCTATATCTAAGGAAGACTTGAAGAAAGCTGATGAAAAATTGATTCTTTTTTGCCAAACATTTGAAACATTATATGGGTCTCAATCATGCACACCTAATATGCATTTACATTGCCACATAAAGGAATGTGTTTTAGATTTTGGTCCAATTTCGTCATTCTGGGTATTTCCATTTGAACGTTTTAATGGAATAATGCAGTCATTTCTTAATAATTGGGTTTCTCCTGAGCTTCAAATGATGAAAAAGTTCATTTCATATCAGAATGTGATTTCTTTTCCCACATCAACCTCTGCCAAACTTGATTATATTCAGTTTGATGAAGGAAGCAGTCTGTTTGGAGAAGGATCTTTGGTGCAAACAGCAACAGACGGCTATGAGCGTCAGATATATGCGCAAAACTATATCTGTCCTCTCAATTCAATTAATGCTGTACAATTAAAATTTCATACAATTGGTCCTAGAATATTTGAAAACTATTTTTCTGATGATGAAGTAAAGAACATCACAAATGTGTACAGCTGGCTTTATCCTCAGTTCATTTCACACCCCCTATTTGTTTGCCGAACACATTTACAATTTTATGACTTGCATGCCCATGGAGAACATTTGATTTCCATCAGAGCTAGATCAATGCGTTCATGCACAATCATGGCAATATTTCCAAAGCTAGGTGGGACAATAGATCCTGAACAGAAAGTTCTTAGATTTGGAGAAGTTCAGTTCTTCATTCAACATTCCATTCAGTTACCAAACACAGCTATCACTACTGTTCATAGTCAAACAAAACACCTATTTGCTAAAGTCAAATGGTTCTGTCAACATCCTGGAGAAAATACAGTCTCTTGGCCTCTGAAGATTGTTGCAACAGATTTTGAGCCAGAAGGTCCATCAACATTTATTCCAGTCAGCAGAATAATATGTAGATGTGCAATTGCTAAGAAACAACCAATAGCATTTGATTGTGGTCATGATGTTGTTAATATTGTGTGTCCTTTGTTTACTACAGTTGTTCAATTGTAATTTCAGTTATGTTGAAATGAAATGAAGTTTTTGGTTAAAGGTATAATTCATTGCAGTCTGCATGGTTGTTAAGGTACTTTTACTAGATTATTCCATTAAGTGAACAACACTTCATTAATATGAAACAAAAACTGAAGCAAATTATATAATTGATATTGAACAATAAC
This sequence comes from Eunapius fragilis, assembly GCA_963681505.1. NCBI lineage: Eukaryota > Metazoa > Porifera > Demospongiae > Spongillida > Spongillidae > Eunapius > Eunapius fragilis. The sequence continues at coordinate 8,644,692 of OY811971.1, read as the reverse complement.
AAGACAAAACACAAACAGATATGAAAAGTTAGCATTGATAAAAACGTCACTAATACAACTTTATGTTCAGCATTTAGTCCACTGTAGGACATGAAATTTGAAATATGCGTCAAAATGAACAAAGAGATTACAGAGCTCAATAAAGCAGTTCGCATCCTACCACAGTCACTGGGTAAAGATCTGTCACGTTGGAAAGCTTAACAAACAAGCAATCCGTGTGAAAGAGTACGACCAAGTTATGTCATTCCCACGTAAAATAGACAAAATAGATGCCATATGCTCACCTGATGTAGCCACGCCTACCCCTGTCACATGACCTCTTGCACTGTCACCGGCGAGAAGGTCTGTCACATTGGAAAGCTTAACCAACCAGCAATCTGTCGATAAGAGGAAGACAAGTAATGTCATACCCACATACAATACACTAAATGGAAGCCACATACTCACCTGATGTAGCCACGCCTACCCCAGTCACATGACCTCATGCACTGTCACTGAGATGAAGGTCTATCACATTGGAAAGCTTAACCAATCACCAATCAGCCCGTAAGAATAAGACGAGTAATGTCATACCCACGTACAATAGACAAAATGGATGCCACATGTTCAACTGATGTAGCCACGCCTACCCCAGTCGCAAGACCTCTTGCACTGTCACTGGGGAGAAGGTCTGCTGCATTGGAAAGCTTAACCAACCAGCAATCCGTCCGTGAAAGGAAGACAAGTAATGTCATACCAACATACAATACACAAAATGGAAGCCACATACTCACCTGATGTAGCCACGCCTACTCCAGTCACAAGACCTCTTGCACTGTCACCGGGGAGAAGGTCTGCTGCATTGGAAAGCTTAACCAACCAGCAATCCGTCCGTGTAAGGAAGACAAGTAATGTCATACCCACATACAGTACACAAAATGGAAACCACATGCTCACCTGATGTAGCCACGCCTACCCCAGTCACATGACCTTTTGCACTGTCACTGAGATGAAGGTCTATCACATTGGAAAGCTTAACCAATCACCAATCAGCCCGTAAGAATAAGACGAGTAATGTCATACCCACGTACAATAGACAAAATGGATGCCACATGTTCAACTGATGTAGCCACGCCTACCCCAGTCGCAAGACCTCTTGCACTGTCAACGGGGAGAAGGTCTGCTGCATTGGAAAGCTTAACCAACCAGCAATCCGTCCGTGAAAGGAAGACAAGTAATGTCATACCCACATACAATACACTAAATGGAAGCCACATACTCACCTGATGTAGCCACGCCTACCCCAGTCACATGACCTCTTGCACTGTCACTGAGGTGAAGGTCTATCACATTGGAAAGCTTAACCAATCACCAATCAGTCCGTAAGAATAAGACGAGTAATGTCATACCCACGTACAATAGACAAAATGGATGCCACATGTTCAACTGATGTAGCCACGCCTACCCCAGTCACATGACCTCTTGCACTGTCACCGGGGTGAAGGTATGTTGCATTGGAAAGCTTAACCAACCAGCAATCCATCCGTAAAAGGAAGACAAGTAATGTCATACCCACATACAATAGACAAAATGGAAGCCACATACTCACCTGATGTAGCCACGCCTACTCCAGTCACAAGACCTCTTGCACTGTCACCGGGGAGAAGGTCTGCTGCATTGGAAAGCTTAACCAACCAGCAATCCGTCCGTGAAAGGAAGACAAGTAATGTCATACCCACATACAGTACACAAAATGGAAACCACATGCTCACCTGATGTAGCCACGCCTACCCCAGTCACATGACCTTTTGCACTGTCACTGAGATGAAGGTCTATCACATTGGAAAGCTTAACCAATCACCAATCAGCCCGTAAGAATAAGACGAGTAATGTCATACCCACGTACAATAGACAAAATGGATGCCACATGTTCAACTGATGTAGCCACGCCTACCCCAGTCGCAAGACCTCTTGCACTGTCAACGGGGAGAAGGTCTGCTGCATTGGAAAGCTTAACCAACCAGCAATCCGTCCGTGAAAGGAAGACAAGTAATGTCATACCCACATACAATACACAAAATGGAAGCCACATACTCACCTGATGTAGCCACGCCTACCCCAGTCACATGACCTCTTGCACTGTCACTGAGGTGAAGGTCTATCACATTGGAAAGCTTAACCAATCACCAATCAGTCCGTAAGAATAAGACGAGTAATGTCATACCCACGTACAATAGACAAAATGGATGCCACATGTTCAACTGATGTAGCCACGCCTACCCCAGTCACATGACCTCTTGCACTGTCACCGGGGTGAAGGTATGTTGCATTGGAAAGCTTAACCAACCAGCAATCCATCCGAAAAAGGAAGACAAGTAATGTCATACCCACATACAATAGACAAAATGGAAGCCACATACTCACCTGATGTAGCCACGCCTACTCCAGTCACAAGACCTCTTGCACTGTCACTGGGGAGAAGGTTTGCTGCATTGGAAAGCTTAACCAACCAGCAATCCGTCCGTGAAAGGAAGACAAGTAATGTCATACCCACATACAGTACACAAAATGGAAACCACATGCTCAACTGATGTAGCCACGCCTACCCCAGTCACATGACCTCTTGCACTGTCACTGAGGTGAAGGTCTATCACATTGGAAAGCTTAACCAATCACCAATCAGCCCGTAAGAATAAGACGAGTAATGTCATACCCACGTACAATAGACAAAATGGATGCCACATGTTCAACTGATGTAGCCACGCCTACCCCAGTCACATGACCTCTTGCACTGTCACCGGGGTGAAGGTATGTTGCATTGGAAAGCTTAACCAACCAGCAATCCATCCGTAAAAGGAAGACATGTAATGTCATACCCACATACAATAGACAAAATGGAAGCCACATACTCACCTGATGTAGCCACGCCTACTCCAGTCACAAGACCTCTTGCACTGTCACCGGGGAGAAGGTGTGCTGCATTGGAAAGCTTAACCAACCAGCAATCCGTCCGTGAAAGGAAGACAAGTAATGTCATACCCACATACAGTACACAAAATGGAAACCACATGCTCACCTGATGTAGCCACGCCTACCCCAGTCACATGACCTCTTGCACTGTCACTGAGGTGAAGGTCTATCACATTGGAAAGCTTAACCAATCACCAATCAGTCCGTAAGAATAAGACGAGTAATGTCATACCCATGTACAATAGACAAAATGGATGCCACATGTTCAACTGATGTAGCCATGCCTACCCCAGTCACATGACCTCTTGCACTGTCACCGGGGTGAAGGTATGTTGCATTGGAAAGCTTAACCAATCACCAATTTCATACCCATGCACAATAGACAAAATGGATGCCACATGCTCAACTGATGTAGCCACACCTATCCCAGTCACATGACCTCTTGCAATGTCACTGGGGTGAAGGTCTGTCACATTGGAAAGCTTAACCAATCACCAATTTCATACCCATGCACAATAGACAAAATGGATGCCACATGCTCAACTGATGTAGCCACACCTATCCCAGTCACATGACCTCTTGCATTGTCACTGGGGTGAAGGTCTGTCACATTGGAAAGCTTAACCAATCATCAATTTCATACCCATGCACAATAGACAAAATGGATGCCACATACTCAACTGATGCAGCCACGCCTACCCTGTCACAAGACCTCTTGCACTGTCACTGGGGTGAAGGTCTGTCACGTTGGAAAGCTTAACCAATTACCAATCTGTCCAAAAGAGTAAGACAAGTAATGTGATGGCAATAAAGTACAGTGACAAAGATTCCAATAAACAGAAGCATTGGGTATGATGCGACACACGTAGAAATTCACGTTTGTTCGCCGGACTGTAAAACTACTACAATTGTGAGACTTAACATATCCTAATCCGACTACTGTAACTTTACCTTTTGAATTGAACGCACTTACCATTCATGCGATAAGTTAGCTCTTTGAAAACCAATAATTAAAGCATCATTAACAGCAGTTATTATGTATTTCGATGTCAGTCAGTTATACACAAGTGTGTATATCTCGAGGTGTTCACACATGGCGGCTGATAGGAATGAATACATTTTATCAGTTATACGCCTGTTATACGTATGGTGTATATCCGAAGCATACCCAAATGCGTATAACCCTATGTATATTGAATATATACACATCGAGTATAACTGCCTTTTTCCATAGTGTACAACCCCGCATTTTTGTATAGCAATTGGTCTGGGGACCAGATTAGCCATCATTTTTTAATTTCTTTTTTTTGGTGCTTGAAATTAATTCTGCTCCCCATTTCTTCTCCTTTATCTAGCAATGGTTTACCCCCCCCCCCCCCCCCCCCCCACATTGACCAAGAGACATGCATACTCTGCATACCTCGGGATTCAGTATCTGCCCTCCCATTGAGTGGGCTGATGTGTTGATGAATGAGGGGTATATATACCTTATGAATGGTGGTATACACACAATGTGGTACACATAATTGATTTAACCGGTGTATATAGTGCCGTAAAACTGATATACTTCTTAATCCTGCGCCATACACACCCAGTGAGTGATGTGTATGTTGTCTTAGGCACTTTGAATACGTTTGATGGAACAGATCCCAAGGTCGATAAGGTAAAACCCAAGGTCCGGAACAAGATTTTTCCCCCCCGTGGATGAAGATTACTTGGCGTGGAACCGCTAAAATGTTATACAACTTTTGATACCACTTTTTTTTTTGACCTGGTTATTTTGTCCGCACGACCATGCATATTTGGAAACATTTGATACGTCCTTTTTTTGTTGCGGTCATTTGACCCCAAATATTAATCCACCAAAACCCACCATTTGTTTTGGTACACCTTTTTGGTTTGTCCGCCATATACAGTAAGCGCTCACAAATAAAACCACCAAGCTCAATCAGATAACTGTGGTCTTATCTGTAAATGGTCTTAAATGCGCAGTGTGGCTATTGCCATAACAACGATGTATTCATAGCCGTATACAGATTACAATACATGTGTATGCAGTTGTACGCGTACTGTAGAATCATTACGGCGTTGGCATGCAGTGTGCAGCTTGTAGCTTTGCACTGGCTCTAGCGTGCAGACACACTGCAAGATCAAGAAGAACATAACTTTCCAGCTTTTGAAATGAATATTCATTGCTAAATCTACAATTTGTGTTAAAGCTTTCACTCCGTCGAAAGCTGGTTCACTTTCAACCTGCACATTTTCGTCCTCCAAGATTATTGAGATATCACTACCTCTTTGCTGGCCGTTCTCATTGGTGGAAGATACTGTAATAGAATTGTCAAATTCAGCACAGATTTCTTCAAACACTCAAATCTCTTCTGCAGCCACAATTTCTGGGTCCTCTTCAATGTTAACCCAATGTTGCAAGATAGCTGTCCTATCCTCAGCTGAGCTCTGTTCTTTCGGATTAGCATGGAAGATTTCATCCAGCCCAAGTCCATCTAGCATACTAGCTTGGCATACATGCAAGGTTTGAAAAAGTTTACACATGTTCTCTAGCGTTTCGGTTTCAACTTTTTTCTTGTAACTCCTATTTTCAGCGGATATATTTACAGTTTCAGTGAAAGGAAGACACTTTGCTCTTGCCCAACATGAAGCAACTGCTAAAGGGTCTAACCGGTCCCAGCAACCTTTGAAGATTTCAGCTGCATCTAACACATGTGCAGGATCGACAGCCATATTTGAGACCCTTTCTACATGCACTCATGTGTTTGGTCAAAACCTGTAGCTCATCACAGTGATCTGCAGCTTAAATTACTTTATTCAACAGCTGATACTTGTACTGTGTTTTTATGATTGAAATTACACCTTGGTCCAGTGGCTGGAAGATGGCTGTACTGTTTGCAGGCAGTAGAAACACAGAGACCTGGCCTTTTGGATCTTGGCATTCCATGTCATGCCCTGAGAAATTGTCCATCACCAAAGCTACAGGGTCACTAGTCCACTGACAAATATGTGGAAGTAGAATGTTATACCACCAATGTTTGTACTTCTCCCTGTCCAGCCAGGCATTGTACTGATGAGTATAAGGTATTGAAGGAGGTGAATCTCTAAAACAGTGTGGAGTTTTAGCAGTTCGTATCCCGGGTGAAAAAATACACGTAGTAACGCGTTATTACGCGTGAGAATGGGACATAAATAACGCCAAAACACGCGATTTTCAAGATGATTATCTCCTTGCTTGTGCAATACAAAAGAGTTGAATTTTGCCTATACACAAAGCGGTCCAGTGTGTATAAAGTTCCAAAGACTGGTTGGTTTGGCATGCATCGCTCCGATGATATTCACATTCAATGTACTAGCTTAATTTCGCGGGCTTTTGTATACTTTCCCGCGAAATCAAGTTCGTACTTGAATGTGAATATCTTCGGAACGATGCATGCCAAACCAACCAGTCTTTGCAACTTTATACACACTGTACCGCTTTGTGTATAGGCAAAATTCAACTCTATTGTATTGCACAATCAAGGAGATAATCATCTTGAAAATCGCGTGTTTTGGCGTTATATATGTCCCATTTTCACGCGTAATAACGCGTTACTACGTGTATTTTTTCACCCGGGATATCATTAAAGGTGGTATTTTGAAGGAACCAATGGCATTTAAGCACAACACCAGTGTTACTCTGTCCTTTGTCTTCAGGCTTTTCATGCCTCTCCCTACCTGCCTTGAATCACAACCATCAGCTGCGCCTAGGCATACAAAAATAGAAGAGCCCAGTCTCATTGATGTTGAAGATGTGATCTGTGGCATATCCTCCCTCCACAAGCTTATCCCGTAGTGACTGCATCTCCTTTTCTGCAGCTTCTAAATCGACATCAGCAGCCTCCCCATGAAGGCAGACACTCTTCCCCACACCATAACGCCATCGCCAGCGTGCAAGCCAACCATATGATGCGTTAAATTTTGAAATCATTCGTAACTGTGCCTCGCGTTTGGCACGCACTTGGATTGCAGCACTTGAAACTGGCAATGGCTTGCACCGGTTGTGAGGATTACGCATCTTACAAAACCAATCGTAAACTGACTGGTCAAGCTCTGGATTGTGAGCTCCAGGAGTCTTAAGCTTGGACTGCATTGGAATTGCAGTTTCTTGGATGGCTTTACGTATTACTTCGCTTGAACAGTGTATCTGCTGGATTTGGGTCTTGGAAACCCCCATGGTTATGGCAATGTCTCTTTGAGACCTCCTTGCTCAAGCTGCTCAATGACTTTAAGTTTTTCTTCTAAAGACAAAGCGTTTCGCTTTTTTTCGTGGCTTAATAACACCCGACCACACATTCCTCACGCTGTGTTCGCTTCCTATACAACATATCCATGTATATGTCCACAAACTACACGTGCATGTCTGCCGAAACGAACTATAGGAAGGGGTGCGTGGCGCTTTATACACGTTAGTGCATGCAGGATTAGGTAACTGGCGATTGTTCTCGATCGGGCCGTACTGAACAAAGGGGCCCTTTTTGTAACAAAAGCACAGTTAGCTCACGAGCGCGCAGTTGAATCTATGAAGTTGAATCAAGAGATTTTCTTGTAACAGGGTATCTTGATAACGATGAAAGTGATTGTGAAGAGTTTATCTTTCTGACCATTGTCACTAAAATCCGCCCCCCTAAAGTCACGCGACGTGGTCGTACCGTAGAACATTGGTCTGATTCTTGAAACGGTCTTTTCTATAAAGAGGAAATAATTACGTAAGTGGTCTTATTTGCGCGTGGTCTTATTTGTGATCGCTTACTGTAATCGAGACAGCGTGTGGTTGCAATGGCGTCGTCGAATCAGGTATGTGCGAAAAAGTGTACGGTTACCGGCATGCATCCATTGCTCCTACTAATACTTACCGTATCACCAGCGCTACGCTCGTCGTTATCTGTATGTGCAGGGTATATAGCTAATGATCTCTGTTATGTGCATGGCTGTATGTAGTGGTAAGCATACCTCAGTACAGTAGCCTTGTGCTTTTAAGAAAACGTATACATTTTGTACTTCGTACACACACACAGTCACACACACACACACACACACACACACACACACACACACACACACACACACACACACACACACACACACACACACACACAAGGATGGATTTTAACCTGTCAGAAGCATTATAAGAGGCTTTTGAATGTGACCTTAGACTATCAATACTAGCTATATATATACATGTACCGCAGTCTACCCTATTATGCCCTAGACTAGTTCACTGTAGCCCATATATAGAGGGCTATAAAAGAATGGTCACATAGCGGGGTTCGGGAGGATGCTGCCCGCTTCACGCCCTATACGAAAAGCAGGGGGAAGGGGGGGGGGGGGTGCTTAGTGGAAGAGGGGGAGGTACCTTATATGAAAGGGGGATTGCAACTCCCAACCCCCCTGTATCCGCCCCTGACGCCCCACCAGCATTTGCACTTATTAAGTCACAAAACACCGCATAATAGCGCAGCAAAATTAATGTAATGTAATTCTACCTGTGGTGTGGTCCATCGGTAATGTACATGTATAGCGTAAGAAGTCGTGAATTTTTAATAACATAGGTTTTGCGGGGGAGGGTATTCCCTACTCCCCCCTCCTGAATCCGCCCCTGAAAGTATATATCAGTTCTACCGCACATACACAAATCAACTATGTGTACCACATTGGGCATATACATGTACCTCCATTCATTATGTATACCCACACCTCAGCGCATCCTCCACATTGGGTGTATATGCCTCCACATTGGGTGTATATGCCTCCACATTGAGTGTATATACCTCCACATTCGGTATTTGTATAAACCTACAATTCCTCAGTAGCGTAGCCAGGATGATATGTGTGGTGGTAGGGCACACATTGATGAAGTTGAAGAAGCTCCGGGGAGGGGTGACCTCCTCCCGCCCAGTGAAGGGGTATGGGGGAATGCTGTAAGCTCCCCCCTTGGGGTCTGGGGCTCTGCCCCAGGAGCCAAATGATACATAAAATTACATTTTTTAACGCTTTATGCACTTGAATTTACACCAACATAATTCTCTGTTTTTCTACTGGGAAGCATCTTTGTTAACTTAACATTGTCCACAGAAAGATTGTAGATAACTCTTGATACGTTTAAGAGCACAGAAAGATCACTCATAATGTGCAGCACTAACTGGTGTATGGAGCTATTGATTTACTAGCAAGGGAAATGATACCCTTAAAGGAGATAGCTCATGCAGAACATCAATCATTTCATCTAGTTTTTTCCCATGCATTCGATGGTTGCTTTGCTTAGTGTGCACATTGTCAAGTGGTGCTTATTTATTTGGGCGAGTATTATTGTTAATTAAGCACGTACTCAGGGCCTAGGCCCTACCAGGCCCTACCATAGCTACACCACTGGATACCTCCAATTTAGGTATATACCTCAGCGTTAGGATCCAGGGATGGGGCCAATGTGCGGGGCATGTGCTCACCCACACCTCTTCAAGAATGTGTGCACATCTATAATAATTGCATGCAAGTCTCAAGAAATGCTCAAGCTGGTGTGGGATGCTATACTACACCCAAGGAGACCCTAATGGCTTAGGCATGGATCCGCTGCTGGGTATTTGCATTTTGTGTTCCGTACCGTACCCAGACCCACACCATGGTATTTGTGTCGTTTTTGATAATTGCTTGCGTCACACTGTCACCACTGTGGGAAGTTGTGCTGGTGACCCATTTGGAACATAAAGAAAGAAAGCTGTATACAACCCCGCATTTTTGTATAGCAATTGGTCTGGGGACCAGATTAGCCATCATTTTTTAATTTCTTTTTTTTGGTGCTTGAAATTAATTCTGCTCCCCATTTCTTCTCCTTTATCTAGCAAAGGTTTACCCCCCCCCCCCCCCCCCCCTACATTGACCAAGGGACATGCATACTCTGCATACCTCGGGATTCAGTATCTGCCTTCCCATTGAGTGGGCTGATGTGTTGATGAATGAGGGGTATATATACCTTATGAATGGTGGTATACACACAATGTGGTACACATAATTGATTTAACCCGTGTATATAGTGCCGTAAAACTGATATACTTCTTAATCCTGCGCCATACACACCCAGTGAGTGATGTGTATGTTGTCCTAGGCACTTTGAATACGTTTGATGGAACAGATCCCAAGGTCGATAAGGTAAAACCCAAGGTCCGGAACAAGATTTTTTCCCCCCGTGGATGAAGATTACTTGGCGTGGAACCGCTAAAATGTTATACAACTTTTGATACCACTTTTTTTTTTGACCTGGTTATTTTGTCCGCATGACCATGCATATTTGGAAACATTTGATACGTCCTTTTTTTGTTGCGGTCATTTGACCCCAAATATTAATCCACCAAAACCCACCATTTGTTTTGGTACACCTTTTTGGTTTGTCCGCCATATACAGTAAGCGCTCACAAATAAAACCACCGAGCTCAATCAGATAACTGTGGTCTTATCTGTAAATGGTCTTAAATGCGCAGTGTGGCTATTGCCATAATAACGATGTATTCATAGCCGTATACAGTTTACAATACATGTGTAAGCAGTTGTACGCGTACTGTAGAATCATTACGGCGTTGGCATGCAGTGTGCAGCTTGTAGCTTTGCACTGGCTCTAGCGTGCAGACACACTGCAAGATCAAGAAGAACATAACTTTCCAGCTTTTGAAATGAATATTCATTGCTAAATCTACAATTTGTGTTAAAGCTTTCACTCCGTCGAAAGCTGGTTCACTTTCAACCTGCACATTTTCGTCCTCCAAGATTATTGAGATATCACTACTGCTTTGCTGGCCGTTCTCATTGGTGGAAGATACTGCAACAGAATTGTCAAATTCAGCACAGATTTCTTCAAACACTCAAATCTCTTCTGCAGCCACAATTTCTGGGTCCTCTTCAATGTTAACCCAATGTTGCAAGATAGCTGCCCTATCCTCAGCTGAGCTCTGTTCTTTCGGATTAGCATGGAAGATTTCATCCAGCCCAAGTCCATCTAGCATACTAGCTTGGCATACATGCAAGGTTTGAAAAAGTTTACACATGTTCTCTAGCGTTTCGGTTTCAACTTTTTTCTTGTAACTCCTATTTTCAGCGGATATATTTACAGTTTCAGTGAAAGGAAGACACTTTGCTCTTGCCCAACATTAAGCAACTGCTAAAGGGTCTAACCGGTCCCAGCAACCTTTGAAGATTTCAGCTGCATCTAACACATGTGCAGGATCGACAGCCATATTTGAGACCCTTTCTACATGCACTCATGTGTTTGGCCAAAACCTGTAGCTCATCACAGTGATCTGCAGCTTAAATTACTTTATTCAACAGCTGATACTTGTACTGTGTTTTTATGATTGAAATTACACCTTGGTCCAGTGGCTGGAAGATGGCTGTACTGTTTGCAGGCAGTAGAAACACAGAGACCTGGCCTTTTGGATCTTGGCATTCCATGTCATGCCCTGAGAAATTGTCCATCACCAAAGCTACAGGGTCACTAGTCCACTGACAAATATGTGGAAGTAGAATGTTATACCACCAATGTTTGTACTTCTCCCTGTCCAGCCAGGCATTGCACTGATGAGTATAAGGTATTGAAGGAGGTGAATCTCTAAAACAGTGTGGAGTTTTAGCAGTTCGTATATCATTAAAGGTGGTATTTTGAAGGAACCAATGGCATTTAAGCACAACACCAGTGTTACTCTGTCCTTTGTCTTCAGGCTTTTCATGCCTCTCCCTACCTGCCTTGAATCACAACCATCAGCTGCGCCTAGGCATACAAAAATAGAAGAGCCCAGTCTCATTGATGTTGAAGATGTGATCTGTGGCATATCCTCCCTCCACAAGCTTATCCCGTAGTGACTGCATCTCCTTTTCTGCAGCTTCTAAATCGACATCAGCAGCCTCCCCATGAAGGCAGACACTCTTCCCCACACCATAACGCCATCGCCAGCGTGCAAGCCAACCATATGATGCGTTAAATTTTGAAATCATTCGTAACTGTGCCTCGCGTTTGGCACGCACTTGGATTGCAGCACTTGAAACTGGCAATGGCTTGCACCGGTTGTGAGGATTACGCATCTTACAAAACCAATCGTAAACTGACTGGTCAAGCTCTGGATTGTGAGCTCCAGGAGTCTTAAGCTTGGACTGCATTGGAATTGCAGTTTCTTGGATGGCTTTACGTATTACTTCGCTTGAACAGTGTATCTGCTGGATTTGGGTCTTGGAAACCCCCATGGTTATGGCAATGTCTCTTTGAGACCTCCTTGCTCAAGCTGCTCAATGACTTTAAGTATTTCTCCTAAAGACAAAGCGTTTCGCTTTTTTTCGTGGCTTAATAACACCCGACCACACATTCCTCATGCACGCTGTGTTCGCTTCCTATACAACATATCCATGTATATGTCCACAAACTACACGTGCATGTCTGCACCGAAACGAACTATAGGAAGGGGTGCGTGGCGCTTTATACACGTTAGTGCATGCAGGATTAGGTAACTGGCGATTGTTCTCGATCGGGCCGTACTGAACAAAGGGGCCCTTTTTGTAACAAAAGCACAGTTAGCTCACGAGCGCGCAGTTGAATCTATGAAGTTGAATCAAGAGATTTTCTTGTAACAGGGTATCTTGATAACGATGAAAGTGATTGTGAAGAGTTTATCTTTCTGACCATCGTCACTAAAATCCGCCCCCCTAAAGTCACGCGACGTGGTCGTACCGTAGAACATTGGTCTGATTCTTGAAACGGTCTTTTCTATAAAGAGGAAATAATTACGTAAGTGGTCTTATTTGCGCGTGGTCTTATTTGTGATCGCTTACTGTAATCGAGACAGCGTGTGGTTGCAATGGCGTCGTCGAATCAGGTATGTGCGAAAAAGTGTACGGTTACCGGCATGCATCCATTGCTCCTACTAATACTTACCGTATCACCAGCGCTACGCTCGTCGTTATCTGTATGTGCAGGGTATATAGCTAATGATCTCTGTTATGTGCATGGCTGTATGTAGTGGTAAGCATACCTCAGTACAGTAGCCTTGTGCTTTTAAGAAAACGTATACATTTTGTACTTCGTACACACACACAGTCACACACACACACACACACACACACACACACACACAAGGATGGATTTTAACCTGTCAGAAGCATTATAAGAGGCTTTTGAATGTGACCTTAGACTATCAATACTAGCTATATATATACATGTACCGCAGTCTACCCTATTATGCCCTAGACTAGTTCACAGTAGCCCATATATAGAGGGCTATAAAAGAATGGTCACATAGCGGGGTTCGGGAGGATGCTGCCCGCTTCACGCCCTATACGAAAAGCAGGGGGAAGGGGGGGGGGGGGGGGGGGGGGGGGGGGGGTGCTTAGTGGAAGAGGGGGAGGTACCTTATATGAAAGGGGGATTGCAACTCCCAACCCCCCTGTATCCGCCCCTGACGCCCCACCAGCATTTGCACTTTTTAAGTCACAAAACACCGCATAATAGCGCAGCAACATTAATGTAATGTAATTCTACCTGTGGTGTGGTCCATCGGTAATGTACATGTATAGCGTAAGAAGTCGTGAATTTTTAATAACATAGGTTTTGCGGGGGAGGGTATTCCCTACTCCCCCCTCCTGAATCCGCCCCTGAAAGTATATATCAGTTCTACCGCACATACACAAATCAACTATGTGTACCACATTGGGCATATACATGTACCTCCATTCATTATGTATACCCACACCTCAGCGCATCCTCCACATTGGGTGTATATGCCTCCACATTGGGTGTATATGCCTCCACATTGAGTGTATATACCTCCACATTCGGTATTTGTATAAACCTACAATTCCTCAGTAGCGTAGCCAGGATGATATGTGTGGTGGTAGGGCACACATTGATGAAGTTGAAGAAGCTCCGGGGAGGGGTGACCTCCTCCCGCCCAGTGAAGGGGTATGGGGGAATGCTGTAAGCTCCCCCCTTGGGGTCTGGGGCTCTGCCCCAGGAGCCAAATGATACATAAAATTACATTTTTTAACGCTTTATGCACTTGAATTTACACCAACATAATTCTCTGTTTTTCTACTGGGAAGCATCTTTGTTAACTTAACATTGTCCACAGAAAGATTGTAGATAACTCTTGATACGTTTAAGAGCACAGAAAGATCACTCATAATGTGCAGCACTAACTGGTGTATGGAGCTATTGATTTACTAGCAAGGGAAATGATACCCTTAAAGGAGATAGCTCATGCAGAACATCAATCATTTCATCTAGTTTTTTCCCATGCATTCGATGGTTGCTTTGCTTAGTGTGCACATTGTCAAGTGGTGCTTATTTATTTGGGCGAGTATTATTGTTAATTAAGCACGTACTCAGGGCCTAGGCCCTACCAGGCCCTACCATAGCTTCACCACTGGATACCTCCAATTTAGGTATATACCTCAGCGTTAGGATCCAGGGATGGGGCCAATGTGCGGGGCATGTGCTCACCCACACCTCTTCAAGAATGTGTGCACATCTATAATAATTGCATGCAAGTCTCAAGAAATGCTCAAGCTGGTGTGGGATGCTATACTACACCCAAGGAGACCCTAATGGCTTAGGCATGGATCCGCTGCTGGGTATTTGCATTTTGTGTTCCGTACCGTACCCAGACCCACACCATGGTATTTGTGTCGTTTTTGATAATTGCTTGCGTCACACTGTCACCACTGTGGGAAGTTGTGCTGGTGACCCATTTGGAACATAAAGAAAGAAAGCTGTATACAACCCCGCATTTTTGTATAGCAATTGGTCTGGGGACCAGATTAGCCATCATTTTTTAATTTCTTTTTTTTGGTGCTTGAAATTAATTCTGCTCCCCATTTCTTCTCCTTTATCTAGCAAAGGTTTACCCCCCCCCCCCCCCCCCCTACATTGACCAAGGGACATGCATACTCTGCATACCTCGGGATTCAGTATCTGCCTTCCCATTGAGTGGGCTGATGTGTTGATGAATGAGGGGTATATATACCTTATGAATGGTGGTATACACACAATGTGGTACACATAATTGATTTAACCCGTGTATATAGTGCCGTAAAACTGATATACTTCTTAATCCTGCGCCATACACACCCAGTGAGTGATGTGTATGTTGTCCTAGGCACTTTGAATACGTTTGATGGAACAGATCCCAAGGTCGATAAGGTAAAACCCAAGGTCCGGAACAAGATTTTTTCCCCCCGTGGATGAAGATTACTTGGCGTGGAACCGCTAAAATGTTATACAACTTTTGATACCACTTTTTTTTTTGACCTGGTTATTTTGTCCGCATGACCATGCATATTTGGAAACATTTGATACGTCCTTTTTTTGTTGCGGTCATTTGACCCCAAATATTAATCCACCAAAACCCACCATTTGTTTTGGTACACCTTTTTGGTTTGTCCGCCATATACAGTAAGCGCTCACAAATAAAACCACCGAGCTCAATCAGATAACTGTGGTCTTATCTGTAAATGGTCTTAAATGCGCAGTGTGGCTATTGCCATAATAACGATGTATTCATAGCCGTATACAGTTTACAATACATGTGTAAGCAGTTGTACGCGTACTGTAGAATCATTACGGCGTTGGCATGCAGTGTGCAGCTTGTAGCTTTGCACTGGCTCTAGCGTGCAGACACACTGCAAGATCAAGAAGAACATAACTTTCCAGCTTTTGAAATGAATATTCATTGCTAAATCTACAATTTGTGTTAAAGCTTTCACTCCGTCGAAAGCTGGTTCACTTTCAACCTGCACATTTTCGTCCTCCAAGATTATTGAGATATCACTACTGCTTTGCTGGCCGTTCTCATTGGTGGAATATACTGTAACAGAATGTCAAATTCAGCACAGATTTCTTCAAACACTCAAATCTCTTCTGCAGCCACAATTTCTGGGTCCTCTTCAATGTTAACCCAATGTTGCAAGATAGCTGCCCTATCCTCAGCTGAGCTCTGTTCTTTCGGATTAGCATGGAAGATTTCATCCAGCCCAAGTCCATCTAGCATACTAGCTTGGCATACATGCAAGGTTTGAAAAAGTTTACACATGTTCTCTAGCGTTTCGGTTTCAACTTTTTTCTTGTAACTCCTATTTTCAGCGGATATATTTACAGTTTCAGTGAAAGGAAGACACTTTGCTCTTGCCCAACATGAAGCAACTGCTAAAGGGTCTAACCGGTCCCAGCAACCTTTGAAGATTTCAGCTGCATCTAACACATGTGCAGGATCGACAGCCATATTTGAGACCCTTTCTACATGCACTCATGTGTTTGGCCAAAACCTGTAGCTCATCACAGTGATCTGCAGCTTAAATTACTTTATTCAACAGCTGATACTTGTACTGTGTTTTTATGATTGAAATTACACCTTGGTCCAGTGGCTGGAAGATGGCTGTACTGTTTGCAGGCAGTAGAAACACAGAGACCTGGCCTTTTGGATCTTGGCATTCCATGTCATGCCCTGAGAAATTGTCCATCACCAAAGCTACAGGGTCACTAGTCCACTGACAAATATGTGGAAGTAGAATGTTATACCACCAATGTTTGTACTTCTCCCTGTCCAGCCAGGCATTGCACTGATGAGTATAAGGTATTGAAGGAGGTGAATCTCTAAAACAGTGTGGAGTTTTAGCAGTTCGTATATCATTAAAGGTGGTATTTTGAAGGAACCAATGGCATTTAAGCACAACACCAGTGTTACTCTGTCCTTTGTCTTCAGGCTTTTCATGCCTCTCCCTACCTGCCTTGAATCACAACCATCAGCTGCGCCTAGGCATACAAAAAAAGAAGAGCCCAGTCTCATTGATGTTGAAGATGTGATCTGTGGCATATCCTCCCTCCACAAGCTTATCCCGTAGTGACTGCATCTCCTTTTCTGCAGCTTCTAAATCGACATCAGCAGCCTCCCCATGAAGGCAGACACTCTTCCCCACACCATAACGCCATCGCCAGCGTGCAAGCCAACCATATGATGCGTTAAATTTTGAAATCATTCGTAACTGTGCCTCGCGTTTGGCACGCACTTGGATTGCAGCACTTGAAACTGGCAATGGCTTGCACCGGTTGTGAGGATTACGCATCTTACAAAACCAATCGTAAACTGACTGGTCAAGCTCTGGATTGTGAGCTCCAGGAGTCTTAAGCTTGGACTGCATTGGAATTGCAGTTTCTTGGATGGCTTTACGTATTACTTCGCTTGAACAGTGTATCTGCTGGATTTGGGTCTTGGAAACCCCCATGGTTATGGCAATGTCTCTTTGAGACCTCCTTGCTCAAGCTGCTCAATGACTTTAAGTTTTTCTTCTAAAGACAAAGCGTTTCGCTTTTTTTCGTGGCTTAATAACACCCGACCACACATTCCTCATGCTGTGTTCGCTTCCTATACAACATATCCATGTATATGTCCACAAACTACACGTGCATGTCTGCACCGAAACGAACTATAGGAAGGGGTGCGTGGCGCTTTATACACGTTAGTGCATGCAGGATTAGGTAACTGGCGATTGTTCTCGATCGGGCCGTACTGAACAAAGGGGCCCTTTTTGTAGCAAAAGCACAGTTAGCTCACGAGCGCGCAGTTGAATCTATGAAGTTGAATCAAGAGATTTTCTTGTAACAGGGTATCTTGATAACGATGAAAGTGATTGTGAAGAGTTTATCTTTCTGACCATCGTCACTAAAATCCGCCCCCCTAAAGTCACGCGACGTGGTCGTACCGTAGAACATTGGTCTGATTCTTGAAACGGTCTTTTCTATAAAGAGGAAATAATTACGTAAGTGGTCTTATTTGCGCGTGGTCTTATTTGTGATCGCTTACTGTAATCGAGACAGCGTGTGGTTGCAATGGCGTCGTCGAATCAGGTATGTGCGAAAAAGTGTACGGTTACCGGCATGCATCCATTGCTCCTACTATTACTTACCGTATCACCAGCGCTACGCTCGTCGTTATCTGTATGTGCAGGGTATATAGCTAATGATCTCTGTTATGTGCATGGCTGTATGTAGTGGTAAGCATACCTCAGTACAGTAGCCTTGTGCTTTTAAGAAAACGTATACATTTTGTACTTCGTACACACACACAGTCACACACACACACACACACACACACACACACACACACACACACACACACACACACACACACACACACACACACAAGGATGGATTTTAACCTGTCAGAAGCATTATAAGAGGCTTTTGAATGTGACCTTAGACTATAAATACTAGCTATATATATACATGTACCGCAGTCTACCCTATTATGCCCTAGACTAGTTCACTGTAGCCCATATATAGAGGGCTATAAAAGAATGGTCACATAGCGGGGTTCGGGAGGATGCTGCCCGCTTCACGCCCTATACGAAAAGCAGGGGGAAGGGGGGGGGGGGGGTGCTTAGTGGAAGAGGGGGAGGTACCTTATATGAAAGGGGGATTGCAACTCCCAACCCCCCTGTATCCGCCCCTGACGCCCCACCAGCATTTGCACTTATTAAGTCACAAAACACCGCATAATAGCGCAGCAACATTAATGTAATGTAATTCTACCTGTGGTGTGGTCCATCGGTAATGTACATGTATAGCGTAAGAAGTCGTGAATTTTTAATAACATAGGTTTTGCGGGGGAGGGTATTCCCTACTCCCCCCTCCTGAATCCACCCCTGAAAGTATATATCAGTTCTACCGCACATACACAAATCAACTATGTGTACCACATTGGGCATATACAAGTACCTCCATTCATTATGTATACCCACACCTCAGCGCATCCTCCACATTGGGTGTATATGCCTCCACATTGGGTGTATATGCCTCCACATTGAGTGTATATACCTCCACATTCGGTATTTGTATAAACCTACAATTCCTCAGTAGCGTAGCCAGGATGATATGTGTGGTGGTAGGGCACACATTGATGAAGTTGAAGAAGCTCCGGGGAGGGGTGACCTCCCGCCCAGTGAAGGGGTATGGGGGAATGCTGTAAGCTCCCCCCTTGGGGTCTGGGGCTCTGCCCCAGGAGCCAAATGATACATAAAATTACATTTTTTAACGCTTTATGCACTTGAATTTACACCAACATAATTCTCTGTTTTTCTACTGGGAAGCATCTTTGTTAACTTAACATTGTCCACAGAAAGATTGTAGATAACTCTTGATACGTTTAAGAGCACAGAAAGATCACTCATAATGTGCAGCACTAACTGGTGTATGGAGCTATTGATTTACTAGCAAGGGAAATGATACCCTTAAAGGAGATAGCTCATGCAGAACATCAATCATTTCATCTAGTTTTTTCCCATGCATTCGATGGTTGCTTTGCTTAGTGTGCACATTGTCAAGTGGTGCTTATTTATTTGGGCGAGTATTATTGTTAATTAAGCACGTACTCAGGGCCTAGGCCCTACCAGGCCCTACCATAGCTACACCACTGGATACCTCCAATTTAGGTATATACCTCAGCGTTAGGATCCAGGGATGGGGCCAATGTGCGGGGCATGTGCTCACCCACACCTCTTCAAGAATGTGTGCACATCTATAATAATTGCATGCAAGTCTCAAGAAATGCTCAAGCTGGTGTGGGATGCTATACTACACCCAAGGAGACCCTAATGGCTTAGGCATGGATCCGCTGCTGGGTATTTGCATTTTGTGTTCTGTACCGTACCCAGACCCACACCATGGTATTTGTGTCGTTTTTGATAATTGCTTGCGTCACACTGTCACCACTGTGGGAAGTTGTGCTGGTGACCCATTTGGAACATAAAGAAAGAAAGCTGTATACAACCCCGCATTTTTGTATAGCAATTGGTCTGGGGACCAGATTAGCCATCATTTTTTAATTTCTTTTTTTTTGTTCCTTGAAATTAATTCTGCTCCCCATTACTTCTCCTTTATCTAGCAATGGTAACCCCCCCCCTCCCCCCCCCCCCCCCCCCTTCTCGACCAAGGGACATACATACTCAGTGCATCCTCGGTATTCAGTATCTGCCTTCCCATTGAGTGGGCTGATGTGTTGATGAATGAGGTGTATATATACCTTATGAATGGTGGTATATACCCAATGTGGTACACATAATTGATTTAGCCAGTGTGTATATACATGTAGTGCCTTTAAGCTGATCTACTTTTGGCATTAATCCCGCGCCTTACACACCCAGTGAGTGATGTGTATTTCATTCTTTTAGGGTCTTGGAGATAGTCTACTAGAGGCAGCATGGTATGGCAGGACAAAGGAGATGATTGCGCTCCTTGATCGCGGAGCAGACATTGATACTACTGATAAGGTAAGATATGTCTTATTATTTCATTAATCAAGTTTATTTACTGGTCTGGTGCACAGGGTGGTAGAGATTGATTGTTATACAAAACTAGGTAGTAAGGATGAAATGTAGCTATACAGTCTAGTATTCTCCTATACGTGTTGCTGTGTAAATTGGAAATAGCATTTAAACTTGTTTGTTAAACATTAAATATTCATTACTGCACTTCCCATTTTGCAATGTCTAAGAGTTATTAATGTTTAATCTCCAGTTCATGGTCCTTGTATAACAATAGACTGACCACACACCTAAAGTGGACACCGTGATAGTTGAGTATAAAAATTTTTTCCTACTCGTCAATGTTTGAAATCATTTTTATCAATAATGACTTGAGCTATAAAAATTCTAATAATGCAGTTTCGTTGGCAAACTAGTTTTCCAAAAGAGCTTGAAATTGTAGCTTATCACGTGCCACCTTACTTTCTATTTTGGGAAATTTGTGTTCCTCGTCCTGAAAAAACATTTTTAGCTGACTTCTCCCCTATTCGGAAACAGATCAGGCTAAACATTGCCATATAACTACCCCATATATAACTGCACTACATGGTCGGGCCGAAAGTTGAATGCGCTAAACGGTTCGAGGACCGCGGCTGCAAATGTGTTGTTTTAGAGGGAAACGCATCTAGCTGATTGTCGCGTATTGCTTTGAGTTTTGGCTACCGTACCTAAACAATGCATAGAAGACAGGTATCTGTATCTGAAACGCTAGTTTACCGAGAAGTTTCGTTTACTCTGCCGCTAAAATGTTTGCCTCGAACGTTGGCTCTGAAAAGTTAGCCATTTTCGGATGAATAACATTATAATTATTGACAGTATTGTGGTTATCGTGGTTATGATTGAGATCGAGCAAGTTGAAAACGGTTCTTTTCAGAACCAAACGGAGAGTCCATTAGCACGCAGGCTGCCACGAAGAGCTGGCAGACAGGGACCACCACTTTGGGAAGGGTTGAAGCCAAGGAGCACTCCAAGAGGAAACCTTAAAGCGGCAGGTTTGCAGCGGCAATCGTTGTTTCGTGCCAGAAAGCTCGAGCTGGCGAGCAGAGCTCGAAGGACTGCTATCAGAAAGTGCAACAAAAGAACTTGCGTTAGCCGAGTACATGCAGACGTTGATGCTAGGACACTCGCATTGAGAATGTACTAGCTACATCGAGCTGAGCGAGGGGATTTCTCCAAGAAATGCAAAGAGAAAGGTCAACAAGATGCTTCTGATTTTAATGCAATCACCGTGAAAAGATGGGTTACTGCCTGATGAGTAATTGGAGTTACAATATGAATACATGCATACATGTACATTTATAAATGTGTATACACTTCAAACCTTCCCAAAGTGGTGGTCCCTGTCTGCCAGCTCTTCGTGGCAGCCTGCGTGCTAATGGACTCTCCGTTTGGTTCTGAAAAGAACCGTTTTCAACTTGCTCGATCTCAATCATAACCACAATACTGTCAATAATTATAATGTTATTCATCCGAAAATGGCTATCTTTTGAGAGCCAACGTTCGAGGCAAACATTTTAGCGGCAGAGTAAACGAAACTTCTCGGTAAACTAGCGTTTCAGATACAGATACCTGTCTTCTATGCATTGTTTAGGTACGGTAGCCAAAACTCAAAGCAATACGCGACAATCAGCTAGATGCGTTTCCCTCTAAAACAACACATTTGCAGCCGCGGTCCTCGAACCGTTTAGCGCATTCAACTTTCGGCCCGACCATGTAGTGCAGTTATATATGGGGTAGTTATATGGCAATGTTTAGCCTGATCTGTTTCCGAATAGGGGAGAAGTCAGCTAAAAATGTTTTTTCAGGACGAGGAACACAAATCTCCCAAAATAGAAAGTAAAGTGGCACGTGATAAGCTACAATTTCAAGCTCTTTTGGAAAACTAGTTTGCCAACGAAACTGCATTATTAGAATTTTTATAGCTCAAGTCATTATTGATAAAAATGATTTCAAACATTGACGAGTAGGAAAAAAATTTTATACTCAACTATCACGGCGTCCACTATACATGTGGGCTAAAGATGTGTACATGTGCATGTGCAAGTGAAGTGTGGTGTGTGGTGAATGGTCATGCATAAAATATGTGCATTAAACTTTTTCAGCTGTGTGCTGTGAGGAAACGAGAGGGAAGGAGAGAATGGGAGGTGGGTGGGAGAGGTGGAGGGAAAGGAGAGGGAGAAGAGAGAGGGAGAAGGGAACGAGTGTGTGTGAGAAGAGTACATGTGAGGATGGTGATGGGGGTAGAATGTCAGTTTGGTGGTGGGTGGGTGACATGAGGAGTGATACCTTTAATGGTTTACAAAATACACTGTATATCTTCTGAAAAATTGATTTTTTAAACCAAAAAATTGCAACTTGGAGGGCTCACATCTTTGCCAGCACAGTGCAGATGCTGGTATATCAGGCATCGAATTGAAGCTCCTTCTCAGCGCTACTGAACGATGTCAATCATTTTTCAGGGTGATGAAAGGGTTAAATATGAAACTTGTTTAATGTTTACTTTACAAAAGAGAGGTCACTTGCCATATGACACTCAAGGTTTTTATTTCACCATGTAGTAGTCATTGATGGTCCCAATATTATCCAAAGTTTGAGTATCAGTAACCCCTGGGTACCATACGCAGCTAAAACCTGAAGTCGCCATTGTTTTTCTAAATTGGTTGATTTAGCTCTAGTAAGTGGTGTTTACGTAGTGGGGAGCAGTATTACGTAACTGCCTTACATTAGATAAGGAATCCTTATTGTGGGCATGTAAAAAGTGCTTGGTATATGATGTTGATGTCAGGGTACATGTACATGTATACTGTCAATTGGGATAAGAGAGGGGTGTGTCCCATGGATGAGCGCACATCTCATGTACATGTAGCTTGCTGGCATTTTCTGCTGCCACTTTATAAGTAACCACCTTTACTATAAGGGAAGATGAATTACACCACCAGGAAAGTTAATTTTGTATCAAATATGTAATACATATTTGAAACATTCATCTTCGCAAGCGTATACATAATTGTATCAGATATGTGTATTTGTAACATATTAGCAAAACATATTTGATACATATCTGCTTGCTACGATCGATGTTTCAAATATGTTTTTTGCTATGATACAATTATGAGTTATGATACAAATTTGAACTTTCCTGGGTGTGTAGGAGTAGGAGGGGCACTAAACAGAAATTTCTATAATAGAGTAGGAGTATAAATTTTCTATATGGCGTTACTCATATTCAGTGGAGTAGCAAGTAACATGTTGACTACACAGTTTTGATGGACGCCATGCAGGAAACTGTTATCTTAAGTAATAAGAAATGTACAGTACCTTGCTTTACGCAAGTGTCTTTATCTGTCAACTGATTCAATGGGAGTGGCGGCTCTCAGCGGCTCTTCTCTCGTACCCAGACAAACATTAATTAGCGATCGCAACTACATGTACTTTTACAAGAGCCCAAATCAGCATAATAAAATCAGTATCAGACTGTATCCATGTGTTCACTTATACAAAGTATGAGATCAGATTTGTTCCCACTTTTCTTCAGATTGTGGTGGATTAAGTAGGCCTGTAGCTTATGTTTATTCCACTTCAATAGGCCCTTCTACATACCACAGTCTCTTTAGGACACCTTAGTCTTCTTCTTCCCAGAATCAGCTAGATGGCCTTCAGATGGCCTATAGATGGCCTTCAGATGTCCTTCAGATGGCCTTCAGATGGCCTTAATATGTCCTTCAGATGGCCTTCAGATGGCCTTCAGATGGCCTTCTGCATTACTGAAACGTCTTTCATGCTTCTAGATGGTGCCTGTGGTTTGCTACCAATACTTTTATACACTGCAAGTAACTAAGCCTAATGGTCTTCTGCAATTGCATCTCCCCCAATCTGTCATAGACAACAGCAGCTGATATCTTAATTTTGCTGAGGTCTTATTTTTCTCCTGCTTTCTAGCACTTATGGATTACACTTTTTACCTTGGAGGTGAGCTCTGGAAGCATGGTTTTCTTTGTTTGGGCAGGACCAGCAAAAAAACGTTGCATATGGTGCTGTCTCACTATCATCTACAAGCATGCTTGTAGTTTGGTCGATTGCAGCAGTGATAGAGAAGTCCATCTTGCTAAAAGTTGGTTAGCATGCCACATGGGAACGCTGAGAGCATCCCATGATTCTTTAGTACTGAAGAGCTGTGGAGACTTAAAGTGGTACAAGCACTTAAGGTAAATAGCTCGTATAATATCGGTAATCATAACAGTTCTGTTGTTAAATCCCAATTTCAAGGCCTGTTATCGCTCTACGGTTGTCCCGTGAGTCTCAAGCATCTCAGATTTCTATGCAGCCAGTATGTGACAAGTGTAAATGAGGAGAAAATTGTCCAATTTTACAACAGTCTGGGGCAGAAGGTCCCATCCAAGTGTGTGTCCATTCCTTCATGTCAAATATCACATGAGATTGGAACAGAAGGTGTCAACTTTACTGGAGTCACTGTACTTCTCACCAGTGATAACACCAATAATTGTGTAAAAGCAAAGAAAGATAGATAGAGGTACAAAAGGGGTAGTCTAGAAGTAAGTAAGCGTGAGAAACAGCGTATTGAAAATCAAAGCAAGGATAAAAAGGCGTTGGATCAATGCCACAGCAAGTTGCTTGGGTGTAGACACCTAAAGTTCTCCCCTCCCACTCCCTGTACCTAATAAGTGTTCACATGTGTTTGCTGGTGTGAAAAGTGTGTATCACACACATCCTTTCCACTCTGGGCTTCATGGGGATAGTATGTTACACATGCAAGCTTCAATCCAGCAGCAGAGCACACTTACATGTATGGGAGTAGTAGCTTGGTGTGTTTGCCACCATAGTTTTTGGCCTGTCAGATCAAACAATTACATGATGGTGAGCAATATGAAGGTGATGATGATGAGCAATATGAAGGTGATGATGGTGAGCAGTATGAAGGTGATGATGATGAGCAATATGAAGGTGATGATGATGAGCAATATGAAGGTGATGATGGTGAGCAGTATGAAGGTGATGATGGTGAGCAATATGAAGGTGATGATGGTGAGCAGTATGAAGGTGATGATGGTGAACAATATGAAGGTGATGATGGTGAGCAATATGAAGGTGATGATGGTGAGCAACATGAAGGTGATGATGGTGAGCAGTATGAAGGTGATGATGGTGAGCAGTATGAAGGTGATGATGGTGAACAATATGAAGGTGATGATGGTGAACAATATGAAGGTGATGATGGTGAGAAATATGAAGATGATGATGGTGAGCAACATGAAGGTAATGATGATGAGCAATATGAAGGTGATGATGGTGAGCAGTATAAAGGTGATGAGGGTGAGCAACATGAAGGTGATGATGCAACATGAAGGTGATGAGGGTGAGCAAAATGAAGGTGATGGTGGTGAGCAATATGAAGGTGATGATGGTGAGAGATATGAAGGTGATGATGGTGAGCAATATGAAGGTGCTGAAAAAGAAAAGTAACACTTGCATTGAAATGTATGGCTGATTATAAATTCAGTACAATATAACTTTATCATGGATAGCCCAATTTTGGATGCGTAAGGACCATTTGACAGAAGCTCTTTGGAGTTCACGGAAAGTCAAAAAAGAAAACTTGAAAAAATACCCACAGTGGTGATTTTGCAAGACACTGTCCCATATTTTTACAAGTACTTATAACTCATTACATTCTCTCGTGGTATATAGGATTTGAAAGCAATTGGTGTTGTAAAAAGCAAGGAAACAAGGTCTTATCAGAAGGGAAAATGTCATAGTCCTATATTTAGCACACAAACAACACATGCCCTAAAAATGTGCTAAATATAGGACTACCAGTTTGTTTACCTTTAAAGGTACTGTACAGTCCTGCATGCAGGACTGTACAGTATCTTCTTTGGTCTGTCTAGTTTAAACCCCTTAAAAGCTCTGAAAGCCCCATCCGAAATTGCTGTCGAGGCAGCGAAAAGGGACCGCACCGCATATATTATAAAAATGCATTACGTTTAAATCGCTATAACCTCCCAACGGTTACCACTATACACTTCCTATTTGCACCACTTCATACTACACCATTTCTCTATGGTAAAAATAAATTTTGGAGTCGTGTATTAGCTTCATGCCAGTGTTGCAATGTCTGATACCCCTTGAAGTTCAAACCCGCAATACATGTATCTTCCTGCAGGAAAATTCAATTCACTTCAAATTTAGTTCATACGTAGAGGGATCCTGTACCTATTGATCTGCCCTGTTTGTTAATTTTTACTTTATCCGTTACGGAGATACAGCTGTGCAAATTAAGTACATCTTCCCCACTTGATTCGTGCCATTGTATGGGATGAATAGTCAATAACCAGCCACACCCACATAACATCATGTGAGTCAACAATGGATGTGCATTGCACAGTAACGTCACGTGATCATGCTAGCCATTCTACAACAACTTATGTATAATGCCGACTAGTACAGTTTGTCGTGTTGTAGTGTACTGTTATTCTGTAGATAAAGCAATATGATGACATGTAACACAACTGATGACGAGCTCGGCTCGCTTGATTCCGCGCATACGAGTTCGAAAGGTACGATCATACTGTAATTGCAGTTTCGATGGTGTTGAATGATGATGACTTTGATAGCGACGAGTGCAGTGATGATGGTGAAAGTAGATGTGACGTGGTAGACTTGCCGAGTCCCACGCATTTACTCGACATTATATACAGGGCCGATACAGAAAAGGAACAATTCGAAAAGCGGTGTGTGTGTGTGTGTGTGCTTCAGTTCGATACAAAAAGCGTAGGGGGGAGGGGGCGGTGGGCTTCTGTCCGTTTCTGGCCAGATATGAAAAGTGGTTGTGGGGGGAGGGGGGGGGGGGGTTCAGCTTTGCTGTCCCTAGCGGAAGAAGGGGAGGAACCCTATATGAAAGTTGGGATTGCAACCCCTAACCCCCTCCCCCCCCCTCACTATGTACATGTGCATACATAGTCTAAATAATGTATGCTGGTCACTGGAGCACAATGGAGAGTGCAGCAGGGGCGGATACGGGATTTTTAAGATGCTAAACACCGGTTCCGTGAGAATCGAATGTTTTTTACACACTTTTTGTTGAACTCACTTTTTAGAAAATTAGTCGGACGAGAGCTAACTGTTCCAAACTAGCATGGATCTAGTAACTCAACCATATACGCGATGTTTATCACTATTTGTAGCATTGAGCATACTTTCACTCCCTTCCAGCATTCGTCTGAAGTGAAATGGCTAGACACTTCCCGAAAAAACAATACACATTTTTCCTGGGCCTTTTAAAGGTTAAAAAACTGCCCCAATGTTCTTACCTCAACAGGAGACATAGCTCCCCAGCAAAGTTTGCCTTTACTTCTACAGAAGCATCGAAACATGCTCAAAGCTTGGGGTTGAAGCTTCAATCCTCGACCCCTGACCAAACTATTACCCTGATAATAATTTTTGGCCCTTCTCAGCTACAAGCAGTATGGGGGCTATAAGTCATCCGACTGAACGCAATCTGCAAATCACAGCCGGCTTCAGATCTGGCAGCAGCATTTCTTTCGTGGCCGAACCAGTGACTTGTATTATTAATCTGCTGGGTTTTCAGAATCAGACAATACACAATCCTTCCTTGGTCGACTGTGAAAATGCTATTGGCACAAGTAGCACTTGTAAAATAAATTTCGTCTGTGATTCGTGAATGGAGTATCAGAACTTTTGGGTCTGGGTACTGTCCAATAATCGAATGTTAATCTTTTACGCATGCGCACACACATACATATCACAATTATTCCACAACTCCCCCCCAAAAGTCATTGCACTGGGCATGAGATCTTGGTCCCTGTTTTTGACCGCGTCATTATAGGGTCCCGGACCGGAGCCTGAACAGGTACATGTAGCTCTGGGATGACATCTTGTTCGACTTCTTGAGATGGCTGGTGTTCAGAGTCAGGTTTCCCTTCTCTGTCTGGAATTGTTACTAGGTGTCTGCTGCTTCTTCTAACTTGCCCAGAAGGGGTACTAACGAAGTAAGACCTTGGAGTATCTGCCGACCGCATTACCTGTCCTGGAACTGGACCACCATCACCACCTCCAGCCACCCACACCTCCGAGCCATCACTCAAGTCTGGTCTCCCATGTGCTCGGTGACGTGTATCATAGTTATCCTTTTGTTTGTATTTGTATCTTCCATGCAGTTCTTTCAATGATTCTATATGAGGCCAGTTGGGAATAAACTGTTTGGGTAATTGTGGGACTTGTGTTCTGAGCCTGCGCCCCATCAAAAGCTCTGCTGGACTATACCCACACCAGGGCATAGCAGTCGTTCTGTAACTTAACAGACTTAAGGCAGGGTCATCTCCGGCACTCAGAAGTCGCTTTGCTGTCTGAACTGCCCTCTCGGCCTGCCCATTACCCTGAGGATAATGTGGGCTGCTCGTGACGTGCTCAAACCCATAGGACACTGAAAATATCTTCATCTCTCTTGAAGCAAACTGCGGACCATTGTCACTTATAAGTCTTTCAGGGATGCCGTATCTTGAAAAGATCGCCTTTAGAACAGAGATAATTGTACCTGAGGTAGTAGCTGACAACTTTACAACTTCTATGTAGCGGGAAAAGTAGTCGACCAACAACAGATACTTGATGCCATTGAGCTCAAATAGGTCCGCTCCGACCTTTTGCCAGGGATAATCAGGTAGTTCAGATGCAATCATTGGCTCCACAGGAGGGGTAGATCTCTTAGAGCACGTGTAACACTGCTTGACAAAATCTTCAACTTCGTTTGAAACCCCAGGCCACCACACTGCTGATTCCACCCGAAGTCGACACTTAAGGATCCCCTGGTGTCCCTGGTGAATTTTCTGCATTGTCTCTTGTCGCAAACCTTGAGGAATCACAATACGGCTTCCATACAGTAGGAGATCATCATGCAGTGTCAGCCTTCCTCTCACCGTCCAGTAAGACTTCAGATTAGGTGGAAGCTTAGTTTTCACCGGCCAGCCAAATTTGCAATAATTTATCAGGGCTCCAGTATCACTATCAGCGGCTTGAGCACGGCGGTATTTGTCAAGTTGCTGTTTAGTGGCTGGAAGAATCTCCGTAACTGCAGCAATATGGCCCTCAACTTCTTTCTGGAATGCGGCACAACTGTTGACAGGAACTCCTGTTGGGGCACGGGAAAGGGCATCAGCTGTGTACATATATTTCCCTGGTACATGCACAATGGAGAATGCAAATCTCATTAACCTCAGTCGAAACCGCAACACCCTAGGAGGAAGGTCATCCAAATGTTTAGAACTTAACAGTGGCACAAGAGGTTTGTGGTCTGTCTCTATCAATATCTGTTTGCCCAAAATATATTCAGAAAATTTCTCACAAGCCCATGTTATAGCCAATGCTTCCTTTTCTATCTGGGCATAGCGTCTTTCGGTTTCAGACAATGAACGGGAAGCATACACAACTGGTTTCCACCCACCTTGGTGCAATTGAAGAAGGACTGCTCCAAGCCCGTAAGAGGAAGCATCAGATGACAGTTTGGTCTCCGCTCCAGGATCATACAAAGAAAGGATAGTAGGTTTAGTGAGTTCTGCCTTTGCCATCTTGAAGGCTTCATCCTGAGCGGGGCCCCATGTCCATGTTGACTTTGTACTCAAAAGCTCCCTCAGTGGCTGTGTGATCGATGCAAGGTTTAGGGAAAATTTTCCCATTTGGTTCACCATTCCCATAAACCTCCTCAACTCTGAAGCATTGTTTGGCTGGTCCAACATTCTTATAGCAGATGTTTTTTCAGGATCTGCACTGATTCCATCTTTGTCTAGAACATGGCCCAGAAAGGTCAACGTACTTGTGCTGAAAACACATTTGTCCTTATTCAGTGTCACTCCAGCTGACTGAATTCTCTTGAGGGCATCAGCCAGTCTCTGGTCATGTTCTCCCTGAGTCTTGCCAAATACCAGTACATCATCTATTAGGCACAAAGATCCTTTTACACCACTCAGAACATTACTCATTCTCTTTTGGAAGAGTTCTGGGGCACTGGAGATACCAAAGGGAAGCTTATTGAAATGATAGCGCCCAAATGGGGTGACAAAAGTAGTCAGCAAACGAGATGATGGAGCAAGAGGTATTTGCCAAAAGCCACTATTAGCATCAAGCTTACTAAAGACTTTTGATCCGGATATCTGGGCGAGAATCTCATCCACACTAGGAAGTGGATAAACCTCCCTTAGAACGCACTCGTTCAATGGCTTGAGATCAACACAGATGCGGATAGCTCCATTAGGTTTCTGAGCGACTACCATCCCAGCACACCAAGGAGTAGGGATATCTACTTTGGAAATGACACCAAGAGCTTCCATTTGGTCCAACTCAGTTTGCACTTGCTTACGAAGAGGGATGGGTACCCGCCTAGGAGCAAACAGGGAGACTGGCTTGGAGTTCCTTTTTAGTTTGATCTCATAGGGTTCTCCCAAAGTTCCTAGGCCCCTAAAGAGAGCAGAGTATTGTACGAGGATCTTGTCCTTGTAACTGCTAGTAACCTCATTCACTCTGACAACAAGACCCATCGATCTAATAGCAGGAAGTCCTAGCAAATTATTCTTCAAACCCTTTACAACAAAAATCTGGTGTTTCTCCGACTTCCCTTCGTATGCGAGGGACCCAATGAACTCACCAACTACTGGTAGTGGTTGGTTTGATGGACCTCGCAGTAGTTTTGAAGGCTTAACCAGCTTTCCTCCGTTCCCTTTTATCCTCTTGTAACCTTCTTCAGATATAGTTGTGACATCAGCACCAGTGTCTATCTTGAAGGGTAGATACTGTCCACATACAGAAATTTTTGCCATCCAAGAACCCTCTCCTTCTCCAACTGTACCAAGGAATACCGTCTCAACAGCCTCTCCTTTGACGCTGTCTACCTCTTTATCTGCTACCTTCTGTGAAGTCCCCTGTGAAAAACATTGGGATTTGAAGTGTCCTCTTTTGTGACAACGAAAGCAAGTTACTTTCTGAGCTGGACATTTCCCTGGTTCATGCTGATTTCCACACCTGGTACAGGATGAAGATGGATTCAGTTGCTGAGCCGCCTTGCTCTTTGAAGTCATCCAGTTAACGTCCAGTTCACTGTCCTTCTGTCCTTTGAGAACCTGCTGTTGTTCCCCGACAGATTCTGATTGACGCACCAACCGTGTAGCTTTCTCCAACGTTAACTCGGGGTCCATCTGTAGTCGTTTGGAGAGTGCTTTATCTAGAATCCCTATTACTATCCTGTCACGAATTAATTCATCTCGGAGTTGTCCATATTCACAATTTCTCGCCAGAGCGTGTAGCACTAGGAGGTACTGTTCCGTCGACTCGCCCTCCATTTGGTCCCTACTATTGAACCGCGCACGTTCGAAAATAAGATTCTTTCTTACACCGAAAAACCTCTCGATCGTATGGACTGCTTCCGCGTACACCTTCTTCGCCTTGTCGGTGGCATTACATGCTGCGAATACGTCTCCCGCCTCCTCGCCCAGACAATATAACAGTGTGTTAACCTGCTTCTCTTCTTCCTGTGACGAAAGGCCAGATGCCACCCAGTACTGTTCAAAACGTCTCAACCACCGAGGCCATTCATCAGGCTTTCGGAAGTCAAACGGCTGTGGGGGTATTAAACGGCTGTCTGCCATTGCAACACCGCTGCCACTATGTCCAATAATCGAATGTTAATCTTTTACGCATGCGCACACACATACATATCACAATTATTCCACAGGTACCAGAACATTTGGGTCTGGGTACCAAAAATTTCGGGTCTGGGTAGCGGAAGAAAGTGTGTTGTGCATCAACCTGATTCAACCAGGCAGGTTGAGAGCATTTCACTTGTGCTGTTCTCTATTGGGTAACTAGAAACGTCTAAGGGTACCGTCAAATGCGTTCAAAACTGCTCCAGAAAAAAGTGTACTCGGCAGCTGTCGAACATCGATAAATGGGCGACCGCGTCAGTTAAAATCAATACAAGTACTGTACGTTACCATTCATGATATGAAGCTAGGAATAGCGCCAAACGTCCTACAAAGAAATGGGCTATCTGAATATTGCATTCGTGTGTACACCTACACATATATGTACAGAGGAGCACAAATTACTTACCCTACCTTATCTTTGTAAGTAATCACATCTGTCATTCAATATTCAATATCTGAGTACACCACAGATAATTAATTGATGGTCACTCATAATTCAAATTATTTGATTGTTATCTGACAAATAAACCGCATTAAAAAAACAAAGAAAACTTTGCGCATGTGACTGGGGTGTACATGTACGCAGAGCAAGTGGATGTGTTGACAGTAGAGGCACGAGCACGGAAGGCTCGAATAATGGAGGTGCAAATGGTGGAGGCGTGATTAGTAGAGGTACAAATGGTGGAGGCGTGAGTAGTGGAGGTGCAAATAGTGAAGGCGTGAATAGTGGAGGCGCGTACGAGCACTGAAGGCTCAAATAGTGGAGGCACAAATGGTGTAGGCACGAGTAGAGGAGGCTCAAGCACGGAAGGTGCAAATAGGAAATACATGTACATGTAGGCATGGTAGGGAATTCGAAGTGGCAGAGGAAGTGCAAGTAGTGGTAGAGGAACTGCAAGTTGGGGTAGAGGAAGTGCAAGTAGAGGTAGAGGAAGTGCAAGTAGAGGTAGAGGAAGTGCAAGTAGAGGTAGAGGAAGTGCAAGTAGGGGTAGAGGAAGTGCAAGTAGAGGTAGAGTAGAGGTAGAGGAAGTGCAAGTAGAGGTAGAGGAAGTGCAAGTAGAGGTAGAGGAGGTGCAAGTAGAGGTAGAGGAAGTGCAAGTAGGGGTAGAGGAAGTGCAAGTAGAGGTAGAGGAAGTGCAAGTAGGAGTGAAGGAGTAAACCTCAAAACCCAAAGTAGCAGTTTGCCCTGAGATGGTGGAGTGATACTAACATGAACATTTAGCATTGTTGCTGTTTTTTGATACACAAGTGATTGAATTTGCATGATTCTTTTGCAATGAACATCATTTTTCTACATAGGACTAATTTGTACCTGTACACATTTTACTGTACACATTTTACTGTACACATTTTAAACAACCACATGAATAATTTCATATAATATCATGCCCTCTATCACTTTCAATACTCATTTGAAAACAGTATACTACTATAGTGAAGCAATGTAATATGTGTACACAAATTAGAGCATATGACTGTAAAAGTGATTACCAAAAAACAGCATTTGTTTGGTGTACATACAAAACAAACTATGTGGATAAAATTTGACTTATTGAGAATGTTCCCATCATGTTTGTTTTAATCTCTAACTTTTACTTTTATAGTGTTCTGCAGATAACAGGATTATGGGTTGTTATTGCAATTAGCCAAAATTAACATTTCATGACACACTTAACCACAAGTTAACACCACCATAGGGAGTATAGATTTTCACAAGTTGTGTAAAATGCTCACTGCTGGTATGAGATATAATGCAGCAAAATGAATGGAGTAATTTGTGTACCAATATGTATTTTGTTATACAACCACATTAATGTATTTTGTTATGTAAATCAACATTTTCCGACTAATTTTCTAAAAACGCAGTTCGACAAAAAAACATTTGATTATCACGGAACCAGGGTTAAGGAAGGCTACATGTACCTTACATGTACCAAGGGCCTCTAAATCAGTAATGATAGCTAGTAATGATATTCATTCCTTCAATTGCAGCAGCAGATATTGTGATTATCTTTACTAACCCTATCTATACAGATTACGGTTGGTCGGCCCTGGTAAAGTTTATATTGAATGCCTAGGCACATTCACATGTCGTCATCTGAAGTAACTAAAGCAATAACTGGATTGCTGCATTTACAGGAATAACAATTATAAGGTTCAGAAAAGGTGTTCAGGTGATCTGCAAAGAATAACTATACATGTACATACTACTACACAGCTGTCTGCCATTGGGTTCACTATAGAGAGTTGCCTGTTGTAGTAAATAGGTTTACAGTCTGCAGTAGGGTCTCCTTTGTTGTTTGGCCATAATTCGAAGCGGACTTTTAACCCAGTTGTTGGTGTTATCACTTTTAACCCAGTTGTTGGTGTACTGTCCTACCCTCTGGGTGTATAGTAATGGAGAGATGGGGTTGTGTGGTTTGTTGTACATTTATGTGACATTGGTGGTACATCCTGTGATATGCACTTATGTTTACAGAATGGACGTACCCCACTGATGGTGGCATCAGGTAGGGGGCATGTTGAGTGTGTGAAGCTTCTATTGGATAGAGGTGCCCAGGCCAACCACCAAAGTAAGGTGAGTGCAGTATTGATATCAGTGGTATCATGTTTAAATGCCTACATGTATACAATGTACATGTACATGTACATGTATGTTACTAACCACTGATAAACTGTAACTGATTTAATTTTACCAGTTTTGTAATGCTTATGTATACTGGGGGGAGGGGGGGGGGGCTTACAGAAGGCTATTCTCTTTGGTGTGCACTATAATGCATCACCATTTGATACATTGTACATGTATGTGGGTGATGGTTGGACGTAATTATTGCTAAGTAAAAGTTCCTTAAGCATTTAAACCCCCGTAGCCCGCAGTGTCCCTATCATGAAATATCTGATTCTGGTTTCTTATAGTTAGAGCATAATGTTCATGTAGATTTGTTGGAGGAGCTTATGAAACTTCCAGTCAGGGCCAATTGAATGTACCACATGCAATAAGTTGTTTTAATATTCATATCTAACCAGCACCCATGATGTTCTAGTGCATACCACAAAGAATATTAGCCCTCCTGTCAGCACAACTCCCACTGCCTCACCTCCTGTTTACATAAGAATTAAATCAGTTAATTTTATGTAGTTAGTAACATGGACACCAAAATTTATGTATGCACATCTTAACATGATATCATCAAAGTAGTAAGTGATGAACAAGATTGGACAATGTCATGGTAAAAGTTAATCCCTCTGATGACTTTACCCAGCCTGGATGTGCATACATTATATTTTGTGTATGCAATACATTTGTACTATACAACAGGAAAGAACTTGTTTCACTTGTGGTGAGGGGTGTGTTTAGTGATTGTTAATGTTTGATGTATTTTTAGTGTACAGTGAATCAGAGGATGTTTGCTGTTGTACTTGCATGGAGTGAGCATGTACATGTACCAGAGACATTGTAGTCATTGACAATGAGGTCATTCTTCACCCACCAGGATGGTAATACTGCTCTACATTTGGCTGCCAGGGATGATAAATATAATCAGCATACCAAGGAGAGTAGGGTCAACTGTGTAAGAGCACTCCTGTCCCATCCTGGTATTGATATCAACATTAAGAACAATGAAGGACTTACAGTCAGGCAGGTACATACAGTATGTCTGTATTGCATGCTACTATATGAATATACATACATGTACAAGAATGGACCACGCCCACTATCCATGTGTGTGTTCCATCACCATAGGTTCTTGAAAGGAAACTACTTAAGGCAGCAGGAGGTGGCAGCACAAAGGAGGTGATTGCACTCCTTGATCGGGGCTTGTTGAGCATTGATGCTACTGATGAGGTAAGACATCTTTTTAAAATTACACCTCTTCGTTATAGCACGTCATCAAAGGGAAGATATTAGCGGGGGTGTGCCCAGGTGGAAGAGAGGTGGAGGTGTATACAGATATAGACGGGGGCATTCATTAATCTTTTTTTTGTGGGGCAGAAGTGCGTGGTGATATATGTACAACAATACTCCACATTAAATGTTGTGTGTACATGAAAATGGTCTCAAAGATATCCTATAACATCTCCACAATGGCTGAACTCAAGGAGGTGAACTTTTGTATTTACAAATCTCTCATGACCCCCTCCTCATAAAATAAGTTCCAGACAAACGTGTATAAACTTGCATACATTTAACATGAAATACCCCGGCTTTAGGTCGGGTACATGTAGCTTTAGGGGAAATATGTATGAATTCTTCAGATGTGTACACATACTGTAGCGTCCGATTTGGCAATTTCTAAGAGAGTCAGTTCTTTATATTAAATCTCCAGCTCAAGGTACTCATTTAATGATACATTGACCTCACACTTATACATGTTGTAGAGGAAATATTGGTTGTACATGTGGGCATTGTTTTGTAACCACTGGTTCTAAGAGGTAGATATCACAACACACCTTACATGTGCATGCATACATGTAGGTACCAGTCCCTCACAATGTTCACTATGCAGCCTCACCTGACACATACCCACCATGGGACCTAGCTGTGGTCTGTACTGTCTGTTAGGTTTGTTCTTTATTGAACCATCATGTGTGTTGTGTCCTTGTACTGACCCTCTGTGTATAGTAATGGGGTTGTGTGGTTTTTTGTATGTGACATTGGTGGTACTCTCTGTGATGTGCACTTATCTTTACAGAATGGATGCACCCCACTGATGGTGGCATCAGGTGGGGGGCATGTTGAGTGTGTGAAGCTTCTATTGGATAGAGGTGCCCAGGCCAACCATCAAATTAAGGTGAGTGCAGTTTTATTGTTATCAGTGATTGCATGTTAAGATGCCTATACAATGTACATGTACATCTATGTTACTAACCACTGATAAACTGTAACTGATTTAATTTTACCATGTTTGGCAATGCTTATGTAAACTTAAAGGGGGGGCGGTGCGTTGATTGTTTTGCACCACTAGTACTAAGAGGTAGACAACACAACGCACACTGAGGCCTTACATGTGCATAGGTACCAGTCCCTCACAGTGTTCACTATGAAGCCACACCGGACACATTCCCACCATGGGACCTAGCTGTGGTCTGTAACTGTGTGTTAGGTTTGTTCTTTATTGGACCATCATGTGTGTTGTGTCCTTGTGTACTGACCCTCTGTGTATAGTAATGGAGAGTTGGGGTTGTGTGGTTTTTTGTATGTGACATTGGTGGTACTCCCTGTGATATGCACTTATCTTTACAGTCTGGACGTACCCCACTGATGGAGGCATCAGGTAGGGGGCATGTTGAGTGTGTGAAGCTTCTATTGGATAGAGGTGCCCAGGCCAACCATCAAAGTAATGTGAGTGCAGTTTTATTGATATCAGTGATATCATGTTAAGATGCCTATACAATGTACATGTACATCTATGTTACTAACCACTGATAAACTGTAACTGATTTAATTTAACCATGTTTGGCAATGCTTCCATGTATGTAAACGAAAGGAGGAAAGGGGGGCAGCCAGGGCCAAATGTATGTACCACATGCAATAACATACCCATAAGTATGTTGTTTTAATGTTTTAAAATATTCATATCTAACCAGCACCCATGGTGTTGCTTTCTAGTGCACGCAACAAAGAATATTAGCCTTCCTGTCAGCACAACTTCCACCTCCTCACCTCCTGTTTACATTATAATTAAATCAGTTACAGTTTATCAGTAGTTAGTAACATGGACACCAAAATTTATGTATGCACATCTTAACATGATATCATCAAAGTAGTAAGTGATGAACAAGATTGGACAATGTCATGGTAAAGTTGATCCTTTTGACCCAACCTGGATGTGCATTTGTACCATACGAGAGGAAAGAACTTGTTTTCATTGTTTTTTAATCACTTGTGGCAAGATAGGGGTGTGTGTAGTGATTGTTGATGTGTGATGTAATTTTAGTATGCAGTGAATCAGAGGATGGTTGCTGTTGTACTTGTATGGAGTGAGCATGTACAT
This sequence comes from Eunapius fragilis, assembly GCA_963681505.1. Classification (NCBI taxonomy): domain Eukaryota; kingdom Metazoa; phylum Porifera; class Demospongiae; order Spongillida; family Spongillidae; genus Eunapius; species Eunapius fragilis. The sequence continues at coordinate 8,606,648 of OY811971.1, read as the reverse complement.
GTACCAGAGACATTGTAGTCATTGACAATGAGGTCATTGTTCACCCACCAGGATGGTAATACTGCCCTACATGTGGCTGCCAGGGATGTTAAATATAATCAGCATACCAAGGGGAGAAGGGCCAACTGTGTAAGAGCACTCCTGTCCCATCCTGGTATTGATGTCAGCATCAAGAACAATGAAGGACTTACAGTCAGGCAGGTACATACAGTATGTCTGTATTGCATGCTACTATATGAATATACATACATGTACAAGAATGGACCACGCCCACTATCCATGTGTGTGTTCCATCACCATAGGTTCTTGAAAGGAAACTACTTAAGGCAGCAGGAGGTGGCAGCACAAAGGAGGTGATTGCACTCCTTGATCGGGGCTTGTTGAGCATTGATGCTACTGATGAGGTAAGACATCTTTTTAAAATTACACCTCTTCGTTATAGCACGTCATCAAAGGGAAGATATTAGCGGGGGTGTGCCCAGGTGGAAGAGAGGTGGAGGTGTATACAGATATAGACGGGGGCATTCATTAATCTTTTTTTTGTGGGGCAGAAGTGCGTGGTGATATATGTACAACAATACTCCACATTAAATGTTGTGTGTGCATGAAAATGGTCATAAAGATATCCTATAACATAAAGTTTGTTCTTTATTGAACCATCATGTGTGTTGTGTCCTTGTGTACTGACCCTCTGTGTATAGTAATGGGGTTGTGTGGTTTATTGTATGTGACATTGGTGGTACTCCCTGTGATCTTTACAGTCTGGACGTACCCCACTGATGGAGGCATCAGGTGGGGGGCATGTTGAGTGTGTGAAGCTTCTATTGGATATAGGTGCCCAGGCCAACCTTCAGTGTACGTTGAGTGCAGTATTGATATCAGTGATATCATGTTAAGATGTGCATACATGTACATCTACCACTGATAAACTGTAACTGATTTAACTTTAACCATGTTTAGCAATGTGTATGTAAACAGGGGCGGGGGGGGGGGCGGGGGGGGGGGATGGGCGGGGGGCGTTTTTGCTTACAGAAGGCCTTTCTTTGTGGTTTGCACTATGATGCAACACCATTGTACATGTATGTGGGTGATAGTTTGATGTGACTTTGCTCGTAATTATTGTTATGTATAGACGTTTCTTAAGCAATTAAACCCCGTAACCCGCAATGACCCTATCATGTATTTTCTGATTCTGGTTGTTATAGTTAGAGCCATGTAGATTGGTTGGCAGGAGCTTAATCATAGATTGATCAGTACAAACTTACTTGTAAACGTAACCGGTGCATGACACTTACTTATATAAGCAAGCTAAAATTGATGGTTTCGTTCTTAAATAGTATTTCCAGAGTTTCAAATTCAAACCTCTGTATTACCACTCATACTGCACCACTACTGTACGTCGATTTATTCTAGTTATGGCCATGCCATGTCCTGAAGTGATTTGTACACTTGACGTGCTTTTGCTAACGTTTGTGTCGTGAGTTACATCATATCTATGGTTACATGTATGCTATCCCGAAGGAAGAAGAAGAATAAGAAGACAACTGAGGAGAAATTTTAGATGGGACTGGGTATGGACGATGGGGATGAGTATTTTTGTTCTCTAAATGTATACAGTCTTGTGACACAGCTACAACGTAAAACTGTTCTCCATCGCTCCATTGCCACTAATAGTGGCTTGGCTGACCTGTTTTATTAATGTCTTCATCATACTGCAGAATAATCGATGAGTGAGGGGTGCGCGCTTTGCGCGTGAATTTTTTTGCGACACACACCCAATCCAAACATACAGTATTGGACATGCAGGCAATCACTTGCGCTCCTGTCACGGACTTAGGTCTTCTCTGACGAGCTCCGCAAGGCTTGCGCACCGAAAATAGCCGAAGTTATAGTCAATAGCTTAATACATGATAACAGGCATAGCATAGCATAGCCTTTAAATACTACTACAAACATGAAATCAGTAGCACCAGGCCTAACTAGAGTTCAATTACAGACAATAGTTTATGGGCTAGCTATACAAGCCAAGTTCACTCTCGCGGATGTAATATCTAATAAACACGTCCGATTCCCCGGGCTCCGCTGAGTTCACAATCCCTCACATCCCTCTCTTCTTCTCCTGCAGCAATGTCACTTGCTGCGTCTTCAGGCCACGTCAACCTAGACAGAGCGTCAGCATTCCCGTTAGAAGCTCCCGTTCTGTGAGCAACAGAAAAATTGTATGGCTGCAACGAAAGACTCCAGCGAGTAAGGCGAGAATTGTGATCTTTAAGCTTATCCATCCACACTAGCGATCTGTGGTCCGTTTCCACGCTGAAATGGCGCCCGAGAAGGTAGGTCCTGAACGCCTCCATGCCCAGTTTGATGGCAAGACACTCCTTCTCGATGGTAGAATATCATTCTTCGCGCGGCAGCAGCTTTTTGCTGAAGTAGGCGATAGGATTTTCTCCACCAGCTGCATCCCTTTGACTCAGACAGCTCCAATCCCCCTATTGGATGCATCAGTTTGCAATACAAACTCTTTATTAAAATCGGGGCTGCGTAAGACAGGGTAGCAACATAGCTGCGTCTTCAGTTGACGAAAGGCTCTGTCACATTCCGCAGTCCATTCCACTTGCTCGGGTGCCGACTTTCGGGTCAAATCCGTTAAGGGGGACGCTAAGGTGGCGTAGTTATGTACAAATCTTCTGTAATAACCAGTCAAACCCAAAAACGCACGGACTTGAGTCTTGGTCCTTGGTGTACCAAAGGATTCAACTGCCTGCACCTTAGACTGTTGGGATTTCACAGTACCACTACCCACAATATGACCCAGATAAGTGCACTCCGCCATTGCAAACTGGCATTTATTAGGCTTTGCAGTGAGCCCTGCCCCCAGTAACTTTTGCAGTATTGTACGAACATGACTTACGTGGTCACTCCAAGACGTACTGAATATAATCAAGTCATCCAGGTAGGCTGCAGTGAAGCTTTCACACCCTTTCACGATCCTGTCCATTAGACGCTGAAAGGTCGCCGGTGCCCCCTGTAATCCGAACGGCATGACTGTAAATTCGTACAATCCAAATGGCGTTGCAAATGCCGTCTTGTGACGCGCCTCCTCCGCGACTGGTACTTGCCAGTACCCTCGAGTTAGGTCTAGAGTAGAAATAAATCTTGCTTCTCCCAGTCTGTCAATGAGGTCATCAATGCGGGGCATTGGGTACGCGTCTGATTCGGAAACACTGTTCAGTCTTCGATAATCCACGCACAGCCTCAACGACCCGTCCTTCTTCTTCACGAGGACGACTGGAGAACTCCATTCACTATTTGAAGGTGTGATTATCCCTCCTTCTAGCATCTCCTGGATCTCCATTTCAACTTTTTCCCTATAAGCATGGGGAATGCGGTATGGAGGTAACCTTACAGACCTTGCCGACCCCGTTTCAATGCGATGTTCCGTCCAGTTTGTTTTCCCGGGTGAGTTACTCATCACTGCTGACAATTCGCAAAGCAAAGCATCCAACTCATCTCTTTGTGCCTTTGTCAGATGTGGTCCAAATTGTGGACTATCTTCTGCTCCAGTGCCCGCTCTTGAGCCATTCCATACTGGTATCTCGTCATCTTCATCCACATCCAAGTTTTCAGACCAGTAACTCGTGCAGACTGCACTGCTGTTGGAAAGGAACTCCCGCAACATATTAATATGGAATACCCTCTTTCTCTTCCGCCGATCGTGCATGTCAATTAGGTAGTTAACCTTTCCAACCTGTTTCACCACCTTATAGGGCCCCTGCCACTGTGCTGTCAGCGCACTTGATGACGTAGGTAACAAAACCAATACCATGGCACCTTCGTTGAGAGTCCTCATCCGCGCATTCTGGTCATACCAGCTCTTCTGTGAGGCTTGCGCCTTCTCGAGGCTCTCTCGAACGATCGTTGTCATCTCCGCCATCTTCTCCCGGATAGACATTATGTGTGACACCACATTTTCGCTGCTCTTTTCCTTAGCCACCCAGGACTCTTGCAGCACATCTAAAGGTCCTCGGACTTCCCTGCCATAGAGTAACTCAAATGGAGAGAAACCTGTGGAGCTCTGAGGAACCTCACGATAAGCGAAAAGCACATATGGAATCAACTTATCCCAGGCTTCTCCCTCCTGTGTGGCAACCTTCCTTAGCATGGACTTCAGCGTCTGATTAAAGCGCTCGACCAACCCATCCATCTGCGGATGGTAAGGGCTGGTACGAATGGGACGAATGTGCAGCAGCCTGTACAGTTCAGCTAGTAGTTGGCTGGTAAAGTTGGACCCCTGATCGGTCAGAATTTCTCGGGGAATACCCACTCTTGTAAACATCTTTACCAGTTCCTCTGCCACTGCTTCCGCATCCACCGCCCGCATTGGCATTGCCTCCTGGTATCTTGTGGCGTAGTCACAAACTACTAGTATGTACCGATTACCTGAGCTACTCCTGGGCAACGGGCCAACAATATCCATTGCGATTCTCTGGAATGGCTCCTCCACAATTGGTAGCGGTATTAGGGGTGCGTGTTGAGGCTTGACTCGGGACGTCTTCTGGCAAGTTTCACACCTTTTACAGAAATCTGCTACGTCCTTACGCAGGGTCGGCCAGTAGAATCTCTGTAGTACCCGATCAGTGGTCTTATTTTTGCCTAAATGTCCTGCCAATGGAATGCTGTGAGCAAGCTCCATAACAACACTTCGACACTGACTAGGTAGCACTAGCTGATCCCTTGCATATGGTTCAGAATCTCCTCCCAACAGCATCACCACCACACGGTACATAAGCCCATCCTTTATTACAAAACTAACCCCGCTTGTACTCTCCTTTTTGTCCACAGCCTTCCGTACGACTCCAAGCGTAGGATCTGTTTCTTGGAGTATTCTCAGCTCCTCCGCAGATATATCCTGTGTATTCTGCATGCATACAGGTGGGTCTGAGCATACCTTTGCTCTGTGTATCCGCCTTCTTTCCCGCTTCTGGCTTCTGCTTTGCACCAATTTTTCTCTCCCACCATGAAATATGGTGTCGTCCAGCTCCTCCCCCAAATTCCATGTCTCCTCTTGTGGCTCGTCCAGCAAGATAGGATTTGGTCGCACACCAGACCGAAGCTCCTTCACTAGGCTGTCTCTCTCGGCCTTTGCCTCCTTTTTGGCCTGTGCTCGAGTTGTAGCCATAAATACTTCTGCCCGTTCAGAAGCTTGGCTCAGTAACATTCCAAGTTCTGGAACATCTGTCCCTAAAAGAACGTCCATAGGAAGAGTGTCAGACACTGCTGCTACAGTGTCTATCGTGTAGCCGTCTAGTTCTACACAAATATCAGCCATGGGATACATGGCCGTGTCCCCATGAGCACATCTAACCACAGCAGATTCTCCCTCCCGAATCTGCCCATCGGAAACCAGGTCGCTATGGACCATAGTCCTGGAACATCCGGTATCCAGCATAATACCCTCTACTATGCGACCGTTAACAGTCCCGGAGCGTTGAAGTCCATTTCTCCAACCTACATGTGCACAAACTAGAATATTATTAGGGCAATGCCTCGATATGTGTCCCTTCTTGCCACAATTGAAGCATGTTACCCCCTCCCGATCCAGTGTCTCCTTTCGGCCCGAAGTATATTTTCCCCTCTCGCTCGGTACCGTCGACGGCAGCCCGCTCCTTCTTTCGCTGTCTCGCTGACCTCTTGGCCATGGCTTCATACCCGTGTTTTCTCGTCGACTCTCCCGCTTTACCTCCGGGTCTCGTTCCTGTTTTCGGGCCCGCACATAGTTGTCAGCCATATCAGCAGCCTCTGTTGACGTTTTGGGTTTCCGTTCTGACACCCAAATTTTCAGGTCCCTTGGTAGCGCATTTAATAGCTGCTCACGGACCATCAGGTCCCGAACCTCCGCAACGGTTTTGCAGTTTTTTGTCCATTTCTGCAAAAGGTCATCTAACCTTACCGCAAGCTCACTTACCGTTTCGTCTTCTTTCTTCACCGTCTCTCTGAACCTCTGTCGGTACGTTTCATCCGAAATATCGTAGCGGCGTAGGATGGCCTCCTTCAACAACTGATAGGTTCCAGCATCCTCTGCCCTCATGGCAGCGTAGGCCTGCTGTGCCTTGCCTGTCAGTTGTGGAGCCAGCTTTACCGCCCACCGGTTCTCCTTCACCTCGTACGCCCGCATTACTCTCTCGAACGTAACCAGGTACGACTCAATGTCGTCCTGCACTGTCAATTTCACAAGTTTAGCCTCACCTTCTTTGGACCCTTGCGAAACATTTGTTCTCGTCTCCTCCACTTGCCGAGACTCTCCAACGAGCCTCGTGAGCATTTCCATTTGCTCGCGCATCAGAGCTATCTCTCCTTCTGCCACTCGCTGTTGCCTCAGCCTCTCTTCCTCGAACTGAGCATCTCGAGACTTCCGATCCTCGAGCAGCACTCGCATCAACCCCTCTATACTTTCTGCGCTCATTTTCTCTTGTTGTACGCTCCCGCTTTCCTTGTAGCTACGTCCCGACCTAGTTGACATACACCGCACGGATAACCTTACTCTCAGGTCTCGCCGTCTGGGTCTCGCCGATCAACTGTCGCTGCGATAGATCCCACCGCTGCCACCAAATGTCACGGACTTAGGTCTTCTCTGACGAGCTCCGCAAGGCTTGCGCACCGAAAATAGCCGAAGTTATAGTCAATAGCTTAATACATGATAACAGGCATAGCATAGCATAGCCTTTAAATACTACTACAAACATGAAATCAGTAGCACCAGGCCTAACTAGAGTTCAATTACAGACAATAGTTTATGGGCTAGCTATACAAGCCAAGTTCACTCTCGCGGATGTAATATCTAATAAACACGTCCGATTCCCCGGGCTCCGCTGAGTTCACAATCCCTCACAGCTCCACTAAGTAAAAAAAAGGTAATTGTAATTACACTTTTTCAGGATACAAACAGAAAATTAAATTAAATAATAATAAGGATGAGGCCAAATGAAAAATGTTCGGTGGACCTTTGCCTCTGCTGGGTTCAAGCAAAATATCTATGGTTCGAGTTTCCAGGCTATTGTGATTTAATGTAGTGGATACAAATGCAATGTCATATATTAGGATAAACCATTGTAGGACAGTAGCTGAACCTACCTCTCGCTCGTTTAGCAGTATTTTAGGCCGTATAAACACGGAGCGATATCGCTAACGATTCCTGCATTTTGTCCATAATTTTTTGTAATTTAATAAATTACGGGGAAAAGAAATCTGGGAATCGCCAGCGACAACACCCTGTGTGAGTTGGGCCTAAGCATTGACCGTTTCATCGCAGTCAGCAAACAAAAAAATAAATACAGGATTGGGAGAGTTGGCAGCTGGGTAATGACCGGAACCGTGATTGCCTAGCCCTATTATAGCTAGTTAGCTGACCGTCTGCGAGTTGATTAACTCAGTCAGCCGCGGCAACACTGGCCTTAGCAAGAAGGTGCCTCATAGGGAAAGAGTGACAATTCCCCGTGGTATATAGGATTTGAAAGCAATTGGTGTTGTAAAGAGCAAGGAAACAAGGTCTTATCAGAAGGGAAAATGTCGTAGTCCTATTTTTAGCACACAAACAACACATGCCCTAGAAATGTGCTAAATATAGGACTGCCAGTTTGTTTACCTTTAAAGGTACTGTACAGTCCTGCATGCAGGACTGTACAGTATCTTCTTTGGTCTGTCTAGTTTAAACCCCTTAAAAGCTCTGAAAGCCCCATCCGAAATTGCTGTCGAGGCAGCGAAAAGGGACCGCACCGCATATATTATAAAAATGCATTACGTTTAAATCGCTATAACCTCCCAACGGTTACCACTATACACTTCCTATTTGCACCACTTCATACTACACCATTTCTCTATGGTAAAAATAAATTTTGGAGTCTTGTATTAGCTTCATGCCAGTGTTGCAATGTCTGATACCCCTTGAAGTTCAAACCCGCAATACATGTATCTTCCTGCAGGAAAATTCAATTCACTTCAAATTTAGTTCATACGTAGAGGGATCCTGTACCTATTGATCTGCCCTGTTTGTTAATTTTTACTTTATCCGTTACGGAGATACAGCTGTGCAAATTAAGTACATCTTCCCCACTTGATTCGTGCCATTGTATGGGATGAATAGTCAATAACCAGCCACACCCACATAACATCATGTGAGTCAACAATGGATGTGCATTGCACAGTAACGTCACGTGATCATGCTAGCCATTCTACAACAACTTATGTATAATGCCGACTAGTACAGTTTGTCGTGTTGTAGTGTACTGTTATTCTGTAGATAAAGCAATATGATGACATGTAACACAACTGATGACGAGCTCGGCTCGCATGATTCCGCGCATACGAGTTCGAAAGGTACGATCATACTGTAATTGCAGTTTCGATGGTGTTGAATGATGATGACTTTGATAGCGACGAGTGCAGTGATGATGGTGAAAGTAGATGTGACGTGGTAGACTTGCCGAGTCCCACGCATTTACTCGACATTATATACAGGGCGGATACAGAAAAGGAACAATTCGAAAAGCGGTGTGTGTGTGTGTGTGTGCTTCCGTTCGATACAAAAAGCGTGGGGGGGAGGGGGCGGTGGGCTTCTGTCCGTCTCTGGCCAGATATGAAAAGTGGTTGTGGGGGGAGGGGGGGGGGGTTCAGCTTTGCTGTCCCTAGCGGAAGAAGGGGAGAAACCCTATATGAAAGTTGGGATTGCAACCCCTAACCCCCTCCCCCCCCCCTCACTATGTACATGTGCGTACATAGTCTAAATAATGTATGCTGGTCACTGGAGCACAATGGAGAGTGCAGCAGGGGCGGATACGGGATTTTTAAGATGCTTAACACCGGTTTAGTGAGAATCGAATGTTTTTTACACACTTTTTGTTGAACTCACTTTTTAGAAAATTAGTCAGACGAGAGCTAACTGTTCCAAACTCGCATGGATCTAGTAACTCAACCATATACGCGATGTTTATCACTATTTGTAGCATTGAGCATACTTTCGCTCCCTTCCAGCATTCGTCTGAAGTGAAATGGCTAGACACTTCCCGAAAAAACAATACACATTTTTCCTGGGCCTTTTAAAGGTTAAAAAACTGCCCCAATGTTCTTACCTCAACAGGAGACATAGTTCCCCAGCAAGGTTTGCCTTTACTTCTACAGAAGCATCGAAACATGCTCAAAGCTTGGGGTTGATGCTTCAATCCTCGACCCCTGACCAAACTATTGCGCTGATAATAATTTTTGGCCCTTCTCAGCTACAAGCAGTATGGGGGCTATAAATCATCCGACTGAACGCAATCTGCAAATCACAGCCGGCTTCAGATCTGGCAGCAGCATTTCTTTCGTGGCCGAACCAGTGACTTGTATTATTAATCTGCTGGGTTTTCAGAATCAGACAATACACAATCCTTCCTTGGTCGACTGTGAAAATGCTATTGGCACAAGTAGCACTTGTAAAATAAATTTCGTCTGTGATTCGTGAATGGAGTATCAGAACTTTTGGGTCTGGGTACCAGAACATTCGGGTCTGGGTACCAAAAATTTCGGGTCTGGGTAGCAGAAGAAAGTGTGTTGTGCATCAACCTGATTCAACCAGGCAGGTTGAGAGCATTTCACTTGTGCTGTTCTCTATTGGGTAACTAGAAACGTCTAAGGGTACCGTCAAATGCGTTCAAAACTGCTCCAGAAAAAAGTGTACTCGGCAGCTGTCGAACATCGATAAACGGGCGACCGCGTCAGTTAAAATCAATACAAGTACGTTACCATTTATGATATGAAGCTAGGAATAGCGCCAAACGTCCTACAAAGAGTTGGGCTATCTGAATATTGTCTATTTGCATTCGTGTGTACACCTACACATATATGTACAGAGGAGCACAAATTACTTACCCTACCTTATCTTTGTAAGTAATCACATCTGTCATTCAAAATTCAATATCTGAGTACACCACAGATAATTAATTGATGGTCACTCATAATTCAAATTATTTGATTGTTATCTGACAAATAAACCGCATTAAAAAAACAAAGAAAACTTTGCGCATGTGACTGGGGTGTACATGTACGCAGAGTAAGTGGATGTGTTGACAGTAGAGGCACGAGCACGGAAGGCTCGAATAATGGAGGTGCAAATGGTGGAGGCGTGATTAGTAGAGGTACAAATGGTGGAGGCGTGATTAGTAGAGGTACAAATGGTGGAGGCGTGAGTAGTGGAGGTGCAAATAGTGAAGGCGTGAATAGTGGAGGCGCGTACGAGCACTGAAGGCTCAAATAGTGGAGGCACAAATGGTGTAGGCACGAGTAATGGAGGCTCAAGCACGGAAGGTGCAAATAGGAAATACATGTACATGTAGGCATGGTAGGGAATTCGAAGTGGCAGAGGAAGTGCAAGTAGTGGTAGAGGAAGTGCAAGTAGAGGTAGAGGAAGTGCAAGTAGAGGTAGAGGAAGTGCAAGTAGAGGTAGAGGAAGTGCAAGTAGAGGTATAGGAAGTGCAAGTAGAGGTAGAGGAAGTGCAAGTAGGGGTAGAGGAAGTGCAAGTAGAGGTAGAGGAAGTGCAAGTAGAGGTAGAGGAAGTGCAAGTAGAGGTAGAGGAAGTGCAAGTAGAGGTAGAGGAAGTGCAAGTAGAGGTATAGGAAGTGCAAGTAGAGGTAGAGGAAGTGCAAGTAGAGGTAGAGGAAGTGCAAGTAAAGGTAGAGGAAGTGCAAGTAGAGGTAGAGGAAGTGCAAGTAAAGGTAGAGGAAGTGCAAGTAGGAGTGAAGGAGTAAAACCTCAAAACCCAAAGTAGCAGTTTGCCCTGAGATGGTGGAGTGATACTAACATGAACATTTAGCATTGTTGCTGTTTTTTGATACACAAGTGATTGAATTTGCATGATTCTTTTGCAATGAACATCATTTTCCTACATTGTACCTGTACACATTTTACTGTACACATTTTACTGTACACATTTTAAACAACCACATGAATGATTTCATATAATATCATGCCCTCTATCACTTTCAATACTCATTTGAAAACAGTATACTACTATAGTGAAGCAATGTAATATGTGTACACAAATTAGAGCATATGACTGTAAAAGTGATTACCAAAAAACAGCATTTGTTTGGTGTACATACAAAACAAACTATGTGGATAAAATTTGACTTATTGAGAATGTTCCCATCATGTTTGTTTTAATCTCTAACTTTTACTTTTATAGTGTTCTGCAGATAACAGGATTATGGGTTGTTATTGCAATTAGCCAAAATTAACATTTCATGACACACTTAACCACAAGTTAACACCACCATAGGGAGTATAGATTTTCACAAGTTGTGTAAAATGCTCACTGCTGGTATGAGATATAATGCAGCAAAATGAATGGAGTAATTTGTGTACCAATATGTATTTTGTTATACAACCACATTAATGTATTTTGTTATGTAAAACAACATTTTCCGACTAATTTTCTAAAAACGCAGTTCGACAAAAAAACATTCGATTCTCACGGAACCGGTGTTAAGGAAGGCTACATGTACCTTACATGTACCAAGGGCCTCCAAATCAGTAATGATAGCTAGTAATGATATTCATTCCTTCAATTGCAGCAGCAGATATTGTGATTATCTTTACTAACCCTATCTATACAGATTACGGTTGGTCGGCCCTGGTAAAGTTTATATTGAATGCCTAGGCACATTCACATGTCGTCATCTGAAGTAACTAAAGCAATAACTGGATTGCTGCATTTACAGGAATAACAATTATAAGGTTCAGAAAAGGTGTTCAGGTGATCTGCAAAGAATAACTATACATGTACATACTACTACACAGCTGTCTGCCATTGGGTTCACTATAGAGAGTTGCCTGTTGTAGTAAATAGGTTTACAGTCTGCAGTAGGGTCTCCTTTGTTGTTTGACCATAATTCGAAGCGGACTTTTAACCCAGTTGTTGGTGTTATCACTTTTAACCCAGTTGTTGGTGTACTGTCCTACCCTCTGGGTGTATAGTAATGGAGAGATGGGGTTGTGTGGTTTGTTGTACATTTATGTGACATTGGTGGTACATCCTGTGATATGCACTTATGTTTACAGAATGGACGAACCCCACTGATGGAGGCATCAGGTGGGGGGCATGTGGAGTGTGTGAAGCTTCTATTGGATAGAGGTGCCCAGGCCAACCATCAAAGTAAGGTGAGTGCAGTATTGATATCAGTGGTATCATGTTTAAATGCCTACATGTATACAATGTACATGTACGTGTACATGTATGTTACTAACCACTGATAAACTGTAACTGATTTAATTTTACCAGTTTAGTAATGCTTATGTATACTGGGGGGAGGGGGCTTACAGAAGGCTATTCTCTTTGGTGTGCACTATAATGCATCACCATTTGATACATTGTACATGTATGTGGGTGATGGTTGGACGTAATTATTGCTAAGTAAAAGTTCCTTAAGCATTTAAACCCCCGTAGCCCGCAGTGTCCCTATCATGAAATATCTGATTCTGGTTTCTTATAGTTAGAGCATAATGTTCATGTAGATTTGTTGGAGGAGCTTATGAAGCTTCCAGTCAGGGCCAATTGAATGTACCACATGCAATAAGTTGTTTTAATATTCATATCTAACCAGCACCCATGATGTTCTAGTGCATACCACAAAGAATATTAGCCCTCCTGTCAGCACAACTCCCACTGCCTCACCTCCTGTTTACATAAGAATTAAATCAGTTAATTTTATGTAGTTAGTAACATGGACACCAAAATTTATGTATGCACATCTTAACATGATGTCATCAAAGTAGTAAATGATGAACAAGATTGGACAATGTCATGGTAAAAGTTAATCTCTCTGATGACTTTACCCAGCCTGGATGTGCATACATTATATTTTGTGTATGCAATACATTTGTACTATACAACAGGAAAGAACTTGTTTCACTTGTGGTGAGGGGTGTGTTTAGTGATTGTTAATGTTTGATGTGTTTTTAGTGTACAGTGAATCAGAGGATGTTTGCTGTTGTACTTGTATGGAGTGAGCATGTACATGTACCAGAGACATTGTAGTCATTGACAATGAGGTCATTGTTCACCCACCAGGATGGTAATACTGCCCTACATGTGGCTGCCAGGGATGTTAAATATAATCAGCATACCAAGGAGAGTAGGGTCAACTGTGTAAGAGCACTCCTGTCTCATCCTGGTATTGATGTCAACATCAAGAACAATGAAGGACTTACATGTACAGTCAGGAAGGTACATATGTCTGTATTGCATGCTCTGTACAGTACTAGTATGTGAATGTACATACATGTACAACAATGGACCACGCCCACTATCTATCTATATGTGTGTTCTATCACCATAGTATCTTGACAGGAAACTACTAATAGCAGCAGGATATGGCAGGACAGGGGAGGTGATTGCACTCCTTAATCAGGGTGTACACATTGATGCTACTGATGATCGGGTAAGACATCTTTGTTATAGCACCCCATCAAAGGGACGATATTAGTGGGGATGTGCCCAGGTAGAAGAGAGATGGGGACGTATACTGATATAGACTGGGGCACTCATTAATCTTTTTTTGTGGGGCAGAAGTGCGTAGTGATACATGTACAATAATACTCCACATTAAATGTTGTGTGTACATGAAAATGGTCTCAAAGATATCCTATAACATCTCCACAATGGCTGAACTCAAGGAGGCGAACTTTTGTATTTACAAATCTCTCATGTCCCCCTCCTCATAAAACAAGTTCCAGACAAACGTGTGTAAACTTGCATACTTTTAACATGGAATACCCCAACTTTAGGTCGGATACATGTAGCTTTAGGGGAAGTACATGTATGTATGTATTCTTCAGATGTGTACACAAAGCGTCCGATTTGGCAATTTCTAAGAGAGTTAGTTCATAACATTAAATCTCCAGCTCAAGGTCCTCATTTAATGATAGATTGACCTCACACTTATACATGTATGTAGGTTGTACATTTGGGTGTTGTTTAGAAACCACTGGAACTAAGAGGTAGACAACACAAACACCTTACATGTGCGAAGGTACCAGTCCCTCACAATGGTAACTTTGCACCCACTTGATACATATCCACCATCGGACCTACAGTGTAGGTGTGGTCTGTAACTGTGTGTTAGGTTTGTCCTGTGTTGGACCATCATGTGTGGTGTGTCCTTGTGTACTGTCCTACCCTCTGGGTGTATAGTGATGGAGAGATGTTACACAGTTACAGACCACAGCTAGGTCCAATGGTGGGTATGTATCATCAGGTGGGTGCATAGTATCTGGGGTTGTGTGGTTTGTTGTTTGTTGTTTGTTGTACATGTATGTGACATTGGTGGTACTCCCTGTGATATGCAATTATCATTGCAGTATGGATGTACCCCACTGATGGTGGCATCACACAACATAGAGGTAACAAAGAACGGGCACACAAACACAAATCTCTACATACGCCCAGGATTTTAGACACTGAGAGCCTCCACTCCACAGAATCCTTAACATAGCATCCTTAGCAGACTCTAACCTCCAATGCCCATGGCAGTCTATCTGGCACCCCAGCATTAGCTGCAGCTGTTGCTCCACCCGCTCACATGCCAAACAACTTGGGGTCCATGCTCAATCTTGGCCAACAACAACCCTCTCAAACGACTGTAACTCAAACCACCCCCTTTTCTTAAGCACTTGCCCTTCTTAGTAGATACAATAGCTCTAAACAAGTTATCTGACGTGTGAGACATCCTGCCATGCTAATATATTTCTGTATCATACTCACAGGGCATGTGGGTGTGCCAGTACATGCAATAACAAGGGATGCCCCTTCCCTGTACTGGTCTGTTTTACTGGATACAATATAATGACCATGCCATGCTCATTAAAGGACACATCCTTACATTTTAGCTTCATCAACTCATCACAACGGAGAAAAGCAGCAAATGCTACCTAACACACAGCAAGCAGCCTAACATCAGAGAGGGAAGGAGTTGGCCCAGCAGCCTCTACCATGGCTTGCGACATTTCTATGGACACTGGTTCCTTCCTAACCTTAGGCTTGCTTAGTATTCTTCTCAAACCCTCTAGCACGGACTGGAGTAATGGTGACTCTGTAGGTGACTCTATACCCGCCATCTTATGCACCCATGCCAGTGCATGCACCACCTCTTCTACTGCTGACCTAGAATGCTTGGCTGTATTAAGATGCTGCATATACAGCGCCAGATGCATACCCTTTACGGGGAAACTTGGTACTATTTCCATTGACTCCGCCCATACCTTCCACCTCTGAAACGCACCAAGGTATTTCTTATTAGTGCTGTCAGCCCTACCACTTAGCACAACATCAGGCAATCCAGCTGCAAGTTGCTGTAGTTCTGGCTTCTGCATGTCTTGAGTTAATGGCCAATCGCCTGCAGAAAACACGTCTTTGCTGAACATCGTCATGGCTACCTGAAGGTCTTCGTATTTGAACTTCTGCTTCCAAAAATATTGATTCACATGCCGCAAGTTTACCACTAGCCGCTTCTTACCTGCCCCACTAACTACTACAGATAAGGGACTACATACTGTAGGGGGCTCAGATGACCTCTCCACATATCCCCCTGCAAGCAACTCGACAACTGCCTTACTCACAAATTCAGATTCGAGCTGTACTGAAAGTTGGTTTAGATGTGAATAATATAGTGGTAAATTTTACAAATTGACTGCGGCAGGTTAATTCCCTCTGGTAAGCATATTTAACACCTCCTGTCATTTCCTTGCCAACTTCAATTTCTTCATCTTTGCATCCTCTGCATGGAAAGTATACACGTGGCTACTGCAATTACCGGAGGGAGCTTAGTTTCTGTCTAATTCACTTTGTTCAACCGACAGAAACGTGTATCTGTATGCATTGTTCAGTGCGTTCGATTTGGTAATTTCTAAGAGTCAGTTCTTAATGTTAAATATCAAGGTTCTCGTTTAATGATAGATAGACCTCACACTTATACATCTATGTAGAGGAAATATTGGTTGTACATGTGGGTGTTGTTTTGTAACCACTGGAACTAAGAGGTAGACAACACAACACACACTGAGGCCTTACATGTGGTGTGTCCTTGTGTACTGTCCTTCCCTCTGGGTGTATAGTGATGGAGAGATGGGGTTGTGTGGTTTGTTGTACATGTATGTGACATTCGTGGTACTCCCTGTGATATGCATTTACAGAATGGATGTACTCCACTGATGGAGGCATCAGGTAGGGGGTATGTTGAGTGTGTGAAGCTTCTATTGGATAGAGGTGCCCAGGCCAACCATCAAAGTAAGGTTACTGCAGTTTTGATATCAGTGATATTTTAACATGTACATCTACCACTGATAAGCTATATTAGCAATGCATATGTAAATGGAGAGGGGGCGTTGTTTTGCACCACTAGTACTAAGAGGTAGACAACACAACACACACTGAGGCCTTACATGTGCATAGGTATCAATCCCTCACAATGTTCACTATGAAGCCACACGTGACACATTCCCACCATGGGACCTAGCTGTGGTCTGTAACTGTGTGTTAGGTTTGTTCTTTATTGGACCATCATGTGTGGTGGGTCCTTGTGTACTGACCCTCTGTGTATAGTAATGGAGTTGTGTGGTTTTTTGTATGTGACATTGGTGGTACTCCCTGTGATATGCACTTATCTTTACAGGATGGACGTACCCCACTGATGGAGGCATCAGGTGGGGGAATTGTGGAGTGTGTGAAGCTTCTATTGGATAGAGGTGCCCAGGCCAACCATCAGTGTAAGGTGAGTGCAGTATTGATATCAGTGATATGTTAAGATGTGCATACATGTACATCTACCACGGATAAGCTACATGTATAACTGTTTAGCAATGCATATGTAAATGGGAGAGGGGGCGTTGTTTTGTAACCACTAGTACTAAGAGGTAGACAACACAACACACACTGAGGCCTTACATAGGCATAGGTACCACATGCAATAACATACCCATAAGTATGGTGTTTTAATGTTTTTAAATATTCATATCTAACCAGCACCCATGGTGTTGCTTTCTAGTGCACACCACAGAGAATATTAGCCTTCCTGTCAGCACAACTCCCACCTCTTCACCTTCTGTGTACATTATAATTAAATCAGTTACAGTTTATCAGTGGTTAGTAACATGGACACCAAAATTTATGTATGGACATCTTAACATGATATCATCAAAGTGTGATGAACAAGATTGAACAAATTCATGGTAAAAGTTGATCGTTTGACCCAACTTGGATGTGCATTTGTACCATACGAGAGGAAAGTACTTGTTTTCATTGATTTCTAATCACTTGTTAGGGGTGTGTTTAGTGATTGTTGATGTGTGATGTAATTTTAGTGTGCAGTGAATCAGAGGATGTTTGCTGTATGGAGTGAGCATTTGCATGTACCAGAGACATTGTAGTCGTTGACAATGAGGTCATTGTTCACCCACCAGGATGGTAATACTGCTCTACATTTGGCTGCCAGGGATGATGAAGATAATAAGTACACCAAGGGGAGAAGGGTCAACTGTGTAAGAGCACTCCTGTCCCATCCTGGTATTGATGTCAGCATCAAGAACAATGAAGGACTTACAGTCAGGAAGGTACATATGTCTGTATTGCATGCTCTGTACAGTACTAGTATGTGAATGAACAAGAATGGACCATGCCCACTATCCATGTGTGTGTTCTATCACCATAGGTTCTTGAAAGGAAACTTCTAGAGGCAGCAGGAGGTGGCAGCACAGAGGAGGTGATTGCACTCCTTGATCTGGGCTTGTTGAGCATTGATGCTACTGATGAGGTAAGACATCTTTTTAAAATTGCACATCTTTGTTATAGCACGTCATCAAAGAGAAGATATTAGTGGGGGTGTGCCCAGGTGGAAGAGAGGTGGGGGCGTATACTGATATAGACTGGGGCATTCATTTTTGTGGGGCAGAAGTGCGTGGTGATACATGTACAACAATACTCCACATTAAATGTTGTGCGTGCATGAAAATGGTCACAAAGATACCCTATAACATCTCCTCAATGGCTGAACTCAAGGAAGTGAACTCTTGTATTTACCAATCTCTCATGACCCCCTCCTCATAAAATAAGTTCCAGAAAACGTGTATAAACTTGCATACATTTAACATGGAATACCCCAGCTTTAGGTCGGGTGCATGTACATGTAGCTTTAAGGGAAATATGTATGAATTCTTCAGATGTCCAATTTGGCAATTTGTAAATCTCCAGCTCAAGGTCCTCGTTTAATGATGTTGCCCTCACACTTATACATGTACATGTATGTAGAGGAAATTTTGGTTGTATATGTGGGCGTTGTTTTGTACCACTGATACTAAGAGGTAGACAACACAACACACACTGAGGCCTTACACGTGAACAGGTACCAGTCCCTCACAATGTTCACTATGAAGCCACACCTGACACATTCCCACCATGGGGCCTAGCTGTGGTCTGTAACTGTGTGTTAGGTTTGTTCTTAATTGGACCATCATGTGTGTTGTGTACTGACCCTCTGTGTATAGTAATGGAGTTGTGTGGTTTTTTGTATGTGATGTTATCACATCTTGTTCATCAGATTTAGTATTGTGCAAAGCGAACAGCAGCTGAACCTACCTCTCGCTCGCTTAGTAGTATGTTAGGCCCTTTATACACACGGAGCGATATCGTAACAACAATTCCTGCATTTTGTCCGTAATATTTTGTAATTGAATAAATTACGGGGGAAAAAGAAAAGAAATCTGGGAATCGCCAGCGACATCACCCTGTGTGTGTCGGGCCTAAGCATTGACCGTTTCATCGCAGCCAGCAAACAATACAGGATTGGGAGAGTTGGCAGCTGGATAATGACCGGAACCGTGATTGCCTAGGCCCTATTATAGCTAGTTAGCTGACTGTCTGCGAGTTGATTAACTCAGTCAGCCGCGGCAACACTGGCCTAAGCAAGAAGGTGCCTCATAGGGAAAGAGTGATAATTGCCCTGTGAATTAGAACACTTGCAAGTGAGTGACCAGAGTAACAGAGCTGAGAGTGGCAATTAATGATGCAATGGAAAGAACAAGGCAAAGGTGGAGTTGGCCTGAGCTGTGGGCGAATGCCAGAGCTATGAGCCGAAGGTAAGTGTAAGAGTCATGTGCTGAGCTAGGGTGAGAGCCAGCCAAACCAGCGATGAGTCTCAGATGAGACCAGAGGTAGTAGTACATAGTGGAGAAAAGAAAGGAGACAAACGAATGCAAAGAGCCCTAAAAGGGTTGTTACATATGTACGCTGAACATTGGGAAAGGGAAATGGATGTATTTGTACAAGTAAATAAAAACATTCTCACTGAGAAAGTTGGTGGGATATAGGTTTTGCAGGCAAATAGCATTCTAGTATACTGGTGTAAAAAGCAAGGAAACAAGTTTTATCAGAAGGAAAAATGCAATAGTCCTATATTTAGCACACTTCGACTAAGGCATATGCTGTTTCTGTGCTAAATATAGGACTATTACATTTTCCCTTCTGATAAAACTTGTTTCCTTGCTTTTTACACCAGTATACTAGTATGCTATTTGCCTGCAAAACCTATATCCCACTAACTTTCTCAGTGAGAATGTTTTTACTTGTTTCCTTAATTTTTTAAACACCCAAATAGGTACTTTTGCTTAACCGATTACCGGCCGTAGGTGCATAAATGCGTCTCGTAATTAACGGCCATAGACGACTCAACCACATACTCGCGTCCAATAACGTAACGTCAGAATCGCGTATGTCGTACGCTCACTACCGACACATAAAATCACAACTCAGTTGTCCAGCTATTAGAAAAGACAATGAAAGCGCCGTATCTAATTTTCAACGTACGTACGTTCGCGTAACTCGTGATTTTTCACGGGACACGCTAGTTTGTATTATAATTATTTATGAAAATTACGGTTAAAAAGTCAAGAGGCGATATAAGGCGCTCGGCCGCACGGCTGTTTCATTCCATTGAAAAGTTGGACATTAGGTCTCGTCCCCATCCCCTACTTGGAGACAGGCAACCAAACCCTAGTTACCGCATGGCACAGGAATGTGGCTTATCCTTCTTTATCCGTACAACGTAAGCTCACTGTGAGTTGATATTTCGGTCAGGCGTCCTTCGAAGACTAAAACAGTATAAGTTTTATCTTTGTTGTATTTACATACGCGAGAAGAGAGGGCCGAGACTACATGCGCTCTATTTTGAGTTGTTCGTGTCAATAGGCTTTTTTGTGAAATCCGCCAGGCCAACTGAAAAAACTCTTTTAGAAACGTGTACTCAAGAGACGGTTGTATTTGCTTCTGTTTAGGGTGTAACGGGGCTTATTTTCTGCGCGTCGTGCCAACGCTTTGAATACGGCAGATTTTTTACGTAACGAAGTGGTCCTCTCATAATGTATGTGTACGAAACACACATACTCTACAGTTTCTCTCCCCCTATCATCTGCCATCTTATCTGAGGCTTGTGCTAACACAGGTGCAGCCGCCCGATCAGCTGAGGAATGCAAGCACATGATGTGAAGTGTGCTGAGCTGGGCTGGTCCTGTGTTCCACTTGCCGTGGAGACCTATGCATGGAGCCTGGGGTGATGAGGCACAATGCACCTTTTCTCGCCTGGCTTCTCTTCTCTCTGTGGGATCTGCTTTGCCCAAGGGTAAGGTTCTATCTGACATTTATGGCCATCTTGACTTCAAACTTACCCTTGGGCAAAGAATACATAGAAAACAAAAAAAAACACACTATTCTTTGCGTTTTCGTTTTCGGCTTAGCTTTTCTGGCCACTAAAACTTCAGTCTGGGACAATTAGTATTCTAGTCTGGCGTAGCCCGACCTTCACCTTCGATTCGGGCTACGCCCAACTAGTAGTGTTCTTGCATATTAAAAAAAGAGTTTGTTAGCATCTGTCCTTTACAACTGATTGAAATGGTTGACCCCATCAGGCATCAGCCCAAATCCTGCATTCATGATTGTACATATCCACCCATTAACTGACATGCATGGTGTACGAGTAGGTGCATCTTTATACTCTCCTTTTCATGCCAGGAAAGGATAGCGGCTGTAATAAAAGCCATCATCACATGTATGCAATTTTTCTTTACTGCTGCTTCTTGTACTTTGCATCTGCACAGCGTGCAGAAACTTATAGGGAAATCAAACACTGTCATTGCGTATGTCTATTGCAAAGCATGTCAAGAACTCCATTGAAAACGCAGCACAGGTGTATTTTGTTTGAGACTCTCGTTTCCACCCTACAGTTCAGTTATGACCACTTACTCCCTGTCAGGACTTTTGGACATGACATTGCGTGTCTCCCGCTGTCGTCGTGCATGAAATTTATACATATGGGTGTGGCGCACGTGCATTATTCATTAGTTACATGGTCCCGTCTAATCGTGTCGTTCGTTCCCCAGAAAATAAGCCCCAGCATGCAGTAAACGCAAAGGTGATGTACAATGATTGCTCTTTGAGTAGGAGTAAGTTTTATAACCATCTGCCTGGGGCGTTTCGAGAAAAATCGGTTGCCGCCTGAGCACTTATGAAAGCAATAAAAGGCGTGCCTTCAGTAGCCACATGCGTGGCAATTATAGGGCAAAGGAGAACTTAGTTTGACTGTGCGTACTATTCTTTTTAAGTACGAAATTGGTTGTGGAACAGCTCAATGTTATAATGGTTGTGTATATTGAATTTGTAGTGGCAAAAAGAGCCTCGTAACGTAAACCACAAAATAATTAGCTCCTCTAGGATCCCAAACACCAAAATACCGTAATGTTCGAATGTGTTCTAATTAGCAACCTAATGTCCAGCTTGAAACAGCCGTGATCAGCAACATGGCGCGGATCGTATATAAGGCGTAATCTACGACTATAAGACATATCATTTTTTAGGGTCACAAACCACACCAATATGAATACACATCACATTCATGCATCAGCCCTAGCACGTGTACAGTGCAGGTTCTGATTATGATTAGTGGCTAAGATTGCATCAAACCCACATGTACGACCTTGCAGCGTGAGTATTAGGTCATTCGCCAAAAAGACGATCATTATAAGGCGCCGATTATGTAACCAGCCTTATAGACGATCCACTGCTGTACCAAGCATGAGGTAAGTGCTATAGATACCATCACCCACAAAACACAATCAATTAATGGCATTAGATATGACGAAACTGGGAGAGGTCTTTGACTCCATGAACAGGGATGAAGACTTCTGTGTTGTAAATATTGACTTCAATAATGCCAGTAGTGATGATAACATGGATGGGGCTGGAAATGATGAGGACAGAGGGGTAGAAGTGGAAGAGGACGAGAATGAAGCAGACTACAATCCTACATCACCACTGAACCCCACATCACCACTGCACCCCACATCATCACTGCACCCACACATCACCACGTCACCACTGCACCAACACATCACCCCACATCACCACTGCACCAACACATCACCCCACATCAACACTGCACCCACTATCACCCCACCTATCATCCCACATCACCATCACATCACCCCACTGCACCCACCCATCACCCCACATCAACACTGCACCCACTATCACCCCACCCATCATCCCACATCACCACTCCACTCCCACATCACTATTGCTTCATACATCACCCCACATCCCCTCTGCACCCACACATCACCACTGCACCCCACATCACCATTGCTTCACACATCACCACTGCACCCCACATTACCACTACACTCCCACATCACCACTGCACCCCACATTACCACTAAACTCCCACATCACCACTGCACCCCACATCACCACTACACTCCCACATCACCACTGGAACCCACCCATCATCCCACATTACCACTGCACCCACATCACCACTGCACCCACATCACCACTACACCCACACATCACCACTCCACTCCCACATCACCTCTCCACTCCCACATCACCTCTGCACCATTGCTTCACACATCACTGCACCCCACATTACCACTACACTCCCACATCACCCACACTTCACCCTACATCACCATTACACTCACACATCACAACTGTGCCCACACATCACCACTGCACCCCCACATCACCCCACATTACCACTGCACCCCACATCACCAAAGCATCCCACATCATCACTGCTTCCGGGTACCCACATCACCTACATTTCCACTGAACTCCCACACCACTGAACCCGTACATCCCCAGTGCCCCACACATCACCACTGAATCCCACATCACCACTTCAACCCACATCCCCACTTCAGCCCACATCACCACTTCCCCCACATCACCACTTCACCCCACATCACCACTTCACCCCACATCACCCCATTCCGCACTTCACCCCACATCAGTACTGAACACATCCAACCCTACACCCCACATCACCACTGCACAACTACATCACTACTACACTTCCACATCACCACTAGGAAGCTTGTGTGAAGAAACATACCTTCAAATGCAGTAAAGCTTTACATTGTGCCATTAGTGGCCTTCAAAGGTAAGTGGGTTAAAAATCAGCTAAGCTTGCACAGTTCCTATAGAAAGAGGGGTATTCAAACAGAGCATAGCATGCGCGCAATAATTAGAACTCATTTCAACATGGGTTAGCGGCTGCCCATCATATTTCGAACTTTTGCGTAAGACAACAACAATTTTAAAAAAATACATAATAGTCCTCTTACTTGGTATTTCGACTGAAAATGCGAACATTCGTGTCATTGCCGAATAAGAACCGATTTCACTGCCTTACGTATATTGAACACGAGTGCCTCGACCGAGAAAGAAACGATCGCAACAAAGCGTAGGTTTTATAATAGAGACTTTACTAACGGTAGAAAGAAACTTGCCTATACATATTTTGCTTCGTTCTGCTTTTGTTCGCATTTTTAAGACGATACCAATTTCTAACGCAATAATTAATTTCGAGGCAGCTACGACAATATTCTACGGCAGTGACCGTACGTATTGACGGATAATTAAATTGGCCGGTAATCGGTTAATTAGATTTGATAAGACCGTATGTAGGATTTTAGGCTTTTGTGTATCAAAGCCTAAAAGCGAGTCCTCCAGCAAATTCTAAAGCTATTGGTGCAATTTTCATTGCTTAAAAGTGTTCCTGTCCCGAGTTATGAGTTTCCAAGAAGAAGAAGAAGAAGAAGAAGAAGACGACTCGCCCATTATTTTTGGAAGGGGAACGAGGACAGCAGTATTTTTCGTTCTCGACAACCACGCGGTTCTACGACGTGAAACAAAAACGAAACTACTCAGTTTTGACTTCTAGATCGATTGCCACAACAAGTTAGACGATCCGATCATCGGGAGCGAAGCTACGGTAGGGTCGCGGGATTTTAATTAAATTCATAGTCGGGGTCAGAACCTATATGGAAGTCTCTAGCGAGACTTCTGAAAGTCTCTAGCGAGACTTCTGAAAGTCTCTAGCGAGACTTCTGATAAATGTACGTGTGCACTGTGTGAGTTCAGTTAAAAATCATTATATTTACATCTATCACCACCTTTGGTCAGTACTGTACGAGATCGGATGTGCAAGTTCAGGGCTTGAGGTGTTATTTTGCCTTTCAGCTAGAGCCTTAGGTCTGAATTAGGTTTAGAGAAGATGTGTATACTTTCTACACATTCCAAAGTTTCCCATTTGGCAATGTCTAAGTGTTCTTAGGTTTATTCTTCAGCTCAAAGTCCTTGTTAAATGATAGATGACCACAGACATACCTGTATTCACATGCATATGTAGGTTTTTAACGTCTGTACATGTGGGCGATGTTTTGCAACCACTGGTACTAAGAGGTGAACAATACATACGACACACAATGAAACATTTACATGTGCATAGGTACCAGTCCCTCACAATGGTCACTAACGAGGTGAACAATACATACAACACACAATGAAACATTTACATGTGCATAGGTACCAGTCCCTCACAATGGTCACTATGCAGCCTCACCTGACACATGCTCACTATGGGACCTTGCTGTGGTCTGTAACTGTGTGTTAGGTTTGTTCTTTTGTTGGACCATGTGTGGTGTGTCCAGCAGGCCCATGCACAGGATTTTAGGAAGTGGTTTCGATTTAGAGTTTTAAATTGTGAAAGGTATGCACTATATAGATAGACTATAATCTCATTTCAGTTAAAAGCCACTTACACTTTAAAAGCATAAATTATACTAGCGTCCACCTCTATTTTATTCTATTGCATAGAACAAGTATAATACAACTTAATACACTTTATAATTCTATATTGTCTTTGATCGGTAGGCATCTACCCAGGATGGCCCTTGAGATGGCTCGGAGAAGGGTGAAGTTTAGCCTGCCATACAATTCACCCAAGACTTGGCTCTTGTGGCAAGAAGAGGTGGTGGCAATGCAGGATGCAAGGCGGGAGAAGGTGGCTTGAGCTTCTTTGCCTCAGTTGCCGTATGTCTCTACAGCAAGTGGGATACAAATCCATCCCAGCTCAGAGCATTTGGAGTCATTGGCTCTGTGCTTTCGCACCTCTGCCTCAAATACTGCTGCCCCCACTGACATGCTTGCCTCAGGTTGCTTATAGTTAGAGCATAATGCTCATGTAGATTTGTTGGCAGGAGCTTATGAAACTTCCAGTCATCCATTTTCCGTTTCTTGGAAAGGAATAAGCGGTCAAGAGACTTGATATGCACAATTTAGCAGATCAACTGCTTTCTTTTTCCCTCTATTCCGGCCGTCCAATATCAAGATCAATGGAGTAAGCAGCAGTGAGCAGTGCTAGTTAAGCCGAAGTGGCAGGGAGAATGGAGACAGACAATGGGGGTGTTACAGTCACATCAAAGGCTGCATGCCTTCCTTAGTCCCAATCCAAAGCAAGTATGTCAGCTGGTTGAGTACGGCTGTGATCAGGTGTAAGACCACTGCCTTTCTCAACCCTCACTACCTGGTGGGCACGACGACAGAATTCCAGCACGAGATCTCTGAGGCGATTGTGACGTGATACCACATCTCCCCCACGCTTGCAAGTGGCGGCGTGATTGCCCAGCCGGTCAAGTGCTGTATCTGGACATAAAGAGCAGGAGGTTTCTCTTGCAGTGTCCACCCCTAACCACCATTTCAAAGCTGTCTGTAGCTCATTGGGGTCAAGATAAAGATCCAGTTCGGTAGACGGAGTGACTAACAGCCAAGATGAAGCATGTGGGGCTGACGCGGATAAAAGACGTGCCTTGTCTGCAGGTGTTGATGCGTCATAAAGTTCTGAAAATTGATGGTCCTCTATCTTCTCGGATAGTGCTCTCTGCTGCATGGGTGATGCCAATATGGATGCCACAGTAACCATCGCAGACAGGGAAACAATATTGTTGAAACTATCAACCGCGTGAGCAAGGTGTTTGTGATCCCTATTAGCAAAACCAGAAGAACAAAGAGAGGCAATGTAGGCAGCCGAAGAGTGGTGAGAAACAGAGCAGAGTCCCAAACCACCATGGCTTAAACTGAGCTGAGCCTGCTGCCATGTCAAATTGGATACTGGGACTGCAGTCACAGGGTGAAGCACTCTCTAACTTCTGCATCAAATATTTGCAAAGGGTCATAGGCTAGACTCGGAGGTGTTGCTCTAGCCAAATGGACCAGCTTACAGTACCCTCCACACATTCTCAAGAGGGTTAGGGCAACCTGAGGATCAAAGCAAGCCACTTCTACCAGCCGTGACAATAGCTTCATGGCCTCAGTACGCTTGGAGGCAATGTAACTGGCGCAGAAAAGGTAATCCCCAATTGGGGCACCAAGTATGATCAGGTGTGGCACATGAGAGACCTTCATACCTAATGGGAACATGGCGATGTCATTTTTGCTGAAAAGCTCGCTCTTAGGCAAGTTAATGTGCAGGCCCAGTGGTGGTTAATTAATGATAGTGCGCGGAGAATAGCTGACTTCTTACCTGCTAGCACACCATCATCCAGAAACCAAGCATTTAAAAGCATTGCAACGCAATCATCATCAGCGTCAATGGCCATTGTGATCTTCCGCAAGACCAAAGAAAAGAATAAAGGGCCCAGTGGATCACCCTGCTGAACTCCTGATTGTGATGACAGATGACCCAAAGGGTGCCACAAGAGGGGATGAGAGCCGTAGCACCAAGAAGCCCATGAAAGGAGTTCTGGGAAATGAATGGCACATTCATCCAGGAGGGCTTGCCTTGACACAAGGTTGAAGGCATTACGCATATCCACCTTCACCACAGCAAAGTCATCATCCTCCCAGTGTTCCTCCATGCATGTTCTAAGGCCATGAATAACCTTCTCTGTTCCTGAAGGGCAGGCAACACCAAACTGAAGTGGTTGGAAGAATTCAGTGGCCTTGTGTTTAGTAAGGGTGCACAAGCACTTCCCTGTCAGCCTCATCAGAACTTCACCCACTGCAATGAGTCTGATATCATAGGCACTACCTTCTTTTAGCTTGTTCAAAGCAGTCAGATTGCCACCTGCTAGGTATTTGGAGACCAGGGGAGGTGCCTTACCTGATGCAAGAAGGGTCACAATGTCCCTGAGGGAGGAACATATGGAGGTGGGCAGAGGGATGCTTGCAGCATCCAGAAGGTGCTGGACTCGAAGACCTGAAGGACCAGCAGCAGTACCCTTGGGAAATGAACGCAGAGCTCCCAAAATGTCAAAATCAGGCTCAATGGATATGGGTGTCCATGGCACTTGAGGAGCCACAGGAGGTGGACAGCTGGGGTGTTTGGAAAGCAAAAGCTGCCATGTAGCATCATTATTAGGAGCTAACCCCGCTGATAGAAGAGTATTGCAAGCTTTTCCAAACATTCCTGCCTTTGCCAAAGAAACTGCTGACTCTATCAGTTTATGTGGGACTTCAGCTGGGGTAGAACTGCTATGGTTTGTTCGAATGGCGTTTCCTTCCGCAAGGTTCCACAGGGTGCCAAATTCATTTCTTGTCCATAATTTGCACAAGACATCAATAGATGTGTGCTTGAGGCGTCTTCCTCAGCTTTTTGAGGAAGGCAAGACACATTTTGGCAACATGAATAACTTGAGCCAGGCTTCCTCAGAGTTCTCTAAAAAATAAAATAATAAAAACAAACGAACATTTATACATAAAATACACAACTGAGCTGGTAAGTGAAGACCTCTGTACTCATCTAGCATATCCCTACGGAAAGATGGCTTTTAATTTGTACAATGTATAGTCGCAATCATATGAAAAGATCAACCGCACTACAACTGTTTTTATTAGTTGATTTCCGGTTTCTGGGACAGTTGGCCCAAAAAAAGTGACCCAGTTGCCGAGAAAAAAAAGTTAAATGAATACTAATTACATGTGTTAATATGATCCGCAAGCGCATGCGTGCTATACAACGTTTGCGCATGCAAAGGTTACTACATATACATGGCATGTGTACACTGACACAAAAACAAACAACAAAACTGAAAACAGTTCCATTAACTTGACTGGTACTTTTGCTATTTAGCCATATTTGATGGTTGCTTACAGTGGGGTTTCTTCCTATCGCTTAAACACAACAAGCAAATGGGATAGACTACAGCATAGCTGTTTTTCAGCTCTTGGATGGTGTCATCATTCACCAGTGCTTCCTCTGGAACTCCACAATAGTAGCACGCCGGAGGAAAGTGTACTACAGGTAGTACAGAGCTGTAGTACTGTGTTTCAATGCAACTAGAACACACAAGAGCTTCTCTGACCACAATTGTGCCAGTATAGGGTGTGTCAGAAGCAAACAGAGAAGCACCACATGTATACCAATCAGACTCTATGATGATATCCAAAGATGTTGATTGTTCGTGAGATAGTTTGGTTTTAGAATAAATGCACTTAGGTTTGTGACATTCACCACATACTATAGCTCCTCTCACTTTACCCCATACGAGTAATGATTTCCTTCCTTTGTCTACCTGTTTTGCTTCTTCAGAAGGACATGGAATAAGTGATGGTCTATCCTTATCTGAAGGATCTTGCCCATAGATATCAAAAAACTTCTGGTAGTGCTCTTTCGTATTGTCGAAAAGAGGCAGAGGGAGATAACTGAGTGAATCAAATACTTCTTTTTGTACATGTAGATGCACTGGATGTTGTACACAGTATAAGCAACTGGCATCTGTGCATTTCTTGACTTGAAACATGTACTGTGAGCATTTACAATGATTCTTCATAAAGCTTTGCAATGCATCAGAAAGATTTTAGAACTAATGGTCAAGCAAAGGATCAAAATTTCGCGCATATTGATATTGCTCACCGTAATATCTTTAGCCATAATCAGATTAAAACTCATACAGCCACACAAGCTATAATATCTAACTGCGCATGCGCAGACCTGGCGTCTCACATACTCTACATTCCTCCACACTAAATTGTCAACCTCACATCCTAGCTATTCAATATCTCTGAGGGGGTTTTCTTATCCTCTGTGGGTATCGACAACTTGGTGGTATTTCCTGGCCTGGTGTTGACAACTTTTCTTCTTGATCCAAGGAGGGTGATGGTAGTGGCAGTGTCTCAGTGCCCTATTCATTTGGTAGTGGCAGTACTGCTGAGGCCTCCGTTGGCGATAGACTGACAACACTAGTAACCGTGTTCTCTCTGGTACCGTCCATTTCAGATAGTGATTCTTCAGACAATAACACTTGCTCTCTGGTACTCTCCAATTCAGACAGTGGTTCTTCGGTAGGTCGTTCAGCAGTAGGAATTAACTCCTCTTCACTCAGCACACTTCCAGGGTCACCCACTTCTTCAATCTGGTCGACATGATGTTTTCACACTTCTCCACCAGTAGTTTGCACAACATAGGACAATGGTCCTTGTCATCCCACCACCACTTCAGGGACCCACTTTGGACCATCCCGAAGATTACGCAACATCACCCGCTGGCCAACTAAAAATTCCCTTGCCTTTGCATGCACATCATGCATGGCTTTTTGCCGCGACACATTTTTGGCCATCCGAGATTCTACATCAGGGTAGAGTAGATCCAATTGAGTGCGAATCTTCCTGTTCATCAATCGCTCACATGGAGCCACGTTAGTCGTTGCATGCGGTGTAGTGCGATAGGCTAACAGGAAACCGGCCAAGCGATGTTGAAAGGTTCTCCCGATATCTTTGGTGCACCTCTGTGCATTCTTCAACGTCTGCACAAATCGCTCAACAAGACCATTCAAGGAGGGATGGTACGGTGCACATCGTGTGTGTTTAATACCATTCTCCTTCATAAACCGTTGGAACTCCTTCGACACAAACTGTGGCCCATTATCCGAAACCACCTGATCAGGCAAGCCATGTACCGCAAACAAGCCTCGCAAGGCTTGAATGGTCAACTCTGAAGTGGTCGAAGTCATCTCAATCACTTACGGCCACTTGGAATGAGCATCTACAACAACCATCAACATGCGCTTCTCAACCGGACCAGCAAAGTCAACATGAATACGTTGCCATGGTTAAGCAGGCCACACCCAGGGGTGTAACGGGGCTACACTTGGTGCATTTCTAACACTCTGACATGGCAAGAATGATTTTACCAACTGCTCCACCTCGTGATCCAACCCTGGTCACCAAACGTAACTCCGGGCCAGAGCCTTAACACGACAGATACCAGCATGATCCTTGTGTAGTTCATCCAGAATAGCTGCCTGCAGTTTCTTTGGTATTACCACTCGTGTTACCCATAATACACACCTGTAGTGTCAACTCCAGTTTTCTAGCCACATACGGCTTGAGCTCTTCCAAAGCTGCAACAGGCCAACCATTCCTGATACACTGCACCACCTGACCCAGAATCTGGTCATGATTAGTAGCTGTTTTCAACTGCTGATACGTGACGGGTAAGGTTTCTAACTGAGTCACATTGTACACCTCTGTGTCCGTAGTGCCTTCCTCTTCCACAGGAGTACCGACAATGGGTAGCCTAGAGAGAGCATTTGCATTCCCGTGACACTCCGACTGTCCATACCGTATGTCATATAGGTAAGCTGACAGTAGCAGGACCCAACGTTGCAGCCTAGCAGCAGCTAGGGGAGGAATTCCTGTGTGTGAACCCAGGATGGTGGTCAGTGGTTTAGATCGGTCAACAAGGAGAACTGACAACCATACAGAAACTGATGAAATGTTTTTACTCCAAACACCAAGGCCAGCGCCTCCTTCTTCAGTTGAGCATAGTTCTCTTCAGATCTGGTTAGTGTACGAGATGCAAAGGCTATTGGTGTTTCCTCCCCACTGGGTAACATATGTGAGATGACTGTTCCCACTCCGTAGCTAGAAGCATCCGCAGCCAACACAAGAGGAAGATCTGTGTCATAGTACACCTACACACTGGATGCTTGTAATGCCTCTTTGGCATTCTCAAATGTTTGACGACACTGGGCTGACCACTGCCATTTCACTCCGGACAGCAGCAATCCATTTAAGGGATGCAGTAAGGTAGCCAAGTTAGGAATGAACTTTCCGTAATAATTGAGCATTCCTAAAAAGGATCGTAGTTCCTGGGTATTTCATGGAGGTGGTGCCTGCACTATGGTTTCTGTTAAGGTGGGGTGACTTTGTAATCCTTCTGCATCAATTACGTGTCCTAAATACGTGACTGTCTTAGCCAGGAACACACTTTTCTTCTTGTTCACCCTCACATCATGTTGCTGAAGCCGATGCAACACTGCCTCCAAGTTGTCAAGGTGAACTTCAATGGTCGCTCCAGTCACAAAGATGTCATCCACGTAATACACAACATTTGGAATTCAGCATGCTGTCCATTACTCTTTGGAAAATAGCGGGTGCTGAGGCAACTCCAAATGTAAGGCACTTATATCTGCATAAGCCGTGATGAGTGTTGACTGTCAGATATTGCTGAGACTCATTATCCAGCAGCAACTGTTGGTAGGCCTGTGACAAGTCTGTTTTCAAAAATGCGCTAGTGTGGCAAATATATCTTCGTTTCGGAAGTGGATACTGGTCCACTTCCAGTGCCGGGTTGACTGTAACCTTATAGTCTCCACAAATTCAAAAAGTTCCATCTTTCTTGGGAACTGGAACTATGGGAGTAGCCTAATAACTGTGCATTACTCTTTCCACAATTCCTTCCTTCTCCAACCGATCCAATTCCTCTCCAACACGTTGCTTAATTGAAAATGGTACAGATCTGGCTTTGCAGAACTTGGGATGAGCATCAGCCTTGACCGTCAACTTTGCCTTGAACCCCAGAATAGCACCCATTGCTAGCTTAAAAAACTCATCATACTTCCTCATGAGTGCTTCCAATCGTCCCTTCTTTTCCATCGATACCTGGTTCACCATTGACCAGTCCAGCTTTAGCTGTCTCATCCAATCCCTGCCTAATAAGGTAGGTCCATCTGTGTTCACTACAAATATGGACAGGGTCCTAGTTTGGTTCTTATGCTTCACTTGCACAGAAATCGTACCCATGACTGTCATCTGCTCTGCAGTATAGGTACTCAGTCGTACCCTGGTTTTCTGTGGCTTCAAATATGGAAACAGCTCTTGGCACACTCTTTCTGGAATTATGGAGACCGCTGCCCCAGTATCAATCTCCATTGGTAGAATCACCCTATTTACCTGTAGTGAAGCTGAAATGAGCTCTCCAAACGGGCCATCGCCATCTATCACATACACTGTCTATACTGCAACCTACTCTGCCTCTTCAGTATCCACCCATTTTGTGCTCAGGGAACCTGGTTTTGCCTTTCTTGCCTCTCTACCTGCTGCAGATGCCGACTGTCCCCTCTCCCGACAGGCTCTTAAAATGTGTCTTTTTTTTTACACCGAAAACACACCACTGAGTCCTTAATCTGACACTCCCGAACCGAATGGTCTGTGGAATTGCAACGATTACATGATACACGCACCTGACATATGGTCCCTGGTCTTGTCACTTGAAACTGTAGAGACTGTTACTCTGCCGACTCCATACTAGAAGCTATTTGAACTGCCTTGGCCAGTGTCAAATCCGCTTCTGACAGCAACTGCTTTTGAGTGGTGTCATTTCTTAGACCACAGACCAGTCTATCGCACAAGGCCTCATCCAAGAACTGCCCAAATTCACAATGTGAAGCCAGTCTTCTCAGTTCTACCAGGAACTCCGATACAGACTCTTCGGCTGTCTGGTCTCTTCTATAAAATAGAAACCTCTCTGCTATGACCAATGGCTTTGGATCATAGTGCGCTTTAATAGCATTTTCAGTTCCGCAAAGGGCTTATCCTTTGGCTGGGCAGGTGCTACTAAACTCCTCAGCACCGCATATGTCTTCACACCAATCACACTCAGAAAGATAGCCACCTTTTTTTCAGGTGCAATATCGTTGGCTCCAAAGTACAGCTCCACCCGCTCGAGGTACGCCGAGATACTCTCATCTTCAACCACAAACTCTGAAATATGGCCAAATGTGGGGGCATCTTTCATCCAACCCTCGTCGCCAATGTAATATCTTTAGGCACAATCAGTGTAAAACTCATACAGCCACACAAGCTATAATATCTAACTGCGCATGCGCAGACCTGGCGTCTCACATACTCTACACTCACTAAATTGGACATCAGAAGCAGCTTCACTGCATTTTCCTTGATCTTCATTGCCATAAATCTCTGACTCACTGCTATTAATGGGTGTGCTATGGAGTCCTTCAAAGCAGAACACAGTTTTGGGCAATTTTCAATAGCTTCTCTAACAGCAGTCTGGGAATTCTTGTTCTTAACAAGTTGTTCAAACCTTTCAGCATAGCATTTCTAGCTAATGAAACGTTTTGTACTGCTAAATTAAGAGTAGAAATTACCCACTCTGCCACATTTTGCCATGATTGGTAAGGCATGTCCTTACACACACCAACATATCCAAATCCAGGGCACAAAACATAGTCAGTGCAGCCACCTGGACAGAGGCAAATGTAACACAATGGTCAGGTCCACTATCACTTATCAAAGCAACTA
Source organism: Eunapius fragilis (assembly GCA_963681505.1). Lineage (NCBI taxonomy): Eukaryota > Metazoa > Porifera > Demospongiae > Spongillida > Spongillidae > Eunapius > Eunapius fragilis. The sequence continues at coordinate 8,572,695 of OY811971.1, read as the reverse complement.
TTGGTTGAGTTGGTGAGTGGAGAGACTTAATCAAGTTAGTTACCTCAGTTGCATGCCTGAAAGCATTTGAGGGTTGTGTGACCTTGTCCTTATTAGTGACAAAAGCTTGACCACTATAAAAAGAATCTGATGATCTTGATACTTTACAGAAAGCATCGTACGTACTGATGAAGAGCAGTAACATAGTGAGAATCTAGATTACTTTTATGCAACTGGCAGACTTGTACTCCATATTTCACTTCAAAACGCCCAGTGTACTGAAGTACTTTATCGGAGTATGGATTTGATGGCCAAAATTGAAAGCAAATCCACTCTACTGAAGGGGAGGTGCTGGGTTGGTGTATTTTTTACTCAACCTTTCAGTTATTACATCACATAAATGGTGAATGGAAATTGCAAAAGGCATATGTATAACCTCCCCTTAGCTTTCCCATTCATTTGCCTTAAATCAAGAATTATAATTGGATCATTTAGCTGTAGAACTGCTTTAGTTACATTTTCATCAACCGCTGCCTCTGATCTGTACTCTGGAGCAGAGCTGTCATGAAGAAGATTTATTTCGATGTATCATTTTAGGAGTTCCTGCTAAACAGCTATACTTGCTTAAAAAGTCTTGACGCACGGCGCGAGAGCTATAAAATGACTGTTGCTGTGTAAGATGTGCAAAAATCCTACTAATAATTGTTTCATCAGGAGACACATCAACAGGGATCTTCCATCCATGTATTAAACTGCCAAGGTTATTGCCATAGGAATACTTATACAAAGAGACATTGAAGTGAACCACTTTCTTCGTTCAAAACGATTATTAGCTGCAAAGTCATTCAAATATACAAAGCCTCATAAAATGGCAAATGCTGCAAATTTTTCTCAATTATAGCATATTTAGATGGTATAGTACCTTTCCCTGCTTTAGCATGCAAAGTGGTAAGATATGCATTTTCTTCTGCATAGTTCTGCTCGAAATGCAATTGGTGGGATTTCATTTTTTTCACATTGAGAGTTGAGATAACAATTATACTTATGAAGTGTTTCTACAAGATTTTCAACATTTTTCTTATCTTTTCTGCGCTATCCAAGGTTGCATTAAAATGTCACTGAGAACATCATAATGGCTGAGGATAGCTGTGGTTCTTTTTCTTTTTTCATTTTTAGTCATATCCTCTGAATGCCAAAAATAATTCGAGATAATGGATGCTTCGACTAGTAAACTTATCATGATGAGGGTCCAAATACCATAACACCTGACTGATCTTAGTAACAAAATCTCTCCCAGTGTCTTTGCTACAGGGCCGCCAGCCAATCCCTAAGGTACCCAGTACACCTATGGGGGAAGGAAGGATCATTATACAAAAATGTATGTGCATGCATATACATATACACAATAAAAAAAATTTAATGCAAACAGATCGCTTATTGTACTGTTTCAATATACTAAATGCGTCCTAGAGGTGTATGTACATATATTGCAATTAAGAAGTCAACACATACTTAGCAGATCATTGTAAAGCTGCTGATCCTTTCTTATTTCCTTTCCGCCTTCGGATGGTGTTATTGTAGGAGGAAGAATGATAGCGTCGTTAGCAGCCATTAATATTTCCAGACCATTTCGAACAGGCGCTGAGGAGGTGCTTGTACTTGCAGAATGAGAGTTATCCGATTCTGAAACATTGATACAAACAAACACTGATCGCACAAGCACAATGGGGCATTTAATGGAACGTTGTGACTGGGATCAACTAGCATAGCGTTGCTTGAAACATATAGACTATTATCGCTACTTTAGATGTCAGCTGCAAATGATTTACGATGTCTCCAAACGTACCTTCAAATGAGCACTGCAAAACGTTTCGTGGAATTACAATAATACGACGACATTTCTCTACAACACTGATCCATAAGAACGAGTACATACTGACGATTCAAATGCTGCAGCCAAGTATACAGTCGCTGTAATTAGAACAGTAAACTTCTAACAATTGAAGTGGCACTATTGTGTGCATCAACAATAGCGGCGTGCACAGTGCTTGTTTCACTGTGCACGTATGTATAATAATTATAGATGACACACCCCTGATATGAATAAAATTTATATATGAGCTTCATTTCAAATGACCCGCCGCGTCCGGAAACATGAAATCAACTTGGTGTCGCCTTATAATAGTGGATATGCGTTAGGGCTACTGATGTCACCCACTAGAAGTGACAGCAATTGTTAAGCTATCTGTAATAGTGTATACATGTACATATTGAGAAACATGTCTTTTTAACAGTTAATATTACAAGTACATCAATACAAGCTGCAAAGCCAATGCATGATACATGTACGTCAATTAACATTAAAGCAATGGGTGCAGCTTTATTGGAGGGAACTAAGGCTGGGTCGGGAGGGTGCTCTATTTTTTTGATGTAGGTTTGCAGAACCAAACAGATGGTGTGCCAAGGAAAAGTAGTCAAATGCCAATGCCACCAAATGTGTGCTGCACATGGGTTTCCTTTTTACTATTTGTTTACAAATTGCTGCTTTTTTGTTTACCAAAGATGACTCTTACTGTTTGTGATATTAGAACTCTAAATAGTTAAAGAATTCATTGTAGCAGCACCTTTAGGTACATGTACATGTATGTTGCATTCAATGTACACCGAAGTCTGAGATAATCATGTTTCTGGTAGTATTTCAATCTCTAAACCAACCCAAGCTGTGTATTTTTAAAACAGCATCATTATAATACAATACAATATATATGAAACAATGATGCACAAAATTAGACCCTATCTCTCAATCAGGTCCATTGCCATGGCTGAAGCACGAGTGTTGCCTGTATTAAGGGCGTGGTAGAATACTAAACTGGAAGGAACAAAAACATGGGTTTTTAATTGACTGGCAAACGATTTACTGAGCTATAGGTTTAAAAACTTTCATTTCAATCATCCACTATGATGGGAGAAAACGTTTGTATCTCTGCAATAGAAGTGTATTATTACTACTTGTGTTGTCCTTTAAAGACCATTGATCGTAAATGGAACGGAACCTAAATAGATTTTTTCTCAGTTACCTTTCGCAAAAACCTTCCTTTTTTACCCTACTTCTGCCTTCATTCCGGCTTTTCTCGCAGAATATGGTTTTGACGTGCCACTGAAATATTTGCTGCTTTTGTCAATCAATAATAGCATTTGAACTTCTTCATTGGAGTAAAGTTTCGGGGGCTTTGCAAAATTTCTTAATGTATAATCACCTAAACTCTGACTATTGTAATCGAGTTAACTGGATTGTGTGGATTGTTGTATGTGACATTGGTGGTACTCCCTGTTATATGCACTTATCTCTACAGAATGGACGTACCCCACTGATGGTGGCATCAGGTGGGGGACAAGTTGAGTGTGTGAAGCTTTTATTAGATAGGGGTGCCCAAGCCAACCATCAGAGTGAGGTTAGTTTGATAGATGTAGTGTGTTGTCATCATCAAAATCCGTTGTGTGAAGAGGGCATATTAATTATTGTGATCTGTGTGTAGAATGTTGTATTTTGGACGTAGCCTGGGTGTGTAATGTATGGATATAGAGTTGTGGTGATTATGTAATGTTAGTGTGCAGTGAAACAAAGGATGTTGGCTGTATTATTATGGTGTGTGCATGTACATGTGTGCATGTACATGTACCAGATTATTGTGATTATTGTGATTATTGTGATTGTAGTCATTGACAGTGAGGTCATTGTTCACCCACCAGGATGGTAATACTTCTCTACATGTGGCTGCCAGGGATAATGAAAGTAATGTGCACACAAAGAAGAGAAGGGTCAACTGTGTACGAACACTTCTGTCTCATTCTGGTATTGATGTCAACATTAAGAACAATGAAGGACGTACACCAATGATGGGTGCTTCGTTAGAATCTCTTTCTGTATTCAAGCAAATGAAGAAATCGTGCAGTGACTTTCCTGCTGACTCATATGGTAAGGTTGTGTTGTGTGGAAACTCAGGAGCTGGGAAGACTACATTGACACAGGTGAGCTTAATCATTTAAATTAGACTAAACAATCCTTGTGTATCTTGCAGTCAATATTTAGTTTGTTAGAAAATTTAATAATTAAATAAAATTTAATAATAATAATTTAATAATAATAATTAAATAAAGTAATAATAATAATATAAATTCGGAGGGGGGGGGTTGAGGTGTGTGGGTGTGGGGTGGTTGCTGCTGTGACTTTGATATGGTGTATCTTGTATTTCCATGTTTATTAGTCAATAAAATTATTGCTCAATTAAAAAATTTTTTTTAATAATTAAATAAGTAATTAAATAAAATTTAATAATTCCGTCCTGCTCATCTTGTTTGTTGCTTCCAGCCATTTCAAAGTTTTGTTGATTTTAGTCAATAATTCCCATGTACAAATTGTAACATTTACGAGCAGTCCTGTAATGACGGTCAACAAGTCCATGCAGGAGTTAACAACAGGAGCTGATTATGTCTGATCTGTTTTCCTATGAAACACTGGAGAGGCTACCATTAAGATATTGACTCATTTTAATTTTTGATGAATTCTATAATGCTAGCAGAAAGCCTTGACAAATCAAAATCTTTGGCATCAAAGTCTGCTTTAAAATCTAAATCTCCTTAAATTTAAATCGCCTGTATTTAAATTATTTCCAGTACCTTCGTAGCTTTAATGGAACGAAATGTACAGAACTCACTCTCCTTGATTAAAGTTACTTTGCGCAGGAGATCATTACCTACCTTCCAGACACTGACTTGCACCAACCGAACTCGCTTGCGATTGTGCGGTTTTCCCGCACAATTTTTACCGATAAATGGGATAGCTAATATTGTTGGCCTTTCTTGGACTGGACATATTTAGGCACAAAAAGTTTCAGGTGCTGTAAGGGCTTTTTGTATAGTACAAATCGCTCATCTCAATAACTTAATCATTGCATCCCAATTCCTGTGTAGATGCGTTTCCTTTTTTACACCTATCTATGACAAATAATGTTGATTTCTATATCTATATTGATAAAAGCATGAAGAAAAGCCACTTCTTGAATAGCTTTAATCAGTATTCTTGTAAATGTAAGTCACTAGTCCTTTTCTTAGTACTACAGCTTATAGAGTATCATCAACATACATACGTCATAAATCATTACCAGTCCTCATCATAGTGTAGAAATGAGAGAACTTGTATTTCGACATTTATACATATTTTGCAATAGTTAAATAATACAATGGACTAAGAACTAGGTTTCGTAAGAAAGCTACCTTGGGTACAGGTTTACAAAAATTACAGAATTTTAATCACTAGTATTCCCATTAAATTTGTAGTGTGTTTGATCATTACGCACATACAACTGAACATTTTATGCTGTTTTGAGAAGTTATAGAAATGAGTTTCAGGAGCAGGTTTTTACAGCACAAGGCATTGTAAGGTATTGGGTATTGCACAGAGCATGTATTAAGGGTGAACACATAGGCTATTTGATAGCTCTAGGGCACCAACTACATTCCACACAAAAAGAAGCGTAGGTAGTAGTTAAAAACCACAACATAATCTCCAATTGCATTTCGTCCTATACAATTTCAATCTGTCACTTTGTCACAATTTTTACTTATTATTTTAGTTATCACTTTTCTGTTATACAGACGTAAAATATTGAAGTACCTTTGATAGAGGTTGGAACAATTTTGTTTCTGGCTCTGAACACAAGGCTTGCATTGTTTACTGGCATGATCATGATAAATGTAGATAAGACAGTTCATATGGGACAATTGCCAAGAAAATTAGGAGCACTGAAGCTATTGATTTGTCCTGTTTGTTATTTTTTACTTCACCTAGTATGTTCAGAACAATTAACTTCGGATACCCACGATCATTTCTTGCCATTAACCTATTATGACCTGGTTCCTGTTACCGAGTACATGAATATACAATTCCTTCCCATGCCACAACCATGCCTCCATAACATCTGAAGTACCAGCTTTTCATTTCTTACAAACATTTAGTTGTTCTGATTCAATTATCAAAATTTCTTTAGCGATGGAAATGCATGGATTCAGTTACCATCACTGTACACAACACAGTATGTACACCATAATACTGACCAAGATTATAATTCATGTTCAACCTAGTCGTGGATGATTGTTGAACAATTGCAGAAGCAAGTTGTTGTGTGACCAGAAACATGCACAAAACCAACGAAGTCTTATTTTATTGACATTTGCTTATGTACGAAAAAACATGTTATGCACACTTGATGTAACCACCTTCACTATCAAACAGTACTTGATCACATCATACATTCATCAGGTGCTTTCTTGCTTTAAGTTATAAGCAATAATCAATCCAAGACACCCAAAAGCCCAAGGATCACATGTGCGTTTTAAATAGTAGGTTTTTTGTATACAGTGGGGTCAAAGTCTCATAGCCTCAACTCTGATTCATAAAGAGTTTGAAATACATGTAAAACAAATTACGCACCATAATAATATGACACAGGTACATGTAAGGTCTAGTAAATTATGCGAAATGCTGAAGAATTGCCTCAGCTGGAAAAGTATGACTGCAAGTACGCGTCAGAGCTAAGAAAGCGAATGATCTATGACCCTAATTCATCCTTACAATTTCTATGTGTTCGAATTCATACTATATATGTAACATTCCATGAAATAGTAAAAGTAAGGTCTGTGTACTATACAATGGTTGTGTAATTTTGTGTGTGAGCAGTATTTTGCTTGTTTTAGTAGAACTATGAAAATAGAGAACATTAACAAACCTCCGTTTTATTAGGTCTTCTAGTATGTGTACCGCTTTAAAAAATTAAACAGGTTTTTGCACACAGTTGTTTTCATAAATGCCAAGGAGAGAACTAGAAGAGTTGAGCCAAAATTTACATAGTTGTGGTGAAGTACATGTATGAGTGGTGATACTGCAGTATGAATTCTGGATAATACTATATAGTATTTGGAAATAAAATCGGCATACATAAATAAGCATAGCTTTTCAATAGCCAGTTTTGAAGGGTCAGAACTGGAGATGAAAATTTCATACACCTATTCAAAAAGCTGCTCCAAATATGCTACCTGTAGGTCAAAAAAAATGAACTGACAGCATCATTGGAAATAACATTAGCAGGTGAAATAAGTATGGCTGGTTATTTAGTATCATCATGGGTGAAGTTCAGGATTGTAGAAATGATCAGTATGAACTTAAGTTTAGCTTAAGGAAACAAGCTAATACAGTTGTATGAAATGATATGAGAAAAGTAGTGGAGTCAAATAATTGGCACCATTGTAATATGTGGTTGACACTATCTACCTTTGCATGGTCAATGTGATGAAAGCAAGTTTCTTGATTACACTAATAACGATCCTGGAAATTTTATTGAGCTGTTGCAGTTTAAGCATGAAACCAATGATTTTTGTAAGTAACTCATTCACAGGTGACTTTGTATGTGTCTGATACTGTTATGCCATTTGATGATAATAAAATAACCTTGAACTGCTCAGTAACGTGCTTCCAATATCCAAATGGCTTTCTAATCAGTCAGGCACAAAGAGCAAGCAGTACACACCATCCTCGGTAACAGAGTAGGCAAGCCCTGGGTCATGCCAACTATGCACAAATCATTGTAGTTATACTATTGCCATCTTAATAATAATAATAATATATTCCATAATGTGAGTTATTCAGTAGGAATGGTAGTGCATTGTTCCCACCAGAGGTGAAAGTATCCAACTCACCACATTTGGATGTCTTTGGTGTTCCAGTTGGGGACTTCATCCACTGTTCCCGGGTCATTTCTGAGAAATGTGCTCAGAGCAAAGTGCTACTTTCGGCTGTAGCGGATGTCTTGTGGTAGACCTGCATGTCTCCCTATCTCTGCTTCGTATATGTGGAGGTTTTTGTAAACTAATCCATCTGGCCAGAGCCACTCCACCTAGTCTTTGTGTGGACAGTTTGAAATACGTTGATGATGAAGTCAGGAAATGCTTTGCTTCATGTCTGGCTTTATCTATCCCTGATAGTAATTGGAACCAGGCACAGCTTAGCCTCAGCTTTGGTGGGTTAGGGCTCCGTTCCCTTGCACTGCATGCTCCAGCTACTTTCACCTATTCTTTGGCAGCCTCGGGGTGTGCTAGTTCTGGCAACATGCATATAGAGAAGGCTGTGGTGTCTTTCAACAATCAGGTCTCCATGCTTGATGTTATAATAGTTGACACGGTCCTAGCAGTCCCTCCACATCAGCATACTTTGTCCAAAAAGCTGGACCATCAACTATTCCAGTATCTCCTGTCCTCGACTTCCCCTGTAAACAAGGCACGTCTCCTATCTGTGTCTGCTTCACATGCAAGTTCCTGGATCTCAGTGGTCCCTTCTACGAGCCTTGGTCATCATCTTGATCCTGCTGAATGTCAAACAGCCATCAAATGGTGGCTTGGCCTGGACACATCCTGAGGCTCCCTTTGTCCTTTCTGCTCTGGCATCGCCTGGACCCTCTTGGACACCATGCCATCTCTTGTAGACATGGTGAGTTTGTTGTTCTACGTCATAAACACCTCCATGACACCATAGCCAACTTCTGTCACTGTGCCCACCTTTCGGTGGAAGTGGAAATGGGATATGGGCTATCCCCAAGTCATTCTAATTCCTGTCCAGCTGACATTCATGTTCAGGGCTGGGATAGGGGTCGCCCTGCAGCCTTTGATGTGACAGTGACCTCTCCTCTCACTCCAGCCATCTTGAAGGAGACTAGTGCCTCGGCAGGTGCTGCAGCTCACATCGCTGAAACTAGAAAGCACTCAGCCAGTGATGCCATGTGTGAGGAGTTGGGCTGGGTGTGCATCCCATTGGCTGTGGAATCCTATGGCAATTGGGGGATGGAGGCTCATTCCACTCTCAAACGCTTGGCCTCCCTGATTGCCATCTATGAGTCATGCATAATGGCTTCGGTGTCGTCAGAGCTTTATGGCCACCTCAACTTATCTTTAGTTAGGTCAGTAGCAAGAGCCATAATGGGTAGGGAGTCTATGGGAGTGGGTTGTTAGGCTGTTTATGCATTCATAATGTGTAGATAGTGTGTATTAGTTCTATTATATACTTTTACTCGGTGTGTTGATTCCGTGCATTGTATTCCTTTGAAAATTTATTATAATAATAATTTATGTGTACATTACACAATGGCAAGTAATGGCATAAATGAATATCCACTAATATACTGCCAGTCCTAAAATGGGTAACATTTAAAAAATGGAGACAAGTCTACATTGCTGAGTTTAGACCTAAATATTTTTTCGGAGGATGATACTGTAACCACAGAGTCTGGTAATGAATTCCAAATGTGTATAACCCTGATTGAGAAAAAGTTTGAGCGAAAATTATGGTGAGGTAATGACAAAGGACTAAGTTTGATTGAGTTCCCTCTTGTACTGTATGGTGACAAATTGATACGAAAGAAAGCTGATGCATCAAGATCTGCAAGGTTTTTCACAATCTTGAAACACATAACAAGGTCAAAATACACTCTACGATACTCCAATGAATGAAGACCTAAAATAGCAAGACGATCAGTATAGCTCATAGTAGGCAGCTTTACTCATATAAAAATAGTTCTGGTGAAAAAGTGTTGAACTCTTTCAACACATTTAATGTCTTGTATGAGCCACGGATTCCACACTGGAGTATTGTATTCGAGAATTGGTCTCACATATGAAATGAATACTTGACAAAGCATTGAGATGTTTAGCGTTTGAAGACCTTTATGTAGAACGGAACACCTTTGGAAAGCCTTTGCAGCAATAGATGCACAATGTAAGCTGGGTTTAAAATCAGATGTAATATGAACACCTAAGTCACAAATATCAAAAACCATATTTAGCAGCACACCAGCCAGGGAGTAAGAATTGCTTGCAGAGTTATGTCCAAAGGATATTACACTGCACTTCTGAAAAGCAATATTAAGCTGCCACGTTTCAGACCACATACAAAAATTCGACAAAGACAGAGACAAAGGTGAGGATGAATCAGAAGAGTGAGTAACATAGAGTTTGGTATCATCTGCAAATATTTTAGCTTGAATAGGTGGCACTAAACAATCAGGAAGGTCATTGATATAAATGGGAAATAATAGGGGTCCAAGCACTGATCCCTGAGGAACACCTCTGGTAACAGGTAGGGAAGAAGATAAAGACTGATCAATATAAACTTGCTGAAAACGATTCATAAGAAATGAAGATAACCACCTCACCAAGAGGGGAATAAACCCATAGCACTCTAGCTTATATAGCAGCTTTCTATGAGATAGAATCAAAGGCTTTAGCAATGTCTATATACACAGAATCAATTTTAGAACGAATATCAGTATGGAGAGTCCATTTATTAAGTGTGATTAGCAATTGGGTACAAGTAGAACGCCTGGCAAGAAAGCCAAACTGATCTTTGGAGATAAGGTATTCTTGACATCAGCCGTACTAGAGAACATGATGATGACTTTTCATAACCACTACCATTACGTGACAAAGATACATTGCAATAAATCCCTAACATGAGTGAATCTTATCTTATCTGATCCTGAAGAAATCTTGTTTTTAGGTTTGAAGAGTGTTATCTCTGTTGTCTGAGGTTTCTAATAATCAGCAGTTGTACTACAATGTAGCTATTATTCAAATATGCTCTAATTGATTCTACAGTATATTGGCAATAGTTTTGCTAATTGTCTTCATGACACTTCAAATCCTATGTAGAGCCTACTAGTGTAGGATTCAACACAGCATTCACAACTAATTGCCTTTTTCCTTCAAGCTTTGCAGTCAGATCAACCACTTAAATCACAGAGCAGGATTTTTTAATCCATAATTCTTACAAACTCCAGTCTACATGCAGATAAGAATGCGCTGTTTTATCTACTACCCAATCCTACTTTAACATTCAAATCAGTTGTAGTACTTTCCGAAAATGCCATTCAGTGGGGACATTGTGATCAAAACACTGTGCACCAAGTTTAATACACGCCAATAAATTGTTCATTGAAATGTACACAAGTGCAGGCCACTTACATGGGTAACCATGAATAAATAGAAATACAGAACCACAGCACTCATTCTCCCAATATCATCAAACCCTACTGACTTCTCCAAGCGTGTAATGACATTAATTGCTCATGCATGTGTGTCTTGTATATGTACATTTACATGTAATCTCTCCTAACCAAAGGCCATCATCGATCTGTCTAAACCAAGGTTAACTCATCTGATGAAGGTGAGAAAAAATACAATACATGTATATGGTTGTGATGTGTCATGATCACTGATACATGTAGGAGTGGGTGGGATAATTCTAACAATCAAATTACAAGTGCAGAGAAATATTATGGTTAATGTTATATCACAGTCTACGCATAGACGCGTATAATCTACATGTAGATGATTATATATAGTGTTTTATAGCACAGTTTAAAATTCTAGAGTAAAGTTTAGAATCGACCTACATGTACCCTAGTGTTGCTTACCCTGTATGTACTCCAACAGCTTTCTTAACTCCACAATGATAGTATTGTGAGGTGTGGCTTTCCTTGTTGCATGTCGGTACTGTAATTACTTCCTGTGCATGAGCATGAAAAAGGCAAACCTTTTATCTGTATCCTCGAGTGTACAATTCTACCCCCAGGATGGTGGTAAGAACAATAAATGTTAAGGTTTCTACAGTCATCAGAGGTGGCTAAAAGCGTGGGGCATTTGGCACCCATTATTGAGTTCTTTATGTTTTAAGGAACTTGGTAGGAACACGTGTTACCTGATCAATTACAGATTCCGCCAATACACAGCAATAAACATGAATTTAAGCTGAAGATTAGAAATTTTCAATTTTAACTATGTGAAGCATATGGAGAGTTGTACAAGATCTTAACCTGTGACTATTATATAACGTCCTAATAAAATTGCTATATCTTTTGAACTGCTGTTAAGTTTATATTATCAACTTCCTATTTTCAACACTTTATGCTACACCATTTCTATATGTGAAACTAGAATTTGGTGTATTTGCTCCTACAGGGCTCAAGCCGGGAGTAGGGGTCACGACCCCCCCCCCCCCCCCCCATCATTATTAAGGTCACCCTTGTCCCGCTGTTTCTTTAAGGAACATAGCAGACCACATTGATTTGCTTCAATTTGTGTACACTTGTTATCCATGATTCCAATGTGTTCCCTAACATCAGAAGCCCAATGTAGGAGGGCACTGTCTCTTATATATGTACATTAAATTGCATAGACAGGAATATATTCAAGAAATGACGTGAAAGTATGCAATTCTAAGAATGTGTCAGACACCTAACTTTTTAATGGGCATCTATGAAGAGGGGGGGGGGGTGGGGCAAAGAAATCTGTATGGACCCTATTGTCCAATACTGTAGAGCTTAAAGTGGAGTTACGAATCTCCTTTTAAAATAAAAATCTGACTTAAGAGAAAAAAGAAATGATGGATTTAAAAACGAGGGCGTAGGGGGTACCACCTACGCCCTTACATTTTATCGCATTTTTGTATCTTTTGTTTCACTTCAGATTCATGTGGTTATAGCGAGGGTTTACAAGTTGTACTTGGGTCCTAACTAGCTACTTTCACTGCAAGGAATCGATCACTAAAGCGAAACAAAAAAGAGTAAGGGGCGTAGAGTGGTACCCCCTATGCCCTCTTTTTTAAACCCCCCCATATGTAGACTTTATTTTAAACGCAGATTCGTAATTCTCTCTTCATGCTCTACAGTATTGGTATTGGACGATGGGTTCCCTACAGATTTCTTTGCCCCCCCCCCCCCCCCCCCCCCCCCCCCACTCGTACATCTATGAAACAACCATTGGAATTTATTTCTATACACCAAAAATATATTCAGGCAATTCACTGTTCTTTTTATAAAGGTTACTGTGAGTAGATATAATGATTTCAGCTTTACATCACTTTCCCCTTGCCACAGATAAAAAAGTGTTATGTTTAAATGTTTTTATCTTTCTTAAAAATGAATGGTTGTGCTGTAAATAATGCATGAGTTATATTACTTCCTTGAATATATGTACAAACGAACATCCAAGGAAGGAATCTTATCATTTGAAGGGGTCTGGTTATCATTTGAACATGAGCCATTTTTGGAGGGGGTAATACTTTAATATTTTTTTATAGAAATACTTAGGACGGCAAGATGCAATAGAACCACTCACTGCTGGGATCATTCCCCATCAAGTTGACAGTTCCTACAGCAATATGGTTATCTATGACTTGGCAGGACATCACCACTACTTTTCCAGCCATTCCGCCTGTTTGGAGGCCATCTCTCTCAACAGTCCTGCCACCTTCCTTATCCTACAGGATCTAAGGAAGGGCTTTGAGGCCATCACCAAGGAGCTCTACTACTGGTCTACAATGATGTTGGAGTGTGTCACAAGTGTCCCCAGACTTCATCAGTCGTAGTAGTGGGCTCTCATGCTGACCTTCTAACACCGCAGGAGGTGACCAGAAAAATGAACCACCTACAATCAGTGGCTAAGGCAGCCATTCGACATCAAAAGCTTGTGAAGGTTGTATCCTTGAACCTAAAAAATATGTACAAGGATGAGATGGATCAGTTGATGAGCCTGCTGCATGAAACAAACAAAGAAGTCATAAGTAGGTGTCCGTCTATTTCCATGATGTGTCACATGATACTTGCTTTTTTCAAAGAGAGGCTACCACCTAATGTGTGTGCCATAACCCTCTCTGACCTTCTTGAATGTCTAAAAGGTGATCGGGATAACCTCATTGATTCTGATATCTCTGATATCATCCCACATCTATGGACCTTATCAGAGAAGGGTTTGATAGCCTATATTCCATCTAAACCCCACATGAATAGCTGGATAGTCCTTGACAAAGAGAGCATCCTTAAGCGAGTCAATGGAGCTTTGTTTGCAGATCCCTGTCTTAAGGAATATGCCCAGATAGCTAGCAATACTGGGATCATACCTAGAGCAGTACTTGAGAAGACATTTCCAGAGTACAACATTGATATGATAACCCAGTTTATGATTCACTTTGAGTTATGTCAGATAGTTGACCTATCACGAGTTGATACGAACATGGCACCTGAAGGCTCACCCAGCCCAGACCTTGGTCCCCTCCTCTTCTTTCCAGCTCTGATACGTGTTAATAAACCAAGTAGTGCCACAGTTTCCAGTAACAGTTTTGGTTGGTCCTTAATAGTCAGGTCTCCCAACCAGTTCCTCACCCCTCGCTTTCTTCATGTCCTCCTTCGTAGACTGCCCTTTGAGTTTGCTTTGCCCACACTACAGGCCACACCCCTCCACTCCCACATTAGTCGTCGCTGTGATGTGTGGAGCAGAGGTATAAAGTGGCTAAGTGAGGAAGGGGTGGCCACCATTGTTGAGATGGAGGAGATGTTCCAGTCCATCTCCATGACCATATCGTCCTCAAAAAGGACGCACCCACAGTACCTTGAATTAGCACACTCTGTCCTTGCAGTCATTAAGAAGGCATGTCAGGAGTTCTGTCCACATGTAGAGGTGTTAGAGATTATCTCATGTCCTCATGAAGCCATCTCAAACCAGTCTGATGGCACTAAGGTAGAGCTGTCCTTTTTAAAAAGGGCCCTTCTTGAAGCGAAAGTGGCTGTTGTTGATGTGAATGGTCAGAAGCAAGTGATGATTGAAGAATGGATGAAGATAGAGCCATGTCTCCCATACCTTGTTGGAGGTGAGGCTGTTGGTAGGTGTGGCTATATGTGGGTAACCTCTCCTTTGTCATGCAGTGTCTCCTTCTGTGGTCACCTCCTCTTCTTCCCAGCTATTGTCAGAGCTGGTTGGCCAAGTATTACCACTGTTGGAAGGTTAGCTCACTACAATAAGTAGCAAGTGTTGTATGTATTACATGTCACACCACACATGTTCTGACAATTATTGTACAACCATTCAGTATGTGTGGAATTCATGTACATGGGAGCAGGGTCAAACCATTTTTTGCTATGAGTTGTGTGCTGCCGTACATGTGTATGCATCTCAATGTTATCATTTGCCCCTCCCACCAGGACCACCTACAATGCAGGAAATTTTGTCTTTCTCTGCTGAGAAGGTCAACATAGCTATTAAAGTTGGAATTAGGTACTTAAAGTTTGGCATATTTCTTCTTGAGGACACAAATGGAGACATAGTGAAAGCATTGGAAAGGGAGCATCATATGAATGTTGAGGAGATCAATATGGCCATACTCCATAAATGGCTTCAGGGAAATGGTATGCAGCCTGTAACCTGGTCAACTTTGATTACTGTCTTACAGACAATTGGAATGTAAAACTGATTATTACAGCAGTGTTCAATGTTGTAGTCAAATTCCTTGTACATTATATTTGTATTTTTTTTTCAAGCATAATTTGTATTATGTAGTTTTGTTCTGTTAATAATTCCCTTAATGTCAGTTGATGGTCAGGACCAGGTTTTAAAATGATGTTACACTAATAAAGAATTGGGGTTTTTATTGGAATAGCTTGGAATTTATCTCATGTCCATAGAGTGATGGCTTAATTCATTCTTTGCCATGGATAAGAGGTGATGGTCACTCTGTATTAATCAAGATGTCTTGATTCTACCAACAGTGGAGGACAGTTTATTTTGCATCCACAATTGTTGTGGATAATAATTCTTCCCCTCATAACATTCATGTATTTGCAGAAGCATAATATGCCCACTAGCTGAAAAGGGGGGAGGCCGGGGCCTTATGTGAAATTCATGGTGGAGTGCTGTTAACCTTGATCCAGGTTGATGTGATTTGGATACTTCACCACGTATACACTCATGGATCAGTTCTGCTGTCATCATTTCCCTCATCATTCCTTCCATTGGATCAGGTTATGACCCCTCTGTGAATCATCATGTGACCACGAGCTCCCCAGCACCTTTGACCCTCTTGAGGATGTAGAGCAAACCCACATCATTATTCTCCATTTGGGATTGTGGCAGCGAAAGGCACCTATGGCATTTTTTTCAAGTTTCATAACTACCTATGTCCTCTACAACTTCTTTTTTATGCAATTGAAATTAGACAGTCAATCATGGAGTTACAGCTGCCTGAATTTTTTATTACGTGTACATTGTAATTGCATGTCAACATTGATGCATAAAATGGGCTGGGTCCCTTTTCGCTGCCACGATCCCATTTAATTAATATGGTGGCCAATTGCAATGTACATGTGTGCCACTTAAACTGCACTCAAACCATTAATTTGTCCCTATAGGTTCAGCTGCCTCAGAGCCACATAAAGCAAGGTTATGCATATATGGTTGTATATGTATAATTGTTGAAAACACCAATCTGCATCATTGCCGAGTGGAAGGTTGAACGTTCGTAAGTGGGATGGCTAAAAATGTTGGAGGGCATTCATGTTATGAGTTAGCAGCATATCAAACCACATTTTCTTCATTTACACATGTTGATCATGGAAGGGGTATTTCTGCATTCCTGCATCCACTGCAGAACACAGATCACCCACCCTGAATTTGAACTATTTCACCATATGACTGGGATGACAACTTGTAAGGATGTGTTATATACTTGCATCAATCAAATCTCTGTGTTTCTGCAGGATCATATTTAGCTATGCTCTATAGATCTCTCACACTTATTATTGTGGTGCATGCAGCAGCGGTTGGCTGGACTGGTCTCCTTTATATCCTGCTTGTCAATGGGGTGGTGAATCAGGAACTACGATAGTAGTTCCTATATAGGAATTGACCCGGGTCGTGAATATCATTTTTTTAAACGCGACCAGCGTATAACTCGCGTAGTAAGAAACGGATAGTTTAGCTCTTTGTTCCTATCGATCCAGAAGGCAAAGGCGGTCATTTTAATGCTTTGTTCCAGTCTTCAAACTGTTTGCTTTAAGAAAACAAAAAAAGTTCGTGTTTACCTCATCCCCATGCCAATTCTTCTCCGTCGTCGTCGTCTTCTTCTAATTCTCGGGTGAGTATAACTCCGGATAGGAATGGTTTCAAATAGCGCCAATTTTACCAATCGCTTTAGAATCTCCTGGAAGGCCATCTTCAAGTATCAGGTGTATGAATAAAGCATAAAACTGACATACGTAATCATTATGTGCGTAGTGTTAAATAGAAGGTTCCCATGGCGACATTTACGTATATTTAGAATTGTGCAAGGGTAATGAGACAAAAATCCTATATTGAGCACGTGTAAATGCCAAAAGAAGTACTAAAATAGTCTCATTACCCTTTTCTCAAAACCTTGTTCCCTTCCTTTTAACACCACCATTGCCTCCAATTCCTATATCCCACCAACTTTCTCGTTAGAGAATGTTTTTCTTTACTTGTATAATATGATAATCTGCTGTTCCTTGTGTTACTTTGTTGGTTACCATTGCAATCCAACAATCAATCTTTGGGCTTTGTGCACGAATGATCTGAACTCTTGCTGGCCATTCTATAATCATAGTTTACTGGAACTCCAAACATCCTCTTGCCAGCTCAAGTTTCATCAGTCGAGAGAGAGATACAAAGCTGTGCTTAACATATTTGAGTGGAAATGTACTGTCATTACACCTTAGTGAGAGGTTACTGATATCAGTATATTTCATGTTATGGAGAAGACATGCAATATGGTGACTATGTATATTGGTAGAGCTATACATGGTACTTTATGAATGATGAACTACACAATGCGGAGTACATATTAATTAATACAAGATGTTTTGAAGTGTGGTGTTGTCAACATGATGAGTAAGGCACATCATTGATCCAGCATGACCCAAATGTACCATGGCAGCGCTGTAGCCTTAAACTAGTAAAGTTACGAATTATTTTTTCCAACAAAGATTGATTGTTTGGTTATTTTGAAGACGCGCAATGATATCCTCTAATTTTCTTACAGCTCACTTACAGTGGCAAAAGCACATGCATAAGCATAATAGAAGCAGCAGAACAATTTCTCAAGGAACTACGGAGATCTATTGCGCATATTCATCCATTAATATCGTAATTATTAACCACGTGCCATCGATTGTCTAGGGGTTACAGATTCAGATGCGGACTTTGAAACATATGGACGTAGGCTGCTGAAGCTGGATTACTAAAAAGGATACGACCATACCATGGATGAAAACGCCCTCCAAGGCCTCTTTGATAACTGCACACCTGGGCAGAGACAACTGGTACGTGCGCCTGCTTGTTACTACTTGTAGGCCTAACTAGGAAGATAGGGCTGGCTGGGCGCCTAAAGATGTAAACCAGAAGCCCTCGATCAGCTATTTGTAGCCACACATAGATGAGGTAAAAGTTGGAGCAATTAATTTGGGCTCAATATGCTTACATGCAACGGGTTACTTCATGTAGCTGTGGTCTGGGAGGAGTCCTTTACAGTAAAGGCAGCGCGCAAAGGCTTATGGTTGTCGATATCAGTTGTAGTGGTTCAGACAAGTTTGAAGAGTTCGGTGCCTTCTACGTACGTACATGTACGCGTGCAAGCACTCCACGTATACTGTGTGTGAGCGCTGCTAGATGGTCGAGCACTTGGTATGTCGATTACTGTATTCGTATTTGTAACAGACATTGCGCTACTTCGAACAACTGAAGCTTTCCTCAGATGGCTGGAAGACCTGTGCTGCAGACTTCACCCAAAAACGCCACAGGTACCACCTACCTTCATTGATAGTGGTTTGAAAAGTTCTTCAAGCCACCAGCATGGATGGAGAAGCAATTATTTATGTTTACACTTGCTAGTCCCCCAACTACATGTTTTTTTTTTTCAACATATTATTTATAAAAAGCTCTCTAAAGGAATTAATTAACTGTTACTAGGTTAGTACATGCATTATTAGTTTCACCCCCCCTCCTGCATGTCTTTTTTGACGCTCGCATCTAATTAAAGTATTCATCTCTCGTGAGCATTGAACTTGGGCTGTTTGAATAGATGAAGTTTAAGTCTAGGGCCTCCCACATTTTAATGATTAATTAACATTGAAGTTATTAAGTAATGCAGACATTTAATCTTGAGAGGCTGGCTAGGAGAACAGAGTATATAAGCATAAGTGGTGATTTAACACAGCATTCGGTTATTTTAGAATAGCATGCTAAAGCACTATTGTGGTACTTGTATGTATTTCTTCCTTATCATGTGCTGCTTTGCAGGGAAGATCAGGTGAAGTTTTTCTGCTTGCAAGTGATGGAGTCCTATATTCGAGAACGCTACTGCACAGGTTCCAATGATGACTGTCAATCATTGCGGGCTCTTCTTCTCTCATGGCTACAGACACAGGTACACCTGTACATGATCTCCTTACACACCCAGTTAGTATGTAACTGCAAGTTCTCACCTTCCACACACACACACACACAACACACACATACACACACACACACACAACACACACACACACTGATATCAACATGCTCATAATCTGCAATGCAATCTGTGGTGGTGACCTTTTAGATAAGGAAGAGATATAGACATTTCAAGCAATGCAGCTTGCATGTTTCATGTTGAGTATTCCTCAACCTAAACAGTGACCCCACCCACACATGCTCCCTGACCCCACTCACACATGCTCCCTGACCCACCCACACATGCTCTCTGACCCACTCCATCTACATGTACAAATGAAGAGCATGAGTGGTTAGGTGGGGGTGAGTATGTGTGTGGTGATGGGTGGGGTCTAGGCGCACATACATGTATGGTATTTCGGCATGGAGCAAATGCAATTTCAACTGCTTGTCTCCATGTTGTATTTCGACAAGTGGGCAAAAAATACACAGGACGTTTGCATTGGTGAACACTTTTTAGATTGAGTTACAGTGTATGTGGTTGTACATGTAAGTATGACCAACTGTGGTATGCGTGTGTATAGCCCTGAATGTCCTGCGTGTACATGTACATGAACCATCATTATTAAAAGGAGCTGTTACACATTACAATGACTGAAAGAACTAACCCTACTAACACATAAAAATGGCTAAACCTCCTACTCCACAGAGTGATGAAAAAAGCTTTGTTCGCAACAAAATGGCACAGTTATATGGACTAGTGTTTGTGCAGGACTATCCACTGAAGGTAGGTGGTTCATACATGTACCTAAGGTACACACACACCTCTCAACCTTCCCCTTCCAATACAGTGGACGTCATTTTTTGCAGACCTGTTGCAGTGCTTGCAGTCAGGGCACGCATGGAGCGTGGACCTTTACCTCAGGATCATGGTGGCCATTGATGAAAATGTTGTGGACAGACAGACTATACACACCGCTGAGGTATGTGTGTGTGTGTGTGTTGTGTGTGTGGTGTGTGTGTGGTGTGTGTTGTGTGTGTGTGGTGCTTGAGTGTGTGTACACTGTATATGTGCATTCTCGTGTGTGTGTGCATATGTGCGTATGATACATGTACAATGTATTTTTATGCATGTGCATGTAATATGTCTCTACCACAGGAGCATGTTCGTAATGTCCTCATAAAAGACAACATGAGGGATACCTGTGTCCCTGATCTGGTGGAGTCATGGTACCAGATTATGGTTAGTACACGTGTTACGTTGCAATTATGTCATCTTTGTGTTGTGATTAGTTAGCATGTCGGCATGAACAATTTCTTTTTTTTTGTATTCATTGCCACCAATGTGAATGTTTGTTTTACTAATTGCTTTTGTTGCTTGTTAAATGCTAGGATTTTTTGGGGTTAAATGTGATTGGGTTTGGGATTTACACTGGACCACCTGCCGTACATCAGGTGACGTATGAGCAGTTGGACCCTCCCATCTGCTGCCTGACTATGGATGTTGTGGGAGCTTATGTTTCGTGGGTTGACATCAACCTCATCGCTAATGACCGCTTTGTAGGGTAAGTGAATTGGGGGGAACTAGTTAATAACTAAATTTTAAATCTACCAGGAAAGACACATGCAATTCAGATGTACGCAGAAGTAAAAATTTAGGCCATTGACTAATTAATTTACAATGGGTAAGGTAGTAGTGGACTTACTTGTACTTGTAGATACACGTGTACATGTACATGTAGGTCCTTTGTTATTTAACATATACATATACATGTGTAGGTAGTTATATTAGTGCAAAGCCACATGTGCGATTGATCCTTACACACCTTTATCCCTCACTCCTCCCTATCCCTCCCTTGACACTCCACCTCCCTCCTCCCTTATCCCTCACTCCACCTCCCTCCTCCCTTATCCCTCACTACCTCCCTCCTCCCTTATCCCTCACCACCTCCCTCCTCACTTATCCCTTACTACCTCCCTCCTCCCTTATCCCTCACCACCTCCCTCCTCCCTTATCCCTCACTCCACCTCCCTCCTCACTTACTGTATCTCCTTATGTTAGACTCCTGCTCAAGTACCTCTCAGTGAAGACACTACGTGAAAATGCTGCAGCCTGTTTGACTGATATAGTGAGCAAAGGTTAGGCATCTATAGCCCTCCTCCCCTCCTCCACCTCTCCACCTCTACCTCCCTCCTGCCTAACATTGGTACCTCTTTTGCAGAGCAAATAACCTACATGTACACATATACATATGTTCCTTTCATTGTAGGCATGGACCCACTGGCCAAGAACAATCTGGTGGAGTCTTTTTTCAAGATTCTGGTGTCTGTTGGTGTGTTTACGTCTTCTGTATCCAAAGTATGAGAGCATTGTCTGTGTTGATATAAAGTTCTTTCATCTGCAATTTTCTATCGTTGTTGGGAAGCAAATTACAGTGTATTTTTTAGCTATGTTGCTATGCAATTCATTTTCACTATTCATCTTCCCCACAAGGAAACTGATGTAGACTTTGAGACAAAGCTTGCAAAGCTGATGAGTGGCATGGGATGTGCTCTTGTGACCAGCTGGAATAAGTATGTGGTCATTATGATGTAATCCACTAAATGTTTCTTGTATATTACATGAGTACATACAGTCTGGGAGGTCCCCAGATGTCCTGCCGATTTAACAGAGGGACTGTAATGGTCACAGTGGCCTTGTATAATTGATTTTTGTATATGAATATGTGTGTGCTGAATTTGTGCACTTTATAGTTTAAAAATTAGCATTTTACCTTCTCATTGGTCACTTTGAGTCTTTGGGTGAATGGTTTATTCCATGAAGGTTTTTGAAGTCTAATGATGAAGGGAATTTGAAAGCAACAAGAGAAGCCATTGAATCTAAGATTCCTTACATGCACAGGTACATTATGTATACTGGTACTTGTACATGTATGTACATTTGGGTGCCCTGATGTACTTGTACTGCTTATTAGCCCCTCTGTCCCTGATGAGTTAACGTGCTCATAGATCACTGTAACCACAAATACACCCGCAAACGTCTACAAATTTTATAGGATAATATAATAGTACCCTTGCACAATTATGACTAAAGATTTGCTGAAGTATTCATGATAGACGTTTTAATACGAACCTGTTTTTTTGTGTTGGAAGTGGACGCAGGGGAGGGGGTGGGCAGGCTTGTAGGATTAACAATTGCAGCATCAGTGGGACAATATTAAATGGTTTGCCATAATCATCATCACCACTACATTACCAAAGGTAGTTCTTAAAGACAAAAGGTTAGCAGTACTCTGGTGGCAATGAGGGTGGGCATTAATTAGCAGTACTCTGGTGGCAATGAGGGTGGGCATTAATTAGCAGTGGCAATGAGGGTGGGCATTAATTAGCAGTACTCTGGTGGCAATGAGGGTGGGCATTAATCTCGCACACCTAAATGCAACTGAGTAAAGCCATGTCTAGTCAAACAAAAAAAAGTATGACCTTTTCTAATGTAGTTTAAACTTTACCCAACTACTGACCTCATATACCTGTACATATAGTTCAATTATTTCGTCCCCAGGCCAAACCACTTTTGAATTACGCGGATTTAAAGTTTCGATGTTTTGTAATAACAATACTTGTTCACGGGGGCGTTCCCACCCATAAATCCCGTAGCCGTTGCAGTTTTGTAGTAGTATGTAGACCCGCACGTGTGGACCACAATTGGACCACATGCGCGTATATAAGTTGAGCGCTTGACGGTTCATGCGGTAGTTACAGCTAAAACAAGGTAAATATCTTTGATTCAAGATTGCCAAAAAGTATATTTGTAGAATAAAGCGATATTGCACAGCAAGCATCTACGATAGTTGTTAAACAGCGCGCAGCACAATGCCAGAGTGGCAATTTACATTTTAAAGAGTTATTAATCAAAATAGTCAAATTGACCAATACTATTTTAATAGCCTTCTCCGCATAATCATTCATCGTCTTGTGGCTTACGTAACCGCACGTTGTGTAAACCAACGTGGTAAGTTATGTAAACCACAAGGCAATGAATATATGATGCGGAGAAGGGCTATTCAAATAGTATTGGTCAATTTGGTGTTTACTTACTATTTTTATTAATAACCCTTTAAAATGTAAATTGCCACTCTGGCATTGTGCTGCAAGCTGTTTAACAACTATCGTAGATGCTTGCTGTGCAATATCGCTTTATTCTACAAATATACTTTTTGGCAATCTTGAATCAAAGATATTTACCTTGTTTTAGCTGTAACTACCGCATGAATCGTCAAGCGCTCAACTTATATACGCGCATGTGGTCCAATTGTGGTCCACATGTGCGGGTCTACATACTACTGCAAAACTGCAACAGCTACGGGATTTATGGGTGGGAACGCCCCCGTGAACAAGTATTGTTATTACAAAACATCGAAACTTTAAATCCGCGTAATTCAAAAGTGGTTTGGCCTGGGGACGAAATAATTGAACTATATGTACAGGTATATGAGGTCAGTAGTTGGGTAAAGTTTGAACTACATTAGAGAAGGTCATACTTTTTTTTGTTTGACTAGACATGGCTATACTCAACTGCTAATGTGTCTCAACATTCCTTCGCCTAATGGTTGATGAAGCTATATTTGGTTGGCATGGTAACATTGTGGATTTGTTGTTTTGTATTTTCACAAGCAGGATTAGTAACATGGCTTCCATACTTGCAGGTACTTGGGTGATGAGGATGACGGAGTGTCTGAGGCTGTCATACCATTTGCTGTTCAGTACATGGGGGTTTTAAAGGTATTCTCAGGAAGGTGTTGTACAGAGATGCGTTCGGACTTGTAAAGAGTGTGTGTGTGTGTGTGTGTATGTGTGTGTGTGTGTGTGTGTGTGTGTGTGTGTGTGTGTGTCTATGCTTGTTTGGCTACCAGTAATGGGAAGGAGGAAATATTGATGCGTGCTTATCTGTGCCTCATTACATCATTAATGTAGCCTACTGCTGCATGAGGTCTGTACTGTTGGCTTATTGCTCGAACACTTGCCATTTTCACTTTAAGTTACTCACAGCTATACCTCAATCATGTGACATGATCATGTGATCAGAGGCTGTGTGCAATGTTCCTCTACAGCATTATGGCAGGTCTCAGGACAACACAGAAAGCATCCGGGCCCTGCTGTTTGTAGTGATCAACAAACTCAAGTATGATGAGAGCTACAACTTTGCAAATGAGGTGAGCTCCCTTATGGTTGCAGTCATGTGCCTTTATGGTGGTGGTGGTCATAGCTACCCTTATAGTGGTGGTCATAGCTACCCTTATAGTGGTGGTCATAGCTACCGTTATGAAGGTGGTACATGTACATGTATATGTACATGTAGCTACCCTAATGGTGGTAATTATACATGTAGCTACCCTTATTCAACAGTCATTCACCAAGAATCCACCCCTCGTCCCTCTGACATGCCCTCAGTATAGCTCTCCAATAGAGTATTGGTTTAGCTTCTTTGTGTACGATGCCACACAGCAGCATACACGCACACAACCAGATAGAGACACAAAGAACGGGTTGCTGCCTGACTGCCTGGTCACCTCTAGGCGCCTTTCAACTGAGACCTTCACATAATCTTTGGCTGATGCAGACTTCCAGCGACCATGTCGCTTGAATAATCGATCCTCCACACCTGCATTGGCCGCTGCTGTGGCACCTCCAGCACACAGGCTGAGCATACAAAACAGAGCAGGGTCATAGCCTAACTGGGCCAGTTAACAGCAACTCCCTCATTCTGGCGTAACTAAGGTCCCCGGTCTTCCTTAAACGTACTCCTTTTTTGGTCGCTATTAACCCCATGGAAGACAGGTTCTTTACACATGCTATCCAACTCCCCCATTCGACAATATCATTCCATCATGGTTACAGAGCATGTTGACGTTTGGGTGTGTGCTATGACTAGGGAGGCTCCATCAAGATATTGGTTAGTCTTACTGGATTTTATTGGGAGGGAGCTTAAATTCAGTGTTCAAACATCAGAAAAATATTTTTTCACAGATTCAGAATTCTGGTTGCACCAGTAGGTGGTATAGGTACATGTATATATCGCAGGTGATTCCCCTTACCATATTATCTCTGTAGTGAACCAGATTATTCATGAATTACATGTACATGTACTAAGATTCTTGTCTGCAACTGATAGTAACACCCGGCTATGCCAAGTAGAGTGTGTTCACATTCAATCCAGAACTGTACTTCAGTTATAGCTTCCACTGATAAGTCCAACCAAGAGCACCTGGTCTGGAGTAGTGCATTATACATGTAGCTTCTAGTAATAAATCTGGATAGTGAACCCAGGGCTAACCCCATTGAGATAATTTTACGGATTTCTAGCGCGGAGTGCCTTGGCATCTAGGACTGCTCTTCACTTAGCTTTCAGTTCTTCGACCTTCTTTGCTGGCACTGAAATAGATGAACACCCATGTTCTAAATTTATGACAAACCCGGGGGTCAATATGAAGACCTAAGACTTTCCCACTGGAAACCAAAAAATCTTCTATTGTGCTTTAAAACTAGGATCAAATGTGAGCATCACTGTCCGACATCGTCATGGCCATCCTATTGAACTTCTGTTTCCAAAAATACTCATTCATGTACATGTACGTGTACATGTACGACTAACCACTACAACAGCATGCTGTAGGGCGCTCAGATACCTTCTGTGCATGTACATTCAAATTTGGCCTCTACATGTTAATACACTGATTCAGGTTCGGACGAGAAATCGGATGGAGAAGTTCAGACAAGGTAGCACATAACCTTTGTCATAGTATCTGCAACTTCTTCATTAACATCATGCTTCATTCCGTTGACCTTCTGCCTGAGATTGTACGATTCCTTTTTGCCTCTCCTGACCAGCTTGTGGGCCATATCTCCTTGGACAGCCCTCTCTGTTTCCTCACTTCTTGTGTCAACTTAGCAGTGGTCTTCCTCACTTATTCCTGCAAAGCAACCAAACTGTCTTGATGTGTACAACACTTGCTCTTATACACCCTACATTCATGTACATAGCACACCACTCGGCTGCTTCCAAGTATCATAGAGAGCTTAGTTTGTCTAATTCACTTCATTCAACCAACAGAAACGTGTATTGATGGTCATAGCTACATGTACGTGTACACTGTACGTATACCCTTATGGCAATGGTCATAGCTACCCTTATGAAGGGGATCTTAGATACCCTTATGGTGGTGATGGTTATACAGTAGGTAACGATGGTAGCCTTTCTTATCATACATTGTAGCTACTCTTACAATGTAGCTGTGACGGTGTGTGTACGAATGTCTTGTGCGATTAATGATATATTTCTAAACTTGATTTTTTGTGTTATTGGGGACAGAAAAGTTTTCTTTTTTAAAGGAAGCACAACAGCTAGTAGTGGTCTATTTAACAGCACAACTGCATTGGCCTGTACCACTCTTCTTTTGGTACCTAAAGGTTATCTTGTTAGGGATTGTTTACACATTGTAAAATAGCTGTCACATGTGGTAGCATTGTACACGTACATGTACATCTAGCTTACTACATGCTTGGAACGTTCAGATGCTGTGTCTTTATATGTACATGTAGGGTGAGGATGAAGCCTTGTTTGTGGAGTATCGGAAAGAGTTGAAGGTCCTTTTTGATAACATTGTACTCCTGGTAAGTCACACACCCTCCTGGTAAGCCACACCCCTTTATTCATGGCATCATACTGTACATGTACATGTACTCTTCCCTCCTCCCCATGCTACCCAAAGGATCCCAGGTTAGCGTTTGACACGGTGCAGTCATCTCTCACCACCACGCTGGCCAACCTTACGTATGAGCCTTTCATGAACGTGGAGGTCACACTGAGGGCCTTCTACATGTTGGGAGAGATTGTCACAGAGAAGGTGATCCCAACCTCTGTCTGCACACGCAGTGCTAATGTCCGTGAGCAGCGGGCAACACAAGCTGTCACCACACACGTGTACACACACACACACACACACACACACACATACACACACACACAAATGCACACGCACCACACACATACAGTACACACACACACACGCACACACACACACACACACCACATTGCTAGAGCTGATCATGCTATCACTTGACTTCCATGTACTTCCAAGGAATATGGCAATGCTGGTGTGGTAGGATCTCCATGGTACCAAATGATGGTTACTGTAAGTATTTACCCCCTCACTGTCACGCGCCACCCACCACACCACACCCAACACCATTCCCAAGAACAACATGCTGATCATGTACATTGTACACTTCTTTCGGTGCACGGCTTAGCCCATGTTTGTGTTCTTTTAAAGTGGGTGGGCGGGGCTAATATGCCAGTGTACTATACTAGTGGGTGGGCGGGGCTAATGTACATGTTTACTACAGTTAAACCTGCCTTAACGGTCACCTGAGTTGGCCGGTCACCTTTGCATGCCGGCCACATCATTAGGTCCCGAACAATCCGCATTGGATGTACATTCACCTATCTAAACAGGCCACTTATTCTTGGTCCAAAGGTGACCGCTTTAGACAGGTTCAACTGTATAACTACTGTTTACTTAAAAATTGCAGTTGCCCCGGGTGGGGCCCTCCCCCAACATGGTTGTTTAATGATTCAATTAAAAATTATTAAAAACAATATTAAAATTGTACTGTGCCGTTGCAGGTGGTGGAGAGCCAGGTGTCCTGTTATGACCACGTGGCTGTCCTGCTGGAGGTAAGGAGGGGGGCGTGGTATCTGTACCCCATCCCCAGACCCAGTTGCCACCCTCTGTAACTAACTGTTAATACAAGCAATGAAGGAAGTGGAGTGATGCATGTAGTACTGTAGAGGTATTGTGACCCCACCGCACCTCACCCCCACCTTGTGCCCTCATTCTTTGACGCCTTCATTGCAGTTTTATGAGGTTCTGGTGAGATATGAGAAGTTCTTTGTGTCTGCAAAGCACTACCTACCAGGAACCATGGTATGGCTTCACCTCCACCATGTTATGTACTGTACACATGTACATGGATGTGTGTGTGTGTGTGTGTGTGTGTGTGTGTGTGTGTGTGTGTGTGTGTGTGACTTGCACACAGTACAGTACATGTATGTTCCCAGAGATATCTCCTGTTGTGGTGAAGAATTTTTAAATCCATCTGTTTGAAACACTATCGAATGTGTGTGTGTGTGTGTGTGTGTGTGTGTGTGTGTGTGTGTGTGTGTTTGTGTGTGTGTTGGTGTGTGTGCGTGTGTGTGCATGTGTGTGTGTGTGTGTGTGACTTGCACACAGTACAGTATGTTCCCAGAGATACATGTATCTCCTGTTGTGGTGGATCCATCTGTCACATTAAGAATGTGTTCAGTAATAGTTAAGAAGTGTTGGACAAAATTTCATGTGCACAGAGCGTTATACAGAAGTGGACCAGCCAACTCCATTACATGTATATGCCTGTCCCTTATGTCTTCACAGGACTGCTTCCTTGAGCGTGGGTTAAAGAATGCCCATGCTGCAGTGAGAAGTCGTCTCTGCTACTTGTTCTGCAGATTCATCAAGACATTGAAGTACGTACATGATGTCACATGCAACAATATGAACTGATATTATTTGAGTGATCCTGTGTGTGGCTGTGTAGCTTGGGTTAGAGAGCTAAATTACCCCTAATTAGAACAACCTAGTTAAGGAACATGCATGTAGAATAGCTGCAGAATGCTGACTATCAGCAACTACATGTATAAGGGACGTTATGACTGTATGCTCTAATGTAAAATCATAAATGTTATAATTACGATTGTCATAAAAAAACGAGGTTTTGTGAACACTTACGTGTACATGTATTTGTGTGGAAAAATGCTACAGTCGGTTGTTTCAACGCTGTGCAGGGAAAATGATGGTGCTTTCTAACTGATTGCAATGTGTAGTCTGTATTTTATGCATGCTTACTTGTTAACAGCACAACGATGGGATATACCAAGATGGAATGCAAAGTCATAAAAGCGCACCCCGGCTGAGCTAACACCAAACGGGTCCTTAAAATTCGGCAGCCATTCGGACTTAGGTTAGGTTAGGTTTAGGTTCAAGGCAGGGGGTTAGAACAAGTACTATTCTAGTTCATGCACAGGTCATTCTCTATGAGAAAGTTGGTGGCATATATGTAGGATTGGAAGGCAGTAGTGTTGTAAAAAGGAAGGGAACAAGGATCAAATAATAAGGGGAAATGTACATGTAATAGTCCTACATTTCCCGCACAAACAATGTTCTACAAATGTG
Source organism: Eunapius fragilis (assembly GCA_963681505.1). NCBI lineage: Eukaryota > Metazoa > Porifera > Demospongiae > Spongillida > Spongillidae > Eunapius > Eunapius fragilis. Next base: position 8,543,134 of record OY811971.1, on the reverse strand, counting down.
TGAAATTATAACATTTTCCCCCTCTTTTTACACCGCATGCGTTCCAATCCTATATGGCACAGCTTGTGGTTTGTGCATGTGAGTCAGTGTGACTTACAAACTTTGCATATACAAACAGGGTACAAGGGTATTAGATTTTGAGAAGCTAAGCATGTTCTTATCAGCTACATGTAGGCTGGCCTGCAGGGATACATGTTGTTACATGTATCTTGAAGGTTTTGTGGTGGTCTAGGGTAGAGGGAAACACACAAGTTTTAGTGTAGAGAGGAGAAACACACAGGGGGAAGACATTGTCATAGCTGTATTGCTCACACCAGTATACATGTACACTTCAGCATGTTATTAACTTTCCTCAGAATGCAAATGGATGGCTTAGCAGAGCAGGTCTTTGATAGGTTGTGTCAATTACTAATAGTGTTTCCGGTGAGTTTGTTGCTATGTAGAGGTGTGGCTTATTGAATTGATCTAACTGTGTGTAGGCTCTGAATGAAGATGGTGCATACTTCACAGGAAATGATTTGGTTGGTCAGTTTCTTGTGCTTGATTCACACCTAATGCTGGCCATTGTGCAGATGTTCCTGTATGAAGCAGCTGGGTTCTTGATTGTGTCATGTGACCTACCACCTGAGGTGGGTACCAGGTTATGCATTGTGTCATGTGCCTACATGATGGACAGAACCATGGGGGAGGGGAAGGGGGGGGGGAGGGGGGCGTCAACATGAGATGTCATTGTTACATGTATGCATATGTACATCTACATGTACATGTACTTGTTGATTACATCAGCCTACTGTACACATGTGCATGTTATGATTGATAACGCGTTCAGTAACCAATGATTGGTGTACTACTGCACCTGTACAGTAACCACCTGTTCAGTAACCAATGAATGGTGTACATGTACTACTGCACCTGTACAGCATAATAATGAAGGTACACTACAGTGTATACAAGTACGCAGAAATTACGGGCCATAAGATTCTTTTTTCCCTGTTGAGGATGTAGGGGGGGGGGGGGGGGGGGGGCTTATACATGTAAGTGGTATGTACGTGTATGCATACGTTCTGTGTGTCAGTGTACATGTACATGTGCTGCAGTAGTATTGCATCAATTACATGATGTCAACCCACACGCCTCTGACCTCTCACTTTCCCCTGCTCACGCCCCTCTTCCCCACTCCCCTCCACCTTTGCATACATCAGAGCAAAGGAGCCTTGATGACTAGGGTTCTTACACCTGTTGTGGAAAGGTTTCAAGCAGCAATGGCTGAGGTGATCCTTGTAGTGTATGCAGCCTCATTAATGACAACCTCCATTAATAACCTCTGTTAATAAACCTGTTGCAGCTGAACGCAGCAGAAGATTTATCTCAGCAAGAAGCCTTAGGACAGTCCATTTACAACCTCCTCTCTTTTGCAAGGTCTGTGCAAACGTAACGTTCACATTCATTCTTATACATGTACATGTGTACTGTACATGTCATTTGTAGTTTTGGCTTGATGACCATGGGCAATAGAATATATTTTACGTCATGAAGGATGCTTGGTACTAACATAGAGTTTTATAACACACACACGCACGCATTAATATTGTTAGCCTGATGTACATGTACTATACAGAAAACATGTACAGCATTCATGTAAATGCAAGCTGTCCAGTATCATGTGGTGTGCATGTATTCATCTGGACTGCTGGCTGCTCAGTCATATTGGTTGGTTGTTCCTGGGCTGTTGTGCGCACTGATCACTGATTGCCCCCTCCCCCTCCCTCCCCCTCCCCCCCCACCCCCCATAGCCGGGCCAGCAAAGTGTTTGTCAACCACCAACAAGCAAAGCAAAGTGGATGCCTTGAGTGTTTTGCTGAGGTAGGCTCATGTTTGTGTTTAAACGATCATGCATTTCTCCAAAACAAGGGGGTGGAGGAAGAGGGCTTACACTGTATATGCAGCACTTTACGATACATCTACTGTATTATCCATCCTTCAACCTTTTATTTTAATTTAAAGAGGAAAATATGTATGATGTTTGACACTTTATGTGCATGTTTGTGTGTGTGTGTGTGTGTGTGTGTGTGTGTGTGTGTGTGTGTGTGTGTGTGTGTGTGTGTGTGTGTGTGTGTGTGAACACATGTTTGTATGCTTTGAGTGTACATGTATGTTTATGTTTTTGTGATGCCCGTCAGGCACTGCCGTCATTTCTGTGTGGGCTGGAGATGCCCAAACAGAAGGAGGTCCTTCAGTCAGGGGTGAGGCAGTACCTCCATCGTATGATCATCTGCCTGGGAGACGAGCTGCTCAAGTATGTACCTGTGGCCATCTCCTTGCTGCTTAAAGACTGCAAGGCAAGTCACCCATATGTGTGTGTGTGTGTGTGTGTGTGTGTGTGTGTGTGTGTGTGTGTGTGTGTTGGTGTGTGTGTGTGTGGAAGAGCTACAGTATGGGACTTGTCTGTATGATTCCTCTATATGTTGTCACATTGAATGTACATGTGGATAGTTAAAATGCACAAGTTTTGAACTGTACAAGTGTGATTTGAATGGATGTTTTGTGCATGCAGTCTTTCTTGCTGTACATATTTTTGAAGCACCACTAAAATGTGTGTGTATGTGTGTGTGTGTGTGTGATTGCAGTCTGGTTTATTTCATAAGTATAACTGGTTACTGAGCAACACAATTAGATAGCCCTACTTTGTTAACTAGCTTCACCCGCTGGTGCAATAATTGCTATGCAAAGACCATACTCTGTACACAGCTCTGTATACATGTACAAATGTATGTTTGGTTGCTGGAAGCTGGTTAAAAAAGTTCGGTTGCCATGGTGCTCCATGAATCACTTCTTCCTCTCCTCCCTCTCTGCCCCTAATGTGCATGTGTACTGTACCTTGACTTGGCTTCTCTTTCAGTCTCATGACATCTTGGAGTTCATTCCTCTGATCAACCAGCTGATCACTAAGTACAAGGAAAGGATTGCTCCTTTCTTGGATGCTGTATTTGTGTCTGTGGTGCAGACAATAAACAAATGTCTCAATGAGCCGTGTGACCCTTTGGACATGGAGGTAAGGGGGCAGGATAGTGTTACCATGGTGCCGATATCCTAAGCCACGCCTAACAGGAAGTAAGAGAACGTCAGAATCTCCAGAAGGCTTACTATCTGTTCATAAGTTCCTTAACAACGAACGATGTCACTCAGGTGATTGCTAATCAAGGTCAGTGCATGAAGCACACTCACACACACACACATACATGTACCAGCGCTGGCGAAAGTGGTAGGGCAGGCTATGAATAATTACTTAATTAATTAATATGACACAAATCAATATAATAATCATGTTCAATATAGCACTAATTATCAAGTGAAAAGTGGGGCTACGCCGGCCCTCATACACGTACACACACACACACACACACACACACACACACACACACACACACATGTATACTACATGTTTCTATTTCCCATAAATACACAGGGGCACAGTTTTTAGAAGAGGTCTTGGGAACATTGATCACGGGATCTGTTGATTTTCCTGACTCAGCAGTAAGGTCACATGTGGCATTTGTTTCTGCTTTTGCAATATACTTTTGTTATTTACTTTTGGCATGGAGGGATATGTGGAATCTCCTACTGGTACGTAATGTGATGCCCATGTAGGCTAGGTGTGATGAATATCATGTGCCAAATGTACCGGGTGTTTGATGTACATGTAGCTGAATAGGATTATTGATACAGTGGAAATGAAATATCCGATGAGGCGATGCACACTGGCTGTTGGCTAACCTTGTGCCTGTCTGTTATGTTGCAGACACAGAAGCTTTGCTTTAGCATCATGAAGAAGCTGGTGGACACGTGGGGTACGGATCGCCCTCCTGAGTCTGGCCACCCTCTTTAGTCCTTACCTCTCCCCTCCAATATAGCCTGTGAGGGGGGTCTCTGCGGATTTCCTGAGTACATGTACAAGCATATCCTGCCAGCGTGCTTTCTTGCCCCATTAAGGCCAACGTGCGATTTGAACGATGGGAATGCGTATTTGGTAGGCGTAACTTTGGTCGTCACTACATTGTATTTATTCACCTCTACTCTAGATGTTAAGTGAAATAGCCGCAGTACTTAAGGCAATGCTATCAAAAAGGGTATGTTATAACGGTCAGTAGTGGCTGTAGTGATATTAGGATGCTCATAGGGAGGATGAGGTGTGGGTATAGGGGAGGGTGAGGTGTGGGTATAGGGGAGGGTGAGGTGTGGTATAGGGGAGGGTGAGGTGTGGGATGAGGTGGGTATAGGGGAGGGTGAGGTGTGGGTATAGAGATGATGAGGTGTGGGTATAGGAGAGGGTGAGGTGTGGGTATAGGGCGGATGTGGTGTGGGTATAGGGAGGGTGAAGTGTGGGTATAGGGAGGATGAGGTGTGGGTATAAGGGAGGGTGAGGTGTGGGTATAGGGGAGGGTGAGGTGTGGGTATAGGGAGGATGTGGTGTGGGTATAGGGAGGGTGAAGTGCGGGGATAGGGAGGATGAGGTGTGGGTATAAGGGAGGGTGAGGTGTGGGTATAGGGAGGATGAGGTGTGGGTTCAGGGGAGGGTGAGGTACATGCACGTTGTAGAGAGGATCAAAGTGTTGTGTCATTATTTCAAATGTACATGTACATGTACAGTATGTGTTAATAGCTATAAAGATGACCGGTGCCATTTTGTACTACAGGGGGTGGAGATGGTTCTTTATCTCCAGGCTAGCTACCTGACATCAATCAGGATGTCACCTGCAATGGCACAGGTACATGTATGTTTATGCAGGGTTCATACAGAGTATTGAATATTAAAAATGCAATATGACTGGCATTGAATTTGTACCATGTCTCTGTTTTCTTTTAACCCCTCCCTGTCCCACCCCCAAAACCAGCATGTATAGGGTCCCAGCATGCATAGCTGCATGTACATTGTAGCGTAAGTGAACTTGCTGCTTCGATTGAGGCCTGGGGATGAGATAGTGTAATGGAGGTGTAAAAACTATTGTAAGACTGTTAATATTGTGGTCCGTCATCCTTTTGCATGTACATGTACATGTCTTAAAAAGTATGGTTTTTTACATTATAAAGGCATTAAAAAGATCTTATTTTGATGACATAAATATATGTACAAACCTGATTCCCCTGTATGTATTGCTAGTATTTGTACATGTTACATGTACATTTTTACCATAGCAATAATAGTACATAATAACAGTATAGACAAATAACTTACATGTATTGAGGGCAGGCCACAATACAATATGCATGTACATGTCATTCCATGACAGAGACAGATCGCCCACCAACGGTCATGCCATTTTGGGCTTTTATTAAAATTTATTATTATTATTATTATTGATTATTAAATGACATGAATATACAACACTGATTAAATACAAAGTACAGCTCTATAGTACACGAGCTATCCTAGAGAGGATAGCTGTAGCATTAGCCCTGACCAGGTGGAGATTCAGTCGGCCATAGATCTCATTAAGTACGATGGACTTTGGCCAACACATGGAAGTGGTAAGTCTAGAGGCTACAGAGGAGATAATGGCAGCGGCTTCTTTTCCCCAAGCTCCATATGTTTCAACTACCATAGGGACACATACCCATCCTAGATCTGAGCATTTGGGGTCATTGGCGTGGTGTTTTCTAGACTCAGTGGCCTGGGCAGCAGCTGTGGCCGACACTCCCGCTTCCAACAGATTAACAGGGTTTAGCGGTGAGGTGATGGACACATCTAATGCTGCTGTTCTGCCCAAAAACCAGTTAGGAAGAAGTATGTCAGCTGGACGGGTCTTACTGTGGTCTCTGCTTAGGTTGTTGCTGACTTCCACCTTAACCCCTATGTGAGCCCGACGACATGTCTCCACCAGGATGTCCCTAATCATGTTATGCCGAGTTACCACATCACCACCATACTTGCAGGTAACTGCATGGTGGCCAAGGTGGTCAAGTGTACTACCTGGGCATAGTGCACATTGTGAGCCCTCTGAAACATCAAGGCCAAGCCACCATTTGATGGCAACCTGGAAAACAGGAGGATCCATGTGAAGCCCTAAGCTCTCGGAGGGCACAACTGAAAGCCAGGATGCTGCATGGGGAGAGGAAACTGACAAAAGACGTGCTTTGTCTGCTACTGAAGATGAGTTCAGCAGTAAGTTGAAGACATGGTCATCTAACGTACCAGAAAGGGATATCTGAGAAACTGGTGTGGTGAGGAGCGACTCGACACTGACTACATCTGCAGGCGAGACCAAGCTGTTAAAGATCTCTACTGCTTGAGTCAGGTGGGGAGATGAATGCATACCAAAGCCAGATGAGCATAAAGAAGAGATGAATGCTGCTGATGAGTGTTATTAAAATTTATTATTTTTCCTGTATCATCCATAGATTACAGAAAAAAGTATTAACACTGTGGCTGTTGTACGGTATAACCATAAACGTAACATACATCGTAATAGATGTATCGTATAACTCCTGTATGTGAATTAATTGCGTGATGGCCGTTGTACAGTACATGTTTCATATAATTATGCCGCACGTGCTAGCTAATTATAACCATTCAACCCGGCACGTTTTCGTCGTGTAAAATGGTGGTCGCATTTTGCTTGCGAAGTGTCAAAAACATGTTCTGACCAATACATGTACGTTATGCCATAAACTAATCAGGTACGCCGTAATTAGATACGTTAGTACTACGGCAGTAATCGTACAATGGCCACGGCATAAATAACTACTGTATGGTTGGCTAGTCTTATACATTAATAGATTTGAATGTTCAAAAGGTAGATGCATTTCATTATCTGAGTGAAATACGAAGGTATAGCAATGCATTTGAACATCACAGGACCAATCAGTAACTCACTTTAATAATGCTGCGTTTGGATGTTCTTGGGCACATTCAAGGCGTGTAGTAAAAAGTCCTGTTAGGAATTAATTCTTTACATTTTGCAGCCCAATCTTAAAAGGACTGTACTTCCAGTAAGTATCGGAAGTTTCGTTAGAAACTTCCATATAGGATTTGACCCCGATTATGAATCTCATTAAAAACACGCGACCCGTCTCTATCAAGACCCGACAAACGGATCGTTTACCTTGTTATGGCAATTGAACTAGAAGTCAAAAGTGAGCAGTTTCATCTTTGTTTTATGTCACAGAGCCGCGCGGTTGTTGAGAACAAAAGGGCACTGCCCGTCCTCGTACCCGGTCCCGAACAATCCTCCTCCTTCTTGCGGGCTCGTAACTCGGGATAGGAACACTTTTAAACGATGAAAACTTCACCACTAGATTCAGAATTGGTCGGAAAGGATTAAAATAGTCGATTTTATACTTTGGTACAGAATCGACTACATGTATACGGCCTGTGTTATTGTAAAATTGATCTTGTGTGACGTAATTACGGTATATAGAAATTAAGGCATCTGTATAAATAGCACACAACTAGAGAAAACTCTTTGGTGATTCAATCGTTGTTTGGTGTGAAATGTTTTTGTTAGTGAAGTTGTTTTTATCAAAACGCCTTCACGTCAGAAAAAGGAACAAGCGAAACGACGTGCGAGATACCTTGAAGTTCGAGACGACGTTTTAGAATCGGTATACAAAAAAATCAATGAAACAAGTAAATAAACACATTCTTCACGAGAAATTGGTGGGATATAGGATTTGCAGGCAATTGGTGGTGTAAAAAGCAAGGAAACAAGAAGGGAAAATGTAATAGTCCTATATTTAGCACAGAAACAATATATGCCTACAAATGTGCTATAAATATAGGACTATTACATTTTCCCTTGTGATAAGACCTTGTTTCCTTGCTTTTTACACCACCAGTTGCCTGCAAATCCTATATCCCACCAACTTTCTCGTAGAGAATGTTTTTATTTACTTGTAATTATTTCCCATCAATCACTGAAGACAATCATTACGGTTGAACGGCAAAAACTTTTTTTTGGCTGTGCACCCGGTTTTAAATTGTACACCCATCCGGAATAACGGTCAGTATAACAGATATTAACTGGGTGAAGTGAGTATGCATGTATGTCACTTAAATTCTCTGATGCTATTTTGTATGATATGAAAGAAGTACATGTACATGTACAATGCTTAATTGTTGTGTAAATTAACTGAAGGTTTCAAGCACCACATATCGGAAAACCATATTTAACCTTCTTACGCTCGAATTGGTCTATGCTTGGCGCTCATACCTAGATTCTACCATTGGCTGTGCCCCGGGCTTGGTGGCTAGCAAGTTTGGGGGTGTGGTGAGATGACACTCCCCAGTCATCATGCAGTGCCAGATACCTGCCCAAGGGGTGAGACTGAGAGGTCTCGACTCCCCCCCCCCCCCCCCCCCCCCAAACATTCTGAGTGTGTAGTCTATGTACATGTAAGACGCCTTGATATAATAGAGTCATTGCATACCATTTCAACAAGCAGATGGACACCACCATTCAAATTTAGTTCAAAACATTTATGTTTATTTGTCTTTATATAAGAGATCATTTAATGACGTAATTATTTTTTCACCTCTAATGGTTTAGGAGATAATCGCTGTTGAATAATTAATTAGTTTACATATAATCTGAACTTTGCAGTGTATTATCCTGGTGCCTACTATGATGACAGGTCCATACATGGCACCAAATTGAAGGGTTTGATAAGTACAATCTTACGGCGTCAAGCATTTTGACGAGAGGTGAAAGGGTTAAACTATGTATTGGTTTATAAGGCATATTTTGCAATTACTGTGTGAAGAAGGTTGATAATTGCATATTTTATTTTATAATACTATGTGCCACAATATGTTAAATATTTACGTTCAATAAAAAGTTTGATTATTGATAACCTCTGATAACCACAAGCTGTTTTGTGTATGGCAGCCATTTTTGTGGGGATTGTTAGGTAAGCGTTGCTAAGTGGATTACGCAACACCTTGAACCTCAACTATCAAAACTTTGGCCACAGCTGTATGAATATGGTACAAGTATGTTTACACGCATTTGCTAGGGCTAACCATTCACCATTGTTATATGGCATATAGCGCTCCGTTTATTTCTGGTTATATTTAAGTAGATCAAGCTTCAGTTACAATGTGCAAACATCAAACCAATAAAGGTAAACTGTAGTTTATATACATTCTCATGCTTTTGCTTCCAGTGCACGGGTTGCTGCTGCAACTTCCTTGGCTGTCAAGGAATATGTGCGTCCTGTAGCTGTGGAAGGGCTCACAAGTGTATATATGTACGATGGGTCGATCTCCAATACATCTTGGTGCCGTGGATACACATATGACTTAGCTGGCAGGCATGGATGAAGAAAATTTACTTCAACCACTCGAGCTTCTGTATCCACTTTTATAACACAACCTAGCCAACAGCTCCCATCGTACCCCTAGTTACATAGCCTTTAATAGATGACACTGGAAAGGTCTCAATCTGTGTAGGGTACACTCTTTCAATTCTTTTCACAGGACTCAATGAAAACTGCCTGACTTCAATACTGCTGTTAGAAATTGGTATTATACTGTGCAGTGATCTTGTTCCTTGCTCTTGCTCTTGTTCAAAAAAGGTTTGCTAGCTCAAGTGCCTCATCATTGTTAGTACCCTGCACTTGCTAAGGTACATAACAAAAAAGTGCTACCAAGATGGCCTTCAAAAAAGACGAGATTCTCAAACCAATCCAATTGTGCCAGTTTTCATCCTCTGAAATCAAAGGGAAAAATTTAGGCTTTGCAACTGCCCCCGACCATGAAAAAGCAGAGTTTTTGACTGAAAAGTACAAGAACTGCAGAACTGTTCCAGGAACAAGATCCCTGCACAGTATAATACCAATTTCTAACAGCAGTATTGAAGTCAGGCAGTTTTCATTGAGTCCTGTGAAAAGAATTGAAAGAGTGTACCCTACACAGATTGAGACCTTTCCAGTGTCATCTATTAAAGGCTTTGTAACTGTGGCGTAGATGGGTGCTGTTGGCTAGGTTGTGTTATAAAAGTGGATACAGAAGCTCGAGTGGTTGAAGTAAATTTTCTTCATCCATGCCTGCCAGCTAAGTCATATGTGTATCCACGGCGCCAAGATGTATTGGAGATCGACCCATCGGACATACTTACACTTGTGAGCCCTTCCACAGCTACAGGACGCACATAGTCCTTGACAGCCAAGGAAGTTGCAGCAGCAACCCGTGCACTGGAAGCAAAAGCATGAGAATGTATATAAACTACAGTTTAGCTTTATTGGTTTGATGTTTGCACATTGTAACTGAAGCTTGATCTACTTAAATATAACCAGAAATAAACGGAGCGCTATATGCCATATAACAATGGTGAATGGTTAGCCCTAGCAAATGCGTGTAAACATACTTGTACCATATTCATACAGCTGTGGCCAAAGTTTTGATAGTTGAGGTTCAAGGTGTTGCGTAATCCACTTAGCAACGCTTACCTAACAATCCCCACAAAAATGGCTGCCATACACAAAACAGCTTGTGGTTATCAGAGGTTATCAATAATCAAACTTTTTATTGAACGTAAATATTTAACATATTGTGGCACATAGTATTATAAAATAAAATATGCAATTATCAACCTTCTTCACACAGTAATTGCAAAATATGCCTTATAAACCAATACATAGTTTAACCCTTTCACCTCTCGTCAAAATGCTTGACGCCGTAAGATTGTACTTATCAAACCCTTCAATTTGGTGCCATGTATGGACCTGTCATCATAGTAGGCACCAGGATAATACACTGCAAAGTTCAGATTATATGTAAACTAATTAATTATTCAACAGCGATTATCTCCTAAACCATTAGAGGTGAAAAAATAATTACGTCAATAAATGATCTCTTATATAAAGACAAATTAACATAAATGTTTTGAACTAAATCTGAATGGTGGTGTCCATCTGCTTGTTGAAATGGTATGCAATGACCCAATATGCATTTATGTATACACATGATCGCGTATATATATATCTCTCAGTACCCTAGACAACTGTTCAGGTTGTGAATTTATGTTCGCGCAAGGAGAGCGGAGTGACGAATCTCTTTACTGTGGGTTTGATTTTGTGAGAGATGCCGTGATTGCCGCTAGCTGGTCGTGCGGAGTATGCATGTACTGTAGAAATGCGGCCATTGAGTCCTCGATCCCCGCCATTGCTGTGGTAGTTGCTGCGCCTGTTCGGAAGCTGTGCCCCGCAGACTGCTCCTCGGGGTACCCGGCCGGCTGACCTCAGTGCATCCCGCACTTTGGCCACGAACTTTCCCTTGTTAATTGGCACCCTGTTGTCGTCGATGAAGAAGGCGCGCCTCGCGCCTTCATGTGGCCAGGATGGCCGCCACGGGGCATAGCTAGCAGCCCAAGCGGCCCACGAGTACGTCTGCGCCGGTGCCAAACTGGTTGCATTTGGATTTCCGAAGGTGGATCTTCACCATCGTTACGGCCGAGCGATTGTCGATAGTGACATCCCCCCAGCTGAGGTGCAGGCCTGGCTTCTATGCAATCTCTGTTTCGACCAACAGCTCTCCGAGACGGAAGAAGCCGAAGAATGCAGACGTAGCTATTGCCCAGTATGCTGTGCTCTCCGTGTGCTCTCCGTGTTGGCCACTGTGTCCAGTGGGCTCTGTATTCGGCGAAGCACCGTTACCGTAATTGGTAGGCGGGCCCTAGGTGGTTTGCCCCTCGTGGCTCTGTGTCTCTGGACGCCATCTATCACTCGCTTTAACATGGGGAGCGAGGACTGGTCTCGTGGCGGCGGCAGTTCCGGGGAAAGCTGCATGCTATGCACCGCTGACAAGTATGACTTGATGGTCTGGGGGGCTAGGCAGTCGTTAGCCAGGGCTGTCGCAAAGTAACACAGCAATTTTTCAGTGACTGGGAATGGGGAGAACACGTTATAGTCTACGCAAAAACGAGAGAAACGTCTGAGTCCGGAGTCGTACGACTTGTGGGTCGATGGGGCTAGTCCGTCGTGAAGATACTGTTGAAGTGATGTGCCCAGGCTGGTGAGGTCCAATCCCCTTTCGGGTCTAGCAGCAACTCGACCACCGCCTCTGGCACTCGTGCCGGATCCCTGCTGGCTTTTGGAACCTTTAAAAAGAAGGAATGCAGGTTTTCGCGTGATTGATCATCTGTGATATTATTATCACTGCTGGTAATGTGGGCGCCAACCAGTCTAAAGTTGTATGCCGCCTCGATGAAGAAGAGACAGCGCAGCATGTGCATTAAACCGGGTTGCTTGCACATCCGCGAACGCATTATTGCCACAACTGCTTGATTGTCGCAGTAACTGAGCACTGTCTGGCTGTGCCATGCTGGCCCCCAGATTAGAGCTGCCAGGACGATAAGTACATGTAGTAGTTCTTTCACTGCGATGGCAAGGTCGCGAGACCACACGCCCCATCGCCATTGGAACCATGAAGTCCCGTGCCAGGTGCTGCAACCCCAAGTGCCAGATGCGTCTGAAGCGAATTGTGCTGTTGTGTTAGATGCCAGGTACGATGTGCCGGTCCATGTGGTAGCAAACACCTTCCACCATTGTAGGTCTGACCGGAAGCCGCAACTCAGGCAGATATAGTGCACGTTCTTGCGATGGTGCAGCAGATCGATCACCCGCCTGAGGAATGACCTGCAGTGATTTACCGCCATGTTTGCAACAGGGGGTGGATTTTGTAATATATAAAAAAATAGGGGGTGGGCAAATATAAGTCTTCCCTCTGTACTGTTAAATGGCATGTCATTCAATTTTATGAAGCAGCGCGGATGTCGACCACCTGCAGCCCGGCCCGAAATGGCTTTCTTTTTTTCAATACGTAAATCAGCAGTACACTTTTACATCTATGTGCATGTGCGTCAGTATCAAAAGGATGGTAATTCTAATATACCCTACGTTGTGGAATCCATCGATTATAAACGCGGGTTATAAATTCCGTATATTCGGGCCAAGCGTTTTTCCCAACGTCAGACCGAAGGTCATGAATTACTGGTCCTTCCACGCTAATCATCATAAGATCATCCAAGTGATCATCGGTAAGGCATGTCCTCAGCTCCGTCATAACACGATTCAGAGTGGACACACTTCTTTCAGCTGGGGATGATGAAAATGGCAAAAGGTTAACGTGAACGGCAACACGGGACAAACTTTCAAACACGGCCTTCTCGGAATCATTACATGCAAGCTTTGCTAAATCGGTCGGATCCATCCGGCGATTGTACATTCGCCATTCAGTAGCCACGTCAATGCCATCAGTAGATTGCCGAAGAGCGAAATCTTCACCAAGGCCAACCGCACGGCATCCTGCTACCCAGTTAATAATAGTCTCCTTTTTGAATAACCTCCATACTTACTAACAGAACTACGAATTTTCGAATAAACAAATTCTCGTGTTTTATCAGCAAATGCTTTCAGCATGGAAGTCACGGCGGTGGTTGAATGGTAACAAGCATAGTTCGGAAGAGATTTATACCAGGTCAAGACCTCAGAATTGCTAAAGCATAGATTGGTAATAGCAGCCTGCCAGTTTGTAGTGTGTGGAATCTCTTGCTTAAAGAGCGGCATTCAACATGGAGGGGAAAAATTTCGCTCCATCTGAGGTACTTTGCGCAATTTGCCTATCAACCGCGACTATAATTGTGGGTTGAGAGCCAGCTATCAAGTCAGCTGCAGCCTTGTGTTGTTCGCTATCTGCATGCTTCTTTGCTTTCTCCATTAACCTGTTGGAATTTGTCATTGGCTCGGTGACCCAAATACCGTGAGAGGAGTTATTGAGCTTCATACCTTTAGAGTAAGCGTCCACACACACACGCTGCACTTATATCCACCACTTCTACTACAAAGCTGCAGCCAATTATAACAGCTGATGGCAGACTTAGGCCTTTTGGAAGCATTTTCAGCACTTGATGAGGGCAACGATGTGGCCAAACCTGTTTCCAAGTCCTGCAACGATGAGGTGAGTCCTGCCGTAGGGGTTGACGCCGATGACAGTTCAAAAGGTCTTTTCGAAGCTGACGATGAACTGGCATCCGGTGAAACGTATCGCAGAATGCCTCCGTCACGACCAGCCATTGCTGTTTTAATAATGCTATATGCACATAGGGCATAGCCCGACGGGAAGGTCGGGTATGTGGGCTATTAACACTTCATTTATCTGACCTACGATCGAGTGATAATAGCGTAACTGGCACAGATAACGCATACACTCACGTACTATGCACAATGCCAGTTTTTAACATGGCACGTGTAAACCAGGGGGTGGGTTTTTCAAATTAGGGGCAAACCAGGGGGTGGGTAGGGAGTGGATAGGGGGTGGGAGCAGTAAACCCCTGACCTGCCTGGGCGAACCACCTTGCACGCGTGATTGAGGTGGCTGATTAGCGACACAAGATCTCTACGGGTGCACACTTTCTTGTCTCCCCATTCAACTAGAAGGGTGCGCAGGTGGTCTAGCTTCTCTGCTGGCGGCCTTAGCTCCTCTGCTACAGTGTCAATAACTGTACTGAGGAAGCAGTGCTTGTTGCTGGCCCTTTGGACTTGTGGGTTGCGAGCGGTAACCCTAGCTTAGAGCATGTGATGTGGAGTTTGTTCACTGCTCGAGAGCACTCGTTCTGTCCCTGGGGCACCCAGGACCGTGAAGTCGTCCAGGTAGTGGTAGACATAAGGTACTCTGACTGCCTTCAGTCTCCACTCCAATGCATCAGCGAAGGCATTGAAAATCTTGGCCGATGAGCAGAGCCCGAAGGGGAGCATGGGGTCAATGTACAAAGGGTTTGCCTCCCGGAGTAGAGAGGGCCTGAGTGGGGGCGAGTGCGGTCATAAGTGAACTGAACGTGTGTGCCATTCTATCTTCTAAGCCTGCCAGCAGGCGATCACACTTGTATGAGTGGAGGCATGGACCGCCATGCTGCGCATGCGTGTCGTCGTGGAAATGGTTGCACCATATTATATCTGTATATGCAGCCTATAATTACTTAAATCTAGGCAAGCTATAAACGGCTTCTGCCTTGCCAGTGGGGGGAACGTTCTCGGTTCCGTTGCTCGGGCGCCGGTTTTTGCTGGTTCTTTGGGCATTGCGTCCACGGGTGCTGGTATGAGCATTCTTGGCAAATGTGACGGTACCGGCAACGTGGGTGGTGGCACGTATCGGCGTTCTACTGCCTGCACACTTCCTGGCTCGGCTGGTTAGGCTGCCTTGATGCCCTGTTGGTGGGGCCTGTGCCAAGTATGGGCTCCAGTGCACACGCTGAGGACGAGTGGGCGTCGCTGAGGCAGTGGCAACGGGGGATTGCTTTGGCACGGCCAGTGAAGGCTTCGTTGTATAGCCTGGAGTTGGGTTGCGACCAGTTCAACTCTCAGCGCGCGAGTGCCTTGCACCTGTACTGCCTATTGTAGGTTACCCAGGCCATTCCTTCAAAGTTGCATGCCGCTCGAGCAATGGAAGCCTGATACGCCCATAGCTCAGGAGACTTTTTGGGGTATCTTGTCAACAGAATGGCGGCCATCCTCGAGAAGCACTCAATCCACTGAGAGATGTCATGAACGATTGTTCTGTGCCCCAGCCGACGAAGGGTGTCGAACACGACGAGGGTTCGGGCTTCTTCCTGCCAGGAATCGGGAAGCAGGTCTGAAATCTCGACGAATTCGAGATCAAGTATGGGGCGGGACAACTTGGATGGCAGCCACGCAGTTGGGTTGTAGGATGTCTCGATTCCCTCGTTTAGGGATACCCCGATGTCCTGCCTAGTAAACAACACTGTTGATGATTGACTGTTTCCCGACGTTGAGGGGTGAAACGTTGGAACGTACATTGAGGAGGCTGTGGAATGACGGGGGGGGGGGGGGAGAGGTGATACTAGTAATAGGTGTCAAACATGGCATGCATGCATATTGCATTACAATTATATTACCTTGCCTGGTACTAAGATGCCTTACGAGCAGGCTGACGCTACGATGCCCTACAACCAAGCCGACACTACGATGCCCTACGACCAAGCCGACGCTAGATGCCTTACGAGCAGGCCGACGCTACAATACCTTACGAGCCGGCCGACATTACAATGCCTTATGAACCGGTTGACGTTACGATACCTTACAAACAGGTTGACGCTCTGATGCCTTACGAGCCGGCCAAAGCTACAATGCCTTACGAACCGGCCGACACTATGATAGCTTACGAGCAGGCCAACGCTACAATGCCTTACGGACAGGCCGACATTACGATGCCTTACGAACAGGCCAACACTACAGCAAGTTGACACTATATGCTACATACTTTAGACCTGTACTAGTTACAGGGGAGGGTTGCTACACTTGCTAGGGGGATGCCCGAACACAAGCCATTAGTTAACCACCATAAACCAATCCAGCCATTCGTGGTAGGGAGACCACGTGGTGGCGGGAAAAATGGCGGCCCATCATGGATGGCTAAAGGACTTGGCCCCATGCACAACTGGCTAACGACGCACCTTATATTTTACTCTTACTCCAGCTTACCGTCGGTTTTATCGTTAGAGATCGCCGACATGGATTTTGATGCTTGGTGCTGGTGGGCCCTTGTGGATTTCCCCAGTAGCTAGGTTAACCTAGCGTTTTTTGCTAGGTTAACCTAACGTTCCTAGCGTCAAATGCTAGGTTAACCTAGCGTTCCCGTCGTACAGAGTCACAATAATAACGAATGATTGGCGCATGAGAATTGCATTATACAGTAAAACGAAGTACTTTAAATACATAGTTAAGTTGTCCACAATCGTTTCTGATGAACTTGGCTGCATATTCTGCCTGATTTGGGCCCACAGACACCAAATATACGCCCATCCATTTCATTGGAGCACTGAACACAACAGAAGTTTGCATTTGGAGCACACCTTGCAACGCACAGCAGTCCCATGTACTGCCCGGTGCTCTTTTGCAAGCTCTTCAGAACTCCTTCTTTTAGCTGGTTCGCCTGCAAGACTATTCTGTTTTGAGGCTTTTGAACCACTATCTCTAGCATTCAGATACTGTGTGATGGACATACTGTAATTTGGTGCTCAACTTCACATTCCACATCACTTTCCTCATCTTCACCGCTGTCATTCCTCTTGCGCTTCCTGAGTTGACGCTAGAATGGAGTAGGCTCTGGAGCACCACCTTTGCTGTTTGTCAGCAGCATTATGACCAGCCTTTCAATGAAGTTTCTGTGGGATGGAACTTGTATGTGCCGATTGAAGTGACAGAATGTCTTGAACGTATCCACCTCAATCATCCCCAAAATGGTACACATCAACCGAAACCACCATTTGCTGGTTCCAATAGCATTTTCCATTCCTAGACCATCTTGCCATAAATGGTTGTGCACATCAATGGCACATGCTGCTTCAAAATAGGACTTTATCATCTGTGTGTGAGGAACAGTGCGGGTAATGTCTCCAGTAGTTTCATTGAGGTGCCACCGCTTCCTTGGATGATCATCAACAGACATATTTGATTCCACGTGCTGATGATGATCTTCTTTGGTGCTCCTTCGGAACCTGGTTCATTCCAGACATGGCCATAAATATACTTACTAACTCCATGTACTTTCTTCCAAGTACGAATGGTCACTGTTGTGTCACCACGCTTGGCTTGTGCACTAAAGGCCATCTCCTGGTAGAATTTCCTTGGAAACTCCTTATGAGCTGTTTTGAGCAGACCAGAAAAGTATGTGGAATGTTCCAGCAAAGCAGTACAGGTGGCTATAGATGCAAACGCACTGTCTCCATGAACAACATGTCCACGACCATGCAAAAATTCCGTCATCCTGAGAGTAAGAGCAACTGATTTTGGGTACCTGTCACAATACCTTTTGCCTGACGTAGCCTCCTTTCCCTCTTGTACCTCCAGAAACAGCATAACGCCAGTCTGTGCATCTGCCACATTCTTGTACTCCACCCCCAATGCCCTGTGCCTTTCGAATTATCTTGGAAAGGTGGGGCACACCTTCTGGAGTGTTCTCAAAAAATGGAATCCATTTTCCCATTGATTCATCAATGACCACATCAGTTCCCTGATCAACAAACTTCCTCCGCAGGGCATTGAATGCATCGACTAGTGGCTGGATGTATTTCCGCTTGTTATCAGAATCACCAGGGGGCCAGATCTTCAGGAATCTCTCCCAATCAATGAAGCGGTCACGAGCTAAGCCAAAGCGTTCTCTCATTCTAAAAGGAGAACAAAGCCATCATCCCTAGTTCCCCAGAGGTCCTTGATTCTTCCAATTGGATGCAGTGTTCTTGCATACAGCACAGATCCAATGCTCATGTTCTGAAAATGCAGCAACATTGTCAGGCAGTGAGTCATTTGTCCATTGAAGACAATCCATCCAAAAGTCAATAGGCATCATGTGGTTGAAACATGCCTCCTCATCATGCCAGACTGTCTCTGCCAATGCTCTCTGCCACCTGATTCTTGTTTCAGCATAACGCCAGCCATCCTTGGCACGCTGGCATTCCGTCACACCCCCTTGTAATGTTTCCCATTGTTGACCATGTGCTAAAAGTGGATCGGATGGGCCTGTCTCATGGCTACGTGCTGGAAGAGCGTCAGGAGGGTTTAGTTCTTCGTCTAGGTCCTCACACACAGGCTGAGCATCATGATTGAAGCTCTCGTCCTCTTCATTAGCTTCAGGCCGGCTGTTTTGTGGCTCAGTTGATGGCTCTAGAGCAGGATCCGATGCTACGATGGGTTCTTAGCATTCCTCCAAAATGCTGCCCCATGTTCAGTTTCATAAACTGACCCCCAATGTTTCATCTAACTCTCCTAGTGTTTTTTCGAGGCTTAGCTATCACCTCTCCTTCGGCATCTGCGTTTTTCCATCCCGTACCGAACGTACGCATCAATGCATCTTTTACGCACAACTTGGCACCTTTGGCGTGATCTTCAGATAAACTTGCATTATCACACCCAGTGCTCGGTGGAACTGATAGCCTGCTTCCAGACACAACATTAGCCGCCATTTCGAAGAGGGTACAATTGATAACCACAAGACCTTTGACCCTCAAAAAAACGCTAGGTTAACTACATCATGCAGTTAGTTGGTTGATCTATGAGGCACAAATTAGTGACCCTAACCCTGCGATGCAAGTGCCGGGGTTATTATTGACTGATTGCCACAACAGGGGGGCCAGGCAGAGTATCCCACGGGCGAATAGGGAGGGGCACCCTATCCCAAGGCTATACAGGTCCAGTGTGACGCATGCCACAAGCTGGGACCTGTGCCCCAAATCAGGATGCTGTCCAGATCTGGGCTAGCCATGTGCAAGGGGATCCCGGGCTAAACAGGACCAGTGTGACGTATGCCACGAGCTGGAACCTGTCTCCCAGATCAGGACGCTGGTCCAGATTGGGCTAGCCAGATTTAAGGGAAAGCCTGTAGGGCTCTGCCTGCCGACCATATAATGCAAAAAGGACAGGCCAATGCACTGTACAAATAGGATACACAGGTGTGGGAGGGTGGGGAAGCACACTCCTTGCCAATGCCAAATGTGCAATGAGGCACTAGGACAGGAGGGGCTTATATGGTGTATTGCCCGAATCTAGCCAATGGGTATTGAAGCGTTTTAAACAAAGGCTATTGTTAGCATGGGCTGCGTGGAGGGGGCCTACAGCAGGCCCATCAGATAAGCCAACCTGCAAATGAGCTGACATACCGTTAAACACTGTTTACTCTTAAACAGAACATTTACCTAGCGAACACTCGCGTTCGTCACCTATTCATTATAGGTAGATTCATTATGTATAGAATTAATCTAAATTGATATGGCTCCAAAATGCGCAAGCATAAGGAACTGCAAATATGCTATACATGTACATGTATGTACCTTTAAACTGGAGGCAGTTTATAATGAGGATCTTTTCCCCACCCTGTCTGTAGTGGCTACTGCTGACAGTCTTTAAACCTAATGTGTGAAAATGGTGCTAAACAGCATTATTATAAAACCTGTCCCTTTTTGCTAAGGGTTGCCAAACATTTTGTGTCAACTTAATCAAAGGTTAATTAATTCATGATAATAAACAAGTAAATAAAAACATTCTCTCTGAGAAAGTTGGTGGGATATAGGTTTTTCAGGCAAATAGTATACTGGTGTAAAAAGCAAGGAAACAAGTTTCATCAGAAGGGAAAATGTAATAGTCCTATATTTAGCACACTTCGACTAAGGCATATGCTGTTTCTGTGCTAAATATAGGACTATTACATTTTCCCTTCTGATGAAACTTGTTTCCTTGCTTTTTACACCAGTATACTATTTGCCTGAAAAACCTATATCCCACCAACTTTCTCAGAGAGAATGTTTTTATTTACTTGTTTCCTTAATTTTTTTAACACCCAAATCACTGTTGCATGGCAGGTTTCCCCCCTTTCATTTAACCAATTTAATTCAATCCAGACGTATTGTGAAAATTTTCTAGGTACCTTTAATTAGAATTGGTAAGACCGTATATAGGCTTTTAGGCGTTTTTGTATCAAAGCGAGTCCTCCAGCACATTCTAAAGCTATTGGTGCAATTTTCATTGCTTAAAAGTGTTCTTGTCCCGAGTTATGAGTTCCCAAGAAGAAGAAGAAGAAGAAGAAGAAGAAGAAGAAGCAGACGACCCGCCCATTATTTTTGGAAGGGGAACGAGGACGGCAGTATTTTTCGTTCTCGACAACCACGCGGTTCTACGACGTGAAACAAAAACGAAACTACTCAGTTTTGACTTCTAGATCGATTGCCGCAACAAGTTAGACGATCCGATCGTCGGGAGCGAAGCTACGGTAGGGTCGCGGGATTTTAATTAAATTCATAGTCGGGGTCAAAACCTATATGGAAGTCTCTAGCGAGACTTCCGATATAACACAAGTTTCATTTTTTTATTTTTTGGCTTCTTGGTGATTTTTTATATAAAGGTAACAAAAGCAAAAGTAAAATAGTCCAAAATCTGCATATTTGATCCAAATCAGTTGGTGTACTTAGCATTAAATAATAATTTGAGGTGTGGGGGTGACCTGCCATGGAATGACTCATTCATGTACATACATACAGTGTACTATGATGTCATGTACATGCATGTTTTGGTAAATGTGATATAAGAGTTTAGTACTTGGATCCCCCCCCCCCCCCCCCCCCCCCCCATACATGCCCCATAAAAATGTACATGTCTCGTACAGGATTTTCTGCAGCGGCTGCAGCACACAGATGCAAAGGCTCTGAAGCCATACTTAAAGGTGAGCCCTGTGCCAGTGCATGTGGTGATGCCTCTATGGTGTGTTCCATTCCACACAGGATCTCTTCCTAGAGCTGAGAACTGCTAGCTTGTAACATTCTGTTCTGTGAATTGTGTGTTTTGCACTATTTTTAATATTTCAATCAATTCCATATTGTGTGTGATAAATGCTTTTGGTGGTTCAGAGCTGCAGTAACTGAATACGTTCTATTTTCACTCAGGTTCTATTATTAAAGACATCTAGCATATGAAAGTGGCTCAGTATTGCTCTGTGGGTCTTGTTGGTTGTGTATACAGGACATCCACAATCTTGTATATAAAGGTGTTCACGAGATAATGCAATGCTTTTAAATCGCTATATCTCAGGATTGAAGTTAGTTAACTGCTTAATCACTTACTAACAATTCAATTTTATTGGAAGCGGTTACGTAATTGTAAACCATTATAATCAAGATATCCAACCCTCTTTTATTCAAGATTACGGTTAGATAATTGATCTCTAAGAATATATGAACAACATTGATTTCAAGTTACTATGTACAATAGTGATTTATTAATTTTTCAAGTTATTGACCTATATTAATAATATCATTAATTAAATGAAGTTAAAAAATGCGGTATTAGATTATGTAAGGTGAGTTATTAAAATTAATTAAAAATTGTAGTTAAGTTTCCAAATTTGATTTGTTTTATAAATATTTACTAGTCAGATTTGATACTTCTTAAAACTTGCATCCGTGTTTGAATCATGTTAATGCGGTTCGTATTTATCTGCATCGTCGTTTTGAAGACTACGATGCAGATAATGAGGAACCTCCAGAATTATATATTTTATATCGTACTAAAATCCACAGGTAAACTTCTACAAAGAGAAATACAGATAAGCATAATGCATGGCTTAAAAATTCTACAATAGATGGCGGCTACTACTTTAGTAGATCCATACACTTGCACAATGTATCTATAAGCGCTGTTCAATTTACTAGAATAGCTAAGCTGGCAAGAAAGTACTTCGCAATCTCTACCTCAACTGCATCATCGGAGCGAGTCTCTTTCATAGCCAAACCTATTCAGCAGAACCAGCTGCAGCGGTGGAACCTTCTCCCTAAGCGATAGGAGGCATGTTTAATGCTAAAGCACAATGCATAGGTACTGAACTATTCGGCGCGGGATACATGCAGCGTGTGCATCTATATTCGTGCAATGCAACCTGTATCAGTAATCGTCATGTACTATTTAATGCAAGAATCAAAGGGGCGCGCGTATAGTACAGGTACTGGGGAAGAATTGTATGAAGTTATGACCTTTCAACTTCCAGGAAGGCTGCTGTGTGACGTACTTTGACAAACCAGTCTCATACCCAGACCCTTTACGTCACGGATACAGCGACAGCTGTATTGCAGTGGAAAACTTCACACTTGCATGCTCCAATAACGTTTCTGCTGTGATCATCTTTACTTGATTTATTTCTACAACAAATGAGTAATGAAAATCGGACACAATAATGCAATTTACAGCATAACTATGATTCACTATACGCTGAAAGTAAAAAGGCATCGTGTTACTGCATTATTTAAATTACTTTTGTTATTCTTTTGCCACTTCGGTTTTAAAGTCCGGTAAATAGTTACTATTTTATCAAGCTAGAGGTGCTACTAAAGGTAACATATTTGTTATTGAGTCATCAGATGTTAGTTCTATCGCATGCAAAACCGCTATTCCGAGTTCAATAGCACCTACTTTACCATTCAAAATTGAAATCTTAATCACCGTCTTTTGAATGTAAATTAACAATGTAACTCATATAGCTATAGGGTTTGACCCCGATTATGAACACATTAAAAATACGCGACATGTCTCTAACACGACTCCCTACGATCGGATCGTTTAGCTTGTTATAGCAATCGAACTAGAAGTCAAAAATTAGCAGTTTCGGCTTTGTTTTATGTCACAGAACTGCGCGGTTGTAGAGAACAAAACCCGTCTTCGTACCCAGTCCTGGAACATGATCTCCGTCTTCTCCTCCTTGGCAACGCATAACTCGGGATAGGAACACTTTTAAACAATGAAAATTTCACTAATAGCTTCAGAATAGGCTGAAAGAGCCGCTTTCATATAAAATAGTCGATGTTGTATTATGGTATACAATCGACTATGTAAGACGCATGATTAAATAACTTGTAAGACGTAATTTTAGATATCTACATAAATGTTTGTATAAATAGCGAAAGAGTAAAACGCTTTGGGGCTTCAATCGTCATTTGATGTAAACCTCTTTTGTTAGTGAAGTTGTGTTTCTCAAGATGCCATCACGTCAGGACACTGTGCCAAGCTAAAGAAGAAGTTTTACGGCTATGCATAACACATGTTTATGTTCTGCTTACATGTGTTGAACGCCATGTGTAACCGTGGTGTATACAGCGTAAGATAACGAGTGTAAGGAGACTGACTTACATTCAAGAGTAAGATGAGTGTATAACATATATGTAAAACGCCATAAATGGAGAGGATAACACGTGTATAACAATAGGATAACGAGAGTATAACATTAACGCGAGCGTATACTATCGATGAAGTTATCTGCATAACTCCGTAATTTATGTGACGTATCATGATGTAGCAAGACGTATAATGATGTAGCATGACGATTCATGTTCCTAGCTCTTATTATTATTATAAAAATGAAAAAAATATTAAAATATTCTTGGATTGCATATCACATACATAGCGCGTATGCATACACTAAAGATCTCTGGTTAAAGTTTCTATGTAGCTGCGTTCACCATCCATGCTGGCAAACCATCTGGGGGATCTAGCTGCCGAGGAGGTCCATCCACCCTTTCTTTTCTCGCCACCTTCCACATGTCTGTCCCCCGTCTGTCCAACTCATCCAGCCATTCGTTCATCCGCCTTGATCTCCAGCTTGGCCTCCTTCTTGATATTCTGCCATCGTCAGTAGCCTCCTCCTCTGACATCATCGCAGTAGTTATGGATGTCCATGTATTTTTTTCTTCACTCGTGAGGACCTTGCTGCGGCGTTCCCAAAGCTGAATTCATGAATCTTGCAGCGGTCATAACATTATGCACACATATTACATATGTCATCATTTACCCTTTGTTGTCTTGCCCGCACGCTTACAAGCCGCACATGGTCCTCACTTACTACCCGCTTAAGTGATTTCCTGTAGGTACTGAGTGCAGCTGCATGCACACCATACATTTAAAAGCACTCCTATGTGGATGTGAATGAGTAAAGCAGACTCACACTTGACTTGCTCGTAGGGAAATTCACGCAACTCTTCGTGAAGTTTCCAACAAACGCTTACGTTGTGCGGACTATCAATGCTGTATATATATAAATACATTTGTACATTTAAAACATGCATGCACATACATGCATGTTGCCTTATTCGCGTCATGCAGCAACGGACTTAAAACCAAACATTTAACTCAACGCTTACTTTTCTGAAGTTCTCAACTGTGCGTCTTCGTTGAAAGACTTCATAATTTTATGAATAATTTTAATTTTATGAATTCTGTTCTGTCGAATTGAAAGAAACAAACCGCGTATTATAAACATGATAGAGGCTAAGAGCGGTCGACTCTACAGACATGAGAGTAACATATAACACACCTGCAGGCACAAAGGAGTTCTTTTCCATTTAACAGCGTCTTTCGGATCCTTTGGTGCCACTGTTTCTTTGCCAGCCTCTAGAGCTAGCACTTTAGCTTCAAGGGAACTCAGTTTTTGGCTGATTCCCTCAATCTTTTCGTTCATTTTCGCCATTTCATTGGCGATAAGTGACTTCATGTCACGCCACATTGCAGCTGGATCAACGGGTGAAGCCGGGGGTCGTACAGAACGAGAGCTCAGGGGTGAAGTGAGTTCACCGTTGCAAGGTGGGGCTAATGCAAGCGAATTGCAGAGAAACACAAGGTAATAATCATATATATTAGTAATGTCGGCATACGGGGACGTCGTCTTCCGGATCCATAAAAGGTTTCAGTATTTTGCAGCCCAAACTCAGGAGAAACTTGAGAGTTGCCAAAAGTACACATATCGGAATACAGAGACCTTCTAGATGAGCAAGCATATCCTTCCATTTCTTCAGACTTCTATTGAACAACTGATAGTCAATGAACATTCTCTGCACCTGCCATGCGCACGCATGTCATTACGTCATAATTTTTTGAGCAACTGCTCGTTGTAATTTAAAACTGCGATGGAAGAAACGAACAAGCGATATATAGATGCTGGAAGTGTCAACAAGACTTGTCCCGTTCCGTGTATTATCGGCATTTACGAACAAACGGATGTTCATCTTGGCGTATCCCGAAGAAATAATCCAAACCAGAATACATAAGTTATACTACACATGTAAGTGTCACGTGTACATGCGTGCGTAAAACGCGGGTAAAACTTATGAATACATTAGTTTTACCACACGCGTAAGTACAGCGTGTACATACATACGTAAAACACGGTAAAACTGACGAATACATCAGTTTTACTACACTTGTATGTACAGTGTGTACATACATGCGTAACACACGGGTAAAACTGACGGATACACCAGTTTTACTAAAAGTGTATGTACAGAGTATACGATCATGCTTTAACACATGTACAACGGGAGATTACACCTCATGTATAACTTTCATCTGGCACTGTGGGAAAAGAAACGAGCGAAACGACGTGCGAAATACCTTCAAGTTCGAGACGATGTTTTAGAATCGGCACGGGCATCCTATAAAGCAGACATTCGCAGTGATTTCAGTGATTTGCGTATGAACTGAAATCAAGGATACACGTAACTAAAAACATTCTCTACGAGAAAGTTGGTGGTATATAGGATTTGAAGGCAATTGGTGGTGTAAAAAGCAAGAAAACAAGGTCTTATCAGAAGGGAAAATGTAATAGTCCTATATTTAGCACACAAAAAACACATGCCCTAGAAATGGGCTTTTTAGTTGTTGAGATTTACACTCTGCATGCACAGAACTATACATTCATATTATTCATTTCATCTGCACGTCACGTCACACTATCTCATAGCCTCCATTATCCTCCCCTAAATGCCCAAGTCTCCTAGTTCCCACTACACAGTAGCAGACACAATGGGCCTCTACCCCCCCCCCCCCCCCCCTTACAATAATACCATCAATTGCTGTTAGCTATGAGATATTAATGCCGAAATACCACAATTGCAAAGGCGTATGGGACAGAGCCTCATCCAATGACGAGCTTCTATCAGTGGTTGTAGACCCTCGCACACAATCATACCCTCCCTATGTGCTCAAGTTCAGTCTGTGTGCGTGCGCGTGTGGGTGCATGCACAAAGGTGATTCATTGGCACCGTTACACATGGCACGTCCCTTTCTGGTAGGTGATGTGTACAGTTCTAGGCAGCAATTTATTTTTTGTTATGTGCAGGCTACTTCTCTATAATGGAAGCCCTTCATGTACACTGGTACTTGTAGTGATTGTGAAATAATTGCTACCCAATCAGGTCAGGTGTGGTAGATCTGGGGCACTGGGAAATTATATGGACAAGCACCCTGAAAATGTAATAGTATTTAAACTCAACATCACCCATGGCTTCACCACACACACACACACACACACACACACACACACACACACACACACATACTCACACACACAACACACACACACCCACCTCACCACACACTTTAATAGATGAAGCACTGCCAACAGGAAAAAGCAAACATGTAGTGAAGGTTATGAGACAGGACCACACAAGCATGTAGTGGAGGCTATGAGACACAAACATGTAGTACTGTAGGCTAGCATGAGACACAAGTATCTAGTGATCTAGTGGAGGCATGAGTTAGACATAATCATGTAGTGAAAGACATGAGACAAGGGCGTGCAGTGGAGGTTATGAGACATGAGCATGTAGTGCAGACATGAGATATGTAGTGGAGACTATAAAGCACAAGCTTGCATGTGTCTGTGTGTGAAGGTGTGACATGCAGTTGAAAACTAAACACTTGAAGTATAAATATGGTGAGTGTTTAATATATCTGTGCTTTTCAGCTCAGGTGTGGCTTAAACTCAACCACGCCTCCCCCCCCCACTCTGAACTTAAGGACATATGGTTAAGGGCATGGTCACATGAGCATGTAGTGGAGGTGATGAGATACAAGCAATTAGCAGTGGTGATTCAGGATTTGGGAAGTATCCATGCCTATAGCAGTTAGGGTGTTGATGTGGGAGGAGGGAACGCTGCCATCGGGAGAGGCTATGGCCCTTATGCCTTTGCAATTGTGACATTAAAAATCTTATAGCAAACTACATTGTCACCCCCACCCCCCACCCCTTGTCTGCTATTGTGTAGTGAGGACTAGGAGAAACACACACACACACACACACACACACACACACACATTAACGCACAGACATACACAAGCCTCCCATGCATGTCTCACTACAAGGTCAGTATCTCATAGCGTTCGCTACATGTGCCATATTCCCACTAGATGTTTGTGTTTCATAGCCTCCACTACATGGTCCTGTCTCATACATTGTTGTATCTCATAGCCTCCACTGCGTGTCCCATGCCTTTCCTTCACCACAAGTTCACAGTGTGCAGTTGAGTAAAAACCACAGCAGAGCTGAAAAGCAACCCTGGGACAGCACATATGCATCATATTTCAGTATTTTAAAATTTCATCTGCATGTCACACCCCTAGCAGCAACATGTAAACAAACAAATGTACACATACCACATTTTCCTGTTTCATAGTTCCTTACATGTTTTGTGTGTCTCATACATGGTCCTGTATTATAGCCTCCATTACAGTTTTGCGTCTCATAGCCTCCAATACACGCTCATGCCCCATGCCATTCCTTCACTATAAGTATAGAGTGGTGGGATGTGTGGTCGAGTTAAAACCACATTTTTAATTCTCATGTCACACTGCAGGGGTGTGACATGGAAATAAAAAATAGTGGGGGGGGGGGAAGGGGGGTTCTTACATCTGCGCGTGCAGAGCGTAAATCCTACCTAAAAAGTAGGGTTGCTTTTAGCCCAGCAGTGGTTTTAACTCAACCACACCTCCCCCCACTTTACACTTACAGTGATGGAAAGGCATGGGTCATGAGCATGCTGTGGACACAAAAATGTAGTGGAGGCTATATAATACAGGACCATGTACTGGAGGCTATGAGACACACATATGTAAGGAGGATTGGAACTATCAAACAGGACAATGTGGTGTGTGTGTGTGTGTGTGTGTGTGTGTGTGTGTGTGTGTGTGTGTGTGTGTCTGCGTGCATGTTTATACATAGCAGATGAAATTAAATATGGTGCATCTGTGATTTCAGAGAGTAAATCCCAACACAAAAGAAGGGTTGCTTTTGAGTTCTCACCTGAGGTTTTAACTCGGTAGTGCATGGGACATAACCGTTCAGGGGAGGCTATAGACATAACAATGTATGAGACAGGAACATGTAGTAGAAGCTATGAGACACAAGCATCAGGTGGAGGCTATGAGACAGAACCACAAAGGCATGTAATGGACGCTATGAGAAATTATGAGCCAGGACATGTAGCTGAGGTTATGTGGCACCAGCCGGTAGTGGAGGCAATGAAACATGGGCATGTACTGAAGGTGATGCATATAGTTGAAGGCTGAGATAGGACCATGTAGTGGAAGGCTGAGGTAGGACCATGTAGTGGAGGTTATGAGACACAAGTATATGTGATTTTGTATGTGTGTGTTTTTTTGTGTGATTGTGCATGTGTGTGTGTGTGCATTTGTGTGTGTGTGTGTGTGTGTGTGTGTGTGTGTGTGTGTGTGTGTGTGTGTGTGGTTACTTACATCTGCAAGGGGGTGCAACATGCAGATTTGACAATGTTGTACATATCTACATGTGCTACCACAAGCTTTTGGTATCCAAAACCAAGTATTTGTACTTGCATAACCACTGGTAAACAAGCTTCCTTAGCTTTCTGTTTTTAAAATGCGCTATTGATTAAAGTGAGCAAAAAATACGTTATAGAATTATTTGTTTCTCAGTGATGTAACATATCAAAGATTTCTCTTTCAGGTCCACAACTATCAGGGAAGGGAAAGGTGAAAATGCAGTGAAGGTTATAGCTGTGCATAGCATGTACTTATACTCAGATACAGAATCGAGATTGGCTCTTCATACTCTGCATTCAGTTCCCCTTCCACTGATGGGTAAAGTCCATCCTCCATATACTGGTTGGCATCAGAAGAGGTGATGTTGTGTTGAATTGAGGCCATGATGACATTTTGGGTATTTTTTCAGGGAGTGGCATAGAATCTACAGGTATATAGGTACTTCAGAATCCACAATATTATAAGAGACATGTAAATCACATTGAAGCACTCGTGTTGTTGTCTAGAAGTCAACAACACTGAAGTCATCATTGGGATAAAACAAACTGATAATTGACCACAAGCAATCAACAATATTGTACCACCTTAATAGTTTCTGTGTCAATTAACCACAGTTAGCCTGAACACATGTACAGAGTGTCAAACGTGTAAACAAATCCTGGTACAGCCATTTGTGGTCACAAGATCACATTTTATTTTTCTGAAAATCATTCTTTCAGCTATATTATGCGAAGGCTTTCTATTGCAGTCCAGCACGGTAGTACTGCTTATTAAGTTCTGGCACCATAGAGATGCTGCCTGACTGTAAATATTTAGGCCAAGAACGTTGTAGTGCATATGCCATTCAGTATGTCTTATAATATTTTTTAAAAACGTAAAAATTAATTCATAATAGAATAATAGAAGTAGAATCAGCTGCCTGGTATACGTAGGCATCTCTACTTACGCCCGCTGGTTTGTTGGCTTGCAATTCGTTCAAATGCATGTCCTGAAGGTGGTGCGTGTTTGTATGCATCTGTTCGTATATTGTTGCATTAGTATTACGAAGTGAGCTGGGCAAAAACAAAAATTATTTGGGAAAAAAAAGTATGCTCCAAAAAAAAGCTCCCCGGCCGGGAATTGAACCCGGGTCTTCCACGTGACAGGCGGAGATACTAACCACTATACTACCGAGGATCTTCGTATACTGTGTTTTATAAAGAATGAATCACCCTTATGTCCTAACCCAGCAATGAGATGGGAGAACGCCTTCATGTAGCTAATTAGTACGAATGAGTGTTTCATGTTAACTGGAAAGGATGAAACAATTGGTGGTACGCACTATGCCTAGTCTGCTTTGATAAATCTTCCTTCTCATATACGGGAGTACTTAACGGATGTCCTTTACATCTACCCGCCCCCATAGATTCGTAAATGGCACGGGGGTTATGATATAATTATAATTATATATGGAACAGTGTCCAGCAAAATCACCCATGTAATATCTTCCAGGACAAGCAAAATAAAAGTAACGCTTGCGTAAAAGTGTAGAACTTTATGATGGATAGCCCAATTTTGGATGCGTAAGGACAATGGATAGAAGCTCTTTGGAGTTCACGGAATATACAATAATTTGAAAACTTGAAAAACTCCCCCGAAGGGTGATTTTGCTGGACACTGTCCCATATATATGCATATTGTTGCTCTGTATTAATTGTACATTAGAAAAATAAACTGATGAAACTCGCATCACCCTTCGAGATTATCAATATGAACAGTGCTATATGTCTACATGCAAATCGAATCACTCGCAACTATCTACATTAACCATCATAACTCATTCCACTGGGCTGTCAGGTATGTGTGTAAGTAAGAGTATGTGTGTATATGTGCATGTGTGTATGTAGGAGTAAGGCCCGAGTATGTGTGTATGTGTGTATGAACGAGCGGTATGCATGTGTGTATATAAGAGTATATGTGTATGTACTTGTGTGTATGTAGGAGTATGTGTGATGTGGGAATGTAGGTTATGTGTGTATGTAAGTGTATGTGTGTACATGTGCGCATGTAGGAGTATGGCAATGTGTATACGTAGGAGTAGATATAGAAGTATGTGTATATGTATGTGTGAGTGTTCGAATCACAATGCACTTCTCACTTTATGCATGTTTAGACCACAACGTGGATTGAGGAGGGAGAAACACAGCAAGAGGAGGCATGAAGCTCACTTCTTATCTGTAGGATAATTCTCCTTCTAACCACGGCACTCATTCGGGCACCACCTCCTTCCCCACCTGTGGCCGTGGAGCTGCTACTCAGGAAATTGTGGCCACACCCCTTGTGACATCCTGTTTTTCTGTTGCTTTGTGCATGTCC
Source organism: Eunapius fragilis (assembly GCA_963681505.1). NCBI lineage: Eukaryota > Metazoa > Porifera > Demospongiae > Spongillida > Spongillidae > Eunapius > Eunapius fragilis. Next base: position 8,511,667 of record OY811971.1, on the reverse strand, counting down.
TTAGTGAATAATTTCTGTAGCCTACATTTTGGTTATGGGGGTGAAGGGTGACTCAAAATTTTATTTTTTACATTGCCAATGAAGCAGTACACTTGATGTACATGTAGGATGCTACCTCTCACATGTGATACAGCATGTGAAGCTTACTAACTAATCTACATACTACACTGATCTATGCTAATGTGCACTTACTTTGCAAAGCTAGATATGGCACGCGATCCCTCCATGTATGTACCAAATTTGAAGTGAATAAATTTTCCTACCGAAAGATATTGTTGATTTGAACCCCAAGGGGTATCGGATGTTGCAACACTGGCACGAAGCTAATTCTGGACCCCAAAATCTATTGTATCATATAGAAATGGTGTAATAAGGAGTGATGAAAATAGGATGTCAATGGTGTGTACTAATATATATAATTATAATTATAATTATAGCGAAGGCTCATTTTCACACACCCTGTCCCATATTAAATAAATCGGTGTACACACAACGAGCAACATACATTATATGTATCCTACTTGGATACAATTATCCATATAGGCCTAGGAATGAAGTCTGTATTCAAATAACATGCATAGTGGTATTAAACTGATAGGGGGGGGGGGGGGGGAAGAGGTGGAGATGCAGTGTAATGATAGGGTAGTGCAAGGTATAGTCGGCAATGGGGAGGGGTCGGCAACCGCACTTTCAACACACTACAGAGACTTCTAGAAGACTTTTCAGTACTTCAAAAAAGGATAAGAGCCATCCTTCTGGGTTGTCTTAGGAGGCAGTAAGTATAATTTAATGCAACTACGTTCCTTTTAAAAAAAATAACACATCGGGGCCGAACACTACCGCATGCCGATTACTACCTGCGCTACCCTATATATATATATATAATTATATATATTTATCAAACATGCACCTCCTTGTAGCTACATGTATTTACCAACATGTAGTACTCTCATTGCATGGCCTACTAAAACCTCTTTCTTGTTTAATTTATCTTCATTGGTGAACCAATTATATTTGGTTCTACAAAATTATATCCATACAACACACATGCACACACTCACATTCATACACAACCTCAGATCAGATGAATTGGTGTCATTTAATTCTGTCAGAATGATCCCTCATGCTTAGTTTCCAATTGGTGATGTGCTTGGCATAGTTGATTGTTTGCCCAAAAGGGGTCAGGCGACTGTGGGTTTGCTGTCCCCCTGCCCTGAGTGTGACTGGAACCAAGGTTACCATTTGGTCAGCCCACACCGTGACACTGGTCAAGGTAAGGTGGTTAGGCCATGGTAGAAGCCAAAAGGGTTCTACCTGCCATTGATGTATAAACAATAACACCTGTAGCAATACATTTATACGTACAGCCATGGTAAGCAATGCAGCTGGCATTTAGCTGGAGTGATTGCAGCCCACCTCTAACACAACCATACCAGGTGTCAATATTTTGGGGACAGTGTGTTAGATGGGGTATGACCGAAAGTGAGGGAATGAGTTAAATGGAGGCAAGGCTTTCCCAGACATTTAGGCTCAGGGTAGAATGAACGTGAGGTTTTCCCAGAAGATACTCCAGGCTAGAATTTAGCTGGGAATTTAGTATTGCCATGTGCACTTATACACACACGTGCACACTCACATACACACACACACACACACACACACACACACACATACATGTGCACACACACACACACCATGGGCAGTCAGTCATTCACGCATCAACATCAATGCTTTGCTATTGCAATTTATTTTATTTCCTAATGGTCGACCCACAAACATTAAACTGTTTTTAGCTGTCATCCTATTCATCACATGCTTCTCTTTTGTATTTCTATTGGAGCCGTACCTTTTTCTAAATTGTCTTGTGTATCAATGTGCACGTTTATGCATGCGCATACATACACACCACACAGCATACACTTGCAACTGCAGTCACATGTTTATTGTTTGTGTAAATTTGTGTTTCCTTGCTCTGGCAATTACCAACAGGTCTTCTTGTTGCCTTTTGCACTTTTAAACATACATGTATGCATGCACATGCACACACACACACACACACACACACACACACACATGCACACAAACCCACATGCACATGCACGCACATTCATGTACACACACAGGAGTCATGCTTCAATCACAAATATGTGCATTTGTACACATAAAAATGGCTTTGGCAGTCATCCATCACACACACACACATGCACACACACACATACACAGAACTGGCCTCTGCTTTGTAAAAATTTCCGTTTTCTCTTGTTGCCATGAGCACACTTACTAGATGTGAGCCTACACTACAAGAATGCACACTTATGCACACAGGCATGCATGCACAAACACACACTCACACAAACAAACAACAAACAAACAAACAAACAAACAAACACACTCACACAAACAAACAAACACACACACACATACACAAGTGCAAACCACCCACTCTCCATTCTGCTTGGTACACTCACACTTGCCATTAGAGCCTGTTGGTCCTTAATTCACCTCATATGCAATTTTGATTTTTTTTTTCTTCTTCTGCTCCTGTTTGGCTTCCACTGATGTACCCATGGCCTCCACAAGATGCTCATGTCCCATCACTTACACTAGATGCTCATGTCTCATGATTCTAAGTACTAAGTTGTCAGGTTGAGTAGCGCCAGCAGCTAGGTAGGTGCACAACCATGCACCATCACCCATAGCCGTTGAGGTTTTCAATATACAAGACATATATCCAGGCTAAGAAGAATCTCCGATGCTATGGAGAGATAGTTTCTGAGCTGGCTTTCTGTGATTCCATTAATTTCCCTTCACCTTTACCCATCCATTTCTTTGTGGACTCATCTCATGCCATAGGTTGACTACCCCCACCATCATGACAAGCCTGCTAACCACAATGGGCTCAGTGATTTCCATCACTTAAGCTCACCTCAGTGTATTGCTAGAAGCTTTGGTAAGGCTCATGGCTCTAGGCCTGTCCACCACCTATCCAAACCCCTAACACTATACACAGCATGGATGCCCAGGCCACAGAGATCGAAAATATGCCTGTTTTATGACACCAATTATTATGATCTGGGGTGAGTGTTTCCACTTGTTGCTGAGTTCTATGGACAGAAGCATCAGCTATAGGCTGGCCTCTGCTTCACCTCCTTACACGTAGCTTATGGAATTTCCAGATGTCATTTAGAGATTGATTGTGTGTGTGCTTGTGTGTGTGCGTGTGTGTGTGCCTATGTGTGTGTTTGTATGTGTTGTGTGTGTGTGTGTGTGTGTGTGTGTGTGTGTGTGTGTGAGCCTGTGTGATACGTGTACTCTGGAAAAGGGCATACATGTATGGGTTGGAAGCCTTGCATGCCTGGCAGTGAAATCATTGCTACCCTATCACTACTGATAGTGGCTGGACTGGACCTCTGTAAAGGTTTTATTGGATTGAGTGGTAATAGTATTCACATCCAACTGCTCCCATGTACCCATGAGTTCTAGCACATACATGCATACATACAAATGTATAAAAGAGATGGAGTAAATGGAATTTAGATTCTGAGGCAGCTTATAGCTGATGCCTCTGTACCATAGCAAAAAATTGGTGTCATTGAACAGGTTCATGTTTGGCATGCCAGCCCTGCTGTAGGGTCATGGCATGAGTGTGTGTGTGTGTGTGTGTGTGTGTGTGTGTGTGCATGTGTGTATGTGTGTGTGTATGTGCATGTGTGTATGTGCGTGTGTATGTGTGTGTTGTGTATTAAGTGCACATGGCAACACCTGACAATTTAGTAGCCAATTGACTCTAGACCTTTTCATCATCTCTCGACTTAACTCCCTACCCAGGTCACAAAGGTCCGAACATGTACTTTTAAGCACATGCACACACCCACACACTCACATACCTACTCTCACACACCAGAAGTAATACATACGTGCACACAACACACTTGCCTGGTGTGTATGTGTGTGTATGATAAAAGTGTTACTTTTGTCATTGTCAGGTGTTGCCATGTGCACTTAATACACAACACACACATACACACGCTCATACATGTACACACACATACACACACACACACACACGCACATACACACACATACACACATGCACATACACACACATGCACATACACACACACACACACACACACACACACACACACACACACTCATGCCATGACCCTACAGCAGGGCTGGCATGCCAAACATGAACCTGTTCAATGACACCAATTTTTTGCTAAGGTACAGAGGCATCAGCTATAAGCTGCCTCAGAAATCTAAATTCCATTTACTCCATCTCTTTTATACATTTGTATGAATACATGTATGTGCTAGAACTCATGGGTACATGGGAGCAGTTGGATGTGAATACTATTACCACTCAATCCAATAAAAACTTTACAGAGGCCCAGTCCAGCCACTATCAGTAGTGATAGGGTAGCAATGATATTCACTGCCAGGCATGCAAGGCTTCCAACCCATACATGTATGCCCTTTTCCAGAGTACACGTATCACACAGGCTCACACACACACACACACACACACACACACACACACACACACACACACACACACACACACACACACACACACACACACACACACACACACACACACACACACACACACACACACAACACATACAAACACACACATAGGCACACACACACGCACACACACAAGCACACACACAATCAATCTCTAAATGACATCTGGAAATTCCATAAGCTACGTGTAAGGAGGTGAAGCAGAGGCCAGTCTATAGCTGATGCCTCTGTCCATAGAACTCAGCAACAAGTGGAAACACTCACCCCAGATCATAATAATTGGTGTCATAAAACAGGCATATTTTCGATCTCTGTGGCCTGGGCATCCATGCTGTGTATAGTGTTAGGGGTTTGGATAGGTGGTGGACAGGTCTAGAGCCATGAGCGTTAACAAAGCTTCTAGCAATACACTGAGGTGAGCTTAAGTGATGGAAATCAATGAGCCCATTGTGGTTAGCAGGCTTGTCATGATGGTGGGGGTAGTCAACCTATGGCATGAGATGAGTCCACAAAGAAATGGATGGGTAAAGGTGAAGGGAAATTAATGGAATCACAGAAAGCCAGCTCAGAAACTATCTCTCCATAAAATCGGACATTCTTCTTAGCGTGGATACATGTCTTGTATATTGAAAACCTCAACGGCTAAGGGTGACGGTGCATGGTTGTGCACCAAACTAGCTGCTGGCGCTACTCAACCTGACAACTTAGTACTTAGAATCATGAGACATGAGCATCTAGTGTAGGTGATGGGACATGAGCATCTAGTGGAGGTCATGGGTACATCAGTGGAAGCCAAACAGGAGCAGAAGAAGAAAAAAAAATCAAAATTGCATATGAGGTGAATAAAGGACCAACAGGCTCTAATGGTGGAGGTACAAGTGTGAGTGTACCAAGCAGAATGGAGAGTGGGTGGTTTGCACTTGTGTATGTGTGTGTTTGTTTGTTTGTGTGAGTGTGTTTGTTTGTTTGTTTGTTTGTGTGAGTGTGTGTGTTGTATGTGTGTGTGTGCATGTGTGTGTGTTGTGATGGATGACTGCCAAAGCCATTTTTATGTGTACATATGCACATATTTGTGATTGAAGCATGACTCCTGTGTGTGTACATGAATGTGCGTGCATGTGCATGTGGGTTTGTGTGCATGTGTGTGTGTGTGTGTGTGTGTGCATGTGCATGCATACATGTATGTTTAAAAGTGCAAAAGGCAACAAGAAGACCTGTTGGTAATTGCCAGAGCAAGGAAACACAAATTTACACAAACAATAAACATGTGACTGCAGTTGCAAGTGTATGCTGTGTGGTGTGTATGTATGCGCATGCATAAACGTGCACATTGATACACAAGACAATTTAGAAAAAGGTACGGCTCCAATAGAAATACAAAAGAGAAGCATGTGATGAATAGGATGACAGCTAAAAACAGTTTAATGTTTGTGGGTCGACCATTAGGAAATAAAATAAATTGCAATAGCAAAGCATTGATGTTGATGCGTGAATGACTGACTGCCCATGGTGTGTGTGTGTGCACATGTATGTGTGTGTGTGTGTGTGTGTATGTGAGTGTGCACGTGTGTGTATAAGTGCACATGGCAACACTAAATTGCCAGCTAAATTCTAGCTTGGAGTATCTTCTGGGAAAACCTCACTTTCATTCTACCCTGAGCCTAAATGTCTGGGAAAGCCTTGCCTCCATTTAACTCATTCCCTCACTTTCGGTCATACCCCATCTAACACACTGTCCCCAAAATATTGACACCTGGTATGGTTGCAGGTCACACATGTATATGTAAAGGATGGTAGAGGTGGGTTGCAATCACTCCAGCCAAATGCCAGCTGCGTTGCTTACCATGGCTGTACGTATAAATGTATTGCTACAGGTGTTATTGTTTATACATCAATGGCAGGTAGCACCCTTTTGGCTTCTACCATGGCCTAACCACCTTACCTTGACCAGCGTCAAGGTGTGGGCTGACCAAATGGTAACCTTGGTTCCAGTCACACTCAGGGCAGGGGGACAGCAAACCCACAGTCGCCTGACCCCTTTTGGGCAAAAAATCAACTATGCCAAGCACATCACCAATTGGAAACTAAGCATGAGGGATCATTCTGACAGAATTAAATGACACCAATTCATCTGATCTGAGGTTGTGTATGAATGTGAGTGTGTGCATGTGTGTGACTTATGGATCTTAGTTTGTTTGGATATTATTTTGTAGAACCAAATATAATTGGTTCACCAATGAAGATAAATTAAACAAGAAAGAGGTTTTAGTAGGCCAATGAGAGTACTACATGTTGGTAAATACATGTAGCTACAAGGAGGTGCATGTTTGATATATATATCTGTGCGTGTGCAGAAGTCAAAAAGGAAGGGTGCGTTTCAGATTAAGCTAGCCCTAGACACCGTGCACTTTCATCCTCTGCAGCGCTGTGCACGCATAAATGAAGCAGTTTGACCGAGCCAACACGCTCGATTTCTACGTGCATGCGCTGCAGAGTACGTACCGTGTTGCGCAGGCTGATGGCAGCTGAACCCACGTATGACGAATCTTTAGCTTCTGCTCGCTATGTTGAAGAAGCCAAGATGGGGAACAGAACCAGACATTTGCAAGAAGCGAAAACGCCGCGTACTTGTTGTATGGTGTATAGATGGGCGGAGGCATAGTTATTTAACAGGAAGTAGTTTGCATATTCATGTCCTCGATGCCAGTCGTAATAGATAAATGGCGCGAAACGACCGGGAAATATGCAATTAGTTTGCACAGTTGTATCCCCGTAACGGATAAACAAAAAATTAACGAACAGAACAAATCAATAGGTACAGGATCCCTCTACGTACAAACCAAACTAGAAGTGAATTGAATTTTCGTGCAGAAAGATATGGCGGATTTGAACCCCAAGGGGTATCGGACGTTGTAACACTGGCACGAAGCTAATCCAAGAGCCCATAATCTATTATACCAGAGGGAAATGGTGTAGTATGAAGTGTTGAAAATAGGAAGTCAATAGCGTTTACCGTTCCGAAGTTATAGCGATTCAAACGCGAGTCATTTTTATAACTTTAAAATTATATAGCGAAGGGCCATTTTCTCGGAGACTGTCCCATATATGGGACGGTGTCCAGCTAAATCACCCTTATGGTACTTCTTCAAAATATCCAGAACTAGCAAAAGAAAAGTAACGCTCGCATTGAAATGTGTGGCTAATTATAAATTCAGTGCCTAATAACTTTGTGATGGATTGGATGCGTAAGGACCATTCAAGTTAACAGAAGCTCATGGGTGTTCAAGGAAAATCAAAAAATTTGAAAACTTGAAAAACTAGCCAGAAGGGTGATTCTACTGGACACTGTCCCATATATAGAATATCTTGAACTCTGCATATGCGCATGCTACATCTCTCCCCCATACACTTCGTTCCACACGGCACCTCTTCCGCCCCTCTCCCTCATTAATTATTGATGTTGGACCCCCTCGCCGAATTCCTGGATCCGCCACTGTATTCCTCTCATTGTTTAGCTCTCCTGGCATTTTGAAAAAAAACAACATCGCAAGCCAAAAGTGGTGAACAAAACTACAATCAAATTACATCCCACCTGTTTATAACGCTGCGCAATTCTAAATATACGTAAATGTCGCCATGGGAACAGTTAAATATAACACTCCATATTACGTAATGATTACGTATATCAGTTTTATGCTTTATTATATAATATAATAATAATATATATCTGATACCTGAAGATGTTCTTCCAGGAGATTCTAAAGTGATTGGTATAACTTGCGCTCATGGCCAGAAATGGAGGACATGAGTGAATATGTAAAGTTGTGATAGAGATTTGAGAATTCTGATTTCACCAATAAATTTGTCACATTTTAAAATGATTTATCATGTTTCAAGACAAGAAATTATTAATTCAAATCAATGAACTAAAACTAATTTTATCAAATTGAATTCCAAACACATTCAGTATTCGCTAAAAATCGGTCTGATTATAATATACGTGTATCGTGAAAAGAACATTAAGCATCCATTAACTAAAATCAAGAGAAATAAATTAATTACAACCAAGCATAATTAATTATATTCATAAACGTATGTCATTATGTAATACCTCGCGTCATCTTTTAATTATTGATGTGTCGTCTGCTCACGAGACTTCTGCTCTCGAGAACATTAAAATAGTACGATACATTGTGCCAAACCTCCGTTCTGCTAAAAATAAAAACGATTCAGCTACGGTACGCCCACGCTTATGTGGATTGATGCAGCGCAAGTGCGCAAATTAAAATTTCTGCGTGCCAGACTAGTGTATAATAACAACAGGTCCTGATATGTTTTTGTTGTTGCCGAAACAGTATCAAAACTATATCCTATATGCCATGCGCAAATTTAGTAGAGCGTTTTATTAGTTCCCAGATACCAAGACATTTCGTGCATTTCTCACGCGACACAATAGTGGAACTAATTATGATAACCGATTGAATATTTTAACACGAGGGATCACTACATCCGGCGGGAATGAGAATGGTAGTGGTGTTTTACCGTTTCGTTCTGTTGTATACATGTAGCTCACTATTATTTCCCCATCTGTATCGTTTTTAATGTGCTGGTGCATTTTGGTCATATCAGCAAAAATCCATAGTGGGTCTTAATAAACGTGGGATTCGGGGATAAAAACACGAAGTTAAAGCAAGATTCCACAATATACATTTTACCATACTGCAAATGTGTAGTATATGATGCGTTGAAAATAGGAAGGAAGTCCATAGCAGTTGTGTAACGTGTGTGATTACAAGGAGATGCACATTTATGATAAAAATACAAAACAAATTGAAAGCGTCATATCGTGCACACATATGAACATCTACATGTAAAACCCTGAGATAACTGGTTGCTATAACATCAGGTTCACAAAATTGAAAAGTACAGTGGAAAAGCCCGCTACATGTACATGATTATCTGTTGGAATGCACCATTTTGTCACATTCATAGGCCGATGGATGTTTGAAGGCAAACATTATGATCTCCTGCAGGCAACATCATGCATGCAGAGCTCATTCAAAACAATATATAGTACAGGAGTAACAAGAGAGACAATACATATAGGTCATAAGTACAGACAACTTATAGACCTTATTCACTAGCCGCGGCCAGAGAATCAATTCCTGAACGCGTGTCCATCACAAGTACTCATATATAAAACTAGCATCGTTTTTTAACTACATACACCATGATAACTTCAGAGAAGATCCTCGGCTTTGGTACCAGCATACCGTTGCCGTCTTTATGATATACAAGCGGTGACCATTTCGGTTTGCTGCAGATACGTATAGGATATTGGACCATACACCCATCTCCAAGATGATCGTATATACTTTGTCCCAGTTTGAAGGGAAGAACTTCTGATCAAAGTCATGTTTTTCATAATTTTTGCCTTGTCCAAATGATGGTCGGGTTCCCTTGCCTTCAAACAAATACCTGCAAGCATCCAAAGGTACTAACAACAGAGGTCAGATTAACAATAATACTCACCAGCCGAAGTAAAGAACTGGTAGTAATACGGAATAACCGTCTCTATTTCGAGTCGGTACTCCAGCTCAATTAAGGCATCAGCAACTAATTAATGGTGGCGTGCAGTACCATAAATATAATGTAATCTTGGTGACTCCACCATCGGGCAGTGAGTTGGATGTGCTGAGAAGGAAACCATGCACCATCGACTCGCGATCGGCACATAAACAAGCGCGTCTCTTCACTGAGATATTGTGGTACAACTATGAAGGCACAACCTATGACACGCGATCGCACAAGAGTTGCCTTACATTTCTCGTTTGTGGGAATTATGCGTTGATGCGTGTGGTGCACTGTGGCGTTCTAGCAGCTAGGACTTCCCTATTCATATGGATCGTACGTGCGGTGGGAAGTTGCTTGCACACTTCGTGTTTCGATCAAAATCCTACGCACGCGCGTGATCTTTACAGAGAAGGCTGCATAGCTTTCAGTTATAACGTACGTATACCCTATACTTTGCGTTAAAAAAACCTAGTCTCGCTGTTTGGTGATGGCTGTTGCTGAGTTTTAACTAATATTATAGTTTATCGTAACAAAACGTACCAAGCTAGGAAACATCGTTCCAACATACTCCACGGACACACGACCGGGGTCGTGCATGTATGCTGCCATGTCTCAGAGTTGGCCGGGTAGTGGGCAACGTTATGACGTTTAAATCAATTTTAATAATTTATGGCTTGAACGGGGTACTACAATTCACATACTTGAATCTAGAAATAGACGTGCACATGGGGTAGATATGCTATTTGAACATATAAATAAGCAAATAACTTTGTCTTCAGAATCCACTTTATAATCTGCAATAGATCGTCACGCGGTAAAATAGGAAAGGGAAAAAAGTGATCAAAAGTATGCCAGCCATTAAATGTATGCAGTAAAACAAAACCCGGTTTTGAAATTGATGAGGGCAAATTTTTACAGAACAGAAGATATACAAACAATGTGTTATTTGTCCCTGTATCGTAGTAAGGTTTATAAACTTTACTACAAGTCTGTGGTACTAAACTGTGCGCGATTGATAGAAATTACCCATAGACTTCCTGTACAATGATTTCATTACGCGTATTACGGAATTCAAATAATTCATGTCCGCAATTGCTGGCCATGAGTCTTTAAAACCATTCCTATCCCGAGTTATACTCGGCCGAGAAGAAGAAGAATTAGACGACGATGACGAAGAAGAATTGGTCTGGGGACGAGAAAAAAAAACACGAGTTTTTTTTTTTGTACTCTTAAAGCAAACAGTTTGATAACTGAAACAAAACATTAAAATGACCGTCTTTGCCTTCTGGTTCGATAGCACAAAGAGCTAAACTATCCGTTTCTTGGCGGTACGCGAGTGTTTGTTTAATGATTTCACGACCCGGGTCCATTCCTATATATGAACTACTATCGTAGTTCCTGATGCGCTATGTCCCTTTTCACTAACTCAACCCCATATGGGGATCACGAAATTTTGTCGTGATCTATATGTCCCATATATTATACAGCTTAAATTATGTATACGCATCTGTCTGTTACACAATGAACAGTAGACCTATATGCAAAAGAGTTTATAGCAACCAAAACAAATGGGCCGTGCATGCATGCAATAATCGAGAGTTACGTTAGTAACTCTCATATAGGATTTGACCCCGATTATGAATGTCATTAAAAAAACGCGACCCGCTTCTAACAAGACTCCCGACGAGCGGATGGCTTACCTTGTTATCGTCGTCATACAAGAAGGCAACAACAAGCAGTTTCGTGTTTGTTTGACGTCACAAAACCGCGTGGTTGTAGAGAACAAAACAATTTTCGAAACTCGTACCCAGTCCCACGTATTTCTCGTTCTTCTTCTTGTTCTTGTTCTTGACCACGCATAACTCGGGATAGGAACACTTTTAAGAAATGAAAATTACACCAATGGCTTCAGAATTCGTTGGCATTCTCGCTTCTGTGGTCAAAACGTCTCGAGGCTACATGACATATATCGGTGGTTGTGTTAGCAAATCACGTATAGTTAAGCTTCCTACTGCACTGACACGACTCGGATAGGTCCTACTTCGCTCTTTATACGAAGTACTAGCAGTATACATCATGTAATCAAATGTGTACGGACTGGGCACTACACGTAGTGGTAATTAACTGTGGCGGTTATGTATTTTTAATAACGTGCACGTGCGTACTATAATCATTCTTGTTATTCGATCGTTGTAAGTTTGACGCTCTTTGTAACTTAGTGAAGTTGTTTTTTTTTTTTTTTCAAAATGCCTTCACGTTCCTGAAAAAAGACAGCGATATTGCCATAGTCCTGAACGTGCATCTCGCTCGGCGAAAAGAGTTAAGGTCACTCAAAGGTATGTCGTACCTTTACAACCTCCCTCTCATATCACGATGGATTACTTAACATGCTATACGGCTCATAATCGGGTATGAATAAAAATCAATGAAACAAGTAAATAAAAAACATTCTCTATGAGAACGTTGGTGGCATATAGGATTTGAAGGCAATGGTGGTGTAAAAAGGAAGGAAACAAGGGTCTAATAATAAGGGAAAATGGAATAGTCCTATATTTAGCACATTTCTATATGTAGGATATAGTATGTTGTTCATGTGCTAAATATAGGACTATTCCATTTTCCCTTATTATTAGACCCTTGTTTCCTTCCTTTTTACACCACCATTGCCTTCAAATCCTATATGCCACCAACTTTCTCATAGAGAATGTTTTTTATTTACTTGTTGATATACAGAGCTCCATGCTGTCATCCATGCTCAGCAGTGGAACCCAATGGCATCTACCAGGCTTCCTGAACGACCGTAGATCCCTTGTAGGTTGCACTGGGATACTTGGAAAGGGTTGCCTCCAGTTCCTCCGTACGGACCGAAGATTCGCCCAAAGTTGGTTACGAAAGTGAGGCTATCGACCAATGCACCGCTTCGTCCAAAGATCGCAACTACTCTTTCATTGAAGACTAGATCGATTTGGGCTGGGCTTCCTCCACCGCCACCGTAGTACCCCGAGGTTTGTCCGTTACTATAAACAAGTTGAATCGAGTCGATCAACGAACCAGACCGAATGCGAATCGACCGCACAGAACTGCCTTGGGTATTAAAAGCACCCCCTCCTCCTCCACCGTAGAGCGGACTGTCAGCCTGCATGGCCGTAGTCAATTACAAAAATTTGGGGGGGCTAATTAATATTCATGATCTTGATAAAACGATGCATCGCGGATTGATCGACGGTTGACCACACTTTCTCGTTCTAAACTCACGGGCGGCTTGCAATACTGGAAAGTGTTCAATTTGTGGTACCGCGCGTACTATAACATCAACGTATATCCTTTTATAAATAATATGCTGGACCAAAATTTTGGGGGGGCTTAAGCCCCCCCAAGCCCCCCCCTTACTACGGCCTTGGCCTGGACCTCTCTGAATGGTTTAAAAACAACAAACGCGCCTGGTATCACGCGTTGATTTATGCATGTGAAAATGTTTCCTTACGTTACTTCTTCAATTCCTAGCTCATCTGCAATAGCCACGAACGTTGTATTGGCCTTTGTAGCTTTCACACGATCGCTACTTTGCGCGACCGAGGTGAAGCCAGCATCCCGCGCACTGCAGATCCCCAAGAGCAGAGCGACAGTACTCACGTAGATGAACATTCTGAAGCAGCTTGTAATTGGAGTGCTTGCATGCTTGCTTGCGGAGAACGATCGTCTTATATACTTGAGATATGTTCATTTCGCGGTTTTTTTGTTTATCTCACGCAGGGCTGGTTGGTCGGCCGGGGACGTTAACACACTTCAATTATAATAATTATCACTCTTATATGGTGCTTACTCAAGTCTGTGGTTTATCCCACAGCTCACCGCTAGGGCTCACTAATTACGCGGCATGTAGCTCCAAAGGATGTACGGATATACCAAGCAATTAAAAGGGCTTGCCTTTTTATTGTGTATAGAGTTTGCGTCAAGATACTTATACAGGTAAAATACGATGTAACGATGCAGGCCTTTAATATTTGCATCTGCAATTGAAATCACATGTAGAAGAAATTCGCTTGCATGCATGCGAGCACGGTTTATTTGTTATACGTGCGATAATCATACTACGTCGGTATACGGTAAAAAGCGGAACCACTTAAAGCCGTCGATTACCGCCGGTCCACTGCATGTCCACAGACGGCCCGGCCCGTTGAAATAGATTTCAACAGTATCAGCCTGCATCAAAGAGACGGGTAAGGTCATGTGCGGACGTTACCGTGTCCATGTAACGGTTTCGCTGTGATGGATGCGTTGCATGTGTAATAATCTTCGCTACATGTATCAGAGATAATATATAAGGGGATTGGAAGCAGAGGCAATTAGCACTGATCGTATCCTTGGTAGAAGCCATTGAAGTGCTAGTACCTGGCATATAGGCAATGCGTGTGCTTCTCTTTTTCTCAAGTCCATCTAGGCAGATAAACAAGCTGCCCAATAGTATACAATATCATCTCAATAGGAAAAAAACTCTAGGAAAAGATTGTCAAACACAAAGCACTGAAAAAAAAAAGAATATCGGCAGTCCGATCAAGTGCTATATACTCCGTACAACGTACTGCGTGCTTTAATCGCGACTATCGATGGTCGCTTCGATCAGCAGCCTGTCAGTGCCGTCTCAGTAGATAAAGCCTGCAGGAAACACTACCCGTTAACTTGAATAATTCCACATTGTATGGCGATGTTATAGAAAATTTCTCTTTAAGAAATAGAGTGGGATGTAGGATTGGCATTGGTGGTGTAAAAAGCAAGGAAACAAGACACATGCATTATATATGGATTGGTACCAGACTACAACAAGACGGTCCTACATTTAGCCAAGAACCATACTGACCAGATAGACCTGTCATTGCTGACATCTCGTTCTGGTCAGTATATGTATGATATGATGACTTATGTCAAAGTGCAATGTGATGTCAAAAGCACACCAAGGCATGTGTGCTATATTCTGTGTAACTATGTGCACTGTTTGGCATTCAGATTTTGTTTAATGACCAGTGTTACTCGTGGGGTAAAATTAAATAGCCTGGGTTTTATAATGAGCTCAAAGCATGTGCAGTTGTCTATATATGTGGGTGCATGAGCGACTGTGTATGTATGTGGCCAAAAGTAGGCAGCAATGAGTGGGTGTAGGGACTCATGACACCCCTGCCTTGAGCGGATAATACATGCATTTCTGATCAAACAGATTATGGGGGGAACTGTTATGTTAAGAGTTGAGCTTGAAAGTTGGTCATCCCAATTGGTTACTGACTCCATTGTTTCTTTACACGTTTTGATCCAGCTATGTATTCATTACATGTATGCATGTAGCAGACCGTTCACCGTACTGGGACTGCATATGAACACCCCTCAATACAATATCACACAATACGAGGAACTCATGACGAAGGGTGAACAGGGTTTTTATATAGGGGGAGGGGGGGGGGGGGGGGGGGGGATGTAGAATACCATGCAGTACTAAACTGGTTTTGAGTCCTGCTCCGTACATCACACATGTCGCGCAGGCTAGGGATTGCCTCAGCATGCTGATACTTGCTCCATGCAGATGTTACATTAACGCCTGTAGCTGAACAACGCTTCAGCCCCAGCTGCCTTCACTGAAAATGTAGGTGACATGCTGCTAGGTAGTGGATTATAATGGTGTAGTTAACATCTCCATCTGAATTAAGATTTTAAAAACGCAAGAAACATGCAAGTAGAAAAAAATTCTCTTTGAGAAATAGAGTGGGATGTAGGATTGACATTGGTGGTGTAAAAAGCAATGTAACAAGACACATTATGATCAAGACGGTCCTACATTTAGCACATTGAAATTCAAAGTGCATGGTTCTGGGCTAAATGTAGGACCGTCTTGTTGTATTCTGGTACCAATTCATAATGCGTCTTGTTTCATTGCTTTTTACAACACCAATGCCAATCCTAAATCCCACTCGATCTATTTCTTAAAGAGAATTTTTTTTGTTTACCTACTTGTAACATCACCGCACAATATTCATGGAATTATTTAACGGGTAGTGTTTCCGGCATGCAGGCTATATCTACAGCCCTGACAGGCTGCTGATCGAAGAGCCCTCGATAGTCGCACGCGGCACGTTGTACGGAGTATAGCACATGATCGGACTGCTGATACATGTAGCGAAGATAATCACACAACGCATGGACACGGTAACGTCTGCACGTGACCTTACCCATCTCTTTGATGTAGGCGGATACCGTTGAAATCTATTTCAACGGGCCGGGCCCTATGCAGTGGACGGTAATCCAAGTGGTTCCGCTTTTTACCGTATACCGACGTAGTATGATTATCGCTCGTATAACAAATAAACTGTGCTCTGCATGCATGCAAGCGAATTTTTGCTATATGTGATTTCAATTGCAGATGCAAATATTAAAGGCCTGCATCGTTACATCGTATTATATACCTGTATAATATAACTATCTTGACGCAAATTCTATATACACCATTAAAAGGCAAGCCCTTTTAATTGCATGCATGGTATATCCGTACATCCTTTGGAGCTACATGCCGCGTAATTAGTGAGCCCTAGCGGTGAGCTGTGGGATAAACCACAGACTTGAGTATGCACCATATAAGAGAGATAATTATATTATCAGAAAATTCAACCAATCGTACACTAACCCCCTATTCACCTGATGTCCCGTACGAAAATGTCTTGCGTAAGGGACAATTTTTGAAGCCCTTTTTATACGTGACCTCAGTTAAAAATCGCTGAAGCAGGCTGTTCTCGAGTTACTCTCGCTGGTGGTGCGTCTTTTGTAAAGGTTAACGGAAAAGATTGGGAGGTATAGGGAGGTATAGCACACGCGCGCGAGGTACGTATACGAATGTGACGAAAATAGTCGTGACATTCGTACCTCGCACGGAACGGACAGAGGGTCGTATAGTGCCCCCTTACCCCAAATTTCCTAACTTGAACTCACAAGCTCATCGTATTGAATTCACATGTACATGAATTGACATGCATGATATGCGTGCCATGCGGTCCGTGCACATATAAGTTGGACAGTATTAAGGCTTCTTTGCTTCACCGAGCTTGGCCTGCATGCACTGGAATACGTTTCTCGCTCGGCTAAAAAGAAAAAAACTCGCCTGGAGTGTAACCCTGCAAGGCCTTTAGACACTTGAATTTGAAACTGCCATATAGCCCCTTATATTTACTGCGCCTATCCTGATCTTGGTGTCGAGTGCACATTTAAAAAAGAGGCTAGGAGCCTTACATGTATGTATCAGCAGTCCGACAACTTATCTAATATTTATATTGTACCGCGTGCGCTATTCGCGACTATCATGGGCCGCCTCAGCAACCTGTCCAGGGCTAGCCCGGAGAAACACTACCCGTTAAATAATTACATTACGATCAGATTAAAAGTTAATTGAAGTGTGTTAACGTCCCACCGCCGACCAACCAGCCCTGCTTGAGATAAACAAAAAAACCGCGAAATGAACATATATCTCAAGTATATAAGACGATCGTTCTCCGCAAGCAAGCATGCAAGCACTCCAATTACAAGCTGCTTCAGGATGTTCATCTACGTGAGTACTGTCGCTCTGCTCTTTGGGATCTGCAGTGCGCGGGATGCTGGCTTCACCTCGGTCGCGCAAAGTAGCGATCGTGTGAAAGCTACAAAGGCCAATACAACGTTCGTGGCTATTGCAGATGAGCTAGGAATTGAAGAAGTAACGTAAGGAAACATTTTAACATGCATTAATCAACGTGATACCCGGCGCGTCTGTTTCTTAAACCATTCAGAGAGGTGCAGGCTGACAGTCCGCTCTACGGTGGAGGAGGAGGGGATGCTTTTAATACCCAAAGCGGCTCAGTGCGGTCGATTCGCATTCGGTCTGGTTCGTTGATCGACTCGATTCAACTTGTTTATAATAACGGACAAACCTCGGGGTACTACGGTGGCGGTGGAGGAACCCCAGCCCAAATCGATCTAGCCTTGAGTGAAAGAGTAGTTGCGATCTTTGGACGAAGCGGTGCATTGGTTGATAGCCTCACTTTCGTAACCAACTTTGGGCGAATCTTCGGTCCGTACGGAGGAACTGGAGGCAACCCTTTCCAAGTATCCCAGTGCAACCTACAAGGGATCTACGGTCGTTCAGGAAGCCTGGTAGATGCCATTGGGTTCCACTGCTGAACATGGAGCTCTTTACATCAGTTATTGCATGCATGTACGGCCCATTTGTGATAGGTTGCTATAAACTCTTTTGCATAAGGTCTACTGTTCGTTGTGTAACATGCAGATGTATATATAATTTAAGCTGTATAAATATAAGGGACATGCAGCACTGCGCGGAAGTATACCGTATACAGAGTAGCGCAGACACTGCATACTAAGTCATATACGGATACGTAGGCAGAAACTCTAGTATCCGGACACATATGGGGACTCGTATGTGAGAAGACTAGTATGAGGAGCAGAATGCTGTGCAGTATTTAGAGGGGCCGAATGCGGAGCAGTAAAAGGGGAAATGCGGATCGATTTAACAAGTATGCCTGTAAGCTTCTTGTGCAGCATTCATAAAGAAGCAACGCGCTTGTCTGCGGACAGCTGTGATGGAGCTAGCTTTAATCCTTGGTGGCTTGGTCAGCAGGCATCACTCATAATAATCTTTTTTAAAAAATTACTTGGTTATCTGTATCATGTGACTAGCACTTAGTTTAATATAGACCGCAGAGGGGAAGCCGAGGGGGTAGCACTTTGGAGTTTGGAGGGGTTAGTCCATTCTATCTAACAGCATTCATGCATGGAGTACTTCCCCGTAGCATGCATGCCGATGGGGTAACTTGCCTTTCAGATATATCAGAGAAATGCCAGAGATAATATAGCCGCGGCACGCACCTATTCCCGAACTAAAACGATGTCTCATAACAGGCGGTTGGCGGCATCTTTTGAAAATGGTGACTAACACACAGGAGATGGTTGATTTGCGGGTTAGATGTTTAATATAAAAAATTTTGAACACACACGTACATATACAATCGCACGCATTCACACACATGTGCACACACAACACATGCGCATGCACATGTTGCACACATACTCGGATCATGTATACACTGACAGTCTTTCGTATCTACTCAGATAAACTTTAAGGTGCAACCATTGTGTGCTATGGGTATGTGTACTGTCCGTTATGTGTATATTCCCTCCACACATGGCAGCCTCGTTAGATATTGATGACCCCACATCAGAGATGGAATTGATTCGGGTTATAATACACACTTCATTCAACACACAAATCATGATGGACAAAACTGACAGTCAGTTGCTCAGTTGCATGTGCACATGTTACTTGTGTGCTATCCTAGAAAACATGCTTTTCATGCACGCCGGGCATATTTTATAAAGGTGAGTTGAAATTAAAACATGGGTGAACAAGGTATTGTTGACAGAAGTGCAAATGGTATATGGGATGGGCATAACTCTGCCAGTTATAATTAGGGTATATGAAGAAGTGCTCTAAGCGTACCCATTGCTATCTGGTCTGGGAGCAAAGCTGAGAAGTTTTGCTTTTCAGGTAAGACTAATACTTCTTAATCCTGCTTGGCGGGAGGCAGCAGGAGACTGGGGTGGGGGGGGGGGGGGGGGTAGGGGGTGGGGTGGAATGTGCCACTGGGATGGGATGGTTTTATAAACTCTAGTCATTATGGATGCTTCATTTTGGAAGGTGTAATTTGAGTCATATGATCAGTTTATGCAGACCCTGGAACAATTGAGCTGCTGATAAGCTAGAGCAGATAGAGCACATGACATGCACCTCAATCAGCTGCAACCAATGGACTTTTGTTGACTACATTTTATTTGAATGCTGAATTCCTTTGTATATTCCAAACTGTTGTTTGAAGAATCCTATGGCTGTCTCAATCACTAACAAACTACACACACACACACACACACACACACACACACACACACACACACACACACACACACACACACACATATGTGCACACCTAATCATATTCATACTTACCTCAAACCTTAGAAACACAGCTGCAACTACATGTCAACAAGCCATATATGGAACAATCTGGAAAGCATATACATGTAAGCACATTCATTAGTACAGGTTTCTGTTCTGACCTGGAATGAGACTGTGGCTCAAAATCCTTTACATTTTTCTGGCACAATGGAAGCTCGGAGAATCGAACGTACAGAAGCCAATGCCCCCGTCCACTCCATCTTTACACCTTACTATGCTCAGTTTGTATACACACAATAATACCTCAAACTTCTCACAGCAAATACTTATAGTGGACTGTAAAAATTATAAATATCGATGTATCATTACTAAAGTAAACCAAACATAGGATTATCAATAGGTACTATTATAGGATCTCACAAATAACTCAATCTTGAATTATATATTATGATATATGCCCATGCATGAATTGTAATATGATTTTATGTATATTATTATAATCTGAACAGAACGACCAGAGTTATTCTGAGTTATTCTGATCTGTGCCTTTAAAACATTCGTTACACAATGGAATACACCTCTGGGTCGCTAAAGCTTCTATTGCACGTTAATATTATACATTAAGTCGGCTATACCAGTGTAGGCCGGGCACAATAACACTGAAATTGATGTCCAAAGATATCATCGAACAGATGTCAGTGAGTCACCTGCTGAACATATCTGTTGCACAAGGCCAAAGTTGAAATGACGCGGTACGACGCTGGCAGTGTTGCATACTTTCAACCAAGTGCTCAATGACTCGAGGTCATTGACAGATCAGAGATGATATACTATCTTGGGCCGGGTAATCGGCAGTAAATAATTAATGCAAGTATGAAGTACAGAATTCAATAAAGGAGTAAATTTCTGTGTACTGCAGCTTCAGTCATTGCTATTCTGAATGCAGAGCTCAATTGCAGTTTATATATGTACCCTAATTCCGATCCCGGCGATATTTTAGCATGACCAAACTTTATCTTTTTCCGAATACAGTGAAATGAACCCCGCTGAGTCGATTTCTAAGTCGACTATAAGCGTTAAAACAAGTGTACTATAATGTGGGCGGGGCACAATAACAATCCTTACAACACCGATTCTAAATTAAAGCTAGGTTCCAGCATGATTTCATCATGAACTACACAAGCCGGGTCAGAGTGGATGGCATTAGTACTAGTGTTGCATAGTTTGGACTATTGGCAGACTGAAAGCATTGGTTTGAGGTCTCTGGTTCCTATGCACCATGTGACATGTGGTTTTAACATAATTCATGACAGTGCGAGTTTAACAAATTGAATCCGCAATGGTGTACTAATATATTTTTAATGGTGTTCCTTGATGACAAGATGGGCTTGAAAATCCAAACCAGATGTCGATGAGTCCTAAGGGTGGGATACAAAGTTGCGTATTACACATGAACACTATACAACGAACAAGGTAAGTGTACTCACAAGCTTGACACATCATGGGTGCATGAAACTCATGGTACCTCCCTCCCCATGTGCTGCACCACGTGATGCCCCCACCTCCCTCAATCATCAATTTGGTTCAAATTCATTGTGCACGCTCACTCATAACCACATAGACATAGCATTACAACACAACACACAACAAGCCATGTGTATGCATTTGGAGGGGTGAGACCTCACACGGCTCCTGGAAAAAACCTACAAAAAAACCGCTCCCACATCACATTACAAAAGACACACACAGTTCCATTTTGTGGTCTGAACTCTCCAGTTCAAAATCTTGTTAAGTTGTCCTGTCTCGCTGTCAATGAACATTCAACTGGAATCTGCCTAAAAAACCAACACAGAAAAGTTTAGACTGACAATCCCTACTGATGCGCACATTAAACCCCATCAAGCATGTGGCAGCGTCACATTCTGTCCAGCCAATCACATTGCAAGGGGTAGACAAGGAGGGATGGGGGGGGGGGGGGGGGGCAGGGGGGCTTTAGCCCCCCCTGATTTTTGCAGTTGAGTTATTAAAAAATTGTAAAGTGCGCGCTATTCAATATAGTTGTGTGACATGCCACACGCACGTACTACAATTGCATCACACACTTGTATTGCTGATTGAGTTGGAAGTGTACAACTGTTTGGTTTCTGTATCATGCCAGGAGAGCAACAACATCGTATTCATGCACAAACAAAACCCACGCGCACGCAAAAGTAACCACATATAGCCCCCCTACCCTTAAAAACTAGTCTAGGCTCTTTGCATTTGGGAGGGAGCTAAGTTTCTGTCAAATATGTTGTACTCAACCAATAGAAACATGTAAAATACCTTAGGGCACACACACACATACAACAGAAAATGAAGTGCAGATTTGGGGCGGGGGCGGGCATTACGTTGAACTGTTTAACTGTGGCCGGCTAGGCCAGGAGACATATGATGACAATTTAGTTAAGGTATGGACAGCATGTGCTCTTTTAGAAGAAGCCGCTGCAGTTCACAAATCAGTGACATACATTATTGTGGGGGAGTACAGAACACCATGGGCGGATACAGGAGGGTGGGGTTGCAACCCCCCCCCCCCCCTCCCCCTATGCGTATCGGGCCTTAAGCGTACAGCACCCCCCCCCCCTGCTTTTCATATCGCCGGTCTGACCTGCAGTCCTCCTTTTAGATATCAGCCTCTGTACACTGATGCTCCCCGACCACATCATCAGCACAGCTCTCAACGTCATCGACGGAGCAAAGTAAATCACAGCTTAATACTGCATGACCGTGACAGCCAGTTGTCTTGATGCTGTGGTGTAAAAAAAAGTTCCAGGCCAATTGAAATTGTTTGTAGGCCGCTAAAAAAAAGCACATACACACATACATCAATGATCTGATCGTGCATAATTTACGCAGAAAACATTTCATAATCGGGTGTTTCGGAGTGGACATTTACGGGATATTTAGATGTCCAATTGCCCATTTACGTAAAAATGATTTTGCTAGCTCATTAACGCACTAACATATTCAAGGCCGGTTTCTGCTATGACCCAGTATCACTACGCCTCTCCATTGATAACTCCATGCATAGTAATAGCCTAAGCACAAACCCAAATCAACTGTTCACATGTTTATCGCATTTCAACATACGGCGCAATGTTTTTTTTTTTTTCTAGTAATCACGTGCTCCTTAATTCGTTACGAGTGCATCTTTTGGTGAAGTATTTAAATTGCTACAGTTGTGTAGTAGTGTTTGCGCACCTTTCGCTCTACTAATATTCCGATTGGCTCTTGACTCGGGTCTGTTCATCCAACTGTACCAATTAGTCAAAGTATAGCAGTTAAATTTTTTTTAATGCGGTACAATTGTGTAGCCACAACTTGTAATCAAGGAAATACGGTAATGGTTATCATTATATAGCTACTAACCTGAAAGTCTTGTGGTTGTCTATAAAAAATGTGGCCCAGCCGTTCTCCTCATGGATGCAGACAAATTTGAAGGGGCATTCGCTAGACTTGGAGCATGCCACTCCATCTATGACCAATGTTTTGTAACAGATGAGAAATGTTGAGAGTTAGGTAATAGCAACATGACGTCACAGGGGATGAGTATTATTTTTCACATGAAGCTAAAGTTCCCTTTATGAACCAATTTCCCCAATGAACCAAAATGCACCTATTAGAGGAGCACACAGTTGAGTGGGTGAGAAGATATAACTTTGGATTTGGTATGCTGGGTGAGCAAGGTACTGAATTGATTCACCCATTGTTTAAATGCACTTTGTGAACACACACACACACACACACACACACACACACACACACACACACACACACACACACATACACGCAGTATTCACCTTTCAGACATAATAGCATTAAATAGGTTGCCATGAGACCAGGATGGACAAAATATACTTAGCAATTCAAATCTAGCATATGAACACCCCTTACATGCAGTTCCATCAGAAACAAAATAGCCCTCATTGGCATAACAAGATAACGCGATCTGGCGGGTGAAGTCATGATGGGCGCATGAGAAAAGAGGCTACGGTGCATCGTTAAAGATCACTTCATAAGTATTGCTCCTGACTCAATCCATGCTCAGCCACCCACAAAGACAGCAAAACGTACGCCAAAACACACTGCTGTGTCATAGTATAGTGGATTTATATTCACGTACACAAAACACAACACGCGCGTTCCCTATTCCACTTGACGATGTTTGCACGTTACTTTTGAAGCATATAAGTCGCGTCTCAGAAAAAGAGTAACATAAAACGAATTAAAGTTCTATCTATGTACAATACCTTTGTAAAAGTCGTTTCTCAACTGGAAGTTCGCACGTCCCGGACTAACTAGTTTTGAAAACCTACCTCCGCGTAAGTAGGCCGCTTTTGAACGACACTTCTCCAGACCGAAACCATCTTTGATGCCCAAACATATACCTCGTTCAGTAAAGCACAGGTTCATCTTCAACAATACTTCGTCTAAAGGGTCATCACGTGTTCTATTCAGTAACTGTACAACGAATTCCAACGGGTACAAATCATTACAACCGTTGCTAGGTGAGGTAATTGCCATTTCAGGGCGTAGGACTTTTTGTCCATCAATTCAATGGATCGTAACACCCGTGAGAACCGATTGGAGGTTATTAAAAATAATTTTTAGGGGCGAGG
The DNA here is from genome assembly GCA_963681505.1 of Eunapius fragilis. NCBI lineage: Eukaryota > Metazoa > Porifera > Demospongiae > Spongillida > Spongillidae > Eunapius > Eunapius fragilis. The sequence continues at coordinate 8,486,920 of OY811971.1, read as the reverse complement.
CAGTATGAAAAGTAGGTAAGTATTATGTCTCTCTTATAGGTAGGCAGAGAGATCAACGAAGGTAAGTGGTCATTATGGTTGTGTAATGATGCTCAATTTGGCCATGCGTTTCATCTTCCATAGTTATTCGCGTGTCAAAAAAAAAAAGAACTCGCTGCTGCGGGGTAATTCTACGGTGGAATTCACTTGTGCAGGGATCGTAGTAAGTGTTGAACGTGTGTCAGTGTTCTTTTAAACTTAAACCAGGCAAATCGGTTTACGAAGAAAACATAAAAAGTTAGAGTCTTTACAATGCCGTGTTCTTTACAATAAATAGTACAATAGAAGTACACCGCTGAAGACAGAAATCGAACGTACGCTTGGCAAGTAAACTCATTGACATGTATGTTGGACAATGTGTACCGTTTTGACATTTACCATAGCGTGTTCTTAATACAGAAAGCCGACAGCAAGCACAGCATAAAAACCACTGGTCCACTACTAAACAAAGGATCGAACCTGCCCTAGAAAAGGCAAGTACTACCCGCTGAAGAACTTGCTATGTGCACTCTATGTACACAGCGCTTCAGTTGCTCATGGATGTTTATACCGCGGCTACTGACTTGACGCGCACATTACCTCAACTCCAGGACCGAATGGATGCAAAGCTGCATGGATAATGGAGCAAAGCAGTATAGAAAGCAGAATTTCGTACTGCTTATTATGTCGTTGTGATTCCATTATATAAAGTTTGCAACTCATGTTATTACTGGTTATTGGGAATGGATATAGTAGCCGACTGCAGATCGGGATATGCTACGATAACCACTCGTATACCGAAGCTCTGCATACAGACATCAAAAGTATGCTGAAACGTTTACAAGAATCAGTATACGGTCATGAAACGTACACTGATTGATATACAGAGGCCGTATGCAGACCTGATATCATACGTATATACAATGTATCCGTATCCGGAGTTATCGGGAGTCTGCATTCCAGTCGTACCTAAAACTGCATACGCGACGATTGCAGACCAGTTACGTGTAATATCAATTCAATATACAACGCCGCATACGGTATGCCTTCGCGCAGTGCAGTTCACGACAAATTTCGTGATCCCCATATGGGGTCGAGTATGCATTATAGAAATTAGTCTCTAAACTCACTCAGAGTCTACTGTTTGTCGTGTTTTATTATGTCATGCATCACTAACCAAGTTAATTCAAAACGCCTGCATGAGGCTTGTCGATAGTCAACACATTTTCCGATTAAAACTATTTGTAAAAAGGTTGATCTACGGTCCATAAACTATTATCTATAACCTAAAACAGCTTCTGAGGACGAAAACTAGTGGTTTAAAAGCGTTACTGTATAGTTTGCGCAACTACCGCTAATGGTGGTATACGCCTTGGCAGCAACTAGTTGCACGCTGATCTTTTAAAAAGGAAGGCAGTAGTAAAGCCAGAAGTGAATGAGCCTTAAGAATATGCCCCACTAATAACGTGCGACACTCTTTTGTTCGGCTGAATTCACACTTTCGTGCGTCATTCTTTCATGGACCGCCTATTTCAAAAGCGACCGATTTGACTGCCATCCCCTATACTCAATACGGTGCGTATACTAGTGCACGATATATCAGGAAAAGAATGCGTCAAATCAATTTATGATTTTACACATTATTTCACTCGTGAATCCTGGAATCGCAATGTGATTTGTTCGTTGTTACAATTTGATTATAAATCAAGCTCGTGATTTAGCGCAACTACTCTCGAATTGAGACATGATTTTCCGTTCAACCATAAATCAAACATTTAGATTTAGCACTACTGGAAAATCACTCTTTTGATTTTAAGTATGATCATACCAAAAATTGTAAACAAGTAAACTCACTGTTATATATATGTTCCGTACGGATCGATGCCCAACATTGCTTGTTATATAACCGGCTGTCCCGACAGCTATAGCATATAAAAGATACTGAACGAAGGGCAGTTCCACTTTGTCCTGCGATTTTTGTGTCAAACTTCATACAGGCTACATGGAACCACTGCTGGAAACTATCACTTTGTAATAGTTTGCATCATTTTCGAGCTATCATTGATATCTCGGCAATTACCGGATAATGCTTAAGCTAGATACCTACTTGCAGCAGATGGGACGGCTGTCATCACTCCGTCCTTAATATTCTTCATAGTATGCTTCCTCATTGCATTCTGTTTGGATCTTGTCCATTAAAAAATCAGAGGATTTCATGAATAAAGTTGCAAAGCTTCTGGGCCCCAGACCCCGGTTACAGGGGAGACTCGCAAATGGAGACTTTTCGCACCTCGGAGATGGAGAAAATACGCAACGTTCATTGCTCCTTTAAAATAACTGTCAGTTGATATACCCCTGCCGACTTCAGTACCGCTTATAATATTCATTGGCTGTTGAAAACGTTGTGGGCCTACTGATTAATCCGCTCCTTTTCTCCAATGATTTATTTCCTAGCTTCTCTACTCCAGTCTCCCTGCCTACTTCTTACCTTCATTATATATGTGTACCTATTACCTGCATGCTCACTTCCAGTTATCATAATTATGAGCTTCAACCTTTTTTTGTTACCTTGGTGGAGGGATGGGCACAACCTGAGTTCCCAACCCAAAGTTGGAAACTTTGAATGATGTACTATTACGTCTATTTTACCTCAAGTGTTAACTTGCTTGATGATATGCGCATGCACTCGTGTTCTCTTGATTATGCACCTTTGTTGAGCATCTGTATAGCTCATCGTCCAAAGTTTCCTACTTTGGGTTGGGTCAGTACTCAGGTTGTGCCTATCACCCCAACAAGGTAACAAAGCAAGGTTGAAGCTCTTAATAATTAAGTGAGCATGCAGGTGTTAGGTACACGTAGCCTCCTAAGGGAGTGGAGAAGCTAGGTAATAAATCTTTATATGGGGTCGAAAGGACCTAGCGCATATTACAAAAATTTCCAGGAAGGAGCATCAAAGTCCACGCATGCAATAAAAATGTACGCGTAATTAAAAATTCAGGACCCTGTAACTCCCGATGGACAGATTAATTTCCAGTGCGTAAGAAAGAAGTTGTAGAGGACATAGTTGTCTCTCTGAATATGAAATAATTTGAAAACTTGAAAAAATATGCGCTAGGTCCCTTTTCGCTGCTACGATCCCATATGGTGGTTGGAGAAAAAGGGCGGGTTACGAAGCGCCCACAACGTTAGCTGATCATTAATTATTGATTTTCCTTGTGCAGAGCTATCTGACTTTTTTTCTCACTTTTCTTACTACCGTGACTATGCATCTGTACTGCATTCAATATTCAGTTGTACACAGTTCATTCTTTTGATATATATATCCATCGTATTTCCTTTTATATACCACCCTATTCTGTCAACAAAATGCTTCCTCAACACACCGCTAAAATTCTTCGGTCCACCCATCATGTGTAGTAGTTGGGCGCCTTAAAGAAGTCCGCAGGTTATCTTCGGGGGTTTGTTAGACGCCAAACTGTTCGGGCAATTAACTAAAGCGAACAGTACCTCATTTGGTATTCGGTTAAAAATACCCAATTACATCAGCTAGCTATTTTTAAATGCAATAATTTAATAATAGCCACGTGTCGTGGGCGTGATTCAAATTCTTATAAATATTCCTGCACGCTGTGGAAGAGGTATACGCACTGAATCTAAGAGCATCTGTCTCTGAGGCCTTTTTGATGATTTCAGGGTCCCTACGGCTTCATGTATAAATGTCCAACCATATTGCCAAATGGTTGAGAAACGGAATGGAGCAGTGATATGCGATAACGTTATAGGAAGCCTCTTGACGAATATTCAAGGTATCATTTTCTGCATGACACCTGTGCGTTGCTCTCAACTCTATCATTCGTTACGCAGCTTGAGATGAAAGCCAAAAACTACCATACACGTAAGTACCCGACATTATCTCATATAATTGTGTTGACCGAATTGATTTCTATGCTATAGCTTCTTATAGCATAACTTTCGAATTCTGTCGGTGGAACTACATACGCGATCAGATACTACGGTATGCAGTCTACAGCAGATATATGTGAAGCAAGAGGCTCCAATTAGAATGTGTCTCTCCCACCACCGCTCTTACAGAAAAAAAACCCGGCAACAACTAGCCACTCGTACACCTACAGATATGCCAAATGAGTGTAATACAAGACACGACAAGGTGTCAAGCGCGCTACTGCAGCGGCGTAGCCAGAGAGGTTTCCTGAGTATATTCACAACCAATTTTCACCATATATCGTATTGCTCATTCAATATATGGGGAAAATTGGTTGTGAATATACTCAGGAAACCCCTAGCCTCTGGCTACGCCACTGTACTGAAAGGACCAACAAAGCGACCACCCGAAGGTGCGTTACACCATGAATATTGGATCTGGACATAAATTATAGCATGTATAGTGCATCGCTAAAATGGAAGGAGAAGGAATATTTTATGCAACAGTTACAGTGGTAGATATTGCATCTCTCTCCACTCTTAGTGCTGTTTGAAATGTGTGCACGCTGTTCGCTGACAATTTCGTAATAATGTGTAATTGTGGTGCATAGTTTATATCTGATAATAGTGTCAAAGTTGCAGTGACAACGTATTGTGGCATGGTTTATCTGATAATAGCGTGAGATCAGTGGGTACATGTAATCTTTGTCTGATGTATCATATGGCTTCACTTGCCAGTGGAGGATTTGAATTTTATGTTTTAACTAATGGTTGTTTAAATCACCTGTTCCAGGTCCAGGAGTCGCTCTACCTGCTCCACATCCAGGTCCAGGAGTCGTTCCATTCCAGTTGCAGGATTAGCTCCACCTGCTCTACCTGCTGTATATCCTGGATACAGCAGTATATCCTGGCCAAAATATACAGCAGTATATATCCTCATCCAGGATATACAGGATGCATGACACGCTCCTGGGTTTTATTAGCTATATAAGTGGTTATTTATTGCTTAAATAGTAATACTGTGTGTTTTAATGGTACACCCACACCTCAAAAAATTGCATGGCCACGAGATTCTTAAATAAAACTGTCATTTGACATTCTTGCTACATGGGTTTCAAGAACTATAAATACAATACTAAATCCACCAAAAAATGTAGGAAACAAGTGATAAAAACATTCTCTATGCGAGAAGGTTGGTGGTATATAGGAATCAAAGGCGGTGGTGGTGTAAAAAGCAAGGGAACAAGGATTGTGATTGAAAAGGAAAAATGAAATAGACCTATATTAGCGCGCACAGTTAAACATGACATGCTGCTAATATAGGTCTTTCAATTTTCCTTTTCAATCACAAGCCTTGTTCCCTTGCTTTTTACACCATGCACCACCGCCTTTGATTCCTATATACCACCAACCTTCTCGCATAGAGAATGTTTTATCACTTGTATATACATGTCAGTACTTGTTTATACACATGCGCATTTATGGGAAGCTGTTCTGTGACTTCTGTCGTACCGAGAATGAGACATTATCTGTATGACACTAATATAGAACTGACCCATGATGTTGTATAATAGCATTATGAGAGGCTTACAACTGCCCCTGTTGTATGCAGCAAACATGAAGCAGAATAATAAATACTAGTACACTATTAGTGGCACTGATTAAGTGGTGATAAAACAGCTAGCATATAGAAGTTACGTTACTATACTGCACGAAGGGCAGCTGGCTACATGGAACCACTGCTGGAAAATATCACTTTGCGAGCCATCGTTGATATGCCGACAATACCGTATACTGGGATATTGCATTGCTTAAGATGCCTAGATATACGTATATGTGACGGCTGTCATCGCTCCGTCCTTGATATCCTTCATAGTATGCTTCCTCATTGCATTCTGTTTGGATCTAGTCCATTACAAAATCAGAGGATTTCATGACTTCATATTAATGATAAAGTTGCAAAGACCCCGGTAGTGCTAGACTATGAATTACAATAGTAACTGGCCATCTCCCTGGTAGGCAACCTGCTAGGTGTACCAGAGAAATTGGCAATTCAGTAATTAATAATCGTGAAACTCCGCAGCCGTAGGGTCCTTAAAAGTTAAAAGCCATCGGAAGTTTCGCTAGAAGCTTCCATATATAGGAATAGACCCCGACTATGAACTCATTAAAAATACGCGACCCGTGACTTCCGACGATCGGATCGTTAAGCTTGTTATAGCAATCGAACTAGAAGTCAAAAATGAGCAGTTTCGTCTTTGTTTTATGTCACAGAACCGCGCGGTTGTAGGGTTGTAGGGAACAAAAGGGTACTGCCCGTCCTCGTACCCAGTCCCGGAATATGGTCTCCTCTTCCTTCTTGGCAACGCATAACTCGGGATAGGAACACTTTCACCAATAGCTTCAGAATAGGCTGGAAGAACCGGTTTCAAAAAATAGCCCATGTTATATTTTGGTAAACAATCGACTATACGGTATATGAAAGACGCATAATTAATAGATAACATTGATATCTTAAAGTAAAAATGGCGAGACCCGAGAAGAAACGGTCCGCTGACTCCGCTAAAAGGCAACGTTATTGGTAGAGTCCTGAATCTGCTCGCTTGGCGAAGAGAGTGCGGTACAGAAAGGCTAAGCGTACCCAGCAAAACCAAACGAGGCCATTGCACGATAAACCGATAAAGGTTTCAAAGGTATGTAAATGTAGCTACCTACTCTTCAGCGGCGGATACAGGTTTTGGGGGGGGGGGGGGGCACGGATGGTGGGTGTGGCTGGGGGTGGGGTCGGCTTCTGGCCCGATATGAAAAGCGGGGGGGGGGGGGGGGGGGTGCTGTCGGTTTATGGCCCGATACGAGGAGCGGGGGGGGGGGGGGGGGGGGGGGTGCTGTCGGATTCTGGCCCAAAACGAAGAGCGGGGGGGGGGGGGGGGGGGGGGGGTGCTGTCGGTTTCTGGCCCGATACGAAGGGCGGGGGGGGGGGGGGGGGGGAGTATGGTCGCGTATCGGGGGGCCCGGGATATAGTACAGTAGTAGAGTTCATGCGTGCGGATATCAATAGACAGCGCAATCGTGCAGCTATATTATAAAATGCGGCCCGAAAAGTTATGAATTTATAAATGAAGGGGGGGGGGGGGGGGGGGGCACGTGCCCCGAGTGCCCCCCCCCTGGATCCGCCGCTGACTCTTATTAAGCTTGGTTTACAATATGACATTGCTGGCTGAACATTACGGATCAATGTGCACGAACAATGAATGAAACAAGTAAATAAAAAGCCTTCTCTATGAGAAAGTTGGTGGGATATAGGATTTGAAGGCAAAGGTGGTGTAAAAAGCAAGGAAACAACTTCAAACAAGGGTCTGTAATAGTAAGGGAAAATGTCATAGTCCTATATTTAGCACACGAACATAGTTTATGCTACAAACGGGCTAAATATAGCTAGGACTATGACATTTTCCCTTACTATTACAGACCCTTGATTCCTTGCTTTTTACACCACCATTGCCTTCAAATCCTATATCCCACCAACTTTCTCATAGAGAAGGTTTGTATAATTATAATTCGAGGTGCAAGTTTTAAAAAGTATCAATTTTTAAAACAAATACTGCAAAATGAACACTACAGTTTTAATTAAATTTTAGTTTTAATAACACCTTTTGATCTTATTAACAGATCGATTATTTAACAGTAATCTTGAATAAAAGAGGGCTTTGAATATCTTGATTTATAATGGTCTTGATACAATTACGTAACCACTTCCAATACCATTGAATTGTTAGTAAGTGGTTAAGCGGTTAACTAACTTCAATCCTGAGTTATAGCAATTTAAAAGCGTTGCATTATCTCGTGAACACTTTATATACAAGATTGTAGATGTTCTGTATACACAATCAACAAGACCCACAGGCTAAAGCTGCATTAGCCATACTGAGCCACTTTCATTAATGAGCCACTTTCATTAATCTCAACTATCTTTAATAATAGAACCTGAGTTGGACGGCATAAAAGCCTTATGAGTGGTTGAAACCTCATCAGCAGCACTATTCAACAGCGACTATTACATGCTGGGGCAGGGATATATACAGATTGATTTCATACCAGACAATGTTGAGAACAGGCTGTACCACCACAAAACATCGTCTTTTTGAAGACTTCGATGCAGATAATGAGGAACCTGCAGAATTAAATATTTTATATCGTACTAAAAATTTCATCCACAGGTAAACTTCCTACAAGGAGAAATACCGATAAGCATAATGCGTGGCTTAAAAATTCTACAATAGTTATCGGCTACTACTCTAGTAGATCCATGCACTTGCTTGGGGGATAAAACTACAAGACGCACATGCAGTTCCCCAGGCCAAGATCACGATGATTAAAAATGGCAATTCATGAGGTACAGTTGACATGCTTATGAGATAAGCACAATGTATCTATAAGCGCTGTTCAATTTACTAGAATAGCTAAGCTGGCAAGAAAGTACTTCGCAATCTCTACCTCAACTGCATCATCGGAGCGAGTCTTTTTCAGAGCAAAACATATTCAGCAGAACCAGCGGTGGAACCTTCTTCCTAAGCGATTGGAGGCACGCGTATTCCTAAAGCATAATTTAGATATATCAATTTAGTTATGTCTTGTTTCTCCGGGATGCATGCAGCATATGCATGCATATTCCTGCAACCTGTATAATCGTCACATATTCTGGTTGTAATAAAGATCTATTTAATGCAAGAATCAAAGACTTCAGGTCGGGGTCTTTGGTACATTCATAAATTCATTTTAATTGACAATCCCCCTTAATGAATTATAACGTTGCGTCTAGCTGTATTAAAAATATTGCAGACCAACATGCATGCTTAACAGGAAAACGATTAATTTTACAAATGCATGGTTTATAACTTGATACATGTACTGGTAGGTCTCTAATTAATTTATGGAGTTGACTCTCTATGCGCAGCTTAATTAGCGACATGCCTGACTTACAGCCCAGTGGAATGACTGATGATGGTTAATGTAGATACTTTCGTGTGGCTCGAGGTAAAGCATTTGCATGTGTTGTTTGTAGACGTATATTGATAATCTCGAACGGTGATGCGAGTTTCATCAATTAAATTTGTGAATGTACAAGAGCAACAATATAATTATATATGGGACAGTGTCCAGCTAAATCACCCTTATGGTACTTCTTCAAAATTTCCAGAACAAGCAAAAGAAAAGTAACGCTCGCATTGAAATGTATGGCTATTTATAAATTCAGTGCCTAATAACTTTGTGATGGATAGTCCGATTTAGGATGCGTAAGGACCATTTGACAGAAGCTCATGGGTGTTCAAGGAAAATCAAAAAATTTGAAAACTTGAAAAACTAGCCAGAAGGGTGATTCTGCTGGACACTGTCCCATATATAGCTGGACACTGTCCCATATATATATATGGGACAGTGTCTCCCTTCGGGGGAGTTTTTGATTTTCTGTGAACTCCAAAGAGCTTCTATCAAATGAATCAGATCCTTAGTGACGCATCCAAAATTGGCTATCCATCATAAAGTTATAAGATACTGAATTTATAATTCGCCATACATTTCTATGCAAGCGTTATTTTTCTTTTGCTTGTCCTGGAAGATTTGATGAAGTATCACATGTGTGAATTTGCTGGACACTGTTACATATATGGGATCGTGGCAGCGAAAAGGGACCTAGCGCATATTTTTTCAATTCATATTATTTCATTTTCCAAGAGACACCTATGTCTTCTACAACTATACTTCTTTCTTACACACTGGAAATTAGTCTGTCCATCATGGAGTTACAGTGGCCTGAATAATTTGCGTACATTTCAAAAGCTTTGAAGTTCCTTCCTGGAAAATTTTTATATAATATGCGCTAGATCCCTTTTCGCGTATATACATATAACTATATCATAACCTCCGTGCCGTTCACGAATCTAAGTGATGTATATATATATATATATATATATGGGACAGTTCACGCGAAAATTGCCTATCGCGTATATATATATAAAGTTATAAAAATGATTCACTTTGAAATCGCTACATCTCTCGAACTGTAAATGCTATTGACTTCCTATTTTCAACACTTCATACTACATCATTTCTCTCTGGTAAAATAAATTTTGGGCTCTTGCATTAGCTTCGTGCCAGTGTTGCAACGTCCGATACCCCTTGGGGTTCAAACTGGCCATATCTTTCGGCAGGACATCTCAATTAACTTCAAATTCGGTTTATACGCAGAGGGGTCCTGTACCTATCGATTTGTCCTGTTCGTTACTTTTTACTTGATCCGTTACGGAGATACAGCTGTGCAAAGTAATTGCACATTTCTCGTTCATTTCGCGCCATTAACCTACTCCAACCTGGTTCCCGCTACTCCGAGCACATGAATATACAATAACCTCCCGTGCCCATGCCACTACATGTACAACTGAAGTGCCACCGTTGTTCTTACAAACGTCAGTGGTTCTCTTCTATAACAAACAAGATTCGTTAAGCGATCAACATGCATGGGATTCAGCTACCATCACCATACAAAACACGGTACGTACTACCAGTACCGATACGCGCGCACAACAATATGTGTCCCTGTCGATTCGGTCATACTCTTTGGGTGTCACTCATTGCGTGGCCATTTATAGGCTCACAACCTATGATAGTACGTCAGAGCCATGAGGTAAAGTGCACGGTGTACACTTATACACACTCTTTCCACTACTAGTATTCCTTCCCCTTGCTGTACACCCTGTAAATAGTTATGTGCTACATGGATTCACACATAAGCTTTGTCTATTTGAACTTTTTTTGGTTATGTACAGTGCTTTGACTGGCTTACTATCCAACCTTCTTTCTCAATTATTTATATTCTGACTGATGTGTTTTTCACGTGTGTAACTGGATTGTGTGTTTTATACACAGTGGTATAGGAGCATGGGGGCAAACGCCCCCCTCCCAACCCCTCCCCCCATTGGTTGTATGTACTGGATTAATGTGTTGTACGTACTGGACTATTTGTTCCTGTCTCACAGTACCTGTCACATCACGACGTACCATGCCTCATGTCCCATATTCCATTACATGCATCCAGTTACACACTCTCACACACTCATACAGACACAACACTCACAACTATCCCATGCCAATCACTATAAATGCTGAAGCTATGAGTGTGTACCATTGAGAGGTTTAAAAAGACTTAGGGCTTACTATTTATTACCTTCCTTTATTATCTAAAATTTCCAGGGCCCTGATCTTTATCTTTAGGGATAAAGCAGGAATAATATTCCTGCCAGGCTTATGTACAAAAGTATGTTTACAGAGTGGTAGATCTACATGTAATATCACAATAGCACAGATTCCTAGAAGGGGCCCATGTATAATGCTATACATACACACGCACACACACACACACACACACACACACACACACACACACACACACACACACACATACACACAAACCAGTGCTACTTAGAAATAGTGGTTCTGGTGGGTATGAGTGGCAAATAGATAGGCTAATGCCTTTGTGTTTAGGACTCTGCCATTAAGAGACATATGGTCACATACTCACTGCGCTACATGGATTCACTTATAAGCTTTGTCTAGTTGAACTTTTTTTCTATGTCTTTCGGTTACAGTGCTTTCACTGGCCTACTATACAACCCTCTTTCTCAACTATTTGTATTCTGACTGATGTGTTTTTCACGTGTGTAACTGGATTGTGTGTTCTATACATAGTGGTATAGGAGCATGGAGGCTATGGGGGCAAAGTCCCAACAATTTTTTCAGAGGAAGGCCCACCTCCCAACTCCTCCCCCCCATTGGTTGTCTGTACTGGATAAATGTGTTATGTACTGGACGATTTGTTCCTGTCTCACAGTACCTGCCACATCATGACGTACCATGCCTCATGTCCCATATTCCATTACATGCATCCATTTACACACTCACAAACTCATATATACACAACACTCACAACTACATGTATCCCATGCCAATCACTATATACGCTGAAGCTCGGAGTGTGTACCATTGAGAGGTTTAAAAAGACTTAGGTCTTACTATTTATTACCATCCTTTGTTATACCAGGGCCCTGATCTTTGTCTTTTGGGATAAAGCAGGAACAATATTCCTGCTGCGGGCGTATATACAAAAGTAGGTCTACTAAAGTCCCTCTTACAGAGTGGTAGATCTACAAGTAATATCACAAAAGATAAATAGCACAGATTCCTAGAAGGGGCCCATGTATAATGCTATACATACACACGGACATGCACACACACACACACACACACACACACACACACATACACACACACACACACTCACTACACGTACACACAAAAACCAGTGCTACTTAGAATTAGTGGTTCTGGTGGGTATGACTGTCAGTTTGCTATGACCAGATGCAAAGCCACCCATGGAAGTCACACATGGAATGTTGATTTACATGAGATGGTGGCAAATAGATAGGCTATGTTTAGGACTCTGCAATTAATGAGACATACTGTCACAAACCCACCTGAGGATCACAGCACTTGGTATCATATTTTACGTCTGTTTTTGGATCTGGGGCAGTGCTGCTCCCAAAGATGTTACAGGTGACTTACATAGGCTTTTGCATTTGGTCGAATGTGTAGCAAACTTGACAGCCATCCTCATCAGGACCACTAATCCTAAGGAGCATTGAAATTTCCGTGTGTGTGTGTGTGTGTGTGTGTGTGTGTGTGTGTGTGTGTGTGTGTGTGTGTGTGTGTGTGTGTGTGTGTGTGTGAGTGAGTGTTTGGAATCTTTCTTTTGCAATTTATTTTTGTGATGTGTTGACAAGCTACTTCTAGATCTGCTCATCTAGAGATGGAAACCTTGCATACAAGTAATAAAGACATTCTCTATGAGAAAGTTGATGGCATATAGGAGTGGAAGGCAAAAGGAAGAAAACAAGGATTTACTAAGGGGAAATGTAATACGCACACAGTTGAACAACATAATGTCCTACAAATGTGCTAAATATAACATATTTCCTCTATTGCCTGTCAATCCTATATACCAACTTAATGTTTTTATTACTTGTTCCATCAGTTCTTTTTCTTCATGAAATAGAACATAACTATTTTGAAATAAGACCATTAGTGGTGTTACACTGTTTAGGAGGGGTATACTGTGTGGAGGAGGTGGGGGGGTGTCTCTTGGATGGAATGGTAAAAGGAGGAAGGAGATCCCTACGTCAAAGTGTGACATCTATGGAAGAGGGGGTGCCCTGATGTAGAGGACCAAGGGGCACCTGCTGTGAAGTGGGTGGGGAATCCCATGTGAAACAGGTGTCTATTGGTGGGGATGGAAGCACTGATGTGGTGGAGCAAGTAGCATGCATCCATTGGTGGCCTTGTACCAACATATAGGGGCTACCATTGGTGGAGGTCCAAACACAGCTTGCTAAGCGTTTTCAAAGCTACCATTGTGTGTGGTGTGTGTGTGTGTGTGTGTGTGTGTGTGTGTGTGTGTATGTGTGTGTGTGTGTGCTTATAGCATTGGTACCTTTCTTAGAGATTTATTTTTTGTGCAAGCTACTTGTGGACAGATGGGAAGCCTTGCATAAGTGGCAGTGAATATTATTGCTTAGCCTATCAGATTTGGAAAGACTGGGCCACTGTAGAGTTTATACAGAGAGCATTCACTGACGTGGCTTCTATTTACCCATGGGTATGCCCGCAGTACTGAGTTGGTATTTTACTTACACATGTACAGGACTAGTATATATACAAGAGCACCTTGATGGTGAGCCCCCCCCCCCCCCCCCCCCCCCCCATCATTCCAACTCTTTCATGACCACTATCAGCTGAAATAGAGGAGTCTTTATAAAACCCTCCCAATTTGAGTACAGTGAATGGTATATGGGACATGTATAGTGGAGCCTCACTGGGGCCTCTGACAAATGTATTGTGACATTTGCCCCCACGACCCCCGTGCTCCTACCCCACTGACACCAGCCCAATCCATGCAACACACAGTCCAGTTGCATGTGTGAAATACATCCACATCAGTGACATGGAGTCCTTTGGACATGACCATGTAGAGGAGGCCATGGGATATGAGCATACAGTGGAGGGCATGAGTCTGACAAGATATACTACCATTTTGTGCTGATACAATTATGACCACTAAAGAATCGAAGGTAATATTACTTGCACATGTAGGACCAAACATAAAGAGAATGAATCTGAATATAAACATAACAAAAATAGTTGAGAAAGAGATAGGCCAGTGAAAGCACTGTAACCGAAAGATATAGAAAAAAAAGTTCAAATCGACAAAGCATATGAGTGAATCTATGTAGCACACAACATAACAATTTACAGGGTTTACAGCAAGGGGAAAAGAATAGTGTCTTATGGTGGAAAGAGTGTGAATAGTCATTACATGAGACGTGTGTATGTTCATGGGTGTGGTTCATGGGTGTGTGTGTGCCAGCCGTGCAGATGAAATGAAAAATGGTGGGTGTTATACGTGCCAGCAGAACACATACCCCAATAATAAGGAAGGGTTACATGTGTTCCAGCCCGCATGTGTCTTTAACTCGACCACGCCTCTCCCATAGCCAAGCTGATACACCGTGCACTAGATATCATGGCTCTGACGTATTGTTATAGGTAGTGAACCTATAAATGG
>OY811971.1:8451708-8472088 GCA_963681505.1 Eunapius fragilis | reverse complement strand
ACACTTCATACTACATCATTTCTCTCTGGTAAAATAAATTTTGGGCTCTTGCATTAGCTTCGTGCCAGTGTTGCAACGTCCGATACCCCTTGGGGTTCAAACTGGCCATATCTTTCGGCAGGACATCTCAATTAACTTCAAATTCGGTTTATACGCAGAGGGGTCCTGTACCTATCGATTTGTCCTGTTCGTTACTTTTTACTTGATCCGTTACGGAGATACAGCTGTGCAAAGTAATTGCACATTTCTCGTTCATTTCGCGCCATTAACCTACTCCAACCTGGTTCCCGCTACTCCGAGCACATGAATATACAATAACCTCCCGTGCCCATGCCACTACATGTACAACTGAAGTGCCACCGTTGTTCTTACAAACGTCAGTGGTTCTCTTCTATAACAAACAAGATTCGTTAAGCGATCAACATGCATGGGATTCAGCTACCATCACCATACAAAACACGGTACGTACTACCAGTACCGATACGCGCGCACAACAATATGTGTCCCTGTCGATTCGGTCATACTCTTTGGGTGTCACTCATTG
Organism: Eunapius fragilis; assembly: GCA_963681505.1. NCBI lineage: Eukaryota > Metazoa > Porifera > Demospongiae > Spongillida > Spongillidae > Eunapius > Eunapius fragilis. The sequence continues at coordinate 8,471,544 of OY811971.1, read as the reverse complement.
CGTGGCCATTTATAGGCTCACAACCTATGATAGTACGTCAGAGCCATGAGGTAAAGTGCACGGTGTACACTTATACACACTCTTTCCACTACTAGTATTCCTTCCCCTTGCTGTACACCCTGTAAATAGTTATGTGCTACATGGATTCACACATAAGCTTTGTCTATTTGAACTTTTTTTGGTTATGTACAGTGCTTTGACTGGCTTACTATCCAACCTTCTTTCTCAATTATTTATATTCTGACTGATGTGTTTTTCACGTGTGTAACTGGATTGTGTGTTTTATACACAGTGGTATAGGAGCATGGGGGCAAACGCCCCCCTCCCAACCCCTCCCCCCATTGGTTGTATGTACTGGATTAATGTGTTGTACGTACTGGACTATTTGTTCCTGTCTCACAGTACCTGTCACATCACGACGTACCATGCCTCATGTCCCATATTCCATTACATGCATCCAGTTACACACTCTCACACACTCATACAGACACAACACTCACAACTATCCCATGCCAATCACTATAAATGCTGAAGCTATGAGTGTGTACCATTGAGAGGTTTAAAAAGACTTAGGGCTTACTATTTATTACCTTCCTTTATTATCTAAAATTTCCAGGGCCCTGATCTTTATCTTTAGGGATAAAGCAGGAATAATATTCCTGCCAGGCTTATGTACAAAAGTATGTTTACAGAGTGGTAGATCTACATGTAATATCACAATAGCACAGATTCCTAGAAGGGGCCCATGTATAATGCTATACATACACACGCACACACACACACACACACACACACACACACACACACACACACACACACACACACATACACACAAACCAGTGCTACTTAGAAATAGTGGTTCTGGTGGGTATGAGTGGCAAATAGATAGGCTAATGCCTTTGTGTTTAGGACTCTGCCATTAAGAGACATATGGTCACATACTCACTGCGCTACATGGATTCACTTATAAGCTTTGTCTAGTTGAACTTTTTTTCTATGTCTTTCGGTTACAGTGCTTTCACTGGCCTACTATACAACCCTCTTTCTCAACTATTTGTATTCTGACTGATGTGTTTTTCACGTGTGTAACTGGATTGTGTGTTCTATACATAGTGGTATAGGAGCATGGAGGCTATGGGGGCAAAGTCCCAACAATTTTTTCAGAGGAAGGCCCACCTCCCAACTCCTCCCCCCCATTGGTTGTCTGTACTGGATAAATGTGTTATGTACTGGACGATTTGTTCCTGTCTCACAGTACCTGCCACATCATGACGTACCATGCCTCATGTCCCATATTCCATTACATGCATCCATTTACACACTCACAAACTCATATATACACAACACTCACAACTACATGTATCCCATGCCAATCACTATATACGCTGAAGCTCGGAGTGTGTACCATTGAGAGGTTTAAAAAGACTTAGGTCTTACTATTTATTACCATCCTTTGTTATACCAGGGCCCTGATCTTTGTCTTTTGGGATAAAGCAGGAACAATATTCCTGCTGCGGGCGTATATACAAAAGTAGGTCTACTAAAGTCCCTCTTACAGAGTGGTAGATCTACAAGTAATATCACAAAAGATAAATAGCACAGATTCCTAGAAGGGGCCCATGTATAATGCTATACATACACACGGACATGCACACACACACACACACACACACACACACACACATACACACACACACACACTCACTACACGTACACACAAAAACCAGTGCTACTTAGAATTAGTGGTTCTGGTGGGTATGACTGTCAGTTTGCTATGACCAGATGCAAAGCCACCCATGGAAGTCACACATGGAATGTTGATTTACATGAGATGGTGGCAAATAGATAGGCTATGTTTAGGACTCTGCAATTAATGAGACATACTGTCACAAACCCACCTGAGGATCACAGCACTTGGTATCATATTTTACGTCTGTTTTTGGATCTGGGGCAGTGCTGCTCCCAAAGATGTTACAGGTGACTTACATAGGCTTTTGCATTTGGTCGAATGTGTAGCAAACTTGACAGCCATCCTCATCAGGACCACTAATCCTAAGGAGCATTGAAATTTCCGTGTGTGTGTGTGTGTGTGTGTGTGTGTGTGTGTGTGTGTGTGTGTGTGTGTGTGTGTGTGTGTGTGTGTGTGTGTGAGTGAGTGTTTGGAATCTTTCTTTTGCAATTTATTTTTGTGATGTGTTGACAAGCTACTTCTAGATCTGCTCATCTAGAGATGGAAACCTTGCATACAAGTAATAAAGACATTCTCTATGAGAAAGTTGATGGCATATAGGAGTGGAAGGCAAAAGGAAGAAAACAAGGATTTACTAAGGGGAAATGTAATACGCACACAGTTGAACAACATAATGTCCTACAAATGTGCTAAATATAACATATTTCCTCTATTGCCTGTCAATCCTATATACCAACTTAATGTTTTTATTACTTGTTCCATCAGTTCTTTTTCTTCATGAAATAGAACATAACTATTTTGAAATAAGACCATTAGTGGTGTTACACTGTTTAGGAGGGGTATACTGTGTGGAGGAGGTGGGGGGGTGTCTCTTGGATGGAATGGTAAAAGGAGGAAGGAGATCCCTACGTCAAAGTGTGACATCTATGGAAGAGGGGGTGCCCTGATGTAGAGGACCAAGGGGCACCTGCTGTGAAGTGGGTGGGGAATCCCATGTGAAACAGGTGTCTATTGGTGGGGATGGAAGCACTGATGTGGTGGAGCAAGTAGCATGCATCCATTGGTGGCCTTGTACCAACATATAGGGGCTACCATTGGTGGAGGTCCAAACACAGCTTGCTAAGCGTTTTCAAAGCTACCATTGTGTGTGGTGTGTGTGTGTGTGTGTGTGTGTGTGTGTGTGTGTGTATGTGTGTGTGTGTGTGCTTATAGCATTGGTACCTTTCTTAGAGATTTATTTTTTGTGCAAGCTACTTGTGGACAGATGGGAAGCCTTGCATAAGTGGCAGTGAATATTATTGCTTAGCCTATCAGATTTGGAAAGACTGGGCCACTGTAGAGTTTATACAGAGAGCATTCACTGACGTGGCTTCTATTTACCCATGGGTATGCCCGCAGTACTGAGTTGGTATTTTACTTACACATGTACAGGACTAGTATATATACAAGAGCACCTTGATGGTGAGCCCCCCCCCCCCCCCCCCCCCCCCCCATCATTCCAACTCTTTCATGACCACTATCAGCTGAAATAGAGGAGTCTTTATAAAACCCTCCCAATTTGAGTACAGTGAATGGTATATGGGACATGTATAGTGGAGCCTCACTGGGGCCTCTGACAAATGTATTGTGACATTTGCCCCCACGACCCCCGTGCTCCTACCCCACTGACACCAGCCCAATCCATGCAACACACAGTCCAGTTGCATGTGTGAAATACATCCACATCAGTGACATGGAGTCCTTTGGACATGACCATGTAGAGGAGGCCATGGGATATGAGCATACAGTGGAGGGCATGAGTCTGACAAGATATACTACCATTTTGTGCTGATACAATTATGACCACTAAAGAATCGAAGGTAATATTACTTGCACATGTAGGACCAAACATAAAGAGAATGAATCTGAATATAAACATAACAAAAATAGTTGAGAAAGAGATAGGCCAGTGAAAGCACTGTAACCGAAAGATATAGAAAAAAAAGTTCAAATCGACAAAGCATATGAGTGAATCTATGTAGCACACAACATAACAATTTACAGGGTTTACAGCAAGGGGAAAAGAATAGTGTCTTATGGTGGAAAGAGTGTGAATAGTCATTACATGAGACGTGTGTATGTTCATGGGTGTGGTTCATGGGTGTGTGTGTGCCAGCCGTGCAGATGAAATGAAAAATGGTGGGTGTTATACGTGCCAGCAGAACACATACCCCAATAATAAGGAAGGGTTACATGTGTTCCAGCCCGCATGTGTCTTTAACTCGACCACGCCTCTCCCATAGCCAAGCTGATACACCGTGCACTAGATATCATGGCTCTGACGTATTGTTATAGGTAGTGAACCTATAAATGGCCACGCAATGAGTGGCACCCAAAGAGTATGACCAAATCGACAGGGACACGATTTCTACATGATGTTATGCACGCGTATTGGTACTGGTAGTACGTACCGTACAATCCTTGTCAACATATTACAAAAATAAATTGCACATCCTCCAAGAAAGAAAGGTTCCAATTTCCAATGCTACACACTCAAACACTCTCTCTCACACACACACACACACACACACACACACACACACACACGGAAATTCCAATGCTACTTAGGATTAGTGGTTCTGGCGAGGATGACTGTCAAGTTTGCTACACATATGACCAAATGCAAAAGTCTATGGAACTCACAGGTCTGTAACATGTTTGGAAGCAGCACTGCCCCAGATTAAAAAAAAAATGACACCAACTGCTCTGATCCTCAGGTGGGTATGTGACCATATGTCTCTTAATGGCAGAGTCCTAAACACAAAGGCATTAGCCTATCTATTTGCCACCATCACATGAGAGTCAACATTCCATGGGTGACTTCCATGGGTGGCTTTGCATCTGGTCATAGCAAACTGACAGTCATACCCACCAGAACCACTATTTCTAAGTAGCACTGGTTTGTGTGTATGTGTGTGTGTGTGTGTGTGTGTGTGTGTGTGTGTGTGTGTGTGTGTGTGTGTGTGTGTGTGTGTGTGTGTGCGTGTGTATGTATAGCATTATACATGGGCCCCTTCTAGGAATCTGTGCTATTGTGATATTACATGTAGATCTACCACTCTGTAAACATACTTTTGTACATAAGCCTGGCAGGAATATTATTCCTGCTTTATCCCTAAAGATAAAGATCAGGGCCCTGGAAATTTTAGATAACAAAGGAAGGTAATAAATAGTAAGCCCTAAGTCTTTTTAAACCTCTCAATGGTACACACTCATAGCTTCAGCATTTATAGTGATTGGCATGGGATAGTTGTGAGTGTTGTGTCTGTATGAGTGTGTGAGAGTGTGTAACTGGATGCATGTAATGGAATATGGGACATGAGGCATGGTACGTCGTGATGTGACAGGTACTGTGAGACAGGAACAAATAGTCCAGTACGTACAACACATTAATCCAGTACATACAACCAATGGGGGGAGGGGTTGGGAGGGGGGCGTTTGCCCCCATGCTCCTATACCACTGTGTATAAAACACACAATCCAGTTACACACGTGAAAAACACATCAGTCAGAATATAAATAATTGAGAAAGAAGGTTGGATAGTAAGCCAGTCAAAGCACTGTACATAACCAAAAAAAGTTCAAATAGACAAAGCTTATGTGTGAATCCATGTAGCACATAACTATTTACAGGGTGTACAGCAAGGGGAAAGAATACTAGTAGTGGAAAGAGTGTGTATAAGTGTACACCGTGCACTTTACCTCATGGCTCTGACGTACTATCATAGGTTGTGAGCCTATAAATGGCCACGCAATGAGTGACACCCAAAGAGTATGACCGAATCGACAGGGACACATATTGTTGTGCGCGCGTATCGGTACTGGTAGTACGTACCGTGTTTTGTATGGTGATGGTAGCTGAATCCCACGCATTTAGATCGCTGAACGAATCTTGTTTGTTATAGAAGAGAACCACTGACGTTTGTAAGAACAACGGTGGCACTTCAGTTGTACATGTAGTGGCATGGGCACGGGAGGTTATTGTATATTCATGTGCTCGGAGTAGCGGGAACCAGGTTGGAGTAGGTTAATGGCGCGAAATGAACGAGAAATGTGCAATTACTTTGCACAGCTGTATCTCCGTAACGGATAAAGTAAAAAGTAACGAACAGGACAAATCGATAGGTACAGGACTCCTCTGCGTATAAACCGAATTTGAAGTTAATTGAGATGTCCTGCCGAAAGATATGGCCAGTTTGAACCCCAAGGGGTATCGGACGTTGCAACACTGGCACGAAGCTAATGCAAGAGCCCAAAATTTATTTAACCAGAGAGAAATGATGTAGTATGAAGTGTTGAAAATAGGAAGTCAATAGCATTTACGGTTCGAGAGATGTAGCGATTTCAAAGTGAATCATTTTTATAACTTTATATATATATAACGCGATAGGCAATTTTCGCGTGAACTGTCCCATATATATATATATATATGTAACGGACATCCGTTAAGTACCCCCGTATGAAAAGGAAGATTTAACAAAGTCTGCGCAGACTATATATAGTACGTACCATCAATTTGTTTATTCCTTTCCAGGGAATTGAATTAAACCACTATCTCTACCTTTAGAAACATGAAACACTCACTCGTACTAATTAGCTATATGAAGGCGTTGTCCCTTCTCATTGCTGGTTTAGGACATAAGGCTAATTCATTCTTTATAAAACACAGTATACGAAGATCCTCGGTAGTATAGTGGTTAGTATCTCCGCCTGTCACGTGGAAGACCCGGGTTCAATTCCCGGCCGGGGAGCTTTTTTTGGAGCAAAGTTTTATTCCCAAACAATCCCGTTTATGCACAGCTCACGATCTCAAGACATTTTTTTTTTTTGTAATAATAATGCATACAAAACATACAAACAGATGCATACAAACATTGATTTTATTGCACAACACAGACACACATTCAAACAAAAGTTGAACCAATTGCAAGCCAACAAATCAGAGAGATCTTGATAGGTCATCTCAGTGGGCTTGTGGGATGGTAAATAGAGATGATGCCTACGTACACTAGGCAGCTGATTCTACTTCTATTATGAATTAATAAATAATTTATTTTTTAAACCATACATTTTAAATATTACAAGACATACTGAATGGCATATGCACTACAACGTTCTTGGCCTAAATATTTACAGTCAGGCAGCATCTCCATGGTGCCTGGAAAATAATGAGCAGCATTACCCTGCTTTTCTTTAACACATTCTGAAGAATAATATGTTGTCTGTAAATATTCTTAACAGTATGCTACCAGCTACAAGATTTTTAGGAAAACCACCTGTTTCAACAACTGCTACTGCAATCTTCCTGTGGATATTACGTGCATGCTTGTTGAATTGCTTATGTACCACTCTGCATCCTGGTTGGTTGCCATCCTTGCAGTTGATCTTATTTCACCTTGAGCCTGATGAGTTCAAGCTAGGTCATAGATAAGGGCATCTTAGGCGGAGTGCTTGCTGTGCATCAAGGTCACCAGCTGGACCTTCTAGGACACTAAATAGTGATGTGTAAATATGCTGCAGGTGATGTGCATGTGATGTGAAGGTGATATGTTGAACCACAAATATTGGAAGGATTGCTTTTTTCACAGTTCTGACATCGATCTTATCTTGGTGGACAGCTTTAAGTAGATTGTGGTTTAGGATCAGACAAAAGACACACCAGGTTAGCGGATGTTCTTGCATGTGCAAAACTGCTTGGCAAGCCAGCACTAACTGTGTTTAATCCCATTACTTTCAGTGCATGTCACACCCCCTTGTAGAGATATGTAAACACACACACACATTAACACACAGACATACATAAATCTCACGTGCTAGTGTGTCACTACATGGTCAGGATCTCATTTCCTTACTACATATCTCATATCCATCCCTAAATGCCCAGGTCTCTTCGTGTACCCACTACACAGTAGCAGACTCTTAAAATAAATAGTATCAATGCGAAACACCACAATTACAAAGGTGTACGGGGAAGAGCCTCTGACCCTGATCGGAGAGACCCCACTCACACCTTCCCCCACCCATATCCTGAATCCACCCCTGCTACATGCTTGCGTCTCATAGAGCTCTTCCACTCCATACATGTTCATGTGACCATGCCCTTCACTGCGTGGTCAAGTTCAGAGTGGGTGTGCTGGCAAGTTAAGGCCACACAAGTTTACCACTCACCATACCATGCACACCTAGGCTGAAAAGCACATATCTATTAACTGGACTCACCATATTTGTATTTACTGCCTGTCCCTCCTTCACACACACAGGCAGACAAACCATGCATGCTTTGCTTCATAGCCTCCACTACATGTTCCTATCGAATGCCTGCATTACATGTTTGTGTCTCATAATTAACTTCCACTACATGCGCACATCTCAACTCCCTCTACACACCCTTGTCTCATGCTTTACACTACATGGTCTTGTCCACTAGATCACTAGATACCTACCAGTGTCTCGTAGCCTCCACTACATGTTTGCCTTTTTTCGTTGGCCTCTGCAGGGCTTCATCTACTCAGTGAAGTGCTGTCTGTGTGTGTGTACATGTACATGTGTGTATGTGTGTGTGAGCATGCACAAAGGTGATGTAACACTTTCCATCCCTAAATGGTTCTGAAAGGTGATATCTGTACAGTTGTATGCAGCAATTTATTATTTAAGTGCAGGAAAGACTAGACAGTAGATTTTTCCTTACGTGTAATTTCTCTATTATGGAAGGCTTTCACGTACAGGTACTTATAATGACTGTGAAATTACTGCTAAGTTACCCGATCAGAACAGATGTGGTAGGTCTAAGTTTATATACACAAGCACTCTGAGAATCGTAATACCATATTATTTAAATAGCACAGAATTACACACGCACACGCACACACACACACACATACACACACACACACATACACACACACACACACACATACACACGCACACACACACACACACTTAGTTGATGTGTTATACAGCCTTCACTACATTGTTGGGTCTCATAGCCTCCACCACATGCCCTTGTCAAAGTGGGGGGAGGTGTGGTCAATTAAAACCACAGCTGGGCTGAAAGCAGCCCTTCTTTTTTGTTGGAATTTACGCTCTGCATGCATAGATGTAGTACCCCACTACAGTAATATTTTTCATTTCAAGTCATCTGCATGCCCCCCCCCCCCCCCCCCCCCGTTATAATAATACCATTGAAATACCACAATTGCAAAGACGTATGGGACAGAGCCTCACCCAATGACAAGCTTCTATCCAATAACTACAGTGATTGTAGGCCCCTGCCACATGATCATGCCCTTCCTATTTGCTCCAGTTCAGTGTGTGTGTGTGTGTGTGTGTGTGTGTGTGTGTGTGTGTGCGTGTGTGGGTGCATGTGCAAAGGTGATTCATTGGCACCGTAACACATGGCACGTCCCTTTCTGGTACAGTTCTAGGCAGCAATTTATTTTTTGTTATGTACTGTACTGGTACTTGTAGTGATTATGATATTATTGCTACCCAATCAGGTCAGGTGTGGTAGATCTGGGGCACCGGGAAATTATATCGACAAGCACCCCAAAAATGTAATAGTATTCAACTCAACAGCACCCATGGATTTACCACACACACACACACACACACACACCACCACCACCACCACCACACACTTTAGTAGATGAAGCACTGCCTACAGGGAAGAGCAAACATGTAGTGGAGGCTATGAGACACAAACATGTACCGTAGGCTAGCATGAGACACAAGTATGTAGTGATCTAGTGAAGGCATGAGACATGATCATGTAGTGAAAGGCATGAGACAAGGGCGTGCAGTGGAGGTTATGAGACATGAGCATGTACATGTAGTGCAGCGTCGCCTGTGCACGCCAACTTAATAATAGCACCTGATAGCGCAACAAAGAACCGGCAGGCCGCCGTAGCTCGGGATCCTCCAGCTAGGTTGTGAGGCAGGGGTCACACCCCCCACTGCCAGTACATCTGTGGAGGGGAGATAAACGTCATACCAAACAGCTCCATTTACCCAGTCAACAGTGACCAGGTACCATTCCCCCACCCTCCTGGCCAACCAGGTGGCCGTGCCACCAACGCAGGCCTTCTGGGTTCCATTGACACCACGGTCGACTGCTGGCTCCACCAGCCGCACATTGCATGCCCACAGGGCACCACAATTATGACAATTCAGGCTTCATCGAAAAACCCAACTCTAATGCTAATACAGGTGTGTTCAGGTATTTCCCGCCAAATAGGACCCCACCCGACCTGCCGGGGTGAAACAGTCCTTGCGACAATGGCAGCTCGCACACAGCTGCCACAATTGATGCAAACGTTACACCATCCAGACACAGCAGTGGCCAAAATGGTGCTGACTTCTAACATGGCACTATCAAGGTTCAACAAGCATTACATGCTTCTGCGTGCCTAATCACCCTTACCACCAACCCTGGTGGAGGACACCACCAATTATTTTCCTCACCCCAATGCACAGAAAACGCATCCACTGCTTCCGTTCCCAGGCATGTGTAACGTATATGATCAACTGAGCGTTATCATTATCCACAAATCAATCCAGGACCCCACAGACCATCCAAAAACCGAAATGTACCCGAATCCAACTGCCAGTCACACAGATCCATATAAACTCATAGTCATAAGCCTAGACATAGGCCCAAAAGCCAAACGCATGGAATTATAATCCTCCCAACCAACCTGGCAATAAAAAGTGCTGCATGGCAGGTGGGTAGCTACACACGTGGTCTTCAACATGGCCCTCAATGCCACCAACTCTTAGCTTCTGGAACTGAAGTACAACCATGCTCTAGATACATATCGAATCCCAACCATGATGCACGAAGTGCTGGGTGCCAAACTTATCCTTGTTAACAACTAAACCTGCACACTCCGAGGTATCCCTCACCCAAGCACTGCCTCCACTCTACCATTAACCGCACATATAGGTATACATAACTGCTTTTAACCCTTTGGCCCTCCATAACTTAACCAATGGTCGCATGAGCTTATACGGTGCGGATGATAAACCAAAAGGCAATACAGTAAAAATAATTCCCTTTCCATTCAAAACCCAAGTACTTACGATGTGCTTGTACAACCTCTCATGTGGTAATCCGACTTAAGATCAAAAGTAAACATAACTCACCTGGCCGGCGAAACAGCAACATACATGTAGCAATACACAAGTCCTCATACAGTACTTAAATTTCTGTTTCCATACGAACTGGTTCACATGCCGCAGGTCAGTTGAGTACCAAACGTTTCTTCCCCACAGCATTCTCTACCCCTGACAACGGGCTGCAAATACAGGGTTTAGAGCTTATACATTCTTAACATAACCTCCACTAAGCAACTCAGAAACAGCCCGATCCACAACCTCAGCGCTTGCCAATGCCGAACGACCTCCTACCAAATCGTTACCCGTACCCCTCCCCCCCCCCCCCCACCCCACCCCCCACATTATCCTGCACTCCACCCTTCTCCCTTACTCTCGCCATACAACAAAGGATACACGCCGGTAACCAGTGATCCCTTCGGGCAATCCCGTCGCATGTGGCCCCACTTGCCCACAGCTGAAACAACTAAAACTTAGCGGCCGTTGTGATACTACCGGCTTTATGGTGACCGGCATCGCAGCGCCCAGTGGTGTGGCCAACGAATCTTTCCTCGGGAGCTGCGACTGCCCGCGTCCTTTGGCCGCGTCCGTCTTCCGCTTCTTTCCCGCCATTCTTCTTTCTGCAGCTCTCTCCGCACACTCCAATTTCCATTCATCATCGCAATTGCGGGCCAACTCGTCGGCCTGGTATTCGGCCACCACTGCCCATCCCAGCTCGGAGCGGTCCACCACCTTTATAAGTTTTTTGACGCTGGGTTATGAGGTCCTCACCTTCTTAAAGCGCCCGCTTTGCATTTTCAAGTGCTGTCCGAGCCGCTCCTTCTGCCTCGCCTCATTCCGTTCTATCAAGTTGCAGCCCTGCCTCCAGCAGCCGTCCCTGCACAGAAGCATTGAAGGAGTGCTGCTCCTCGTGGCCCTTCTTGCGAAATTGGTATGCCCGTTCACTCCCTCAAGCTGGCCAACTTTGCGGCCGTGTCCTCTTGAGCCCCCCCCCCCCCCCCCCCCCCCCCCCCCCGCACCTCATCTCACAGCTCTCGTAGCTCGGCTTGCGAACTGCATGGTGATTGCCGCTAGTGCGCGTGCGAGTGGGTCACCACTTCCACTGGCACGGGACGTTTGGGTCTCGTGATTCTCGTCATCGCTCATATTCGGTGAAAAAAAAATTCTGGTGCTTGTACGTTATGCACGAACGCTTAGACTGCATGTGTCTGTGTGTGAAGGTGTGACATGCAGTTGAAAACTAAACGCTGAAGTATAAATATGGTGAGTGTTTAACATATCTGTGCTTTTCAGCTCAGATGTGGCTTTAACTCGACCACGCCTCCCCCCCCCACTCTGAACTTAAGGACATAGTTAAGGGCATGGTCACATGAGCATGTAGTGGAGGTGATGAGATATACAAGCAATTAGCAGTGGTGGATTCAGGATTTGGTAAGTGCCCGTGCCCACTGCAGCTAGGGAATGTTGATGGGGGTAATGCTGTAAGCTTAGCCATGCATCGGGTGAGGCTCTGCCCCATACACCTTTGCGATTGTGGTGTTTCGACATTAAAAATCTTATAGCAAACTACATTGCCCACCCCCCAACCACCCCCCACCCACCCACCCCCTGTCTGCTATTGTGTAGTGAGTGGGGACTAGCTAGGAGAAACACACATGCACACACATTAACACACACAGACATACACAAGCCTCACATGCTCGTGTCTCACTACTACATGTATGTCAGTATCTCATAGCCTCCACTACATGTGTCATATGCCCACTAGATGTACTGAAGGTGATGAGACAAAAGCATATAGTAAGTTGAAGGCTGAGGTAGGACCGTGTAGTGGAAGGCTGAGGTAGGACCATGTAGTGGAAGGCTGAGGTAGGACCATGTAGTGGAGGTTACGAGACTTGTATTGAACACACAGACACACACAGACACACACATACATACATGTACACTCACACACTCACATACACACAACACACACACACTTATTCACAGGTGTATCACAACCATTTCCCCTCTACCCACGCACATGTACACAAATACACACATACACACATGCATCACGCAACCAATTTGTACACACAAGTGCACACACACCTCAACCAATTCCTCGATCCTCCCCACACACATATTTCACACGCACAACACACACCACACACACAAACACACACGTGCTACATACAGTGTAATATTATGCAACGAGTTAATTCACCTCTCCCCATGCACATGATTGTACACACATGTACACACACACTCACATATACATGTATTTATTCACAGGTACATAAATTGTATCATGCAACCAAATCCCCTTTACCCATACACATGTACACATACACAACACATACACATACACACACATATCACGCAACCAATTTGTACACAAGTGCACACACACCACAATCATCTCCCCCCACACATACTTATTCACTAGTACACACACACACACACACACACACACACAACACACACACACACTCATTCATCGCATCTGGTACATGTATGTGTGTGCAAATTGGCTGCGTGATACATGTGTGTGTATGTGTGTATGTGTGTGTGCACTTGTTTAATATTATGCAACCCATTCACCTCTTCCCATGCACATGTACACACACAACACACACACAAACACACAACACACACAGTATACATAACACGCATGCACACAAACACAACACACACAACACACACACAAACACACACACACAAACACATACACAACACACACAGTATACATAACACACAAACACACAACACACACACAGTATACATAACACACTAAGTATATGCACACACACACACACACACACACACACACACACATTTACACACCGGTACATAAAGTGTATCATGCAACCAATCCCCCTTTACCCATACACATGTACACACACATACTCATCCATCACCTCCAGTATGTGTGTGTGCTACTTGTGTACACGTAAAAATTCGCTGTGTGATACACATGTACACATGTGTGTGTTGTGTATTTGTGTGTGTGTGTGTGTGTGTGCATGTGTGTGTGCGTGCATGTGTATGTGTGCGTGCATGCGTGTGTGTGTGCATGGGGAGAGGGGTATTGGTTGCATAATATGTATATTTATTCACCGGTACATAAAGTGTGTCGTGCAACCATTCCCCTCTACCCATGCACATGTACACACACACAACATGGACATACACACATCCCTTCTCCCCACGCACATGTACACGTGTACACACACATACTGATTCAACAGTACATAACATTTCCCCTGTACACACACATCACATCACCAGTACAACCATGTAAACCCCTTACCATGGCTGTGGCTCCATCTAGCTCCTCCAACTAAGGGGTAGGGATCTGGAGGTACCTCTCCTTCTGCCAGAACATGGGTCCAAACATACCGTTGAGCTATTTGCCACACACCTTGGCGTGACACTCCAAGCCAGCACTACACAGGCAGCAGTGTCCTATCTCCATCGCACTCAGGGGTATAGCAGTCCAATCTGAAGCTGAACCTAACCATCACAAGTATCCTTTGTTCTCAGCCCCCGACCCACATTAGCATTGGGGTACACTCAGCCCAATACAACACCCACAGCTTGAGGATCGGAGCGGCAACGGCGGGCAGGATTTAAAGAAAGCCCCTCTCCTAAACTGCCGCGAGTCACTTACAACAAAGCGGTCGGGTTTAGTTTGCCGGTTCTGTTGCTTAATCTTGCCCTCTAACTAAGGTAGAATATTTGGGCCATCGAGAGTACAACACGACGTCATGCACAAATTATTAATTCAAGGCGGTAAAATCGGACCAATCAAATTATACACTTGCGTGCGCGCGAATCACTCATATACATGCAGCTGTTTGCAGCAGTTCAGTTTGTGACTTCAGACAGTGCAGCACAATATTTTCCCAGCACGTACTCCAGTTCGTTCGAGTTCTTCTATACGTACGTTCCTTGGTCGTCGTTAAAGGTTTCATTGCAAGTAATATTTTAAATAATTGCATTAAGAGCATTCGTGATTCAATTGTTGCAGGCAAAGTACAATTACTAGCGTCGTGATTAAAATCGCTTCAGGACCAAGTGGCCACGGATTTGCTGGTAAGCCTCCGACCATTCAGATTCTCAAAGAGAAAACCAAAAGATTTGTTCTTTATTCACAGTATCGTGAAAGATCGGATAGACAATCAAATGCAACGGGAGCATTAGGTAAGGTATGCAGCTGAGCTAGTACTAGTATGTATAATATGTTATCTCTTATGTATTAAATACTCTGCAGTGTCAGCACCTGAAAATATGCTGCGCTGGTGGTGAGCCGACGTGAAGCATGCAGAGACTAAGAACAAAAGCATCACGTAGGTCTCCAGCTTTTAACCTTAAGTGTTCACCATGCATGCATGCATGCCATGTTGTACAGAAACTTCGCCATCTCGTCACAAGTAAGTAAAATATACATGTATATAATGTACTTCATGTAGAATACATTATCTGTCCACAGAGGAATCAGGAGAAGATGAAGATACGGGGGTTCCTTCTAACAATTGAGCAAAATCGCACCAGCAGAGCGGCGCAAACGGTAGCGCAAACGGTGGCGCGGAGCGAACCCTTCCTCAGCACCCAATTCAAGCCTCCGCCATGCTGCAATACTATACTTTTAATTTCCTTGTGTGTTGTATACTGCTATTTGTTTTTGCAATTCATCAACGCTAACCAATTTGAAGTGATGAATTAAAATTAAGAGTAGCTAGCTAGCTAGCTGTAGATCTAAAAATAAAAGCTGTCACACTCAATAGTAGATCTGACTTTATACCAAATGTAACATTTGACATCATATTTGCGATGTGAAAACCGAGCCTTTACCACCTTTACATTATAGCGTAAGCATCAGGTTTACTTCGTTGTAAACATAAGTAAATATGTATAAACCTGAGCTTTACCTCATGTTTACATCGTGTTTACCGCTCCGCGTAAACCCGCTTTTTTACGTAGTGAGGAGGAGGAGGAGGAGGAGGAGGAGGAGGAGGAGGAGGAGGAGGAGGAGGAGGAGGAGGAGGAGGAGGAGGAGGAGGAGGAGGAGGAGGAGGAGGAGGAGGAAGAGGAAGAGGAAGAGGAGGAGGAGGAGGAGGAGGAGGAGGAAGAGGAAGAAGAAGAAGAAGAAGAAGAAGAAGAAGAAGAAGAAGAAGAAGAAGAAGAAGAAGAAGAAGAAGAAGAAGAAGAAGAAGAAGAAGAAGAAGAAGAAGAAGAAGAAGAAGAAGAAGAAGAAGAAGAAGAAGAAGAAGAAGAAGAAGAAGAAGAAGAAGAAGAAGAAGAATGATAAAAATAATAACACTAATAATAATATTGTGTATTTATTCTTGCTTCTGTTTCACATTATGAAATGCATGTTTTTGTCATTTCTTAATCTTTCCACAAGGTCCCGTAGACATAGATTGTGGTTTTAAGTAATAAGGCTGAAGCAATGATTTCAATTTCTGTAGCCCATGTACCCAGTAACTGCATCTCTGACTGTTCTACGTAAGTATCCATTGTTTCACCATCATTGACAATTGAGGATTTGCCGAGTTATCAATCATGTAGGTTGTAACCATAAGCGAACTTCTTGATGATAGTTCTTTAACCAGTAAGTGAAAATGAAAAAGCAATTACCACCAAGAACAATTCTTCTTCTGTATTTCTTGGGCATTTATCACATTTCTCTTCACATTCTTCAGAATTTCCTTTCTTGCATTGGTTAAGTATACATGACAACAATCCTAAACAATTAATAAAAATTTGTACATAGTTATTGAAGTTACATGTATTTACTTACCCTGTCTTGCTGAGAATCTGGATTCTCATAGTCATACAACAATTTTTCTTCTTCCTCATTATATGAAAGTTCAATAGGCAATATTGCTTTTCTTCCAAACATGACTTCAAAGGGGAAGAAGCATGCTTTGCAGTATTGTAGGCAAACACATGACTGTCGATATAGGCATCCCATGCAATCTTCCTTTTTCTCATTCACAAATTTGACAATCATGTTCTTCAAGGTTTGCCAATTCCATTATTCATCTAAGCCATGGTTGATAGCATTTAAGTGCAGTATAAGTAATACCTGAGGTCCATGATAAGGTGTCGTGAAGTGCCTCTTAATACTTAACAGCTCTGTCATCTCTTTGTCTAAGCTATTTCTGAATTCCTTGCCTTGATCTGTTGAAAGCAGCGTTGGGAGTCCCATTTTCATGAAAATCTAAAACATACGCAAGTAACAAACACCATATTAAGTAGAATACTAGGATACCTTCAGCAGAGAAGCAGCAACGCCGGTAGCATGCTTAATTAATAGGAAGGGGCACAGCATCTATACCCATTTAGTATAGTAGTCTGAAAGTGTAAGGTAAACCTATTGCCACTGGAAGAGGACCAATAAAGTCAACCCCCACATGATAACCACGGTGAATGAATAGGCTGCAGCTCAGGTTGAGAGGAAAGTGGCTTCCTACTTGATTTTTGACAGACATCACAAGCAGCAATCTGTATAATGTATTAATGATTATATCCCATTTACACGCTAAGATCAACCCAAAAAAACTTACCATGCATGCTCTTCACGATACCCTTCCATATAAACCTTTCTTTGATTCTGGCCACTGTATTAGTGACCCCAAAATGGCCTGAAGTAACATCCACGTGACAAGCCTGTGCAACCCACATCTGTTCACATACCTCACAGTAACTTCCTACGCCAAACAGCCGGTACAATCTAACAAAGTTTCGCGGCTAGTGCATGTGTTTGTACCTGTTTTACTCCTTTCTTAAAGTGGTAGTATAGGTTGCCTTCCTTCACTTAAAACCTTTCTGCCCTTTTTCTGATCTGCGTGTCTTTTTCTCGTGCCAGAACATCCCTTTGGATAACTGTTCTGAACGAGGTATGCGTATACATCGTCCACTAAGGCATCTTCATCAGAATCACTACCATACAGACATAGCTCTTTACCACGTGCGTTTATAGCGATATAACGAGCAGACAAAAAATTTCAGTAACGGACAAAAAGTTTCTGAAATTTTTTGACCCAAGGATAATAATTTTCAAGCGGGCAAAATTTTTCGTGACTGTACCAGTTGTGCTGAATCACGAGCTTGATTTATCATCAAATGGTAAATCATGCATTGTTTGATTTGAAAACGAACAAGTCACATTGTGATTCCAGGATTCTCGAGTGAAATCATATGTAAAATCATAAATTGATTTAAAGTATTTCTTTTCCTGTGATACATGATATATCATGCACTAGTACGTACCGTGTTGAGTATAAGGGATGGCAGTCGAATCGATCGCTTTTGAAATACGCGGATTCAAACTTTTGTGCATCACTCTTTCATGGACCGCGGTCCATGAAAGAATGATGCACGAAAGTTTGAATCAGCCGAACAAAAAAGTGTCGCACGTTATTAGTTGGGCATATTCTTATAGCTCATTCACTGCTGGCTTTACTACTGCCTTCCTTTTTCTTTATAAAAGAACAGCGCGCCCACACGTTGCTGCCAAAGCGTATCCTAAGCCTTCTAGAATTTTAGCGGTAGTTACGCAAACTGTACACTTTGTTCAGTTACGCTTTTAAACCACTAGTTTTCGTTCTCAGAAGCTGTTTTTGTTATTTATGGGCCGTAGATCAACCTTTTTAGCAAATAGTTTTAATCGGAAAATGTGTTGACTATCGACAAGCCTCATGCAGATAATAATGGCGTCTTGAATTAACTTGGTTAGAGATGACATAATAGGGATAAAACACTACAAACAGTAGACTCTGAGTCAGTTTAGAGACCAATGTTTGCTTCTATAATGCATCATCCTGTTGCGACCTCCATTTCAACTAAAGGGGTTGGGTTGCTGCTATATCCATAATCAGTGACATGGTATATCGTTGATTGCCACAGAGTTGCTATCATTAATCTTTAATCTATTTTTATCCTTAATTTAGGATAGAAATCCTGAATTAAGGATGACTTCACGCCGCTCGTATAAACGTCAGTTCGCATCTTGTTGGATATTTAGCTTCCATAGGCCTTCATCTTAACAGCGCTATCCAATTAGTCATTATATCTTTTTTTTTTTTTTTCCAAAGCTGCATAACTACCGTTTAGGCTTTATTAGTTCGTAATGCTTACGATCAAAGTCGGGGATAACGTAGAAGGAAATAACGGCTAAGCGCTGTTTAGATGAAAGCCTATAGAAGCTTCATATCGCCAAATAATATCCAATACGATTCAAATAGAAGTTGATATGAGCGGCGTAAAGTCATCCTTAATTCAGGATTTCCATCCTTAATTAGAGTTGAAAATAGATTAAAGATTAAACGTATATGTAAGCAAAATAGTTAGTGCGTCTAAAGCAGAAGGCTTGTCCAAGGGAACAGGCTATGGTCAACCCACGCAAGGTATAGCCTGGGTACGAGACAAAAAAGCATGGTTTTAAAGGTACTGCCTTAGGGTCTAGATTGTTTTTTCTTGCTATGGGGAAGGAACGAAAGGTAATAAGAAGCTTAACTCACACACATACACACAAACATGCAGTAATAATTTAATAACTAGTAGATTACTAGTCGGCGGAGTCATTTGGAGCATAGATTGAATGAATACCTTACGGTACGGGATCGGAAACGCAATATCTAACACCATAGAGTCGCGTGTTCTATCATCGTTTCGCATGAAGTTCGCGCGGGCCTTCTTGGTGTGAAACTGTAGAATCAGGCAAGACGAAGACATCAGAAGGTAAAATAGACAGATCACGATTCCCTAAAGTCTTGAGATGGTTTCTAACTCTTTTGGTTAGTTCACAAAATATATATCAAAAGGTTTAGAATGCGTGTGATCACAAAACTAGTCGATCAAGCGTTGCCAAAGCGAAGTGAGATTTTGGGGCGAATTGCCGTGGCAACAGGCAGCGTGTTCAAGCGACGAAGCATGCCTTATGAGAACGCTCAATGAGTGAAGCGTGTTGTAGTGCTAGTTTGAAGAGAATAAGTCCTATCGTT
>OY811971.1:8362378-8451508 GCA_963681505.1 Eunapius fragilis | reverse complement strand
TGAGAGTGGACGGTAACGTCTCTTTCCCCGTCACTCTGTCACGTCATTTATACGTTAAAATCCGTCACTTCGGTAAATCGACGGTTAAAGAGGTTCGCTTTTTACCGTGTCGTACCGTCGGTACGTTTTAGGCACCGCGCCGCTTCTACCCATGCAGCACCGCAGTATCACATGCACCTTTCTCAGATTCTGAAGCAGTTTTGAAAAAGTCATTGTACAAATACATAGGCATGTACGAAAGGGAAACGCAAGTATTTTGCTTGGTCTCTGTACTTATTGATGTACAAAACAACTGTACTGGTAGGATTCTGTCCTGTTGAAAGATACGATTATAGGATGAGAACCACACGAAGTACTTGCTTTTAAAATCACAATTGTGGTTAGGTTATTGATGGCACGAGCGTCAACCTGTACGACAGTCGCACAACTCTCTCGTCATCAAACCTTCATCTGTTACAAAAAGTCGCAGGTGAGAAAAAGAGATTCTTTTGCACATACCTCATTGCGCTCCAAAGACAAACAAAGTAACTTCGACTGTAAGCGAGGAAACAAAAATCATAAGCCCAACAATAATAATACAACAACTTACAGATTGGAAAGAGTATACTGTAATGCATGCGAAAGGCACAACTGTCTTGCCAGCAAACGTTCATCTGTTACAAAAAAAAAGAGATCCTTGTGACACATTGGCATACCTCATGGCGCTCCAGAGTACGTTCGTGGAAAGGGTAAGCGAGAGGAAAAACAAGTATCAGATATCAACTTACATAACGAAAAGCACGTACTTCCGCGTTACAACCTATTCCTGTAGACTGAAAGAAGGGGGTTCGTCACAACAAAAATGGCGCCTACCGACACATTTACCTGATGAGGCCACGCTCGTGAAGGTCCACACCTCCCAGGAGACCAGCATCTGCTGATTTTGAAGCATTCAGGACAGGACATGTACATGTAGATCTACACACGTATTCCCCACAGTGGTGACAGTAGCGTCGCTTGCCGCTCATATTCACTTAGATCAGCCAGAATAATAATAATAATAATCATGTGACTATGACGTCAATAACTATGTGGACGGTACCGTTCGTCGATTACCATTGCACATACACGGGCACCGTTGTCATAGCGGATTTTGTCCCCCCCAAAAAGTGTCCCCCCGGACACAATCCGCTAGCGGATTCTGTCCGGGTGGATACAATCCGCCAGCGGATTCTGTCCGGGGAGACATGTTCTGCTAGCGGATTCTGTCCTTCCTCCGCAGAATGTGTCCCCCCCCCCCCCCCCCCCCCCCCCCCCTCCAACAATTCATTTGATTAGCGAGCGTGTATAGGCATGCAGCTTCGTATGGTGAAATGGTCGTCAAACGCTCGCCGACGGATACATATTAATTATATACAAGAAAAGCTGGAAATGGTTCAATCAAACAATAAATCAGTATTTCAGTCACACACATCCACACATGCACACAGGAAGAGTAGATAGGCCAGGGGTAACAGATCCATATTGAGGCCAGGGGTAACAGATTCATATTGAGGCCAGGGGTAACAGAGCCATATAGTGAGGCCATGCAGGGTAACAGAGCCATAGTGAGGCCCGCAAGGGGTAACAGAGCCATAGTGAGGCCAGGGGTAACATGCAGGGCCATAGTGAGGCTAGGGGTAACAGAGCCATAGTGCGGCCAGGGGTAACCTCTCCTCCCCCCCCCCTCCCCCATGCAACATCGCGTTTATCAAACTGAGCGTGTAGGCATGCAGCTTCATATGGTGAAATGGTTGCCAAACGCTCAGATACATACTAATTTTACAAGAAAATCTGGAAATGGTTCAATCCAACAATAAATCAGTATATCAGTCACATACACAGGAGAGCAACACCAATTGTCCTCATGCAGTGTTGGGAAGTGTGAGAATACCAACATATTTGATAAGGAACCATTTGTGACAGGTGTCACATTGCACCAAGTCTCTGTAAGCAGTGTCATGCAGGTATCAGTATCAGACACGCACAATGAACATAAATATCCTTAGGGATCGTTGTAGTGTTTGATTATACCAACCATTAGTTTGAGGATAGTATATGCTGTAGATTATCCTGTGTTCAGTTCCCGTTAATTGAAACAGTATACTGCATTGACTCTGTTCACAAATTCACGTTCTTGATCTGATATGGTAACATTGGTGCAACCATGCCTGTAAGAAAGTTACATGTTATGAAATGCTTATATGCTTATAGTCTTATATGTAAACTGAATTAATAAATCATTAACATTTGCCTGCATATAATCTTATACAGAAACTCAGCAACTGTTCTTGCAGTCTGTCAGCTATAGGCTCAGTTAAAAAAGTAATTAACTAAGGTGATGGTGTAACAATTGCCTCGTTCAGTTTTTGGGAGAGGACCAATCAGGTCTATTCCAACCTAAATTGATACATGCATTAACTTAAGGTAGTCTTGATTGCAACTAACTTGATGCCAAACACTAGGTCGTATAGGCATATATGGGATGCAGAGGGGCTACGGTTATTATAAACGTGCATGGCACCATTGGTGCTTTTGGCAAGCATCGCACGTCTAACGAACTCGTGCACCTATACATCTTTCATCTGCGTCTTCCAGAAAAATCTCGATGAAACCTTAATTTTCTCTTGTTTTATCCCTTCCCAGGTGTCCACGTATATATAAAAAGCGCTATTATGATTATTGGATCAATCCTATAGCGTGAGTCAGTGTTAATCCTCAGACACTTTTCGGGCGCTTGGTTATTGACGTTGGTGATCTACCAACCGTTTACACGCGTGCATTGTATAAATTTAAAACAGCTTGCATGCGTAAAGACCAAGACTAAATGCGTAAATAGTTGGTTTCGATCATGAAGTATACTACTAATTCGATAACGATAACCGAGCCCCGATGCGTACGTATATACGTGCACTGCAGTCATACTCACTTTCTTTGGACGAATGGCATGAATGAAGGATTCGTTCTATTTCTTCTACGCCTCTAGGAACTTCAATTTTCCCTCTTTCTTTATCGTTTTTGCGGTACAGTACTGCTACGCCGCTATCGACCGCATAGCCCATGCACACACTTGAGCTTGCTTTAGGTCCTTGTGATGCCATGCAGAGGGGTAACTAAGTACCATACTCCAGATAGTTGAAAATGGCATCGTACTCTTCTTCATCCATAATGCTGCAGCTGACTACTGAAAGCTAATAGCTACTAGCAGCTGCAAAGCGCACCACGTGCAACTTAGAAGGGCGGAGGGGACAATATTCAGGGCCGCAGCCAGGACGTCTGGCGGGAAGGTAGATTGATAGCACTGCAGGACTGAAGGGGGAGGGGGAGGGTGTGTGTGCTAAGCTTACCTTTCTGGCTCGATGCAAAAAAGCGGGCGGGGCTTATAGGACCTGACACCAATTTAAAAAACCGGGACGGCCAAGCGGCATCAGTTGGAGGTTGGGGGGGGGGGGGGGGGGGGGGGGGACAATATCTGCGGAAGGGGGACAATATCTGCTAGCGGATTATGTCCGTGGGGGACAATTTCCGCTAGCGGATTGTGTCCGGGGGGACAAAATCTGCGGGGGGACAGAATCTGCTCCGACACCGTCACTAAAAGTTTCCGTGACATTTACGTAGAAGCCCGTCATGTTCGAAAGAGACGGAGTACCGTTGCAACCCGTCTCCGGATAGCGGTTTCGCTGTGAAGCTTTCTGCATGTACTTATAGAAGCGTACTTACAGCCCTGCATATCTGACAATTTAATTAGGACATGTATCGGCGAGACGATTGTCAAAAACAACAAAAGTGCCATGAATGCAGTGAACTTACTGTCTCAATTGGGATAGACGTTTGGAAGGATGCCAGGAGGGCCCATCTGTGGCAGCAACTGAATGAAGTAACGGTTGTGCCGACACTCCTACTTCACACCATGGCACCATGTAATGAATACTCTTAAAATGTAGATGACGTCATATTTACGTGAAACAGCGTCAATGCCATTGCAATGTATTGCGTTTCCAATCCCGTTCCGTAAGGTCTTCAATCTATGTTTGGAGTAGTTTGGGAACTACAACTGCAGAGTTCTAGAGTCATTTATTCTTCCCTCACATACATCTCTATGGGATAATTACAGTACACAACATACACTTAGACCAAAAAAAATAAATATCGGAACCTACGCAAGTAGGTTCCATATAGGAATCCTGCAGTATCATGAAGTCATTATAAAAACGTCACTCACGTCTATAGCGGGACATTTAAGAATCGGGTCACTTCACTCTTAGCGGCAATCGAGCGATATCATAAAGGAAAACAGTTCTGCATTGTAGCTCTGTCATAAGACTGTGTACTTTTAGAGAACAAAAATACTCGTCCCCATCGTCCGTACCCAGTCCCACCTAAAATTTCTCCTACGTCGTCTTGCTTCTTATTCTTCTTATTCTTCTTCCTTCCGGATAGTATAACTCACGACAGGAACGTTTGTAAACCACGCCAAGTGTACCAATCGCTTCAGGATGTGTCCGCATGTTATCTTCAGGGGGCTGTTAGCGCCTAACTTATCGGGCAATTAGCTGAAGCTAGTAGTACCTTAGGTTGGTGGTATATAGGAATCAAAGGTGATGGTGGTGTAAGAAGGCTTCTGATTGAAATGGAAAAATGTAAATAGACCTATATTAGCACGCACATTTAAATATGACAACATGCTGCTAATACAGGTCTATTTCATTTTTCCTTTTCAATCAGAAGCCTTATTTATTCCCTTACTTTTTATACCACCATCACCTTTGATTCCTATATACCACCAACCTTCTCATGTAGAGAATGTTTTTATTACTTGCATATATATAGTTGCATTGAAATGAACACTTTTGGAAAATAATAAAACCACATCAGTGAGGAAAATGAGGGAGGCCAGCTCCATCATCCATGCCATGTCCACATCTTCATTTTACCCTGGATCCACGCAAGCAAAGGTTTGCTGCACGTAAAATGCCAAAAACCATTTTGGCACGAACCCATCCCATTACTTCAGAATGTGACTTCTCCCACTTCATCGCAATTTGGTCACACAGGCGCTTCATCATGTGTTGTACATCATGATCCAAGACCCCATCTACAGAGACTACAAAAGGTGTAAATGAAGCACGTCTTTCTTCAACAGCTGCTGAGTACTTTCTATTCTTTTCCTGTTCTGCTGAACATAGCACAGCATCAACAGTGCAACTAGCATAAGACTGGGCGTCTGAGTGTCTACGACACGAACATCTAGCAATGCCGCAGTTTGTGGCTGCCACACTCCTCGTATGCTGAGGTCAGCAATTCAAGCTGGTCTACCACTGGCATCATCTGCTTCCTGTACAATGGGTTCTCTTACAACATCTTTGTACACGCTAGCTGCCAAATCACCTAGAGCATCTCGCACTTCATTATGGCGCTGGGTAACAAGGCCACCTTTTTTACAATGAAGAGCATGTTGGAAGCTGAATTCTTCTCCACATCCATCACAATGCGCTGGCGTTTTAAGAAGAGGCCGATGGTAACGTAGTGAAAGTGCATCTCTAAACTCAACAGGAGAGAGGTCAAAATGGTGGCAAGCAATCGGCATAACAGTAAGCCATGTTTTCCATCAATTGCCCGCTGGACTGCACGTCTCATATCATTACCCAAAGAAACCAGCACTGAATTACACTCCATTGTTTGCACAATAGCAAGTTCCTTGTGTTTCTCAGTTTTGACCGATCTGACGTGCGCACTGTAACTACTTACCTGAAAATCAGCATTGTTTTTAATGGCATCCACAACTATGTGTGTACATGCCCTTGATGTAGTGTATGCTAGCTACGTTTGTTAATTCCACCGGGTCAAAAATGCCCATACTTCCAAAACAAGCAGGTAGAGAGAACAGATGCTGCTCAGAATTAGAAATTTGTCCACCAAAAACTGAAGGCCAGAATTTCTTGTTTATGACATCACGTAAGGGAGCAAATGAGGTACCAAAGTTCGGTAGTACTCTTTGCAAATAGGACCACTCAAATTGCAAAGATTATGAGAGAGCTTGTGGTTGTGATTCTGCAGCAGTGGACAGTTTATCCACAGAAGTCACCCATGTTTGTACCTTAGCCTCAACATAATGCATAGTTCAAATGCAATAGATCCTTGTATTAGACACGGGCCGGGAGTCCATAACGTAGAAGTATTAGCGAGTTACGCGGGAGTGGGAAAGGAAAAAATGTACACATTCGAGTAAACCGCTGAAGCCGTCTGGTATGGTGATGCATTATCCTCAAGCACGATAGATGAGAACGCGTGAAAACGGGATACTATCGTCCAAAGGGTAGGTTTAACGTTTTTACTTAAATACTAGGGCCAAAACGTAACCCAATAGCGACGACTTTTTTGCTCCCTGCCGTTCACACCTTTAGCCGTTTTTTCTATCATTCTTTCGTGGACCGCGTGTTAAAAAAGCCAGCTTTATGCCGTATTGAAATTTGAAAACCAAAATAATAGATATATAGACACAATGAATTTAATGTTGGGCGGTGACACGGCAAGTTGTTGCATATTCATGTACTCGGAGGAACCGACGGGAAATCGGTCGTAATTGGTTAACGGCGCGAAATGCCCGGGAAATGTGCAATTGCTTTGCACAGCTGTATCTCCGCAACAGAACATAACGAACTGGACAAATCAATAGGTACAGGATCCCTCTACGTACACAAACCAAATTTGAAGTGTATCGATCTTTCCTGCAAAAATATATGGCGGGTTTGAACCCCAATGAGTATCGGACGTTGCAACGCTGGCACGAAGCTATTGCAGAACCCCAAAATGTATTTTACCAAAGAGAAATGGTGTAGTATGAAGTGCTGAAAATAGGAAGTCGATAGCTTTAACCGTTCCGTTGGGAAGTTATATTGATTTAAACGTGAAGAATTACAAAATGTTATAATTATCCAAGTAAAGAAAACAATTCTCTAACGAGAAAGTTGGTGGAATACAGGAATTGGAGGCAAAGGTGGTGTAAAACGGAGGGAAACAAGACGAAAATCCTATATTTAGCACATATGTAAATGTAGCAGAACCAAAAGAAGTGCTAAATATAAGATTTTCGTCTCATGCATTTCCTTTTCTCAAAACCTTGTTCCCCTCCTTTTTACACCATCTATGCCTCCAATTCCTATATCCCACCAACTTTCTCGTTAGAAAATGTTTTTCTTTACTTGTTTCCTCTATTTTTTTATAATCATTTTTAATTTTATTGTCGATTATTAATACTGGCAAGTGCCCCCCCCCCCCCCGCTTCAATCACCGTCACAAGCAGACGCCCGCTTTTGGGATCACTGCGGGAGAACTCTACCTCGTCGTCTCGAATTTGGAGGTATTCCTCTCATTGTTTAGCTCTCCTCTTTTGAAGGCATTTTGAAAAGATAAAAAAAACACCGCTAACCAAAAGTGGTGAACAAAACTGCAATCAAATGACATCCCACCTGTTTATAACGCTGCACAATTCTAAATATACGTAAATGTCGCCATGGGAACGGTTAAACATAGCACTCCATATTACGTAATGATTACATATATCAGTTTTATGCTTTATTCATATATCTGATACATGAAGATGACCTTCTAGGAGATTCTAAAGTAATTGGTATAACTTGCGCTCTTTAAAACCATTCCTATCCCGAGTGATACTTGGCCGAGAAGAAGAAGAAGACGTGAAGAATTGGCCTGGGAACGAGGAAAAACACTAGTTTTTTTTTGTACTCTTAAAGCAAACAGTTTGAAGACTGATCCAAAACATTCAAATGACTGTCTTCGCCTTCTGGTTCGATAGCAACTACGAGCTAAACTATCCGTTTCTTGGTATGCGAGTTATACGCGGGTCGTGTTTGTTTAATGATATTCACGACCCGGGTCAACTCCTATATAGAGACTACTGTCGTAGTTCCTGATGCGCTATGTCCCTATTCACTAACTGGACCATACATGGGGACCACGAAATTTTGTCGTGAACTGCATGTTCCATATATTATACGGCTTAAATTATATACGCACAGCGAACAGTAGACTTATCATAGTATGCAAAAGAGTTTATAGCGACCTACACAAAATGGGCCGTGCATGCATCCAATAATTGATATACAGAGCTCTATGCTGTCATCCATGTTCAGCAGTGGAACCCAATGGCATCTATCAGGCTTTCTGAACGACCGTAGATCCCTTGTAGGTTGCACTGGGATACTTGGAAAGGGCTGCCTCCACCTCCTCCGTACGGACCGAAGATTCGCCCAAGGTTGGTTACGAAAGAGAGGCTATCGACCATGCAATGCACCGCTTCGTCCAAAGATCGCAACTACTCTTTCATTCAAGGCTAGATCGATTTGGGCTGGGCTTCCTCCACCGCCACCGTAGTACCCCGCGAGGTTTGTCCGTTAAACAAGTTGAATCGAGTCGATCAACGAACCAGACCGAATGCGAATCGACCGCACAGAACTGCCTATTAAAAGCACCCCCTCCTCCTCCACCGTAGAGCGGACTGTCAGCCTGCACCTCTCTGAATGGTTTAAGCAACAAACGCGCCGGGTATCACGTTGATTAATGCATGTTAAAATGTTTCCTTACGTTACTTCTTCAATTCCTAGCTCATCTGCAATAGCCACGAACGTGTTATTGGCCTTCGTAGCTTTCACACGATCGCGACCGAGGTGAAACGAGCATCCTGCACACTGCAGATCCCCAAGAGCAGAGCGACAGTACTCACGTAGATGAACATCCTGAAGCAGCTTGTAATTGGAGTGCTTGCATGCTTGCTTGCGGAGAACGATGGTCTTATATACTTGAGATATGTGTTGTCACGAAAATTTTGGTCCCCCCCAAAAATTGGTCCCCCCGGAACCAATTTTTATGAAAAAAATCGGTCCCCCCGGACTAAATTTGGTCCCCGCATGCGTATTTTGGTCCCCCCCCCCCCCCCCCCCCCCCCCCCTTTAAACACGTGTTTTTGTGAAGTGATCAGCGGCGATCGGATGAGGAAGCAAAAGAATGTATAAAATTAAGAGAAAAAGGGCTAGAGATGGTACGATACTATATGCATAGGCCTTTTGGTTGTAGATGTACGATTCAGTGCACGTTCATGCTCGTATTGTTTAGATGACTATGGCGATGACTTTAAACGAAAGAAAACTATAAGGGATAAAAGCTGCTGATTAGATGGAAAGGACCATACACAATTGTTAAGCAGGGGCGGATCCAGAATTTTTTTGCGAGGGGGGGCAAAGGGGAGGGGCGTTAATAATCATGGTTTGGGCGTGGCTACGAAATATTGCGCGTAAGAGAGGGAGATGTATCCGGGGTCTGGGGCTTCGCCCCAGCCGCTTTTTACTGTTATCATGTTACTTCGGCGCGTTTTCGGGTATTTATATCATCAGCGCGACATAAGACACCGCCCCTTGTAGCTATGAATATTTAATTTCTAACTTGGCTGGAGGGGGTATACCCCCGCCCCCCCCCCTACCCCCCCCCCCCCCCCCCCCCCCCCGGATCCGCCACTGTTAAGCGTCTTGGCCGTGGTACCTGCATGCTGTCTGATGCCGATTCAAACACAGTGCGAGCAATTGCGAGCCACATCAAGCCGTTCATTTCAGAATCGGGAAGTGATAGTGCAAAAGCCTCTGTTGATTTGAACGTGAAGTGATTGATGTGGTCAAACACAATTGTTCTTGTGAATGGGAGCAGTTGAATTCATCACATCTTCTTCGATTGTGGAGAACTGGTACAAGTGAATCTCACTATGAAGCTAAGGAGGATGATGAAGCATTCGATGTAAGTGAAATGCATGCATTCTTTATATATGTATACAAGTAATAAAAACATTCTCTACACGAGAAGGTTGGTGGTATATAGGAATCAAAGGTGAGATGGTGGTGTAAAAAGCAAGGGAACAAGGCTTCTGATTGAAAAGGAAAAATGAAATAGACCTATATTAGCACGCACATTAAAATATGACAACATGCTGTTAATATAGGTCTATTTCATTTTTCCTTTTCAATCAGAAGCCTTGTTCCCTTGCTTTTTACACCACCATCTCACCTTTGATTCCTATATACCACCAACCTTCTCGTGTAGAGAATGTTTTATAACTTGTTTCCTAAATTTTTCTGGTGCATTTGGTATTGTATTTAGTTCTTGAAACGCATAGAATAAGGTAGCATAAACGTCAACTTGCGCGAGCATGACAGGTTTATATTAGAATCTGCAATTCTGTTGAGGTGTGTACCAAATATTACACTAGTCCCCAGACTATCTCCATTGAGGAGCAAAGGATTGATAAAGGTTAAAAGCGAAGCCATATAATACAAAGAATAAATGCACTTATCTCACGCTATAATCAGATAAACCATGCACCACAATACATGACCAAACTGACGTAAGCAACTTTGGCGTTATACACACATTTCAAACAGCGCATATTACTGTAAAACGGAGAGACGCAGTATCTCTACCGCTGTAACTAAACTATTCCTTCCATTTTAGCGATATACCATATGCATGCTTATAATTTATCGATCCAACATTTATCGATGCCGTATAAACGTACCTTTGGGTGGTCGTTTTGTTCTTCCTTTCGGTACCGCGCTTGACATACGCACGTTTTGCAGATCTGGCAGCATCTGGATCTTTCCACTTTTAGATGCTCGAGTGGAATCAGAATTGTCCTCATGAGATTATATGGTAAAACCATCGAATTTGATAACGCTGGTTATATTATACTGGTGCGTCATGAACATTGTGATAGCTGATGTAATGTGCTATTTGTAGATCAATACCAAATAAGGTACAACTAGCTTCAGCTAATTGCCCGATCGGTTAGGCGTCTAACAGATACCTGAAGATAACATGCGGACACATCCTGAAGCGATTGGTACACATGGCGTGCTTTACAAACGTTCCTGTCGTGAGTTATGCTATCCCGAAGGAAGAAGAAGAAGAATAAGAAGAAGACGACGACGGAGGAGAAATTTTAGGTGGGACTGGGTACGGACGATGGGGACGAGTATTTTTGTTCTCTAAAAGTACACCGTCTTATGACATATGTATAACGCAGAACTGTTCTCCTTTTTGATATTGCTCGATTGCCACTAAAAGCGAAGTGACCCGACTCTTGGCTGTCCCGCTAGACGCGAGTGACGTTTTTTAATGACATTCATGATACTGCAGGATTCCTATATGGAACCTACTCGCGTAGGTTCCGATTAACGTTCATTTTAGGAGATATTACCAGATTTAAAGCTAAAGGTTGGAGAATTTGCTCTTAGCAAGGACACTACAGTGGCATTATGGATAGAATCTTTGGTGGAGTACAGCTGTGAGAAGTATGTGGAGGTGACTTTGTAATCGTAAGTGAGGATTTATATATGTGATGAAATCACATAAATCCTCACTTACGATTACAATGATTTAAGAAGAAGGTATACTCCTATGTGGACAGAGCATACAGCATTGTCAAAGCAGTAGAGTAAATTGATGTTTGCAGGTAGTGGGGGAACTCTGAAGCCACTCCATGCATTGGGAAGCGTATACTATCTAATCTCTTCAGCACAGCTTGATTCATTTTGCCAGTGGGTATGTGCTAAACGAAGATTGTTCTCTAGCAAAGATGAAATTAGCTTGAAGAAAATTGTGGAAGGTGAAGATCAAACTTCAAGACACCCAGATGATGTGATAGAGGAAATTGCTGAAGATGGTCCAAAGACATCCTTTCATATACTTGCCACCATGCGATGAGTGGCAAAGAAGTCTATGCCAAAGGCTTGGCATGACGTTTATTAGAAGGAATATTACTCACATTCTTCAACCTAAAGAATAGTGCATTTCCCACCAGCCTGCTGCAACAGTAAGAATTCAAGGAGATGGTAACTGCTTCTTTAGAGCTTTGGCATTTGTTATAACTGGCTCCTAAGATGAACACCTAGAACTCAGAGCTATTGCAACATCATATACATGCAGCACAATGCTGAAAATTTGTCATGCTACCTTAATGCTCATGAAACAATGGACGAGTATCTAGCAAGAACAGACATGCACAGTTCATCTGTCTGGGCTACGGAAGTTGAAAATTTTGCAGTGTCCAATATGTTGCGGACACCTATAATGGTGTTTTGTCAATCTGGACATTCTTACAAGTGGCTACACGTTTTGCCACATCCATGTGAAGACAGCAATGTTGTGCATGAGCATTCCAAAGAAGCTGTTTATCTAGAACCTGTTAGGCGCGAATGTGATATAGGATTAGCTCATATATATTAACAAGTAAATAAAAACATTCTCTAACGAGAGAGTTGTTGGTATATAGGATTGACCAATGGCGCATGGTGTAAAAAGCACGGAAACATGAGTGACAGAAATTTTAATGGAAATTTGAAATAGGCCTATATTTAGCCAGGTATGCGCTGTTTTTTTGTGAGCGTGCTAAATATAGGACTATTTCAATTTTCCATTAATCCTGTTAGGCGCGAATGTGATATAGGATTAGCTCATATATATTAATAAATGAATTATTCGCGTCTCAATCACCTTATTGCAAGATTTGATTAACATATGTTTAATAACTTTGCACAACAAATCAACACAGCGAACGTCAGTGGAAACGGTCACTCAGTTATACTTGCATCCAACAAATCGACTAACTACGTCATGATACTCATCCTAAATAGCCAACGGCCCTTTCTCACTACCTGGTATACACTTTTGGCAAGGGCGGTACACTTTTCGCAACCAAATTGTACCGGATGGTACAATTTTGGTTGCGAAAATTGTACCTGGTGGTACCCTTTATTTCAGCTGGAAAAAAAGGGGGGGGACCAAATTTTTCAAAGGGGGACTGATTTTTTCAGAAAATATTGGTCCCCCCGGACCATTTTTTTCTGAAATATTTGGTCCGGGGGGACTGTTTTTGGGGGGACCAATTGTTACGTGACAGTTCATTTCGCGGTTTTTTGTTTATCTCATGCATGCAGGGCTGCATGGTTGGTCGGCGGTGGACGTTAACGCATTTCAACTTCTAATCTAATCGTAATGTAATTATTTAACGGGTAGTGGTTAGCCCTGACTGGTTCTGAGGCGGCCCATGATAGTTGCGAATAGCGCAGGCGGTACAATAAAAATATAGATAACTGCATGGTCGGACTGCTGATGCATACAAAAGTCATGTAAGGCTCCTCAACGTGCACTCGACACCAAGACCAGGATAGGCGCAGTAAATATAAGGGGCTATATGGCGGTTTCAAATTCAAGTGTCTTAAGGCCTTGCAGGGTTAAGGCCGACATACATGCACGGGTCGACTTCCTGCTGATTTATCGCCTGCAACTCAAATGAATATGCGTAAAAACTCCGTAAAACGTTAGTTTACTGAATTTTCACCCGCATTCATTTGTGCAGGCGATTAATCGGCAGGAAGTCGACCGGTGTATGTCGGCCTTTACACTCCAAGCGAGTTTTCTCTTTGTAGCCCGTGTCCCAGTGCATGCAGGCCAAGCTCGGTGAAGCCTTAATACTGTCCAACGTATACATGCATGGGCCGCACATGATGGCACGATCATGCATGTCAATTCATGTACATGTGAATTCAATAGGATGAGCTAGTGAGTTCAAGTTAGGAAAGTTGGGGTAACGAGGACCTATGACCCTCTGTCCGTTCCGCGCGAGGTACGAATGTCACGACCGTTTTTCGTCACATTCGTACCTCGCACGCGTATGCTTTGCCCCACATCCCAATCGTTTCCGTTAACCTTTACAAAAGACGCACCACCAGCGAGAGTAACTCGACAACTGCCTGCTTCCGCGAACTGAGGTCACATATAAAAAGGGCTCTAAAACTGTCCCTTACGAAAGTCATTATTTTGTCCTTCGAACGGGGACATCACGTGAATAGGGGTTAGGGTTAATGGTTAACTGGTTTCTTGATAATAGAATTATCTCTCTTATATGGCAAGTCTGTGGTTTATCCCATGGCCACAGCTCATCGCTAGGGCTCACTAATTACGTGGCATGTAGCTCCAAAGGATGTACGGACACCTACCATGCGAGGTTTGTGCATGCAAGATACTTATACAGGTATAATACGATGTAACGACGCAGGCCTTTAATATTTGCATCTGCAATTGAAATCACATATAGCAAAAATTAGATTACATGCATGCAGCGGCGGAAAAAGCGAACCACTTTACTCTCGGTCCATGCACAGAAGACCCGGCCCGTTGAAATAGATTTCAACGGTATCCGCCTACATCAAAGAGACGGGTATAAGGTCACGTGCAGACGTTACCGTGTCCATGTAACGGTTTCGCTGTGATGGATGCGTTGCATGTGTAATAATCTTCGCTACATGTATCAGCAGTCCGATCAAGTGCTATACTCCGTACAACATACCGCGTGCTATAATCGCGACTATCGAGGGCCGCTTCAATCAGCAGCCTGTCAGGGCTGTAGATATAGCTAGCAGGAAACACTACCGTTAAATAATTCCATATTTTACGGTGATTTTACAAGTAGATTAAAAAAATTCTCTTTGAGGCTGAAATAGAGTAGGATGTAGGATTCGCATTAGTGGGTAAAAAGCAATATTAATATGAAACAAGCTAGGCGCATTATTATGGATTGGTACCAGAATACAACAAGACGGTCCTACATTTAGCCAAGAACCATGCACTTTGAATTTCAATTTGCTAAATGTAGGATCGTTTTGTTGTTGCATTCTGCATGCTAGCTGGTATACCAATTCATAATGCATGTGTCTTGTTTCATTTCTTTTTACACCACCAATGCCAATCCTACATCCTACTCTATTTCAGCCTCAAAGAGAATTTTTTTATCTACTTGTAAAATCACCGTACAATATGGAATTATTTAACGGTAGTGTTTCCGGCTGGCTATATCTACAGCCCTGACAGGCTGCTGATCGAAGCGGCCCTCGATAGTCGCGATTATAGCACGCGGTATGTTGTACGGAGTATAGCACTTGATCGGACTGCTGATAAATGTAGCGAAGATTATTACATGTACGTGCAACGCATCCATCACAGCGAAACCGTTACATGGACACGGTAACGTCTGCACGTGACCTTACCCGTCTCTTTGATGTAGGCGGATACCGTTGAAATCTATTTCAACGGGCCGGGTCTTCTGTGCATGGACCGAGAGTGGACGGTAATCGATGGCTTAAAGTGGTTCTCTTTTTACCGGCCGTATACCGACGTAGTATGATTATCGCTCGTATAACAAACAAACTGCTCGCCGCCGCTGCATGCATGCAATCGAATTTTTGCTATATGTGATTTCAATTGCAGATGCAAATATTAAAGGCCTGCATCGTTACATCGTATTATACCTGTATAAGAATCTTGCATGCACAAACCTCGCATGGTAGGTGTCCGTACATCCTTTGGAGCTACATGCATGCATGCCACGTAATTAGTGAGCCCTAGCGATGAGCTGTGGGATATATATAAACCACAGACTTGAGTCTGCACTATATATAAGAGAAATAATTGTATTATCAAGAAACCAACCATTAACCCCTATGCACCTGATGTCCTATTCACCTGATGTCCCGTACAAAATAATATCTTGCGTAAGGGGACAATTTTTGCATGAAACCCTTTTTATACGTGACCTCAGCGGCTAAAAATCGCGGAAGCAAGCAGTTCTCGAGTTACTCTCGCTGGTGGTGCGTCTTTTGTAAAGGTTAACGGAAACGATTGGGAGGTGGGGCAAAGCATACGCGCGCGAGGTACGAATGTGACGAAAAAAGTCGTGACATTCGTACCTCGCGCGGAACAAACAGAGGATCATATAGTGCCCCCTTTTCCCCACTTTCCTAACAAGTACATGAATTGATATGCATGATATGCGTGCCATGCGGCCCATGCACACATAAGTTGGACAGTATTAAGGCATATTTGCTTCACCGAGCTTGGCCTGCATGCACTGGCACACGTTTCTCGCTCCGGCTAAAAAGAGAAAACTCGCCTGGAGTGCAACCCTGCAAGGCCTTAAGACACTTGAATTTGAAACCGCCGTATAGCCCCTTATATTTACTGCGCCTATCCTGGTCTTGGTGTCGAGTGCACGTTGAGGAGCCTTACATGACTTTTGTATGCATCAGCAGTCCGACCAGTTATCTATTTATATTGTACCGCCTGCGCTATTCGCAACTATCGTGGGCCGCCTCAGAACCTGTCAGGGCTAACCACTATACCCGTTAAATAATTACATTACGATTAGATTAGAAGTTGAAATGCGTTAACGTCCACCGCCGACCAACCATGCAGCCCTGCATGAGATAAACAAAAAACCGCGAAATGAACATATCTCAAGTATATAAGACCATCGTTCTCCGCAAGCAAGCATGCAAGCACTCCAATTACAAGCTGCTTCAGAATGTTCATCTACGTGAGTACTGTCGCTCTGCTCTTGGGGATCTGCCGTGCGCAGGATGCTCGTTTCACCTCGGTAGCGCAAAGTAGCGATCTTGTGAAAGCTACGAAGGCCAATAACACGTTCGTGGCTATTGCAGATGAGCTAGGAATTGAAGAAGTAACGTAAGGAAACATTTTAACATGCATTAATCAACGTGATACCCGGCGCGTTTGTTGCTTAAACCATTCAGAGAGGTGCAGGCTGACAGTCCGCTCTACGGTGGAGGAGGAGGGGGTGCTTTTAATAGGCAGTTCTGTGCGGTCGATTCGCATTCGGTCTGGTTCGTTGATCGACTCGATTCAACTTGTTTATAGAAACGGACAAACCTCGGGGTACTACGGTGGCGGTGGAGGAAGCCCAGCCCAAATCGATCTAGCCTTGAATGAAAGAGTAGTTGCGATTTTTGGACGAAGCGGTGCATTGGTCGATAGCCTCACTTTCGTAACCAACCTTGGGCGAATCTTTGGTCCGTACGGAGGAGGTGGAGGCAGCCCTTTCCAAGTATCCCAGTGCAAGCTACAAGGGATCTACGGTCGTTCAGGAAGCCTGATAGATGCCATTGGGTTCCACTGCTGAACATGATGCGAGCATGGAGCTCTGTATATCAATTATTGCATGCATGCACCGATGCACGGCCCATTTGTGTAGGTTGCTATAAACTCTTTTGCATATAGGTCTACTGTTCGCTGTGTAACAGATGCGTATATATTTTAAGCCGTATAATGTATGGGACATATGCCAAAATTTCGTGATCCCCATATGGGGGTCGAGTTAGCGAAAACAGACAGCGCATATACCGTAATTATAAAATTTTGTTATAATTCTTCACGTTTAAATCACTATAACTTCCCAACGATTAACCGCATATTGGAGAAATGCCAAGTCAAAAGGAATTGCGGTTTGTATATTCGCGTATACTCCCGTATAACTTCCATAGAAAATGAATGGATTTTTAACACATTGATTATTAATGCCTTAACTACAATCCACCCGCCTTTGGTCGCAGTCAATTTTGCTTCAGAATAATAAGATCTTGATTATCAGTAGAAAAAACTATCTCTTTACAATGAAATATTTCTTACCTTTTTGCAAAATAGCACTTTCCATAGATATGTATCAAAAATGTTATTATTCATACCTTATTCAATCACTCATAAATTCGTAGCTCAAATTTAGGTCGCACTTGGAAATTAAAGGTAATGTACTTCTTTATTTTTCACAGTAGTCAAAATATTTTTAGAACCCACTGTTTTCTTGCCTCAGATTTTTAAATTGTTTTGGGCGGCAATAATTTAAGGCCATATTTTTACGGATACGTATTTGTTTATGCGATTATGTTATGACCACATGGATCGCGTGCACTTGCTTGCGCTTGTGGATCTGTTTTAATACAGCGCGTTAATTAGATCTGTAACATAAAACAACAACATCTTGTTGGCAACGAGATCACGTGAGGGCTTTGCTACACAATCGTGCATGCAAAGATAATGGCGGAACTAGCGGCAGTGTCTTAAGTTAGATTGCAAAGCTGTCTCTACTGTGTGCTCGCTCTTCTATTCAAGAACATTTACATTATCTAAGTGATACCTACAGGTAGGGCCTTTTGCTTCTGTGCCTCACTAGTCTCGGGATCTAGTCGGGTCCTCAGACTAGTGTTTGCGTATGCATGAAAGCTAGATTATGCACATGCATATACCCAAGTGTTGTGTCACTGAGTTGTATGTGTGTGTGTGTGTGTTTGTGGGTGTGGGTGTGGGTGTGTGTTTAATAGTGAGCGCGCGCGAGTGTGTGCGCACGCACATGTATAATGTCGCATTGAGGCACAGCCTTTCTGATGGGCAGCGCGAAACAGCAAATGACAACTACAACCAACACCTCAAGGTCAAGGCATTGCGTGACACCTACAATGCAAACATTGAGAAGGCTGAGAAGGAATGGAAGGTTAGAGGGCAGAAGGTCCGCGACTGGATCCTAAAAGTAGGTTGCTTGGAATCCAGGGCCCAGCTGTCTCCTTTCATCTCACACGCATACCTGGACTTGGGTGTGTGGGTGATGGCAGTCCGTAATTGTCCACTTTTGTACACTTGGCTGCTCATCTGGTCCCATCAAATGCCCACCCCCCTCCTTTCATAACAAAACCTGTATCGTAATGCCATCCTCATGGGGTTCATCCACCTCCAGATTCACACTCCTCCTTTCTCCAGTATCATGTATCACATTAAACTCTTCTACCCTACCTAAACAAAACCACCTCCCACCACCATTCAATTGATCTGTGGGTGGAGATGAGGGTGTGGGTGGAGATAAGGATGTGGGTGGAGATGAGGGTGTAGAATTGGAGTTCGTTTTTATATCCTTGTCGTACCTGGCACTCCTTTCTCCCTCTCTCTCCAGCTACACCACAGTGCAAGACTTGACCTATGTTCCCCCTGAGGAACTCAGATCGCTGGTACCTAACACCAATAGGAGTCTTAGTCTGACTGAAGAGTGCAGCTTCTCCTATGAAGCCAACGTCTATTCATTCGGGTAAGTGAATAATCTGATATTAGGCGTGCATAAACAAAGTACATAGACCCAGACTGTCGCAATGTTTTTTTTTGCGTATTCACAACCTCACATATTCACAACCTACGCACACATGTGCGCACACATGCATCCGCCCACCTGTCTTGTTTGACTGTGCATGCATGTTGCATGGAAGTGCAGATGGGGCAATCAGTGTATTTATGGCACTCCTTAACTTCTACACACCCAAACACCCCCCCCCCCCCCCCACTCCCAGCCAAGAAAAAAAAAATAATAATCACTCTTAACTTGTGAAATCACTGCTCACACGACTTCTTCCTCTTCTCAGGACTGTGGTGTACGAGATGGCCATGATGTTGAATGACCGTACAGGGGTCATGCCATCCTGCCCATCATTTGGGAGGTGGGAAACGGTCGCTTCCAGTCTCTCAGCCAAATCGGTTCCTGGAAGCTGAAAAGTGCCTCCTGTTGGACCATCTCCCCTGCGGAGAGAGACACTTCTGGTGGGATCGTCGAGAACATTGAACGCAACGTAAGTCACGTGGGTTTGCCAAGGAGGTGAAATGAAGCTGTATTGTAGAGTGGTGGTTCTGTGGGTTATTGTGCTTGTTTGGGGACTAGAGTTTTGGGTTTGAAGGTTGCAGGGAAATGGCTGTGGGGGTTTTATTTAGTAGTGCAATGTATGGAATAGGATCAAAGTATTGGCTTTATAAATTGTACCAATATGTTTTACAGATGTCACCCAATAGTCCACGGCCGTACGTGGGAGATGTAAATTCCGCCTTCAGGTTCTCCTAACCAAGCCAGTTACAGAAACTCAGGCTATCCTAAAACTGTATGCATACAATAGAGGTTAAAAAAAACTGGACCTTAATATTTAGGAAGCAGAGTAATTCAGCAGCTCGGACCAGCAACTGGCAGGAATTCTGATTGGGGTAGAAATGTGAACAACACAAACTATATCTTTATTGTGCCATGTTATCTTTATAATGTCCACTCCACTTCTTACCCCCCCCCCCCCCCCCCCCCCCCCCCCCTTCAATAAAAAAAACACTGAGCAGCAGTGCTATCAAATATCACTTTGGCCGGCTATTCTCCGTGTCCCGTACCAATGAAAGATAAAGGTCAGGTTATGCCCCTACACCCACAGCTTAGAAAAGACAGTTAATTGGATGCAATAGGCTGTACTTTGTATCATGTTTACAATATATGTGTTTTTTTTTTCTAGTCTATGCAGGGGCGGATTTAGGGGGGGGGATCCAGGGGGTCTGGACCCCCCCCCCTTTCCTATATGAAGAATGACGTAATGCATACTGTAATCTATGCAGCGTTCTGCGTCCTTGGATTTGCAAGCTTGCAAATCGTTCTAGCCAAGCGGGGTCTATATCCATCAAATTAAATCCTCATGCATACATGTAATGGCATGTGTGCATGTAGATAATTAGTATTTATAATTCATCGCGCGCGATCGGTGCGTGTGAGGCTGTGAGCAGCAATTGAGGTAAGCGATCAAATAAAGTGAGTGCCCTGAGTGGGATGGATCTCAGATTCTTTTCCTAACAGGTAGCTATAGAGCTAAACAAACTAATACTAGAGTAAAACAAACATGAGTCGTTAACGTTTATAGACCGACATGAAAAGCTGGTGCATGGTCACGTGCACGCATCAGTCACAAAATCACAAAAGCTTTCCGTCACGAATTTAATTGCTGAGCAGTAGGAGCCATAGCATTGTGAAGAATGAAGAGTTTTCTCGTCGCCATCCATGCAGGCTCTAGTAATCCGGATATCGCGTGATGTATATGTATTGGATATCCATGCTAAATAAACGCAAAAAAGCAAAAAAGCGGCTGGGGCTTCGCCCCAGACCCCACTGGTGGGGCTATCAGCGTTCCCCCCGACCCACTTTCTGTCACGGGAGGGGGCATGCCTCCCCCAGTTGTGAATATATTTATCAGACCCCCCTCCACCTTTCCCAAAATCCTGGTCCGCCCCAGCCTGTGGGCCTTGTCAAGTGTATAAGTCTCTAGAAAATAGCTAAGGATCCTTTACACATAATGTTTGTACAGTGTATATGTACAAGTTCTTTCTTTTCTCTTATATCTTCAGCTTGCAGAAACTGCATGCAGCCTTATTACTACTGTATTGAAGCAGTTTTGCAACCGGCCTATTTGCTCTGTCTGTACACTGCGATGGAATCTCTTTATCACGTGCATTAGACCGTAGAGATTATGGGTGAATAACACTCGTATTAACGATTGCAAATCACTCGCGGCGTACAATACGAGTTCGTAAAGACTGCTGGCTTCTTAGGAGAAATCAGGCAGTACAATAAGCGGAAGAGTTGTGAACATGCATGATGAGAATCTGAATAAGGTTGTTTAGAGTCCTCTACTAGACACAAGGAAAGCGCGAAAGCGCCCTCAGCAGTGCTAAGGAGCCGACAAGAGAAGCGATCAAAAAGAACAGGAGTGAATGATTCACAATTATGGGGCGGGACCGTTGCCGTGTGCCGAATTAAGAGGATTTTACTGACCGTTATCCATGGACGCATTTTATCCCGCAGAAAGAATTGTCGCCTCGAGAAAAAAGGTATGTATGCAACATAGTTTGCACGCCATTTTCGGTTTTGGAACAGGCCGGTATAAGCTTGAATATCTCGTGCTGTGGGCTGACTACCGGAAAGAAGAAGCGTCCTGGATACAGCACAAGGACGTAAAACCTTCTCTTCTAGGGTAGGCCGTACTATTTCACTGTAATCTCTGTATGTGACATACAAACTCTCGCACCCGCTGCTTTTAGGAACTTCAAACACCCAAGGCCTGCAAAACGACTTGTGTTAGACTGTGCGAGTCTCTTTATGCATCATGTTCAGCGCTCATTGGTGGCTGGAACCATCCGCAAAAACGCCCTAACTATAGACATGGCTACTGATGTTTTTAAGTTCCTGTTTGACGGCAAAGGTGTAGATGCCAATTCAATCGAGGCTACAAAGAATATACATTGGAGGACTTCGATCCCAAGGTATTTTTTCAGGAGTGGTACGTGCAGAAGGACCAGAATGGTGACGGATGTGCTGTTGATATTCTCGTCCGAATGAAAAGCAGCATCAGCTGGGCAAGGTGCAGAGGTGGTACCAACAACAAAGGCTGATGTCTGAGTGAGTGACCCTTCCCAGACCTCTCTTATCGGAACCTACGTACGCGAGTATAGGTTCCATATAGGAATCATGAATGTCATTTTAAAAAACGTCACTCGCGTCTAGCGGGACAGCCAAGAGTCGGGTCACTTCGCTTTTAGTGGCAATCGAGCAATATCAAAAAGGAGAACAGTTCTGCGTTATACATATGTCATAAGACGGTGTACTTTTAGAGAACAAAAATACTCGTCCCCACCGTCCGTACCTAAAATTTCTCCTCCGTCGTCTTCTTATTCTTCTTCTTCTTCTTCCTTCGGGATAGCATAACTCACGACAGGAACGTTTGTAAAGCACGCCATGTGTACCAATCGCTTCAGGATGTGTCCGCAAAAAAGCAAGGGAACAAGGCTTCTGATTGAAAAGGAAAAATGAATTAGACCTATATTAGCACGCACATTTAAATATGACAACATGCTGCTAATATAGGTCTATTTCATTTTTCCTTTTCAATCAGAAGCCTTATTACCTTGCTTTTCACACCACCATCACCTTTGATTCCTATATACCACCAACCTTGTCGTGTAGAGACTGTTTTTATTACTTGTATACATAATGCCGGGAACAAAACCACTAAATGGTG
The DNA here is from genome assembly GCA_963681505.1 of Eunapius fragilis. NCBI lineage: Eukaryota > Metazoa > Porifera > Demospongiae > Spongillida > Spongillidae > Eunapius > Eunapius fragilis. The sequence goes on along the minus strand of OY811971.1, from coordinate 8,428,727 downwards.
CATGATTTAAAGGCAGTATGCTGGGAAGGGATTATTGTGTGCTTAGCTGATATTTATCTCAAGCTCACCTGTGGGTAGAGTTCCCACCAAGATTGAAAGATGACTTAAAGAACACCTTTACAGACAGATTTGTGGACTTTGCTGGTTTTTACTATTTATTCTTCTTCTATATAATCAAAGGTATACATGCATGCAATGAGGAAAATGGCCCGGGAGTATGAAGGGCTTAATTTCCGCTTAAACTGGAAGAAGACCCCTAGTTAAAAGCTATCCTAGTGACATTCAGCTGGCAAATGAAGAAATGGACTCACATCTACACACATTCATACCTCTGCTTTGATGTAGGCTTCAGTGTGTGCTGATTATCACTTCCTAGAAGTTATGATAGCTACCACCATGCACCATCTATAATCAGGACCTACGTTAGTAGGTCCTATGTAGGATTTGAAGTGTGATGAATACGATTAACAAAATACCCGATGCCACTATTGCCGATGCACCGTAAAATCAGTTGGCCTTTAATGAGCGTATTTGGATACAACCGTCGATTAAATGTAGTAAAACTGCCGACGCTTATAAAGCTCCAGGGGCGGATCCAGAATTTTGGGGCTTCGCCCCAGCCGCTTTTTTTACTGTTATCATGTTACTTCGGCGCGTTTTCATTGTATTTATATCATCAGCGCGACATAAGACACCGCCCCTTGTAGCTATGAATATTTAATTTCTAACTTGGCGGGAGGGGGTATACCCCGCCCCCCCCCCCCCCCCCTGGATCCGCCACTGAGCTCAGACAACAGAGATAACACTCGCTCGTTCCCACTCTCGAACCTTACAAACGGTTTCTCCTTCCGGATCTGATAAGATAAGATTTGCTCAGATAAGAGGTTTATTGCATTGCATCTTTGTCACGATTGAAGTATAATGTTAGCCGTTATGCGGAAGCACTAGAACCAACAAGTTAGAAACTTAATGTCGAGTTGGATTTGTTTTATTATGTTAGTAACGAGAGTTATGCTTGACACAAATTTCAATCTCTAGCAAACTTAGTTTTGTTAGTATAGCCCACAACAGATTTTATCGGCCTTTGGAAGACATGAAAGTGGGCGGGAACACGTTCTATATTTCATATAGTGCGCTACAGTTACTATTCAATTTTTGTCACGGTTGTACGGTGTACCAAAAGCTTGCATTGACGTGTCTGGTTTGTTTTCTTCAAAATGCCGTCACGTCGATCGCGAAGAGAAAAGAATCGTGCAAAGAAGATCGCAAAGTTAAATGATGACTGTTGTGTTGGCGAGTCGCAAGATATTGAGGAGCGTGACAGTTTTCAAGAAGCGCATGAAAAAAAAAAAAAAGAAGACTTGCGACAGGAAGCGCTACAAAGCCGATCCTGAGAGTAAGAAGGATAGATAGCATGAAGGCCCAATACTGGCTTGATCCGGAAAGTAAGAAGAAGAGCGCCCGGCGAAGGCCCAATACTGGCTTGATCCGGAAAGTAAGAAGGAGAGCGCGAATGCCCAATACTGGCTTGATCCGGAAAGTAAGGCTTGATCCGGAAAGTAAGAAGGATTAGCGTGAAGGCCTACTATGATCAAAATCGAGAACTGATTTTAGCCTCCAAACAAGATCAGTATCAGGCAAATCCAAAGGCCAAGAGAGATATCTCAAGGATAAACAGCCGCAGGAAAAGAAATCCTATGAGGTAGGAGTGTTTGCAATGTTTGGGTGCAATATGTCCTACCCCTAGAAAAAAAATTTATTCTATATTTGCAGGTTTCTAGGGATAATAGCTGACCGTGTTATGCTACGTACTGCGTGATTATTATTCAATGCTGAACAAGCTATTTTTATAAATTGACTATAAATTAATCTCATTTCATGATCAGTTAAGCCACTTACACTTTTAAAGCATAAATTATACTAGCGTCCACCACTATTTTATTCTATTGCATAGAATAAAAGTTACAAATTTTTACCATCTATGTATCCCCGTAATCGCACTGCCTTAGTTCCGCTACAGCTTCCGCTCTTAACATTTGTGTTTGGGATTCTATTTGTAGTGGGATGCTATATACAATATCTGTGCACTGGATGTCTCAAAGAAACATATTTTTCTATTCTAAGTTAAAGTTTTTTTATTCTATTTTTTATTCTATTTGAGAGTTTCTAGGGCTACACGCAGGGGACCGATATATTGTATCGTGTGCGTGTGTTCTTGCGAGTCGTCTGCGAGCTACATGTAGATAGGAAAACGAATAAAACCCACAATACATATGGGGCAGTGCAAGAGAAAATTGGGCTTATGCAATTTTTTTTCAAATTTAACAGTTTTTGGATACCAGGATAGCGCTCTCAGTTCCTACGCATCCAAAATTGAATAGTGTATCATAGAGCTACAAAGAGTTCTCCAGTACATCATCTGGAACCAATTACAGCTCTTTTAAGAGCTATCACTCTAAGAGATTTATGCTTTGCAGGATTATCAAATGGCAAATGGGGTTGCAGCTGTAGGGTGTGTAACCGATTTTCAGGTTTTGTAGGTTAATCGGTTATTCGCGATTACCTATTCGGTCGACTATGCACTTAGTAGAATAGCAGGGTACCGATTGCAGAATTTCCTTTAGTCGAAATAACCGATTCTGTTTTTCTTAGTCGCGATTAGTCGATATTCATTTCCTTCATATGCAAAAATCGGTAGCAAATCGATTACCCCTTTTTATATGCCCCTCGCTTTTCCCGCCTGTACAAAGGCACACTAACAGGCTAATTATAATCGGTAAAAAGAAATATTGTGATGTAATCAACACTTAGTCGCACGTCTGGGAACCCGGCTGAAGGTAACCATCAGTGCCCTCCCTCAATATACGTGTGGTGGGCACGGCTATTTAAATACGTTCGTACTTTCTCTGCAGTATTGTACAAGTGCATTTTTTTTTTTTGAGGATAAAATAAAAACATGAAATACATACAATTAGATGATAAGTAATTTTAAAAAAAGAGAAATAATAAGACAATAAATTTATTCCATGAATGAGGCCAGAGGAGCACCATCTTCAAACCCCAGCCCACTTCTCCATTTGGTGCGGGATCCTCTGAGACAGAGGCTCACTGCTCGAACCCCTGCAAAAGCAAGCCGTGATCTGACATAGCTGTTGGTAATGGAATAGGCTTTGTCCCACTTGGAAGACAGAGCAATGGCCATGTGCTTTAGGAAGTGACTAGCCTCTTTGTACATGTGCATTAATCAAACGCGCTACGTACTCTTTTGCACAGGTGACAGGTGCCCAAATACATCGGTACACTGGTTCTTTTCCAGACGTTCGGCCATGACGTTCTGAATATCGTACATGTCTCGATTGGCGGCTTTGTCATATGCGTGGAGCGGTGTTCCGCCATGAGGTGTCTAGCTGGCACTGCTCAGTACTTATTGAATTGTATATTGAGGCGAATTGTGGCGGATGGGAATGATACATGTAGTGTTTAAGGCATTTTGTACCAGAAAAGAGCGCAAGCTGCGGGGTGAACAAACTATTCATTTCGTTTTATCTTCAGTAAACTAAAATCTTACTTGTTCCATACTCAGAACTGAGTACCAGGCTATGGTAGTGGGGAAACAAATAGCCACATGTTTTTCGGTGAAAAAAAAAAACTTGGGTCACAATCCGCCGCCATTGAATCATGGGTTTGGCATAATATTGGCATGAACATCGTTCCTGGTCCCTGTGGATATTATCTTTGTTAAGATGTTTTAATGATTTAAGTTGGCATAAGTAACTCATAAGCAATAAACTGGCTATATTTAATTGTATTCGACTTGCATGAGAAACTGTGATTTATCGTGCCATTATTAAAAAAATGACAAACCTGGGAAATCGTTGGCAAATTAATAGTGCATTAATCGCCAAAATCGTTTCTAATAACCGATTTGCGAGTTGCTATAAACCTGAAAAATCGATTGGACTTTTTTTTCATAGTCGAAATAATCGATTTTGATTTATAAAAAAGGTTACACACCCTATACAGCTGTGACCTTGACTGCATGTAAATTAATGGATCTGTCTCTATAGACCCTCACCCCGAAAAGAGACATATGAGTTCACACAATCATATGTTATACTTAACCCACAATCCAATCCTTATATCAGTTCTCTACAGGTCCAAAGTGCTTTTCAAAATAGGCCTGCCTCCTTTCCGTGCATGTGTTTACATGTAATGTAATGTCTAGCTGTCTGCAGCTGCAAGGTATGTGAAAAGGTTCCTCTGTGTCAACTTTTTATACAACTTGCAAGCTGTAATAAAACCACAGCAAGCCTGCCTCCTTCTTGTGTGCATAACACATATGGTATAGCCCAGTATGTGGTCTTACATGTACTATGGGGTGCTATGAGAAAACATGCACATAGAGCAATCCTTCCCTGATGTCGTCTGGTACAAGAGAGTAATCAATGTTGTGTGAGATAGAGGAATAGTTATATATACTACAATTAGTACAATATTTTTTACATATTTTTACCCATGCATAAGTCGATTATAAGTGGCAGCAACCCTAGGCCTCTCTCTACACGCGATTGTGTGCAGTTCCACATATATCAGCAAATACTACCATTAATATTTTTGAAATGCAGGCCGTCTTAATTCAACCCCACCCCCACCACAGCATATATAGTTGGCTTGTTCAACACATTTATTATAGGAGGCCGCTCCAATAATTTTATCCTTCCCTCGTATTAGATCAGTTTTGGTTTATATAAAGCAACTTTTCTCACTCACTCTTTACAATATTTCTTTAAGATATGGAAGAGGTATGCATGTGTACATAGGATTTGCATGCATGGCATTATGTCTTTATATATTATTACCCTTGTAGGTCACGGAAGAAGAAGCTGCAAATCTGTTTGCTGTCGCCCTTGATGACTCGGGTGAGGAGGGCCCTCCCTATTCACCAGTACCTGTCCTGGTCCCTGCTCCGGTCCTGCTTGCCCCAGCTCCATATATTCGCCCCACCTCTGGCCTCAGCTCCGCCGCTGGCCCCTGCTCCGCTGACCCCTGCTCCGCTGGCCCCTGCTCCGCTGACCCCTGCTCCGCTGGCCCCAGCTCCTCCACTTCTCCCAGCTCCGCTGCTCCCACCTGCGCCACTGCTGGCCCCTGCTCCGCTGGCCCCAGCTCCGCCACTACCCCCAGCTCTACTCGCCCCTGCTCCGCTGCTCCTACCTGAGCCACCGCTGGCCCCAGCCCCATGGGGAATATGGCCTCCTCATCTATACTGGGGGCCTCCCGGAGCTCGGCCGTATAGAAGGCGACGAGGAAGGGGGAGGCTGGGGTGGAATTCACCTTGTAATCAAACAATACATATATTTATTACAATTACAACTAATGTTTTTTGAATGCTATATAGCAGGGCTACCGTTTGCGCCGTACCGATCATCCGACCAAGTTAAGACAGTTTAGTTAAGAGCATGGATGTGATTGCGCCGGGATGAATTACTTCCTAGCTATGCAAAGTAATCTTGCATGACACGGCACAGTGGCAAGATTATTCAATACATGTATCTCTGATGTAATACATGCTTATAATTCTTGCTTATTACAAGAGGCGGATCCCGGCTTACATGTACAGCGCCTAGCTGGGAGTAGGCGTGCCCTGCTCTGCCCATTGCACCCCACCCTTGCCCACTGTTCGATTGCATGTGAGCAGATCAAACGGTCTCTTGTGCTACGATAGAGTATGATTATAAGGTTGCCCAATACATGCCTCAATATGCATATATACTTCCTCCTTCTCATGCCACAAAAATGTGTGAAACAAGATATAAAAATTTAATTAAAATAAAATTGGTGATGTAGGATTTGTAGACAGCAATTGAGTAAAAAGTATGGAAACAAGGAATTACGGATTTTAGGCATTCATTTAATTATAAATATTAACCTACATTTAGCACAGAATTTTCAAGGAGGTAGATCTGCTAAATAATGTAGGTCTGTAATATTTATAATTAAATGAAGGGGTTTTATACAAATTACTGTACAAAGGTCTTTGTTCTCAACTGGTCCGGATTGGTAACTCTTCCTTAACAGTTCATGCCTGACAGCATCTGCAGCAGGTTACAAGTGATTCAACAATCACCAGAAAAGCCTATCAGATAACTTCAGTGGCTGGGCTCCTTCAAATAGTAAACTGTGGGAGAGAAGGCCAACAGTACATGGAGAAGGGCAACAATATAGGAATAAGAGGGACTACCATGTGATTTAAAAATACTTAGCTGAAATGATAAGCCTATCAGAACCCATAGCTCTGGTCACATGTTATCCACATATTGGTCATCACAAAAACGCTGTTTGGTTCCTGTTTTTAAAGGAGGAGGAGGGGAGGAGGAGGAGGAGGAGGAGGAGGAGGAGGAGGAGGAGGAGGAGACATATATGTATGTGAGCAATGTCTAGAGAGCTCAAGAGCACCTGTGGAGGGATGACATAATCAGCAGGGTCGTATACTTGCCCCTCTGTGGACGCTGCACAGTTCTGCATAATGGCTCGCTTGAGGCATTGTTGAATTCCACTCCTTTCGATTTCATCAATACCTCCAATCACTTCATATTTGTCTTAATTGGTAGCCCTTCGAGTATATAATGCTGTACCTATTTGGAAGGGGGGGGGGGGGGGGGGGGGGGGGGGGGGCACAGAAGCAGTCTATCCCTCTGCATGATAGAAAAAAAAAGCAAAGAAACAAGTCACATGTAGATAAAAAAATTCTCTCTTTGAGAAATAGAGTTTGGCATTGGTGTGGTAAAACGCAAAGAAACAAGACACATTATGGATTGGTAACAAAACAGTCCTACACAAAGTGCGTGATTCTTCAGTGGCTAAATGTAGGACCATCTTGTTGTATTATGGTACCAATCCATAATGTGTCTTGTTTCCTTGTTTTTTACCCTACCTACATCCCACTCTATATTTCTCAAAGAGAAATTTTTCATCTATCAGGTATTCGTTATGTAGTGATTGATGCTTACACACAGAGTTTTTGTAATGGCAATGATGGGGCCAAATAGGTGTGCAGTTCATGTGAAGGTCAACATCGGCCTATAAGTTGGCACTTACCTCTTGCGGTAAGGATCCCATGCGCAAAGATAGTTCATCTTGGTAAAGTAATTTGGACTACAAGAATTACACGTATGCCCGCTGTGAGAAAATGTATGAAGTGTACAAATTAAAGTTCAAATTAAACTGACTTGCTATATGTTCAACCATGTAACGGTTGCACAGCATTGTTATTGGAGATGCAATAATGAGTGATAACACTTACAACCTGTACAACGTTATCTTGATGACATTATTAAAATGTAAATGTATTATCATAGAATTTGACCTCCTGTGTTGTTCTAGTAAAGAATGCATGCATAATTGACAGACAATACACGTTCCTTAGCGTCAATTCAGTTGCTCCTAACTTACAATCTGCGGCATGTATAGAAAAGGAAAAAAAAAAAGCGCCATTACCATATAGCAATGCAAGGCGCCTCAACGTTTCAGGATTACTTGTAATGCCACATGGACAGCGGAGACCCATATTTATTCACTCTGTTATAGACAAGTCGTGCAAAGCCATTTCTAAAGGTGATGCACTAACGCGCCCTATATATTTTCCCGAGGACTATGCACGGCACTGTACGCGGCAAGGAAGTAATACCACAGGTCCACGTCGAAATTAAGGTATCAGCGAGGGCGAAAAGGACTAGCAGGGACGCTTGCAGAGTTAAATTCTTTATATCATTCTTGTTAACGAAGGCAGTTGGTTGTGTAGTATCTAGGCTGCCTGAAGAGCGTCATTTTATGCATCTCCATTGTACAACGAATGTCAATAATTCCATTTGGGGTCCTCACAAGTAGGTCGTTGGTGAACCAGCCGTGGCATAGGGTCCCCCATCCTCATATGTACCCAACTGACCTGTGGCAACAAGGAACAGCCACCAGCTCACAGATTGTCTAGATTTGCTATTGGGTGGCATGCATCTCCTATGAAGATGACATATGGATAATTGTATATAGCTTGAATACTTCAGAACTCTTGTTTTGCACATACATGCAGCCAGCATATTTATACACGGCAGAACAAAGGATAGTGTCGTAACACCTATATATATATATATATATATATATATAGCTATCCACGAATTTGGTCCATTGCACTATTATTTCAGTAGATGAATTGTGAATTCAGAACTTGGCGCTCACTTGTTCATGTGCAGCTGAGGAATGTGCGGCTAACTTCAACGCCTAGTATGCAGTCTTATTAACGCCTTATCAAATAGCAATCAATTTTAATATGTTAATCAAGATTATTATTTTGCACTTTATAAATGATGTCATACTAATCGAATTCTAATTTAAAAAGTAAAATAACACAGATTTGGTGTTTTAATAATGGTGATCGGGTTATTAAAACTCGAAGTTAAATAAAAATGTAGTACTAGCTTGAAGTAGGTAAAGGGTGTTAACGAGGTGTTCTATATAATACACACCTTATCGTTGCCGTGGGTTCTTTAGCTAGATTATTTTCAGACTCTACTGCTTATGTAGTAACGGATTTAGCGCAGTGCTCTTATCAATCAAACCAATTTAATCAAAATTAGTCATGGCAACATGCACTGTGAGCTCATTATTCTTGTTATTTGAGAATACTATGTTTATTAAACTCTATATTATTATTCAACAGTTCATCTGTGTGTGGTTGCATGGATAATGAAGACTGTTACTGATTTGAAGAGTTTTGTTGACCGTTTTAAGAATCAATCAGTGACATTAATGAACGAAATGAACTGCAAGCACCCATGATACGAAAGGGGCTAGTGTTTTACATCCACACTAACATAGCATCTCAATGTAAGAAGTATCCTTGCATCAATTCTTGAGCACTCCTGTGTCAACACTACACTGATGCATTGCGGTGGGCAATACATAATATAATGTCAAAATTAAATAAAAAAACAGCTAAATTAATTAGGAAATTCACAAGTGGCACATACCAGCAGTTTATTGAAATATATAAGAAGTTACTGTCTGTACACAAGGGATGTAAGATAACACAGAGGAGATTGCAAAGCAAAATCACTGATTTGGAAAATGTGGTTCAAAACATAGTTAAGAACAGAAGAATTGCTATATCAGACTGCTGATCATATTTACGAAGGGCTATAGATGGAAAAGTGAAATGTAGAAAGAACTATACATTGACATGGTTAGTAGCTAAACCTTCAGATGAACAGGAAAAAATGATACTGTTTAACATAGCGGAAGCAAAAAAAAAATGCATGCACAGCTTAAAAAACGTCACCAAAATCCAAGATCAACTTGTTATAGAAATAAATTCAAATTACAGAAGAAAGCTGGGAAAAAGCTGAATTTAGTACTTAATAACAATGCTGAGTTGTCTGAAGTTCTCCCAGAACTTAGCACTGAACAAACTGAAACTGTTAGAAATGTTGCATCTAATATGTCTGTCTATACTTAATGGCCTTTACATTGAACATTTATGGTTTACTGAGCAGAAGCAAAACATTCTGTACCATGGACACATTATTTCTGTGAAAAATACCCGAAGTCACCATCTGCTACTGGACACAGCTTCGAAGACATTGAAGAAAAAGGGGAAGATGAAAAATATGCATATTACAGCTGCTGCTTACTGACTATATTAACAGGAGATATGAATTTTGTTGATGCATGACCTGTGAAATGTCTTTTTCATTGAATCGTAAAATTTTGTTTCCGAGAACATGATATGTATGCATTTGGACTGCATATTTGCATCTTCTAAAAAGGATTTTTATATGCAGGTATGTGTGGCAGTTACTCCTTATATATTTGGCTGCAGTAGCATGTTTAGTAAGATCAGTATAGCGAATATAAGTTAAACCGCCACAGTTTTTCTCAGCGTGACCATTGATTTCCATACATTCAAAAGTACCGCTTTATGCGCCGTATTGACCGAATGAACAAAGATGATATCATAAATAATATAGCGTTGGAATGCACATTTTTCATTCTTTTTAGAACCATGCGGATTGTTGCAATAATATCAATTTGAAAATAATATCGAAGTACCTAACCTAGCAAGTTGCCTACCAGGGAAATGGCTAGTTACTATTCATAGTCTAGCACTACCTTACTTGTGGATTACACCACGATATCGAGGCATGGCTATGCAATTTTCAGCCGTCAATCATGCATCCTAGCCGTTACAAGACTGCAAGTTCTCTTTGGAGCTAGCATCGGTATATATTAACTGCGCGCAATAGTTCAAGCCATGTCTCGTATATGGTTGTACCATAGAATCTATGGTTGTACTAATGCATGCCACTTAAATAGAGCGATCATCCATATGTGATCTCAAACGAATAGAGCCAAGAGGCGTAGGAAAGCCCCCCGCCCCTACCGCCCCACCCCTCCCCCCACACACACACGCACAAATTAAAGCCGACATCAGAATCTGCACCAGCTAGCAGTACTGCGCATGCTTTTCCTTTTTAAGAAGCTATACCATGGCCTTTCGTCGCGTAGGTAGTGTTCGGCATCCGCTGTGTTCCTATTTAATGGGAACGTACTGCTTCCTACGATAACCCAGAAGGATGGCTTTTATCCTTTTTCAAATATTGAAACACCTTCTTGGAGGCGCTGTGTTATGTTGGAAGTGCGATTGCCGACCACTCCCCACTGCCGACTACCTACCGCAGTGCCGCACCCGATGACGTCACCGATCTTAAAATTAGAAATTGGTTGTGAGGTCACGGGAAGTCACCTGACACCTTTACAGGCTTGCTGACACACTGGAAAGGGAAGAATGGATGAGCAATACGATGTTATCGTGTTGGGCACTGGGCTCAAGGTCAGAACATTGTATCGTATGGCAGGAGTGCATTAGCAGGGGGTTTTGTTGTTCGCATGGCCGCCATATTTGTTAGTCGCAAAGGGTGCGGCTGTACCTAAATGAGTGTGTGGAATATGTATTTCACCTCCTTCCTTTTTTTTTTTTTTTGCTTTTGTGTGTTAGGAATGTATCCTGAGTGGGCTGCTCTCAGTGAGCGGCAAGAAGGTCCTCCACATGGACCGCAACAAGTACTACGGAGGTCAGAGCGCGTCTCTAACTCCTCTCGAGCAGGTGAGACGGACTGGCGCACGTATTTTTGGAAGGTTGGGGGGCGCGAGGTTGAGCGCGTCCTTTCGTGTTGTAGCTTTATATAATTTTCGTTTGTGTGTGTGTGTGTGTGTGTGTGTGTGTGTGTGTGTGTGTGTGTGTGTGTGTGTGTGAGTGTATGTGTGTGCATGTATTGTGTGTTGCTGCGAAGTTGCATGAATCGTTGAACTACCATTAAGGGAAGTGGGGGAGTTTTAGTGAGGTGGGATGTTACCATAGTTTTCACAGATACCTCCCTGTTGTAAGGACATACCTGTTGCCTTCGTGCTTGTAGACCTTTGTGGCTATCTCCTTATGTGCATGCTGCTTGTTTGAAATGACTAACCACACTTTGTAGCAGGGACAAAAGGGCACATAAATTGGTGGCTGTTGGATGTTGATTGTACAGATGAGTTGTAATAACGTCCCATTTAATGGTGACCTCATATTTTCATAATACAGGGTAGTGTGTGTGTGTGTGTGTGTGTGTGTGTGTGTGTGTGTGTGTGTGTGTGTGTGTGTGTGCATCATACATGTATGGACTGGACACTTGGCGTAGGTGACAGTGTTGACCATAACGGTTCCCATAATGATTCATTTCAATGTGAAGCCTAACCTTATGTATTGGTGACCCTGTGTATTCATTGAGGGATTGGTGACCAGTGATGCATGTACACGTGTTATTGACCCTGTGTGTAGAGGGTGTTCCTGTGTATAAAGTGTGTGTGTGTGTGTGTGTGTGTGTGTGTGTGTGTGTGTGTGTGTGTGTGTGTGTGTGTGTGTGTGTGTGTGTGTGCTTGTGTGTGTGTGTGTGTGTGTGTGTGTGTGTGTGTGCTTGTGTGTGTTGCTGACCTTGTGTGTGTAGAGAGTGACCCTGTGTATAAAGTGTTTGTGCTTGTATGTGTGTGTTGCTGACCTTGTGTCTGTAGAGGGTGACCCTGTGTATAGTGATAATGTTTGTTGGGTGAAGTGGTTGGTGACCCTGTAAGCACACACAATGTGTTGTACTTCTTATACCTTACCCTTTGCATATTCAAATATGCAGGTGTATGAGCACTTCAATAAGAAGGAGACTCCTCCACCATCTTTGGGAAGGACCAGGGACTGGAACGTTGACATTGTGCCCAAGTTCCTGATGGCCAGTGGTACGTTGCTGCTGTGGATTTCCTGGTACATGTATGTGTGGTGTGGAAGTTAGTATCTGCTCACATGACAGCTTCCATCATGGCTGGTACAATTTGTTTTATTTGACAGAAGAACCTCTTCTCTTCTCTAAGAGGGCCATATACTGCATGTGTATATGGGTGGTTGGGGGGGGGGGGGGGGGGGGGGGGGAACAACCCCATGTAGGTGTTGTTGATATGTGGTGTTGTGTGCTCAGGTCAACTGGTGAAGCTGCTCATCTACAGTGGAGTTACCCGCTACCTGGAGTTCAAGTCTGTTGAGGGTAGCTTTGTGTACAGCAAGGATGGCAAGGTCCATAAGGTGCCAAGTACAGAGGCTGAAGCATTGACATCAAGTGAGTGTGTGTGTGTGTGTGTGTGTGTGTGTGTGTGTGTACATGTGTATGTGTGCATTTGTGTGTGTACATGTGTATGTGTGCATTTGTGTGTGTATATGTGTATGTGTGCATTTGTGTGTGTATATGTGTATGTGTGCATTTGTGTGTGTGTATGTGTGTGTGCATGTTTGTGGGTGTGGTGGATGTGTGTAGTGTGTGTGGGGGAGTTTCTGCATGTACATGTATGTTCATGTGTATATGTATATGTTATTGTATGTGTAGGTGTATAGTAGATATGCTTTCTTGTCTACAACAGGTCTGATGGGTCTCTTTGAGAAGCGTCGCTTCAGGAACTTTGTTGTCTATGTCAGTGAATTTGATCCTACGAACCCGGCTACATTCAAGGGTAAGTCCCCCCAACATGCACCACCCTGAAACATGGCATTGAGGATCTATTTTATGGTTTGAAAGTTGTAAGGACACAGAATTCCCCAACAGTGTTTACACTGAGTGGACATAAAACATGTCTCTTTTCAAACACTTAATGCACAAAGGTTTGAATACATGATGTGTAGCCCAACAGTTTTGAGTAGCAACATTTTAAGATATTTGAGAGCTGTTTAGATCTTTTTGTTCACTACACATTAAAGCTTAAGGTTAGGGTTGTGGTATCATCTTCATTACTTTGAAAACAACTATTGCATATTTCATTAACGTGCAAAAATGAATTCATGTAAAATGGTTATTAAGAGGTACACGTATCACTTACTATGCAGTACAGGACAGCCATTGATAGTGTATTGTTAGTCTTCAAGAAAGGACCCGATAATCTTTTTGGTATTTATAGGAGGCACAGTCTCGTAGCCGTGATCACAAATGTGGTGGGTTTACCAAAAGCCTCGCCCACTGCAGGTGTTGACCCCAAGGATCCTATGTCCAAGGTGTTTGCAAAGTTTGGGCTGGAGCAGACTACCGTTGACTTTGTTGGTCATGCCCTTGCTCTGTATGCCAACGACGAGTAAGTTTGTGACCTTGAAGGGTTTAGGGGAGAGGCTGCAAGGTGTGTGTGTGTGTGTGTGTGCGTGTGTGTGTGCGTGTGTGTGTGCGTGTGTGTGTAATGCACACTCTCTCTCTCTCTCTCTCTCTCTCTCTCTCTCTCTCTCTCTCTCTCTCTCTCTCTCTCTCTCTCTCCATACAGCTACCTCAAGGAGCCTTGTGTTCCAACCATCCTGAGGATCCAGTTGTACAGGTATGATGTCCAGACATTTTCCAATTCTCAGTTGTACCACACCGGGGGTGGGGGGGGAATGCTGCATTTGCACGCGAAAAATGGCCTTAAGGCAACCATGCACTAGGCAACTTGTTGTGTGGAACACTGTGAATTTTTGTAAATATCAGTAAACTAATGTTTTACTGAAAATGTAATTGCATTCATTGAGTTGCACGCAACATTGTTCCCTAGTGTATGGTCGCCTTAAAACTCTACCAAATCGTGTGGTCTTCAAAACGTTGTATCTCCTTGATTGTGCAATATTGTAGAGTCACATTTTGCATATTACAAAGTGGTCCCGTGTCTATGGAAGTCCAAGGATGGTTTAATTTGCAATGCATCATTCCAAAGATATTCACGTTCAAGTAAGAGGCAAGATTTCGCAGGCTTCAAGTACTAAACCCTGCAAATTCAAGCCTCTTACTTCAATGTGAATATCTTTGGAACTATGCATCGCAAATTAAACCATCTTTGGACTTCCATAGACATGGGACCATTTTGTAAACCTGCAAAATGTGACTCTACTATATTGCACAATGAAGACCACACGATTTGACGGAGTAAATGGTCGTTTTTTCGTGCACAATTGCGCCTTCACTTTGCTGTTTAGTTGAAACACTACTATCTCTACCTGCAGTGAGTCCATCCAGCGCTATGGCAAGTCCCCGTATCTGTACCCTCTGTACGGACTTGGAGAGCTACCCCAAGGCTTTGCTAGGTATAGCACATCACCAGGTGTTATAGCACCCACCATCCCCCCCATGTGTGCATCTCCTTTGGTCCTTACAATTTCCCACCTCCTCCCTTCATCTCCACCACTACCTCCATACACACCTCCATCCTCTCCCTCCCACCTCCTCCCTTCATCTCCACCACTACCTCCATACACACCTCCATCCTCTCCCTCCCACCTCCTCCCTTCATCTCCACCACTACCTCCATACACACCTCCATCCTCTCCCTCCCACCTCCTCCCTTCATCTCCACCACTACCTCCATACACACCTCCATCCTCTCCCTCCCACCTCCTCCCTTCATCTCCACAACTACCTCCATACACACCTCCATCCTCTCCCTCATTCTGTCACTGCCATTGGTATGCAAGTAATAAGATGATTCTCTTTGCACATTAGGCTGAGTGCCATATATGGAGGCACTTACATGCTGGACAAGCAAATTGATGAAATTGTCTATGAGAACGGCCAAGTGGTGGGAGTGAGGTCACAGGGAGAGGTGAGCTTACTACAGAGGTGTGGTGGGAGTGAGGTCTCTGTGAGAGGTGAGCTTACTACAGAGGTGTGGTGGGAGTGAGGTCTTTGAGAGGTGAGCTTACTACAGAGGTGTGGTGGGAGTGAGGTCTTTGAGAGGTGAGCTTACTACAGAGGTGTGGTGGGAGTGAGGTCTTTGAGAGGGGAGCTTACTACAGAGGTGTGGTGGGAGTGAGGTCTCTGTGAGAGGTGAGCTTACTACAGAGGTGTGGTGGGAGTGAGGTCTTTGAGAGGGGAGCTTACTACAGAGGTGTGGGGGGAGTGAGGTCTCTGTGAGAGGTGAGCTTACTACAGAGGTGTGGTGGGAGTGAGGTCTTTGAGAGGGGAGCTTACTACAGAGGTGTGGTGGGAGTGAGGTCTCTGTGAGAGGTGAGCGTACTACAGAGGTGTGGTGGGAGTGAGGTCTTTGAGAGGTGAGCTTATTACAGAGGTGTGGTGGGAGTGAGGTCACAGGGAGAGGGGAGCTTACTACAGAGGTGTGGGGGGAGTGAGGTCTCTGTGAGAGGTGAGCTTACTACAGAGGTGTGGTGGAGTGAGGTCTAGTTGATATATATATGTAGTGTACAATTGGTGATCAAAACCCGAAATCAGCTACATGTAGTTCCAATATACATTGTACTGTACTGGGGGGACAGAGGTTGGAGGGGGGAGGGGGTTGTACATGTACATGTATCTATCGCCAGGAAGTAATATTAACATGTATGTTGTGTGTGTGTGTGTGTGTGTGTGTGTGTGTGTATTATGTCTTAGGTTGCTCGCACCAAGTGTGTCATTGGTGATCCTAGCTACTTCCCTGACAAAGTGAAGAAAGTTGGACAGGTGAGTGGTGGTGGTACCAGGACATGGCGTATGTACGTGGTGGTACCAGGACATGGCGTATGTACGTGGTGGTACCAGGACATGGCGTATGTACGTGTGTGTTTGATTATGTACTTGCGTACATGTGTAGCTAGCTGGTGGGGTAAAAGGTACCTCTGTTCCCATCAGGTGGTCCGTGCCATTTGCATTCTGAACCATCCCATTCCCAACACCAAGGATGCCCTCTCCTGTCAGCTCATCATACCGCAGAACCAAGTCGGCAGGAACAGCGGTAAGTCTGGCAGGAGGTGCATGGTTGCAGTCCTCTGTGGTTTCTTAAATTGTGGTGTGTTTGAATCTACAAGTGAGCTGCCTGAATATGGGGAGGGGATGTTATAATGTGGTCATGGCAGTGATAATGGAGGGATTAGTCAACACCACAACTGACAATCCCACACAATCACTCTTGTGTAATACATGTAAGGATAAGCTGGTAGTTATGAATGTCTGCAACAGGGAGTAAAGTACATGTAGACACATGTACGAGGCCTGCAAGACAGATGCAATTAGGCATTTTAGTTACTGCTGTATTGTTATTGTTCATCTGCCAGGAAGCAAAAACATTTATGTCCTGTAATTAAAAAAATACGTCTGTTGTAACAAGGTACATGTATCATACATGTAGGTTAATTTGTCGCCACTAAAGGGTACCAACATTACCGGGATGTACTCAGGGGTGTACAATTGCACCGCCCCTGGGATGGCTGGAGTCAGGACAGTGCATTTGTACCACATCCGTGTGTGCACATTTTCTAATAAATATTTTTAATTCTCTCCCCCAGACATCTATGTGTGCTGTGTGTCATATGCACACAATGTAGCATCCCAGGGCCACTACATAGCCATAGTGAGCACCACAGTGGAGACAGCCAATCCTGAGGAAGAACTAAAGCATGGCCTGTCTCTCCTGGGACCAATCGTGGAGAAGTGAGTTGTTCTCTGTGCTGGTAATGTGCATGTGAGTGGATCATGGGCAGTGGTTTAAGTGTTTGTCTTTTCTTTTATTTAGGTTTGTCTCCATCTCTGACTTGTACGAGCCAGTCGACAATGGCGTAGAGAGCAAGGTAGGTGTGCACTAAAAAGGAGCTTACAGTTAGCATTAAGTACATGTTATGTGTACACTATATGCTGACCAACTTGGAGTGGTATGAATAGATTGCACAGTTATTGCTACATGTTTTATATAAAAGTAGGCTTTCCCCACATGCCCTTTTAAAGTCACAGGGCAGGAAGCTAACTCCAGGGCTTGGTTGAAAATGTACTGACTCGGCAATGTCCACTATTCATTTTTATTTAAGTACAAATTACATTCTTTTGCTTTGGCCTGTGCAGGTCCACTTAACAATTTTTCATTTGGCCTCGTCTTTATTATTTATTTAATTTAATTTTGAAGTGCTCTATTAATATCCTATGTAGTTTGTGTTGTGTACATGTTTTACTTGTAGGGCCAAAAAAAAAAAACTATTTGGCAGAACCAAAAATAATTATAAAATACCACCTAATCCATTGGCTCCTACTAGCACCATTGCCTTTGAGATGCTAAGGTTTTTAGAATACATGTATTTCAAATAATGTGATTGGACATAATTATTTCCTGTCGTACATACAATTCAGCAGACATTTGGCAATACTGATGCCCAGGCATTATCCGATGATAGCCAGAGTCTGTTATAGTAAACGCTAACACCACTCCACTTTATTCTGATACATTATATTACTTTAATACTTTATTCTGTGTAGCTAATGTTAATATTTCTATTCCAACTAGGCCTTTGTCACCAAGTCCTACGATGCTACTACCCACTTTGAGTCCACATGTGAAGACGTTGTTGAGGTCTACGAGCGTGTGACTGGAAAGCCATTTGACTTCTCTGCCGTCCAGAGTCAAATTGAGACTGTGGAGCAGCAACAGCCGCAGTAATGGGAGGTGTCTACTATTGTATTGTTATTGTTGGACG
Organism: Eunapius fragilis; assembly: GCA_963681505.1. Taxonomy (NCBI): domain Eukaryota; kingdom Metazoa; phylum Porifera; class Demospongiae; order Spongillida; family Spongillidae; genus Eunapius; species Eunapius fragilis. Next base: position 8,410,705 of record OY811971.1, on the reverse strand, counting down.
CACTTAACTCCCCAGGCCCAGCTAGTTTGTGTGCTGTTATTGCATGCTTTTATAGAACCTTAGATTTAATTTTATGTTTCCTTTTTGCCATGCATAGGTTTGTATGAAGTTATTATGTGAATATTGATTGGCAATGTTTTCTTTTCCCCACTTCTATTGTATGTATTATTGATTTTTTTTTTTGTTAACTCACAAAAAATTAAGATTGCTATCCATATTTTTATTGTGGGTTATATATGTATTTCGCATTAATCACTGTAGTGTGTGAACTTATTTACACATAATGTGGAGGCAAATTATCTTCCCTCCATTAATGTCTAATGTCCTGGGCGTACTCCGCGGGTACGCGAAACAAGCGTTCCGCCATTTCAGCATTCTAGTGAAGTTCGACTATTTGCCACGTTGTGTAAGTCCTTATCTGTTTGGGCCAAAGCTTTGAAGGCCTAAGCCCTTCTCCTGCTCTCATAGCAGGGGTACCCGGTAACCAGTATCTTGCATAACACACGTGAGAACAGATAGAGAATTTTCACATTAGCAGCTAGCTGCTGCATGTCCAAGGTATTGAAGGTATCGCGTTCAAAAACAGTTATACATATAGCTACTTAGCCTTTTTAACCTTATAGGCAATAAGGTTATCTCTGGCTGTAGGTTGTTTTAATACGTTCATGTGTGTTACGCACAGTACCGGGTACCCCTGCTATGATGAGAGCATAGTCTCGTACCCAGACCCTCAATCCCACAGCTGCGGGTGGATTACATCACCGCTACGTAGCGGTGATGTAATCCACCCGCAGCTGTGGGATTCAGGGTCTGGGTACGAGACTAATGAGAGCAGGGAAAGGGCTTTGGCCCAAACAGATAAGGACTTACACAACGTGGCAAAATAGTCGAACTTCACTAGAATGCTGAAATGGCGGAACGCAAAAACCTTTGTTTCGCGTACCCCACGATGTACAAACGTGCCCCGCGGAGTACGCCCAGGACATTAAAAGAATACAGTACGTGCTTATGAAGTGCCGATACATGTACATGTATGCAAAAACTTTTTAATTTCAAATTCTATGGATTATTATTAACTGACTAACTGCCAATAACAGTGAAATGGCTCATGTGTATGCACACCATCATTCAAGGCAGACTGACTGTGATGTGAGTCGGGCCGGCCAGGGCTGCCAAAGGCCAGCCGGCCTGTCAGGCCGGCCTGACAGGCCAGAGACCTGGCCTGACCTGTCAGGCCGGACCCCTGGCATGTCAGGCCGGACCACGCCCCCTCATTGTGCCAATACGTGCATATAGTATACGACTGATTTGTACATGTACAGATCAAGCTTACTTCTTGTTCAGAATTCAATTATTAATGTAATAGTGAAGATGATATATCGATTGTGAAATAATAATAAATCATACTGACAGAGATGCGAATAAATATGGAACAGTTTATTAATTATAGCACATTGAGCAATAGCATTGGCTTATTTCTTTCGAAGTATCCATGCATTTTGCTTTAGCATAATCGATGCCTCCAGCCGTTGGGGAAGTATACATGCAGGCTCCATCGCTGTTGCTCCTGGATCAAAATGGCTCTTGAAAACACTTCGCTCTCTGATGGAGCGGATGACGTTGGAATAGCCAGGTACATTCGAGCAAGCTTTGCAATAGTGGGAAATTGTGTGTTGTGCATTTTACACCATTCCCAGCGATCTAAAGAGCCTGTGGCAGTAATCACACCACGCTTAATCTGCGTAGGCCTACTTCTTTGATGTATGGACCTTGAAATGAGACCAGATAGCGGATGTGTTTTAATACACTACTACAGTAACTACTAACCATCGCAATGGCGTGAATCTCAGGAGTTCCTCGGGGTTTTATTCCCACAGATCCGGGTTTGAAACAGGTTTGAGCCGCTGAGCAGAAGGTATAGGAATCGTTGAAACCGACGGACACGCTTCGTTGATTGACAACGCAATAATAAAATTAATGATCGACATTTATAAACTATAATTTCTACTAATTTGGCCTGCCAGGCCGACCTGTCAGGCCGGACTGGCAGGCCGGACCCCTAGCCGGCCTACGGCAGCCGACAGACCATTTCATACCAAGCTAGTTGAAGTGGACACCATACTGGCCATCACTCTTTTTTTCCCCTTTTCTTTAACTTTAGCATGATTGGCAGAACATTCACCAGTTATTAGTCTGAGATAATATATATCTGTGGGCATGTGATTGAATTGCATTGCACAGGTGTAAACAACAGACAATCATCGAGGCCAAGGCTACAGTTTATCCTGTAGGCTGATGTAAGGGGCTCGCTCACACAAGTTAATTGACTTAAAATCATGGCAGAGATTTTTTTAGGGGTAAGGTATGCTGCCATATTAGAACCGGTTTTTAAACGGACTGTACAAGTAAAAAACATCGTCTGGAGGACGTTTTAACACCATCAAGTGTCACTACTGCATGATGGATGCGCACCATACCATCGTTTTAAAAGTTTTCGAGCACCTTTTGTTTTGTATATCCATTCGTACCTCTGAGGGGGGGGGGGGGGGGGGGGGGGGGGGGGGGGGGTTCACGCGCGATGAGTGCCAAATTAGAACAGGGGGTGTGTCGTAGCTTTTTAAATAGTTTCAATCGCACGGACAACCAGCAACGCCGCCAACATATCTAGAAGTATCCGAAGTGAAGTTCTAAACACACAAAAAAAAATACATTTGCGTTGTCTGCAACTTTGTCACTTTCTATATATGATCTCTGCTTTCTGTTAGTTCGAGGGGTAGTGATTTTAAAAAAGCCATGCATTGCAAGAGCTATAGCAAAACCCTCCTATTCCCCATCTTTCTATTCATAAGTCATGAGACATCGATTTTAAGCTTAAAACTTTGTTATAAGTGGTTACGCGGAAGAGCTACTTCAAGTCAAAGACAGGTTTTGTGACCTCCATTGAAAATTACCGGAAGTGAGTACTAATATAAATGAGCCATAGCTTGCATGGTGGAAATTGGCATCGCTAAGTTACGGTTGTAACACAAATCTACGCAAGAAAGAATGAGTTTCAAATCCCTACCTCTTCTACAGCCCCCTGAGAATCAGCAAAACAAAACTTGTTTACCTATACTTAATTGGTTAAATTATTGTAATAAATACTTATTGGAAAATTGTTGATAGATGCGCGTATATCGGGTACACAATCGGCTATGATTTTTATGGCGTTCAGATCAGTGGCAGAGCCGACGCCGGCATTTAAAAAGTGGTGCGGCCAAATCGCGCGCAGGCCGGGCGCTTGTATGAAATGAAACAAAGGATTGATGAGCAAAAAGGAGCCACAAGCGAGATGAGTATTAAATGAATAGCACTTGCATCATGCAGCAGAGTACGCAATTAACTATAAAGTTAAATCGAAGTTTCAAAAAGTGGTGCGGCCATGGCCGCACCTGCTTGAACGGCGGCGTCGGCCCTGAGTGGTGACGTGTCCTGGGCACTGCAGTTTCTCAGGTATGTTAAGACTGGCTACACTGTGTTTGGAATTTGAATTTTCGGCGAATTCAAACAATACAACATGCCGCTTTTCTGTTTGGGTACCTCTTGAAGCTATTCTCTTTATATCAAATCTTTGTTCAATGATCCCGCAAATTAATTTAATTGATAGTTGTCATAGCAACCTTAGTAGTTTAATGCATCGCGCTCCGAAATATGGGGGCGTTTCTTTACGTTTTCCGGGTGATTTAATATTTTTGTTAGTGGACAAAAACAGTTATATTTTGTTTATTTGATACTGGTCTAACTATTGTGGGTGGGCACAACGAAATCTAACATCGTTTGCATAAGTTGCACAACGAAAATGATGAATTTTGTACTTAATTTTTCGCAGTTTTAATGTTTGTCTGCAAGCGCTCGAAGCGTTTCGAAATAATAATCAAAAAGCCTAGTATAATGATTAAATATGGGTATCCCAGAAGTAGAAGAACTGCAGAAACATGCGAAAAACTATTCTTTAATCACCCGGGTTTTCAATTCTAACATTAAGTCAATTATTTCACCGTGCGTAACCGTTGTCATAGAAACAACATTATATATTAATTACGCATTATCAAACGAAAATGTATTGGGCATTATTAATCAGTGGTAACGTCTGTGTATGAATATTTATGAATAAACGCTTTCTTTGGCAGCCATTTAATAATTTTAAGTGTAGTCAGTCTTAACACACCTGAGTTGGCCTATATTTACCAAATGCTAGGCCTACTTCCTTTGACCCCACGAACGGGTCGGTTCTGTGGAGCGATATCGTTTACATAAGTCCATCGTGGCATCTTTACTATTAACTGGGATAGGCGCTTTCCCTTTCGCTGCCAGCCATTTCTTCCACGCTTGGCCTCCAAGAAATAAGAGGTTTACTAACTAGTTTTCGTACGTACGTGAAAACAATTTAACTACTTAGGGGCGTAGTTCGCTAAAAGGTACGTACGGTTAAATAGGTGTTTCAGTACTACAAGTGATCACTTTTTGTGGGATTTTACTCGATCACGAAACATTGGTACGTCAGATCATGAACTAGAAACTATTTTAAACTGATCTATAATCATTCTAGAATTGTTTAGTCAGTATACCATCTATTAACTGTCATTTGTGTCACAGCTTCTTCTACTGGAAGTTAATTGATAGTCGAACCGGCTCGTTCGTGGGCCCGAAGCATTATCTCTGCCCGAAGGCCATGCAGTTTTTTATTTCTTTGGCCAGCTTCACCCGCGGGGTGACGTGTTTAAACGGGACCCCTCAACTTCCAGGACCGAGGCAATAGCACTTCGAACGATACCTGTAGACAACTGCAAGAAACTTGGAGGTCAAATAGGATACGGAAACGCGCATGAAATCCGTAATCTTTATCGTTTCCAATCCTAAATCTTTAAACCTTGCCCATATTAGCGCACGCGCGGGTGGGCATATCACGAGATCACGAGAGCCGCACACCACCTCTAAATGGCGTCGTCTAATACGGTATGCACTAGCTTTATTGTTAATTAGGGTCGTCACCGCACTACAATATGTACTAGTGGTCCGACCGGTTAAGCGTAATTATAAGGGTGGGGGGATCGAACCCATCCCCTTTCCAGCTAGGGGGTATGGGGGAGCGCTCAGCGCTGTAAGCTCCCCCATAGGCCATTTGATAGGGGTCTGGGGCTCCGCCCCAGAATTAAGTCAACGTTTTTCAAGTTTCAACACCCCGCAAAAACTGCGCAAACGTATAATTAAAGATAGATCGAGAGCTCAGCCCCTATGATGTTTGATGCGCCAATTATGTTCCAAACGTATATACGTAGTACTGAACTCACCGTTCATCAAGTTATAAAATACGATAAACGTGTATATTGATCGATACATATGCAATGCAAGTACTGAAGTAGCGAGACTAGATCCTTAAAAATACACTGTACCATTAGATGATTCAGCCTGGACTGAGATTTTGTGCATCGCAGGTAGACACAAAGCCCTCGAGGTTATTAGATAATTATAGAGTATTGTAATATAGCCACGCAACAACTAAAGGGAAGACTTGTACATTTACATATAGGAGATATACTACTGTACATTTCATTTTTTGCTGGAAAAATGGTCCGTAGAACTGGACCTACGGCGACGGCCCTGTTTATAATGCACGATATGCATCCAATTTCTAAGTTACCATGCATCGCTTCGCCGATTGCTCTGCGACGTGCGTAATTTTTGCTAAACTCGATATCGATGCTATAATGCACTTATCAATGCCACCCGGTACCCACCCCCGTATGGGCGATGCCGGGATTAGGAGGGGATTTGACAATATTTGACCGGCGTGACGTGTTTAGGTAGGGGCGGTTTGACATGATAGGGGATTTGACATTATAGCCACGCCTAACTATTGTACATGTAATATGGCGCAAGGGAAAAGTGTTCTAGTGTGTTTGGGAGACAATAGGAGAATCGTCAAGTGCGGAGGATGGACTGTCCATTGACAAAGTGATTCGATCAGACAGCATTCTGCGACGTTCTTGGCGGCGAAGTTGAGCATATTAGTGTACTGATACATATAGAAGAGCAATGGGGTGAGCGGAAGGTCTTTGTTGATCTCCAGGCAGGGGCGAATACAGGATTTTCCAAAAGGGGGGGGGGGGGGGGGGGGGGGGGGGGGGTTTGAGACCCGCCATATGAAAAGCGGGGTGGGGTTGGGGGGTGCTGTTCGCTTGAGGCCGCGGTGGGTGAGTTCATATTTATACATATCACGGCGTTAAGCATGCATGCACATTTCCATGTACATGTGGCTGTATTGTGTGGATCACGAACTTTCCCAGCCCTAATATTCATGCAAATTCTACATCGACATCTCGGTTAGTGATAGGCCTTTTAGTTTACCCATGCCGGAATTATCTACCAAACAACCGGTAGATATTGGATAATCTATCTAAACACGCGTGAGACCACATACTGATAAACATCAAAATGTCTTGGTATAAGGGTGCATACATGCTCTACAACGTTATACATTGTGTTTTTTCTTTTCTTTCCCTACAGTGGCTGTTCCATGCAGCAATGGAAGACCTGCATCCTTGCAATACTTGTGGTGTGCTGGAGTATAGTATACGATGATATTGAGTCTGACTTTTGGGTAGCGTGATATGTGGTACTGTGCCTCATGTGAGGGTCTTATTGATGTACCACCAACATCTGAAACCTATATCTGCACTCACTGTTGTATGTGAATATTGTCTTTTTTGTGTGTGTATATTTCATCAGTTCTTTTTTGAAAATTTCCATATATATGTTGTATATCAGCATAAAATTTTGATAAATGTATATGTTATGCGCGAAGCATGGATTTGCGCAATCCAGGGATTGCCCTGCGCAAACCCTGGATCCATGGTTTGTTTGCGCAATCTCGAGATTGCACCAACGTATTGACGTAATCAGTTGCATTTCGAATTAAAGGACTGAAGCTATTACGAAGTTACAACTTGTATCGTACCGTTCAGAATACACATTGATAACAGTCTCTTGGTCTCCAAGCTGTTTGGGCTTTTTTAACACCACACGCTGTGTACAGCTACTTCATCTACCAACTGTCAGTTGCTAGGCGTTATTTAGAGCGGAGCGATATGGATGCTCAAAAGGACACCTTCCAGACGTTTTTGGTGGATTCATTCTTGTCAGGGAAGAAACCTGGCAGTAAAGTAATAACAAGAGCAAAGGGCAACAAGATCGTTGCACTTTTGAAAGGGACTTATAACGATAGTGATCATCATTTGAAATTTTGGGTAAAATCACGCAAATTTTCCCTAATGTCCTATCCTGCGCTTGGTCTGTCGGATGTGCTTTGCTTGCCTGCCAGAAAAAAGGTGAGCATTAGAAAAATGTGATAAGTATTTTTTACTTGTACTTGTTTTTTCTGTTTTAACCATACAGGATTGTAGTGACACCACCGTGCTTAGCCACGTTAGAAGAGTGGCTTATGTTGAAGACTTCTTTGAGATACTTCACAGGGTGCATTGCCAAGAGCGAGGTCATGTGGGCTACAAAAAAACTCTTGCAGAGGTATTCTGGTAGAATTTGTTTCATGAATATTATACAGTATAATAGAGTATGGTTTTTACAATTACAGATTTCGGCATGCTATGAGTGTCTTCCACGGTCAGCTGTACAGAAGTTTGTGAGCCTGTGCTCCCTTTGCAGTACTCAAAAAGTACAGCACAATCAAGCACCCCTGAAACCCATCATTGCATCAGGATATGAGTAGAGGTCAGGTGAGTTACACTTTATGCACAGCAAAACAAAGTTGACAGTGGTGTTTAAAAGCTAGGTTGACCTAATAGACATGCGCCACCGACCTGAAGGACCGTATAATTGGATAGGACACCTTGCAACAAAAGTTTTTGCATACCTTGGTTTACCCAAAATATTGCAATCTGACAATGGGCGAGAATTTGCAAGCACTTTGATGGCCGAATTAGTAAAGAACTGGCCTGGTGAAATTTCCATTGTCAATGGCAGACCATGCCATCCTCAAAGCCAAGGACTGGTAGAAAGAGGCAATGCGAAAGTGGAAGAAATGATAGCTTGTCATTTTCATGAAAGCAAGGGAACTAAGTCCTGGACAGACTGGCTACATGAAATTCAATGTAAGTATAATTATCTACTACATCAGTAAGTGATAATTATAGTTGCAGATAAATTGAACACTTGCGTGCATGCAACAACAAAGACAACTCCTTACCACCTGGTGTTTGGTCAACCTCCTCATTCATCACCATTTCCTGGTACAACCAAGGGCATTGTTATGGAAGAAGCAGTGTCTGATATCTTAGGTGCAGTACACATGTGTAGCTTGTATTTATACAAAAATACTTGTGGACTTTTACAAGGCACATTTTGTTTTTGTGGTCTCTAATATTTTGTACACATAGATGAATTTTTTGTGAGGCTGAGATAGATTCTTGTGACTAAAGAATTGTAAAATTGTAACTATACTGTATTTTATGTATGGCTAAGGTACCTTGATGTACTTGTACTTGTTACTTTGTATATTACTGCAGATACTTGTGATGTTGTGAAAGAAGTGTCTGCAGATGTACAGGGTGTATCAGGTGAATTGTTTTTAATTTATGCTAGCAATATTATTCATTGATTCTGATTTTTACAGTCACTGGTAATTTTGATAAAGAAGAAAGTGATGAATCAGGTCAGTAAATTATATGATACTATGTAGTAATACACAAGGCCAAGGTACCTTAATGCACCTGTTAACTCCATACATTGCTGTAGATACTTGTGATGTAGAGAAAGAAGTGACTGATATACATGTATCAGGTGAATTGTACTTTCCCGCTAACACTATTCAGTCACTCTCAATTTGATTCAGATTATTTCATTTACAGCCACTGGTATTGTAGATAAAGAAGGAAATGATGAATCAGGTCAGCAGATTTTATGCAGTATAATATACGTTGAATAATAACACAAGGCCAAGGTATCTTAATGCACTTTGTTACTCCATAAATTGCTGCAGATACATGTGGTGTTGAGAAAGAAGTGACTGATTTACATGTATCAGGTGAATTGTACTTCCCCGCTAACATTATTCAGTCACTCTCAATTTGATTCAGATTATTTTATTGTTGATAAAGAAGGAAGTAGTGAATCAGGTCAGTAAATGATATGCAATTTGTATGTGTACATGTATACTATTACATCACTCCGATTCAGATGCAATGCAAAGTGAAACAAATGTAACACAATGCATAAGTGAGAAGAAACCCACATACATGAACTATAATAATGGTATTAATTTTATATAATAATAGGTGATCGGTATAGTTAAGGTTAAAGATTTGAATAACTAGCATTACGGGTAATCATATTATTTATACTAGCGTCTGCTGCAAAAGATCAAGATGATTTCTATGCAAGGTAATTAAGGTATTAATGTGTAAAGCAATGTTGCATTTGCAAACTTTTCTGTGTGCAAATTTGTTACAGTCCTGCAGATATGCACCTGTTCAACTATATCAAAGCAGAAATGGATCGATTGAAGGTCATACCAGATGCATTTATTTAAAAATTTATTCATTTTATCCATCAACACATTCAGCCAGACCTTATTGGAATATTTCAGGGGGAAACAAACTCTAATTTTCACAACATATACTGGCATGGAAGCAAGAGTGAGAAAAGTAACATTCACCTTCATGACAACTTTGGACCATCCAAAGTGCTGCCTGATCATTTGGTTAGTCATTAATGAAGTTGTAATTACGTACACTTACATGGTTATAAGCATGCTCCTTATATAGCAAGGAAGATTATGTACTTATCTGGGTACTGTTACAAATGCATATATGATGCGTGGATATGGCATATCATATGTTTATGAAGTTTTGATTCCCGAGGTGGGTTCAAATATTTATCAAATTTTCCACCTAGATACACATGTACATGTAGCTTGTTTTTGCTTTGACCTACAGTTTTACACTCGGATGGATAAAAAGCATAAATTTGTGATCTCTACTGACTGGTTCAGAAAGTACTGAGCTAGCAAAGGCTGATGATGATGATGGAGTAGATGATGATGTTGATGCTGATTGTGATGATAATGAAGGTATCACAATGCAATTATGATGAGGGGTAATTAAGATATATGTCTTAATGTCATGTATTTATCACTTCTTGTAAAATGTAAGGTTCATTCATAATTATGATAGCCCTTAGTACATGTAGCAATGATTTATTTTGTCTCAGTTTATAGTAGCTTGTTTTTTTGCTATGTATGTTGTATTTAAAGCTCATTTTGGCAAAATAATATATTTTTATTGTGTAATTTCTTACTTGTATAGGGCAATATAGTGGCAGATTTGGAAGCTCCTTCAAGCACCTCAAAGCACATATTGACGCAGACAAGCATTACCGCTCCAATGCTGAAAGAATGAAAAATTCGTATCTGGTCTGCAAGAATATGAGAAAATTTAATGTTGGAGACCTAGTGTCTGTTAGAATCCCTAGAATTGATCGTGCCCGTACAGACACTAGACGATTACCATGCATTGTTGTGGAGAAGACTGGAAAAAAGCATGTTTCATCGCCTCAGGTGTGCACAAGGAGTACTTAAATCCTGCTATCAGGAAAGTGATTTAGAGTTGTATCCTGGTAGTAGCTCATCAAATGATGCATTAAAGGTGAAAGAATGGACGGATGAGAAACTCATTAGCTTGCATGAGGCTTCAAAGAGGCAGAACCCTTGTAATAAAATATATGGAGACAATTGCTATGTCAGAAAGCTGCTCATCGCGGCGATGTGGTTGTGTCGTTAAAGGTAAATAAACCATGCACTAGCCATTGCCATGGAGGGAGGCCATGCCAAAATGAAGTGGAGTATATTACTCCTGGACGCTCATCCAGCAACAGCACATTTGAAGGAAAAGATGAAGCAAAGCTTATTTCTCCTGGAAGCGCACCAAGCAACAACACAAAAAAAGATGAAGCAGAACTTATTACATGTACTTTGGAGGCTCACAGTACAAATCGAGAATATTGCTCATGAAAAAAGGACTGCTCACCCAGTCATTGTGGTTGTGTCCTGAAAGGTAAAAAAATGCAGCAGTCTTTGCACTGAATGGAGGGAAATCATGCAATAATGAAGCAGAATGTATTAATCCTATTTGGGTGTCTGAACTAAGTTTAAATTTAGATGACAAGAATGCTATCCTTTTAGGTGATTGGTTGACAGACAAACATATCTCTGCTGCTAACCAACTACTTAAAAGGGATTTCCACAGTGTAAGGGATTAGACAATCCAATTTTGGGGGAAAATGTTTCATTTCCTATCCTGAGAGGAGAGGGTGTTCAAATGTTACATGTAGATAAATCCCATTGGATCTGTGTGTCAACAATTGGATGTACTTTTGGGGAATTAAATGTATGACGGCCGACTTACCACTCTCTCTCCAGCAACACTTAAGGTCTTCTTCACTGCAGTAAAAGTGACGTGACTGTCAATTGCAACAACAGTCTAATGGAAGTGACTGTGGGGTGTATGCAATGCATGTGCAGCATCTTTGTGCAATGGAGATGAGCCATCAGACCAGTGTTGGGATGAGAAAAAGCAGCCCCTTCATCTCCTTCAGTGTTTTGAAAGTACCTCTATGTCAGTCTTTCCAGCTTCAGCTGCAGAGGATGAAAGTCGTGCACAATGTACCACCACAATCCTAAATACCCTAAAGGTACCAGAAGTCTACTGCATTTGTCGCCTTCCATGGCACAAGGAAGATATGATACAGTGTGGGACGTGTATGGAATGGTATCACCCAAGCTGCTTGTCTTTGCCTTACCACATTTTTAAGAGTTCTAAACCATGGCGCTGTTCACTGTGCTCGGTGTCTCGTGTATAGTACTGTACAATATAGCCTTTTATTTGTACACGCGCATACATGATACCAGTCAATGCATCGTTTCACATTTGATGTAATAAAATCATTCTCCGTTTAAACCATCGCTTAAACATGTACATGTACATATCTATACTTTGCGCAAGAACAATCCCAGGATTGTCCCGATCCATGGTTTGCGCACGCGCAATCCGAGGATTGCGCGGTCAATCCATGGTTTGTGGTACAAACCATGGATCCAGGGTTTGCGCAGGACAATCCCGGGATTGCGCAAATCCATGCTTCGCGCATAACATATATATAAATAAAGCTAGGAGCTAGAAGCTTCTAGTCATATGCATGATCATCATTCCGCCCGGCTACATGCAGCTACCGATTGAAGAGTGCAATCTTCATTCGCCTGGTCTATTTTTGGCCGCCTCACATACAAAATGCAATTCACGGACTCGTGTTTAGCTTCTTCCGCGGTTTGTATGCCCGTGCTCGCGCATAAAAACCTGGCTTGACTAAAACAGAGCAATTAAAACTATACATCAAAACCTATGGTCAAACCCCGACCCCTTAGATAGGGAGGATTTGACAGCATACCGCAGTATAGATTGGATATGACGCGATGTCAAACCCCGACCCATGCCCGTACGGGGGGGGGGGGGGGGGGGGGGGGGGGGGGGGGTACCGGGTGGCATTGATAAGTGCATAAACAATGGGTTGGCCCCGTCCAGTACATTGTGCCTTTCTATATAAACAAAAATAGGTGTGCATGGCCATGCGTGAAATGCAAGGCTATTGTAATGAGTACATAGTATGCCATGGTATTACTGTCAGGTTAGGCTCTACGTAGCGAAATGTGCGTCGGAAAAGAGGTGTCAACATGCAGGTATTCATGCATCATATAACGCATCGTAATTAGGCATCTAGCAGTAGAACTATTCGAAGACCTTGGAACACTTCGTATAAAACACGGCCCGGCGAGTTGCATGTGCTTATCTCTCTGGCCTTTGTAATAAGAAACAGTGCGCAATTTTATACGTAAGGTATATACATGTACGTGTATTGTGCCACGACTGCTATCAGTATAAGTCTCGTTTGGCAAAATCAATAGGGCTGATAGGTGCGCATGGCATGGGTGTTAATTATATAGTATGAACACTGATCAGGCTTTGTACTTTGCAATCAGAGATCATTATCACTGGGGCAATCTATATTAAGTTAGGATTTTAAGAAGTGCATATAGGACCCCCCCACCCCCCGAATATCATAACAAACAGCATCGTTGTAAGTGATTTGCATACACTCAAGGCAGCCAGTACCAGTATCAATTAGATTTGCCCTCATTGAGAAATGTTAATGTATTAGTACGCATATATTCTTTGTGCATTATAATATGACATTACACATGAAGACTGAAGTTGTATGTGTAAATACCTGTAGTGCAACATTTAACATGCATGTAAAGTAGAAGTTCTAAGTTTTTCTTTACTCTTAAATACAATTGATTAACACCGCATCAATAAGGGAATAGATTACTTTATTATAAATTAATATGCAGTGCCATCAGTTTGAATCCGAATAATGGCAAATAAACGTATAGCTGTTACAGAACTTTTATACACATGCATGGCTTTGACAGAATACGGAAACACTAGTGTTGTGATGCACAAGTTTTGAATTCGACTATCAACATGCATTGAAACAAAGGGCGACAGCACTCTACAAGATATGTGAACTCCTGGCTGCAACAGCGAAAGCAGTTCATGGCAATTCCACCTAATTAGCGTGTCAATTAAAGTGTTTATTGTCCAGCTGTTCAAGATAGCTTCTGTATATGGCCTTATGGATGATTCAAACTCCAAGTAGCTGTATAGTTGAAATCATGGAGATTATACACTTCTGCTACACTTACAAAATTATTATTCTGCACGAGGATTGTCGAGAGCTTGTCTTTGGAATATCGCGTCAATAATAGCAGCGTCGACGGAATCGTGGCCGCCAGAGCCACCACGGCGGCTCCACTTTTTGTACCGATGATTAGTTATATTCATGCTGTTATTTTAAAATTATTCATAGCAGTTAAATCGCTGGTGAGCAGGACGTATATCACTGTGAGTGACAATCTTACAGCTGCTACTGAATACCTGCTGCTCTCCACGTGATTTGTGTTTCTTAAGAAATGTCTTCAAGCTACTAGGTGGACCACCAATGCAGGGTGCCTTGGAAGGATTTTGTCTAATTATAAAGTTTTGTTTACACTATGGGTGGAATCGCTGCAATACGTTAAAGAAACAGACATGAAATCTAGAATAATAAGCGTAAAAGCATGTATGGAAGCATTTGATTTCCTGTATGGTTTGATGTTAGGCCAGATGCTACTATATGACACAGTGACAATCTAAGTTGGACACTCCAGCAGCAGAAGGGCAATCCGTAGCCGCAATGATAGAAAAAACTCTTCAGTCAATAGAGTTTACCAGACTGCTGGTGAATTTGAAGTGGAATATCCCACACTACCACGCAAAAGAAGGCCACGTATAGTAGACGTAATGATACTGGTTCAAGTGAAGGAGATCATCCAGGAAATGTACAAGATATGTACCATCGTATTTTCTTTGAAGCACTAGTGAGACCTGATATTCAAACTCGATTTGACCAGCCTGGAGATATCATGTTTATTGTAAGCTAGAAAATCTTCAGGAATACATCCTTTTGATCGAAATAATTTTACTGAATCAGACTTTGTACCAGGATTTATCACTGACCGTCTAGACTCATGTGGGGGGAGGGGGCAATGTCCACATCAATATGGAAATCTGTCATCCTCCGGGGCAAGTGCCTTCATGAGGCCGCGGCATCTATTTCAAAAATCATGTAACACGCACATACACAGTTGTGGGATTATTTGCTCTCTATCAAACTTGTGGTGAACATATTAGCTTGTTTCTCATAATAAATAACAAGATTAGTCTGCATTGGTATAGACTTTGGATAGTACACTACACATCTACGGTACAACCATCCACTCAGCAAATATTTTGCAGTGCAGCACAAAAACCATGGTTGTATATCTAAACTTGAATCGCGGGGTTGCGATATAGTTTTGTCACCACGATGTCACCTTCATGTTCAGGTCGAGCGAGACACTTGACGTACTGGCTAATGCTTGCTATCATCGTACGACGGATCGTTTTATGAATAGTGACGAACAGGAAGAGGATGAATACGGACTCGGTGGATGATAAAGCCCCGACCAGAAAAAATGCCGCCCGGGTTCCGGTGTTACTAGCCCAGAAGAGGCACCCAAGCATCGGAATCTTGCAAAGAAAAGCCGTCAAAATCGTAACAGCACTCATTGTGAGAACAGATTTTGCTACGCTGTGATCGCTGTCCATTTCAACGACACTGTTTTTTACTTTCCTGTGTAACATGTAGGACATCGCGAAGGTTACAACTAGCGGTGTGATGTATCCCAATAAGGTGCCCATCACAACGGAAGGAAAACTGCCTCCACCCTTGCCTGCGCACAGAGATCCACGGATTTTGATGGCGTGCCCACACCCGCCCGCTGACAACGTTCCTCCCACGGATGATATCACCATGGATACTAACACGAGAGCGCCTTGCACCATTAACACTTTCACGTAGGTTATTCTTTTTCCGTATTTTGTCACCAGAAACTGCACTGTGGCAATAAGTCCAACGGAGAATGCAACGGTATTCCATTGAAACGGCACCATAATCAAGACCAGATGTCTCGATTGATTGGTGCAGTCTCCAACTAGCGGCACGTCGAACAGAATAGATAAAGCGAAAAGTAGGTCCATGGGTGTTGATATAATCATCAGTAGTACTGTTACAGTAGCAATCAATGCTGAGACCGGATCTCGCAATTTTCTGTTGGTGAACACGCAGTAAATGATCTCACAGCCAAGCAACATTGTGAGTAAGAACATGGTGATTAGGAACATCGCCAGAAGGATAGTAAAAGCGATTATATCCCCTCCACTTGAATCTGTCATATTTGAGTTACAGCTTTCTTCGACTTTCTCAGAACTATTCATCGTCGTGCAATTCCCAACCAGCCGATTAATGATCGCTTGCAGTTGTGCGTTGCTCTTAAGGCTTGCTATATTTATGTGTCGTCACGAAGTAATTTAGGTGCGAACATCATATAGCAACCTAACACTATGCCTTAGACTATAACACCACGCGCAACTCGCACGCCCGGCCCCTCCATCACTTCCATCTCACACCTTTCTCTCGGGGACCACACGAGCAGAGCCAGAGGAGTTTCTCTCTCATATTCTCCAATCCGTTTAAGACAGGGGAGGGAGAGTTGCATGCACTCATTCCCATAGAATATTCACATCTAATATTATATATTATACTAATTCGCGACCACACATGATAAGCCTTATATAGCTGCAGTTGTCATACGGGGCAGGTCAAAATCATGCATGTGTAGAAAACTACTGTACACCCATGTGCAGAGATGAAGAGATCGACTAACGCGATTGACCTGAGCACAGTGCCAATGAATGGTTGCAATGTTACTGTAGAGGAAGCTAGAATTAAGTCACATGACTGGCAGAATTGCTATGGTATTAAGCTCTGAAGTAAGAAGTTATTATTGCTCCACAATCCGCGCGCGTTACATCCAGCTCGTTTCTCATGATAAATATGATAATACGGCACAAGTCTGCATCCGTATAGACTTATATAGTATATAGGATAGCACACTACATCTACGGTGGAACCATCCACTCAGCAAATATATATGCCGTGCAGCACAATAACCATGATTCTATATATCACGGCCTAAACCTGGATCGCGTGTTTGCGATATACAGTTTTGTCACTTCAGGTTCGGGTCGTGTGAGACATTTGATGCACTGGTTTTATTGCTATCATCGATCGACCAAAGCGAAAAGTATAGGTCCATGGGTATTGATAAAATCATCAGTAGTACTGTGCAATCAATGTTGAGACCGGTTGAGCACATCATGTAGCAACCTATAACGCTATGCCTTAGACCAGCCCCTCCATCACTTCCATCACACCTGTCCCTCGGGGATCCACACGAGCAGAACCAGAGCTAGGAGTTTCTCCCTTCTTCACCATACAATATCAGCAGAGTAAATAGATCTGCAAAATTGATTTGTCAACAACATTTACATTTAATTGGATTATCCTTAGTTAGCGATTGCCAATTGCAGCAGTATGTGTGTATTCTTCTTTTATTCATAGATTGAAATTCAATAATAACTGTTTTGAGAGGACCAGGAATTATTGTGCAGATAGCATAAAACACCTAGGCACAAACATAGGTACATTGTACATGTACAAGCATCATGCATAATGTTGTTACTATTAGTCTTAGTTGTGTTTTCATAATATCACATGAGCAGTGGGTGTTCTGTAGAGATGGTTGTCATGTAAACTGGCATATTTATGTGATAATGAACAGTCAAAATTGAATCTACTCAAAACAATCAACATTGAATCTGCTCATAGCAGTTACCTTTCAAGACTGATCCATATGTGTCAGGACATGCATTAATTAAAAATACTAGCTCTGTTTCAGTTAAAGTTGGGTAGGTTTTGATGAGACAGATTACAGACTCATACTACCTATTTTATCTCAGCATGTGCTTTTATTCCATTTACTGTTACTGAGAGACATAATTTATACGGCCCAACAGGAAACTAGGGTGTCTCAAAACTGAGTAAAACACCTCTTTGAGGTAACTAGCTCCATATCACCGTCTTGTCCAAATAACGCAGGTACTGTCCAAGAAAAACTCACTACATCAACAATATAATGAAATATTTCCTGACCCAATAGACAATTTACTTCACAGTCTGATTATTTTGTACTCCGGATGTGATGTCACCTAGACACTCCGTTGTTTTCTCTAGCTAGAGACAACAATGGAGTGTCTAGATGACATCACATCCGGAGTACATAATAAAGTTGTCCACTCCAATATCTGTGTTGAGCCAATGTAAGCTGTCTAGTCAACACTGCCAACACTGTGATTTACAGTTTCAAATTGCAGGTGTTTGATATTGAGTGGAAATTACTAATGGCAGCAGCACATGGCAGACCAGAAGAGGTGATTGCACTCCTTGATCAGGGTGTACACATTGATGCTAGTCCTTTGGTAAGATATCCTAGATGTTGTTTTCGTGGATGAGTACGTGATGAATAATTCAAAATGGCATCAAAGCCAGGCCATGACTTACATGTATATTTATTTCCACTTTGTATTATGGTCTGTGGATCAGTCTCACATAGGTCTTAAATTCTGTTTTTGGATTTGTTTATAATAACTGAAAAATAGGGCTGTACCAGTCTGAGTGTGAATTTGAAGTGAGTGCGCAATGTTTGTTGATGTGAGGTGTAATGTGAAGTATTTGATTGTTTCCTATTGTAGTCATGTGCATGGACCAGAGTCATTGTAGTAATTGAGTAAGGACATTTTCACACACTAGTGTGGTGATACTGCTCTACATCTGGCTGCCAAGGAGGGTAGGGTCAACTGTCTCCAAGCACTGCTGTCCCATCCTGGTATTGATGCCAACATCAAAAACAACGAAGGATGTACAGCCATGATGGTATATACATGTTCACAGTACTAGTATGTGCATGATCAGAGGCAGGTTGCAGGTCTTAGTATATGTATATGTCCATGTCATTTTTGTTCACAAGGATTGCCCTATCCAGTTTTCAAAATAACTGTTTTAACTATAGGATCTTGAAAGGAAACTAAGATGGGCAGCAGGAGGTGCAATACTTGACTGATCAGTATGTATGCGTTGGTGCCGAGTAAGATGTAAATCAGGTCTTTTGAGTCACTGGACTCCTGGGCTTTTTATTTTGATGGAGTACCCCCCCCCCTCAAAAAAAACTGGTTAACCAAGTTTTGTCATTTTATAATTTATAAACTGCGCACTTATATTATTCCCGGGCATGCATATGAAGTTACACATTATGACCATGTACCTTCTTCACTCAGTTCATCATGTACTTCAGTAGACATTCTACTCACCATGCATGCAACAGAATTAATGTTGATCAACCACAATATGTCATTTTTGTATGGTAAATTCGTATGCAGTGTAATAATGTTCGGAATTATAATAAACTTTCACTTTTTTTTTTAAGCGGAACAACAATGCTTGCACTTTAGCAATGCACACTTTACCATCTCCCATCATTGTTGCAATCTACATTAGGAACAGGGTGTTGTTATCTGATAGTGCGGGTATTGGAGCTAGGGTCAGGTAAGTAGAAAAAGGGGTGGGTATTTGGATATATATTGGGTTTCAGTTTCCCTGATGGTCGGTCGCCTCTACCAGGTGGATGTTATCATTCACCCCCCCCCCCTAGCTTTCGTACTTTTAAGTTTGATTTTCGCGAAGTGATCAGTGGTACGTTATATGCCACCTTTTCCTCCTCCTCAGTTAGAGCCATCTACAGATATTCTTTCAGAGTGTTCTGAATGGCATTGTGCACAGATGTTTGCTCTGCACATGTTTGCTATACTCCCTGATGGATGAATAATAGGACAACCATGCATGCTTGTATGCATTTGACATTTAGGAGCATGCAGTCACGGATCAGCTATATATACACATACACCATGTAAATATATCCACTCGCTCGTGATGTATATACTGTGTCTGCTGTCATCTGACTGTAAATGAAATAGTGTACAGCAATATCATTGTTGTCTTGGGAGGATAAACTGTATCATAATTGAAAACTGTATATCTTTGCAAGCTCTCAACCCCCTCTTTTCAAATTTTGGTGCTATTTTCACTGTTGTTAGTACGTCAGTCACGTATTTCCAGCTGGTAAGCGTACAAGTGCATAAGCAAGTCAAATTCGGTGCAGTCTGTCATGTACTATTTAATTGTTATATGACTTGAATTGATTGCGGCCAAGGATACGTCGTGCAAATCACTAGCTTATTAAAACTATTACAAAACGGCCAGATCTTCAGGTAGCTTAGTATATAGGAGCGTTCAAATTCGGAGTACGTATAGAATGGTTCTGACGCGATATTGAATTTCGTTAGTTTTAACTGACTGTTTCCCGCCCCCTGATTTAGGAACCTGCCTCAAATGAGATCAAATGCGTACTTTTACTGGCACAACCTACTACTTTTTTGTTACGATTTTAACGTATACGTAAGGGAAGAATAGGTTACCCTCCGATTACCCACTGGTTACCCATGGTTTGCACCCTTTGGACACTGCTACACATTTGAGGGGGAGGTGAGATGAAGGTCCCACCATTATTTGAAAGTGACCCCGCATTAACCCCACTGGTTATCTCAGGTTCCTTGTCATAGTGGTCTGTATAAAGAGACCTATCTCGTTCCCGCGACCGTAAATGATCTGAAACGCAGTTTGCTACCTGTATAGCACGCCCCCGCCCGTTGGCCAGATATATACAATGCTGTGATTAGAGGGTCTGGGTACGAGAATACTTCTCCCCCATTGATGCTCTCTGCCTGGAAAATAGTGTCTGTGGAAATATCATGACAGCAAGCTGTGGCCGTTCTCTCTCCCTCCTCTCCTATTGTCCATGTTAGAACAAAACGACAATTGGGCGTAGCCACTATTCATCGCTGACCGCAATGACGTAACCACAGGTTGATGTGTTGGACCAATGGCTTTGAACCACATCAATTTGTTTGCTCTAATAAGAACTTGTGTTACGTAATGACCGGTAGTATATTGGTGTTCCCTGATACTGGAAGAAATGAAGTGCGTCCCTTCTTCCGCTGCGCCCTTTTTGGTTATAGTGGCCGTCCTAGATTTCAATTCTCACTGCGTCCTATCGAACTCCGTGGAAGCAGAGAAGTACCTAGAGCTCGGTAAGAAGGCGGTACAGGAGGGACACGTGGCGGAGGCCCTCGTACACTACGACAAGGCCGTCGGGATGGACCCGACGAACTACCTCACCTTCTTCAAGAGGGCGGCGGTTTACCTGGCGCTGGGTCAGTCGAGGAAGGCGCTCCCCGACCTCGACAGGGCCGTCGACCTTCGCCCGAACTTTTACCAGGCCCGCCTCCAGCGCGGCACAACGCTCCTGAAGCTCGGCAGGCTCGACGAGGCTTACTCTGATTTCTCCAACCTCGCCTCCGTGAGCGACAGTCCGCTCAGTGCCGAGGCCCAGCGGTACTTGGGGTTGATCCCTTCAATCAAAGGCCACATTCACACCTCGAACGCCTACGTCAACAAAGGGGATTACGAGGCGGCCATATTGGTCCTAGGGGAGGCCATCGAGCTATCCCCGTGGGACGCGTCTCTCAGGGAGCAGCGGGCCGCGTGCTACAAGCAGCTCGGGCAGTACCAGTCCGCCATCAGCGACATCAAAGTCGTCACAAAGCTCACGAACGACAACACGGCCGCCTTCCTGGAGATCAGTCAGCTGTATTATAAGATGGGGGAGGTCGAGGACTCGCTCAAGGAGGTACGGGAGTGTCTGAAGCTGGACCAGGCGCACAAGAACTGTGGCGCGCATTACAAGAAGGCCAAGAAGCTCGATAAGCAACTCAAAGACGCCGACCAGGCCGTTGCAAACAGTGACTATGGCACAGCAGTCGACCACCTCTTCAAGGCACTGGAGACGGAGAGTGAGCTGGAAGTGTTTCGGGTCAAGATAAGCAGAAAGTTGTGCCGTAGCTACTCAAAGTCAAAGAATTACAGTGCCGGCATGGAGTGGTGCAACAAGGTGTTGCAGATGGACCCTAACGATATTGACGCGCTGTGTGATAGGGCAGAGCTGTACATTGGAAACGAGATGTACAACGAGGCTATAAATGACTACAGGAAGGCTCAGTCTGTTGAGAACCACCCGCAGTCGGTTGAGGAAGGTTTGCAACGGGCAGAGAAACTCCTGAAGCAGTCGCAGAAAAAGGATTATTACAAAATACTCGGCGTGAAGCGTTCTGCCTCGAAGCAGGAAATCAACAAGGCATACAGAGAGCTGGCCAAACAGTGGCACCCCGACGCCTACGAGGGTGAGGACAAGGAGAAAGCAGAGAAGATGTTCATAGACATTGCTGCTGCTAAGGAAGTGTTGAGTGACCCAGAGCTGCGCCAGAGATTCGATAACGGAGATGATCCACTTGATAGCCAACAGAACCAGGGGGGAGGCGGGTTTCATCAAGGGCCATTTGGTTTCCCATTTGGTGGTGGAAATGGGCAAGGATTCACATTTAAATTTCGCTTCCAATAGGAGCAGACACATCTTTGTAACTCCATTTTTTAAATATAAAAAGTGTATTTATCTGCACAAATCAAACAATTGAGAGTTCATGGCATTGTTGGGTAACGTCACTCAGAAGCCTGGTCTGATTGTTACAATGAATTTTCCACTTCATTTTCTAACGTCAAATATATAGTCAGGCGTGCCCAACTACCGCGTTCTGTCGGTGACAAGCCTTATTCTGTGTGCATGTATGTGTATGCAGTCCAGTCGCGTTCAAGTGGGTCGTTGTCACCCACATAGCAGCTGATGTGAGGTGATATATTGCAGGCAGATGCAAATGCTTCTACCATGGGGCTGTCCCACGTCACGCTTTTTTGACCATTATGGACCGGACCCCCTCCCCCCTCGTCACGCATTATCCCATACTGATGGTATACTTAATGTATGCATCGTCACGCTGACTGAGCCCCCCCCCCCCCCCCCCCCCTCCCCCTTGAGCGTGACGTACTTTATGGACGGCCCCCATGTCATAACCAATATTCACCAAGCTGCAAGAATTAGCACATAATATATAGACTAAGTAAGTTTCTATTCGGTACGAATAATACAATCTCGTGTGTACGCATACGAAAATAGACCGAGAACTGTATTAATTCTGTGAGGGATCACCGATTATTCAAATTGCTAGTTATTAATTCAATTTGGTTTAAAAGCGACAATTATAGTTGTTTGATTTGTTTGATATATATATATTTCTCTCGCGATCACCCATTTTGATTGTCTAATTACTAGTACTGCTACGATGTATTTATAGTTTGGATCCTAATAGCTATGTTGTTTTCGGGCACGTCCCACCGGCTGAACTTCGTTAAGTAATGGTAGTTATAATAATCATTCCTCTATAATCATATGCATATTGTCGTTACGAATATCAATCAATGAAAATATTCAAGATATTACTATTTTCAGTTGCAGAAGAGCAGTCATTTAATTTACTTTTGCGATTGACGTTTTGGGGGTTGATCCGGATATTGAGGAACGTTCACGGCGTTGTTTTCGCAAAAAGTTAAAACAGCATCTGCAATTGGTGCCACTGTAAGTGTCCTATAAGCGTTTATGCCGTCCACGAAAAAATAGTATAAGATGGGTCGTAATGAGTATGAATGCCGGAACGATTAATGTGCATCCTGAGCTAGGCGACCCGTGGTACCCTAAATTAAATCCACATTTCTTTGGAAGAAAAGTATCTATGACAAATATAGCACTAAGTACAAAATGTGTCAAATATATATACAGCGGTACTTCTAGTCAAACCAATTGAAGTACGATTCACCATTTATTGCAACCATAAAAGTATGACGGTATATCTAAACTTTTTTTTAGCTGCGACGTATAATCACATCATTCCATATGCTTACATATATATGTCAGAATTCATAGCACAGTACAATTTTGGAAGGAAGGTCGATGATAGGCTGTAGAGGGAAGCACAATTGGTAAGGTGTCCGCATGCACAGAGGTTGCGCAAGCCAGACCTGGCCTGTTGCTGCAATATACAGATGGACATTTATTGCTATTACCAGTTGTTGGCCATATTAGGGTGATGTCTCAAAAGATTGGTCAGAGCAATGCAAGTACGTACCCTGCTGAAAAAGATAGGAGAAAGAGAGGGGTAAAACACAAAGGGGAGGGGGGCACAATGCTCCCTGCCCCCTCCCCTTGAAATTAATAGTGTACAATTGCGGTTAGCTAGTAGGTTTTTAATACCTAAACATCAAAATTGCAAAGCTGGACGGAGACCCCTCCCACACATTGTGCCCTCCCCCCCCCTCCCCCACCCTCACACTGAATCCGCCACAGGCATGGATTGTACATACTGGTCTCCGATCTAAGCGTCCAGTCTGATGATGCAATTGACTGGTCTTTTGATGACTTATAATAAGATGAAGCGCAACTTAGATTTTTGTGCACAGCCTAAAGAAGTCTGAGAGGTTTAATCGAGCGAATGTATAAGAACAACAAGCATCACCATTGTAAATTCTGCTTACAATTGGGTACAAAGTATGCACGTGCAAATATACAGTAATTTTAATCATAAGCAAGTTAAGCTACATGCTTAATAAGTCACTGAACCAACAGCCATAACAGCAACTATTGCTTGGGTTCTTCTGATGGTTTGAATTTTTTCTTGATCTTGAGTCTATCCATTGGTGACATGATTCCGAGTGCCTCCAAAATATGATTACTAATAGTAGACTCCAGTTGAGTAATCTCTAAAAGCATATCTTCATCAACTCCTTCCTTGGCAAATTGCTGCTGATACTTATGCATTTTGTTTTCAGCTAAGAAATTATTTTCAGTGGCCAAAGTATGTGTGGGTGGAGTTTTCTGGAGGATACGCTTAAAGAGATACCGAATTTTAAAACAATGAAGAGGATTTGAGACTCCCAGGTCATGTAGTTCATCATCCCCATTTGCCAAAAGTAATTCTCCATCAATGGATTCAGTTCTGATAACATCAATGTACTGGTTCTTACTAATAGAAGAAGCTGTATTTGTATCAACCCCTGAATTGACTACTTCCCATTTGTCATTATCTTTCGCTTCATTTTTTATTACTTCATATTCCTCATCATCATTATCCAAAACATCAGCAGGGTTCCCAGACAATTGAGCATCACCAAAGTCCATGGACTTTTGAGCAGCAGCAGCATCAGTATTCAACACTTCATGCAGTGATGGTCTTTCGTCCTCTACTTCGGATCCTTCAAACCCACATTTTCCAGTAGTGTGATCATACAACATCATTCCATTCCCTGAAAAGTCTCTGAAGTGGGGAAGTCTCTTGTCCCAAACATCTCCAACAAACTCCTGCCACTTGATTACTTTAACAGGAGTCTCATCACCTGTGACACTCAGTTGGACTTTGGCAACCAGGCTGGAGCAAAAGAGAAATGGTTGCAATATAAATGAGAGCATTTTGCAATTAGATAACACCGGGTTGGGGGGAGGGTTTGGAACAACGGAAATAAACACCCTGGGCCAATACAAAATAAAAAATAATAACAAACCCTCTCAGTGCAACTCTGAAGGCTACATAATGCTGTACACAGATGGTACGAGGATTAAGTGTGGGTAGGAGGTCATCTTTGCATAGAAAATGGAAATCTTCCAAATATTGAATCATTGGTATCTGTAAAAATTAAAATGATGTAAAATAACATACATTACAATCCATTTTACACTTACCTGCACTGTATCATTGGAATTCTTAGTGAAGTCGGCCTCAGAGTGAACCAGGCTGTCAGTCAACTCTTTAAGCTCATTAAGCAGATTATTCATATCTGTGTAAATAGACCTAATCAATTTTACTTCTATCTACATACTCCTACGAGAACAAGTATAAAGTTAAATTGCCAGGGCATATCCAGCAAAGTCTTTTAACCTTCCATTGTTTTCTGCTGTGAATAATGACATTTGTTTATATAATGCTTTGACGATAAAAACTAAGTAATATAGTTAGATATGGTCACATTATCAGTTGTGAAAATTTAACCACTGTGTTAACAATTAATGAAACCACTTCCAATCTCAAGTGAGAATTTCCAAATTCTGATTGAATTAAGAAAATTGTTCAAAATGTGCATAAAATCAACCTTTTTTCTGTATATTATGTGAGATTTTTTCACCTGATGCAATAATTGTGCTATTTTATGCACATTTAGTGTACAAATCATGATATATGTCAAATATCTATTAATTTGGTAAAACAGTTGTTTTAGGCTGATTAAAATGTGCACTTGCATTAAATTGTGAATATCATGGGGTTTATTCATAACATGTTGTCTTTAACCTATAATTGCCTGAAAAAACGTAAGGTATACCTTACGTTTCCGTAAGGTATACCTTACGTTGGGCTTTTAATGTTCTGATGAACAACATTGATTTCCAAACGAATTTATTAACCTTTTCATGTATGTTACAAACCAGTGTAAGTACGAATGTCACTCAATAGCTCAACTGTGCAAAACTGCCACCACTATATGAAAAACCATATCGTAATGAAGCGGCGAAGGCATATCGTGATGAAGCGGCAATGGCATTGCTTGACAGTTGGCTAGAAGTACGAATTGCATGCCTGTTGAAAACGAGGTTCGAAATTCAGAGTAGTAATATTCTGTTGAACACTAAAACTTGTATTTCTTTGGTTGTGGAGCTGCAGTGCCTTCAAAAACAGTGCTTTTCTATGCCGTGCCTTACGCGAACGATACCGTTTGTTACTCAGCGGCATGTATCGCCAGAACGGCACTAGTGGCTGATGCGGCAGGTCGTGGCGGTTAGAGCCTGGTCCATTGAAAGCTGTAATGTACCAATACTTCGATCGCAAATCGCCAAATTTTACGCTGCATTTTTTATTTGAAAATCGTAAGGTTACGAATGTAAGGTATACCTTACATCCGGCAATTATTGGCTAATGTTCAGTTAGGTAATTATACGAGTGTACAATTGGAAAATAATGCCTTCAAGTCAGTGATTAATTCTTTAGTGAGTCGGTTGGATTTGCTAATGGCAATTGGTCGTAGTACTGCATCTTCACTGACTTCTTCAACCTGCTGTATCCCTCTTATCTTCCAGGGTACCCAGCTGGCTGTGTAGCGTCCTACCCACCAGCCAATTGTTAGCTTTTTCCCATCTATCACAATAACTTCAGCTATTAGAGGTTCTTCATCTGCATATTTTTTAAACTTCAGTGCAACAAAGCCTCCATGTTGTACAGAAGCAAGCTGTGATACAGGTACTGAATCAGGTTCAACAGTTGTCTCATTAAGATGGGTGGAAGGTAGAATTTATAGTGGTACCAGAGGGAGGGCTGATCTGCTGCTAGTTTTGCAGGGCTCCTTTTTGCCGCAGTATACCTATAAGCATGATACATGATTATAATATAAATGGTCTGATGATAAAATTTAGTACTTCTTACTGCAGTGAGATACATGTACGCTGGGTTTGGTGCATCTGAAATTTCAAATTATAGTGAGTGATGTTATGTGATATTTTTAACAGCTGCGATATGCAGTTTGGTACTTCTGAAATTTCAAATACTATGATTTTTGTGACATTTTTTGTTTATTGTTTGCACTATAGACCACATGCTGTCTAATCATTAATGGTTATTATGTTACATTGTAACGTATCCTTTGTATTCTTCTATGTATGTTCCTTATAATCATTTATAGTGTGTTGACCTATACACTTTTTATAATTTACTATAATAAATAATGTAAATATGTATTATTATTGAATAACATCTATATTAAAAATAATTGAGTACCCCATATTATTAGAATTAAGGCTAAGGGCTCTTACTGTCATTGTATTTTTATTGATACATCATATATACACTGCAGGATTTACCTCAGGAATTGATTCAGTATTTTCAAAGTGATGCTTTAACAACTTGTCTGGCAATCATGGCTGTCCTGTTGATTGGATTGTGACTGATGCATTTTCAATGATGTCTTCTATTTTTGAAAGCAACCATTGTTCAGGCTCAAGAGCAGGAGATTCAAATGATGCTCTAAGTTCTTCAATAAAGCCTGTCCACCATTTTCTGTCCACTTCATCAAGACACTGATACTTTAAAATGGCTCCAGACAATGCCTCAAGATCAATTTTTAATGGATTGGCTGCTAAGTTTTTTGGACACCCAACTGGCAAAGTCTGTGCATTAATAGAGGATATATTAAGCAGATAAGAATTTCAAATTTGCCAGCAGGTACCTTAAGTAGCTTCAAACCTGGTTGACCCTCTGGCTCCCATTTATCTTCATTCCACCGTTTGTAATGCATTTCAGTACTGGTGGGCAGTCTGCTACCTTTATTAAACTTAAAGATATGCATGGGGATGAGAATGATTGTATAGCTGGTCTGTGCATGGAAGTAACCATGATTTAACATCACTGATACTGCTCAGAACAGTAGCGCACCCCACAGTTTTATTTGCCTCCTTGCAGCCCTGCAACAAAGCTAAGGTATTGGAGATAACTGTTACTATCTGCATAAATAAATCAAAATACATTACCAGGAACAGTATGTGCATTATGCTTCCTAAGCCACTTGCCAAAATTTCCACAAACATTCCATCTACATCTTCATGTGTGTGTCCTACCATCAAAAATCCAAGCTCTACCTAAAGAATAAAGATGCTGGTGAATAAAATTAATTACATCAAAATGTACTTACATCTTCAAATATGCCCTTGTGCACAAGGAATGACAGGAAAGACAAAACACACCGATTTTTATTCTCTCTTGCAGTATTGTCCAACTGCAAAAACAACTTTCTAGGTAATGGCTGTGATTTCTTCGTCAAGTTATTGAAATGATCAAAAATGACCTAATGAAGTATAAATGAAATATAAATTATTAAAAATATTTTTATGATTAAATGAATAGGATATTACTTGACATAGCATGTGAACGGTCAGGTTTGGG
The DNA here is from genome assembly GCA_963681505.1 of Eunapius fragilis. Taxonomy (NCBI): domain Eukaryota; kingdom Metazoa; phylum Porifera; class Demospongiae; order Spongillida; family Spongillidae; genus Eunapius; species Eunapius fragilis. The sequence goes on along the minus strand of OY811971.1, from coordinate 8,382,086 downwards.
TCATGTGGCCACTGCATGAAGTCAAGAAACACATATGACTGATGCCCATGCACAATGCATCCAGTAAGATGTGTTCTGAAATGCCACAAGTTGCTATCTGACTTTTGCATTTGCTTGCAGTGAGGCAGATTAGAACTATTTTGATCCATTCCATCAATGATAACAGACATAATACTGGTATTGGTTTCTGCATGTTCACGTATTTGATGGTATCGCCTCCTTTGATCCCTGTTGTTTTTATTGGTTATAAAAATAATAATAAATAAACAACTTATAACTTACATTTGAAGATCGTTATGTTGATGAAGTAATGTGCTAAGTTGCTGTATTTTTGCAGCATCCATAGTTTTTTCTTTTTCTGCTTTTACCATGGTGCAAATATCACATTTAGTGAAGCGATTCTCCTGTTAAACAGAATAAATTTATTTAGTAATCTCTACCACACTGGCACTTATTTACAATCATAACTTACTGACGGGATAGTAGCATGGCTAAATCTTTTCTCCCACAATAGAAAGAACTGTGATTTACTGATAATCTGTTCCTCATGACGATATTGAAAATCAGACACCATTCTCTATGCTATGATATGAGACAATATTAATCATATATGAAAGACAGTAATTAATAGTGACAACGTGAAAATGTATAACCTCGCAGATCATTATTGAAATACTTCCTCAATTCATTTACATTATGTAATTCAGATCACCAATTTGCAAGCTAGTATAGCAATTAATCATCTTTGTCAAGAAAATAATCTGGAATTGGAAATTCTCACTCAGATTGGAAGTGGTTAGTACAGGACGTATGACCAAGAAACATTTTTTAAATATGCAAGAACACTACTACGTAGAAGGTCGGGCTACGCCTGACTAGAACACTAATTGAGTGTGTTTTGTCCCAGATTGAAGTTTTGGAGGCCAGAAAAGCTAAGCCGAAAATGAAAACTGTGTTTTTGGTTTTCCACGTATACTAGTATGCATGTGTGTTTCGTACACATACATTATGAGAGGACCACTTCGCTACGTAAAAAATCTAAGCGTTGGCACGACGCGCAGAAAATAAGCCCCGTTACACCCTAAACAAAACCAAATACAGCCGCCATCTCTTGAGTACACGTTTCTTAAAGAGTTTTTTCAGTTGGCCGAGCAGATTCGCCCATTGACACGAACAACTTAAAATAAAGCGCATGTACCGAAGTCTAGGCCCTCTCTTCTCGCGTATGTAAATACAAAGATAAAACTTATACTGTTTTAATCCTCGAAGGACGCCTGACCGAAATATCAACTCACAGTGAGCTTACGTTGTACGAATAAAGGATAAGCCACATTCCTGTGCCATATGGTAACTAGGGTTTGGTTGCCTGTCTCCAAGTAGGGGATGGGGATGAGACCTAATGTCCAACTTTAATGAAACAGCCGTGAGTAATATGGATTGTAAAGCGTTGCGTTCTTTCGCAAACACCCTGTATTATATTACATCATAGATGATATCTTTACAATCACTGAAATTCATACAAAACCCTAAAATTGAATAGAAACCTAAACTAGCTGTCCATTTGAGGCTTGCTGGTAGAATGAATCGTGACTATATATACACACACACACAGAAAGCATTGCCTAAAGGTCCAAAATTGTATGCTTAACAATAATATGCACTTTGCGTAGTTTTTCTATTTAACACGACCATTCAAAAGCACATCGATCCCATAATCGTACACATCACCAAACTTGGCCGTAAATTCTTGCAGATCAATCTTCCCATCTCCATCAGTGTCATGTTGCTGTATTGAAAGCTGTGCATCACGAGGAGGAACACCCCACACTCTCAAAAGCGACTTCAGTTCTTCGACTTCAAGCTTTCCGCTTCCATCTACATCGATTGCATCGAATATAATTTTAGCCCGGTCTTCCTTTGACAGAGTTGTATTTCCTTTCGATATTGCAGCCTGACCTCGCTTATGGGCAAGCTCTTCCTTACTATTGTGATGCCATATATGGCGATAGAATTCTGCGAATGAAATCGTACCAGAACGGTCAATGTCCCACGCGTCCAAGTTTTTAAGGATATCAGCTTGGTCAAGACCTAGATCTGCGATAAGGGGTCCCAGTTCTGCGATCTCCAGATCTCCATTAGAATCTTTGTCATAGTATTTGAAGACGGAAAGTGCACGGGCTTCGTCTGTGTCTGCAGACTCGCCTTCTTGTGCTCCAAACCCAGATTTCATCGCCATTGCGCGCACAGCTGCAAGTTCCTTTTTCCTATCTGCTGAGATTCGATCTCGCATGGCTTCCATATGACTGTCGTCCCATGATATAAGCCCACAGGCTTTTAAAAGTGGTTCTATAATGAACGCGAAAAGGACAGGAAGGCCAAATATCAATAAATTGCTAGCTGGTCCAAGCACAGCGGGGAGGCTGATGAAGCAAGCAACCAGTATCGCTACCGAATATTCATATCCTTCGAAGGCTTTCAGAATCCTAAAAATACCGTACGAAACACGCACCCAGGAATATGTATGAAGGATAACGTATTCATAAATAAGTCGATAAAATGACCCCGGGTCCATTATCAAGCGTGTGGCCGTGACTGCATGCAAAGATATGAACAATGTATACACAGGGATCATGAACGTCTTCTGACCAAACAACATCGTCAACATTGTAAAAGCGCTGCTCACGTGACCAAGAAGGCCGCATATTGCTCCAAATAAAGCCCAGTATTCTGGACTGCTTGAAAAAAACGCTACAGTTAAAGTGAACACCTCGAAGGACCCACTGATCACGTGAGTATAAATCCAGAACCTCCTCCATGTAAGCATGAGAAACTTAGGGTGTGGTTGGTGGGTGTAATGGTAGCCGATGACGTAATTGTCTGCACAAAGTCCAGCAGCAGCCAGCAGTAGAGTCTATATAATACAGGAGAGAGTGTCATGCATACATTAGAATCATGGCCGAAATGCTATTATAATTTTACAACATAACTCCTGGCTCAGAACAGTGGAAAGAAACAGCTTGGAACATTAGAAAATTACAGACATTCATTGCATTTTTGGGGTACCACAATTGAAGTGGTAACATGTCAACGTGTCTGTTGGAGTTGTATACATAGGAGTGAATTCTCATCCAGATCTTTGGGGAAGACGGGCGTAGTTGTATTTGTGGTGAGCATGGGAAGCACTGCAAATCCATTGGGTTTGCAGTGTTTATAATATTAAACCACAGGGAAGAGGGGGAGAAAGGGTGTGTCCACAAATCCATCCCCCACCCCACCCCCCATTCTCCTCTACCCTATTATACTTTCAAGGAGAAAGCTGCAACATCCAATGCGATGGAGTGATGGACGAGGAGAGCACAATTTTTACGATCACAATCATTACTGGATTCATTACTTAAAACACTTGATAATGCCATCATGGGCTCACAATTCCATTCGAACGTAAATCCAATTGTTAAGAATTTCGTTATTGCTTAATGAGATGTGTCCGCAGGACTTCCAAGAATTTGTAATGTATTTTAACCCCTGATACATCAGCAAAGCCTGCTTGTCCCATTGTTTACATTGCATGTGCGGCATATATTGCTGTGTGTCACTAGGTTGTAGCTCAGATATAATATGCATATGGACAGTTTTGCTGCAGGCACTAAGGAGAGTGAGAATACACACATTCATATATGGAGCTCTGTGTCTTGAGAGAACTAGGGTCAGGCGAGTCTTTTCAAGGTTTACATGCTTTATTGATTAAATAATAAAAACAGCATTGTGCAATCCTTCTTCGCTACTTTAATTCCATGCATTGAAGTAAGGGATTTATTATTGGAAGTGTCAACGTACAGTTTTCTATTGATAACTTCAAAGTTTGTAAGTTTAGATGTATTATAGTACTGTAGTGAGTGTTTAGTAGTCCAACTGGTGGAACGCTATCAAAATTATAAGCATTCTGAAGGAAATCTTAGGTTGCTTGCAGAAAAATTGTACAGTAGCGGCTCGCTAGAGTGGGAAACGACACTTTGCTAGAGTGGAAAATAGCGATGATTCATTGACCTCATAACGCTATTCAGATCGACTGCTTTAAAAACTGTGGTATCCTGATTAGGTTGTTTTTCTATTTAAGCGCGTGACTTACGCATGACCCTAACCCTAAAACAATTTTAAGGTTTTAAAACACTATCTTAATTGTTTTTGTCGCTTCCTGCACGCGCACACATTGCACGACACATAAGGGCATATGAGTCAAGAAATGAGATACAAACCACGCAGCGTACAACAAGCGCACGCACACATACACACACACAGTGTGCGTGCGTGTGCGTGTGTGTTTGTGTGTGCGTGTGTATGTGTGCGCGCGCATGTGTTGTGTGAGTGCGTGCGTGCGCTTGTTGTGCGCTGCGTGGTTTGTATCTCATTTCTTGACTCGTATGCCCATATGTGCATGTCGTTTTGCAGTGCAATGTGTGCGCGTGCGCGTGTGCGAAGCGACAAAAACAAGATGCAGTATTTTAAAACCTTAAAATTGTTTTAGGGTCATGCGTACGTAACGCGCTTAAATTGAAAAATAACCTAATCAGTGATACCACAGTTTTTAAAGCAGGCGATCTGAATAACGTTATGAGGTCAATCAATCATCGCTATTTTCCACTCTAGCGAGGTGTGATTTTCCACACTAGCGAGCCGTTACTGTAGCTACACAATGGTCAGCTGAATTATGGTTAAATTCATTAGGTGTTATGACAAATATGACAGGAGGTAACAAGTTAGGTTACTATGTTTCTACGCCCACCTGACAAAGAATGCTAAATGGATGATTTCTCTGTGGCTTTACTACTCCTTAGCCATAAGTGTGTAACCCTCCTTATAAGAACAGTGCATTATGTTTAAAAACAAAAATGCCGCAATAAAATTGCCTGAACATGCATATATGGGACGAGGGTGCATGTAAATATGTGAGTCATAATTCTATATTTAGCACACAAACATAGTAAAACGAACAGGTAGTTCTCTACTTATCACTGCATGATAAGGACAAATGTTATAACACCATCACAATATTATTAACAGCAGCTAAGGCTACCGAGGAGAGAAAGCTTAAAGCCAACATGGGCAAGTGTGCTGATTTGGGTTGGGTATGTGTCCCGGTTGTTGCGGAGTCCTATGGGGCGTGGGGTTTGACGGCTAGGGATTTCTTTTCTAAACTTGGGTCCCGTTTGGCTACATCATTGGGAAAGTCAAAGTCAGTGGTCATCCATGAGCTGTACGGGAGGTTGAGCATGAATCTTGTCAGGGCCAATGCCACCGCGATCCTGTCCACAGTGTCCAGGTCCATACCTCCTCCTGAGCTCAGTAGGCTAGCAACTTATTTTGTGCGTATCATGTGTCTGTGTCATGTATTTATATGCTTGTACTGTATCAATTTAATAATAATAATTATAACAAAATTTAAATAATAAAAAAAGGAATATCCCCAACATATTACATTTCCCGGCTAGTGCATGGCTTCAAGATACGGCTACATGTGCACATGCCCGCTTGATCAAACATATAGACCAATTGAACAAGCATATATAAGTTTGTAGACCGCGCATAGTTGGGCCTAGCCCGACCTTCGCGTTTTGGCGCAAGGCCAAGATTTGTATCAATCAGATATAGTGGGCTATTTACTACAGAGGGCCTGGGAGTAGTAAAGCCATAGAGAAGTCATCCAATTAGCATTCTTTGTCAGGTGGGCGTAGAAACATAGTAACCTAACTTGTTACCTCCTGTCATATTAATATGAGTCATGCATTATCTCCTAATGAATTTAATCATACATTCAGCTGACCATTACATGGTCACATTTCTGCAAGCAACCTACAAACAACCTAAGACCATAGTTAGTATAGTTAGTATACTTATAACAAGTTATAGCAACTGAACAGGTAAGCAATAACTTAGCCATAGCTGTATACGTGTTATATACAGGTTGGAATAAGCGCACAAATAGTTATACAAGAGTTTGCAAGAGTTATAAATGGATCATATATTAGATTGTGGTGGTTATTGCATACTGTGGAAACTAATGTGCGCTTATCTCAATTGTCATAACTTGGTATCCTTTAAAGGCCCAACTCTGCTCATTTTAAAATATGAATACTGCCAAAGATGTGTTCATTCCAAAAATTAAAAAATGTAGAAGAGAATGATACCTCAGGGAATGGAAAAAAAATTGGCAAGCAGTGCAAACCTGCACAATGAACATATAATGCCTGACCACTTTTTGTTGTTGTTACTGCTGGAGCACCAAATACACATGGACTGGCCTCTGTAAACATGGGCACTGGGAGCTTGCGCTGAGAGCCATACATTAACACAATTTGTATTAACAATTTATTCATGCTTGCGTGCACTCTTCTAGTGTTTTATTATTTTTATTATTATGCTTGTATAATGGAATACATACACATATGGCTAACAACAACACGACCTAACATATACTTAACCTAACGCACTCACTCACTCACTCATACAATACAGCAATTTTTATACAAAAAAACTCTTCCTCTTGACTGTCCATTTTAATTGTTCCCAACACAGAAGCTGCATTACCACGTTGGATGGCGTTAAAAGCCCGCAGGAATAGAAAAAATTTCTATTCCTGCGACGCGATGCGACGTCGCAGCGATAAACCACACCTAAACAACGCCCGATACTTGTAGGCCTACGTTAGTAAAAATTGATGGCCGAGTCCAGTGCAGAAAGTTTTTAAATTCATCGCGATGCATCGCGGGCTCTTGCGTCATACTGTGAACCAGGCTTAATTGCAGTCCTGGGTCAAGCGTACAGCTAGTATGCACGAATGCTATCGACGCTGTAATTTGCAACGTGGTCCGCATTCGCTAAATCATACCTGATACATTTGCTCCGGTACGTTCCAAATGTGGGATTTCTTCTTCGTGTCCAAAGCAATTTGGATGGCGACCATAGCTGCTAGAGCACCAAAATAACATACTGGTTTCTGCCATCCCTTCATTTCACAAGCGCGAGATTGTGAAATGTGAGGGTAACCTGAATGTTTTAGTACTAAATAATCGCATAATTCTAATTATGCGCTCATTCGTCATAATGGGCTTTACCAGACGAATTTGCTCCTGGTTTATTCCAAATATGGGATGCAATTTCATCTTCGTGTTCAAAGCTAGTTGGGTGGCGGCCGCATCCTTCACTGCTTGGCACTGCGTCATTATGGAAGTCCAAGTCTGCACCTTGTGGGCGGATCCCGAATTAGTTTAAGCACCATGCATACCTGCTGGCATTGGTTTGTACAGGTATGTGTGTGTTAATTACGTTACAGTATATCAGTGGTATAAAAAAATATCACTTCTCAAATACCACTTAAATTAAAGTAATATCACTGTACAAAGGTTACGGTAAGTACATGTAGCAGAGAAGGTGCCCGCAGTCATGCAAAATGAATTAAAATTCCGATAACTGCCACAGACAAGTATGAATACCATTGCATAACAGTTCCAAGAATTGAAGATGTTACCATTGTGCACATGTCGACGTCATAACCGGCTCCCTTTGTGAGCTATTGATGGCGCCCCGTCCGCGCCGTGGGCTCGCCTTTTATTATACTTAGTTAATAGCTATAGTCTGCATTGTTATTGTGTCGTTGACAACAATTTGCAGGTACAGTCTGCTCCCGTTAGTAGCACCACGATTGTTCCCTGCGCTACTACCATACTTAGGGCATAGATTGCACATTGTAGACATAGATAAAGTGTGGTACCCGCATCAACCATGTGTATAATTTTCAATACTTCTAACGAGGGAATGCGCTACTAACGTGTGCGCTACTAACGGGGGAAGACTGTATGTTTCTTATAGTGTGTAAGGATGCTGCATGGTGCGTACATAAAGCGTTCCAAGAAAAACCAATGCGTGGGAGGCAGGTTAATTAAAAACATAAATGCAATTGTCCATTTCCTACAGTGATGGTACATGAAACACTTACAACTGATGATCAACTATCCAGCTACATATGACCATAAATGTGAGAAGAATTCATAGTAAATCTAAATTTCTCACATGTCAATTTTAAAAGTAAAGCATGGTTAACTGGTTTAATGTGCGCCTATAGATTGGGCACCCCTAACTCTTCGCATCCACATACATCCTCCTCGTCCTCCTACATCTTACAACTCTATTTCATTTCCCCCCTTGAAGAGGGAGGGAGGATTTGTGATGGCAAAAGACATCAGAGATAAGGATTGTGAGTGATAAGACTATTTGTATAGCCAACTGCCCAAATGAGGTTTGATTGATTCTGATGTAACCTGTATTGATCTGCACAACATGGATTTGCCATTGTAAGTAAGAAGGATCATTTGTGACCATTTAGACATGTGTATTACAGAGGTATATATAGTACCCAGTAATCTAATAATGGCTGTCTGCCCGCCCATATCACTTGCAATCACCCTTCCTCTGTGTTGGGCTTTCCTGCTGGTCTTCAATTTGTGCCACTTCCGACACCTCACACATTGGTGTCTTTCTCTTCTGCTGATGTAGCGTGCTGCAATGGTCATTGTTCTGTACCACTCCACTCCCTCTTCATCCAATATACATGTATATGTTGGTTTCACTTTGTGGTGTTGTAGCATTGTGGTGATTGTTGCTCTTCTCTGCTTTGTGGCACACAGATGTTTTCAGAAGTTTTCTTCTGTACTCTCTTCCATCTTGTCTCTTCTCAGCATGGTGTCTCAGCATCATTACTGATAGCCATTTATTATTTTCTTGCATGCATGCTTGATAACCTTTCTCCAGCTCTGGCAAAGGTTTTGCTCATTAATCATGGTGCCACTTTAGAGTGGAACGCTTTTGCATTAGTGTGCGCTGCATTATATCGGAGGGGATGAATTTTTGGTTTCAGTTGTGAGGTTAAATTGTGACAGGGAGCGTCATGGTCATTGCAATGAATGACCATGTAGACATTCTGGATTATTTCACTACGAATGTTGAAGTTTACAAGCTGGAGGATACAAGCTGTAAACCCATTTTTACCCATACAAAACTTGAACTGGTCTGACATGGTAGTCTCATGGTCATCAGAGTGACAATGGCCCAGTATACGCCGAGGAAAACCAACGCTTCACAGAATGGGGTATCAAAGATGTGACCATCACCTCATCCCCTACCTACCACACCATCAGAGGTTCCCTACCTACCACACCATCAGTGGTCCCTACCTACCACACCATCAGTGGTCCACTACCTACCACACCATCAGTGATCCTCTACCTACCACACCATCAGTGGTCCCCTACCTACCACACCACCAGTGGTCCCCTACCTACCACACCATCAGTGGTTCCCTACCTATCACAGCATCAGTGGTCCCCTACCTACCACACCATCAGTGGTCCCCTACCTACCACACCATCAGTGGTCCCCTACCTACCACACCATCAGTGGTCTCCTACCTACCTCACCATCAGTGGTCCCCTACCTATCACAGCATAAGTGGTCCCCTACCTACCACACCATCAGTGGTCTCCTACCTACCACACCATCAGTGGTCCCCTACCTACCACACCATCAGTGGTCCTCTACCTACCACACCATCAGTGGTCCCTACCTACCACACCATCAGTGGTCCCCTACCTACCACACCATCAGAGGTTCCCTACCTACCACACCATCAGTGGTCCTCTACCTACCACACCATCAGTGGTCCCTACCTACCACACCATCAGTGGTCCTCTACCTACCACACCATCAGTGGTTCCCTACCTATCACAGCATCAGTGGTCCCCTACCTACCACACCATCAGTGGTCTCCTACCTACCACACCATCAGTGGTCCCCTACCTACCACACCATCAGTGGTCCTCTACCTACCACACCATCAGTGGTCCCTACCTACCACACCATCAGTGGTCCCCTACCTACCACACCATCAGTGGTCCCCTACCTACCACACCATCAGTGGTCCTCTACCTACCACACCATCAGTGGTCCCCTACCTACCACACCATCAGTGGTCCCCTACCTACCACACCATCAGTGGTCTCCTACCTACCTCACCATCAGTGGTCCTCTACCTACCACACCATCAGTGGTCCCTACCTACCACACCATCAGTGGTCCCCTACCTACCACACCATCAGTGGTCCCCTACCTACCACACCATCAGTGGTCCTCTACCTACCTCATCATCAGTGGTCCCCTACCTATCACAGCATCAGTGGTCCCCTAACTACCACACCATCAGTGGTCTCCTACCTACCACACCATCAGTGGTCCTCTACCTACCACACTGTCAGTGGTCCTCTACCTACCTCACCATCAGTGGTCCCCTACCTACCACACTGTCAGTGGTCCCCTACCTACCACACCATCAGTGGTCCCCTACCTATCACAGCATCAGTGGTCCCCTAACGACCACACCATCAGTGGTCTCCTACCTACCACACCATCAGTGGTCCTCTACCTACCACACTGTCAGTGGTCCCCTACCTACCACACCATCAGTGGTCCCTACCTACCACACCATCAGTGGTCCCTACCTACCACACCATCAGTGGTCCCCTACCTACCACACCATCAGTGGTCCTCTACCTACCTCACCATCAGTGGTCCCCTATCTACCACACCATCAGTGGTCCCCTACCTACCACACCATCAGTGGTCCTCAACCTGCCACACCATCAGTGGTCCCCTACCTACCACACCATCTGTGGTCCCCTACCTACCACACCATCAGTGGTCCTCTACCTACCACACCATCAGTGGTCCCCTACGTACCACACCATCAGTGGTCCCCTACCTATCACACCATCAGTGGTCCTCTACCTACCACACCATCAGTGGTCTCCTACCTACCACACCATCGGTGGTCTCCTACCTACCACACCATCAGTGGTCCCCTACGTACCACACCATCAGTGGTCCCCTACCTACCACACCATCAGTGGTCCCCTACCTACCACACCATCAGTGGTCCTCAACCTGCCACACCATCAGTGGTCCCCTACCTACCACACCATCAGTGGTCCCCTACCTACCACACCATCAGTGGTCCCCTACCTACCACACCATCAGTGGTCCTCAACCTGCCACACCATCAGTGGTCCCCTACCTACCACACTATCAGTGGTCCCCTACCTACCACACCATCAGTGGTCCCCTACCTACCACACCATCAGTGGTCTCCTACCTACCTCACCATCAGTGGTCCCCTACCTACCACACCATCAGTGGTCCCCTATCTACCACACCATCAGTGGTCCCCTACCTACCACACCATCAGTGGTCCTCAACCTGCCACACCATCAGTGGTCCCCTACCTACCACACCATCAGTGGTCCCCTACCTACCACACCATCAGTGGTCCCCTACCTACCACACCATCAGTGGTCCCCTACCTACCACACCATCAGTGGTCCCCTACCTACCACACCATCAGTGGTCCTCTACCTACCACACCATCAGTGGTCTCCTACCTACCACACCATCGGTGGTCCCTACCTACCACACCATCTGTGGTCCTCTACCTACCACACCATCAGTGGTCCTCTACCTACCACACCATCCTACCTACCACACCATCAGTGGTCCCCTACCTACCACACCATCAGTGGTCCCACTACCTACCACACCATCAGTGGTCCCCTACCTACCACACCATCAGTGGTCCCCTACCTACCACACCATCAGTGGTCCTCTACCTACCACACCATCAGTGGTCTCCTACCTACCACACCATCAGTGGTCCCCTACCTACCACACCATCAGTCGTCCCACTACCTACCACACCATCAGTGGTCCCCTACCTACCTCACCATCAGTGGTCCCCTACCTACCACACCATCAGTGGTCTCCTACCTACCACACCATCAGTGGTCCACTGCCTACCACACCATCAGTGGTCCTCTACCTACCACACCATCAGTGGTCCCCTACCTACCACACCATCAGTGGTCCCCTACCTACAACACCATCAGTGGTCCCCTACCTACCACACCATCAGTGGTCCTCAACCTACCACACCATCAGTGGTCCCCTACCTACCACACCATCAGTGGTCCTCTACCTACCACACCATCAGTGGTCCCCTACGTACCACACCATCAGTGGTCCCCTACCTACCACACCACCAGTGGTCCTCAACCTACCGCACCATCAGTGGTCCCCTACCTACCACACTATCAGTGGTCCCCTACCTACCACACCATCAGTGGTCCCCTACCTACCACACCATCAGTGGTCCTCAACCTACCACACTATCAGTGGTCCCTACCTACCACACCATCAGTGGTCCTCTACCTACCACACCATCAGTGGTCCCCTACCTACCACACCATCAGTGGTCCCCTACGTACCACACCATCAGTGGTCCCCTACATACCACACCATCGGTGGTCCCTACCTACCACACCATCAGTGGTCCTCTACCTAACACACCATCCGTGGTCCCCTACCCAGTGGTCCCCTACCTACCACACCATCAGTGGTCCCCTACCTACCACACCATCTGTGGTCCTCTACCTACCACACCATTAGTGGTCCCCTACCTACCACACCATCAGTGGTCCTCTACCTACCACACCATCAGTGGTCCCCTACCTACCACACCATCAGTGGTCTCCTACCTACCACACCATCTGTGGTCCTCTACCTACCACACCATCAGTGGTCCCCTACCTACCACACCATCAGTGGTCCCCTACCTACCACACCATCTGTGGTCCTCTACCTACCACACCATCAGTGGTCTCCTACCTACCACACCATCTGTGGTCCTCTACCTACCACACCATCAGTGGTCCCCTACCTACCACACCATCTGTGGTCCTCTACCTACCACACCATTAGTGGTCCCCTACCTACCACACCATCAGTGGTCCCCTACCTACCACACCATCTGTGGTCCTCAACCTACCACACCATCAGTGGTCCCCTACCTACCACACTATCAGTGGTCCCCTACCTACCACACCATCAGTGGTCCCCTACCTACCACACCATCAGTGGTCCTCAACCTACCACACCATCAGTGGTCCCTACCTACCACACCATCAGTGGTCCTCTACCTACCACACCATCAGTGGTCCCCTACCTACCACACCATCAGTGGTCCCCTACGTACCACACCATCAGTGGTCCCCTACATACCACACCATCGGTGGTCCCTACCTACCACACCATCAGTGGTCCTTTACCTAACACACCATCCGTGGTCCCCTACCCAGTGGTCCCCTACCTACCACACCATCAGTGGTCTCCTACCTACCACACCATCTGTGGTCCTCTACCTACCACACCATCAGTGGTCCCCTACCTACCACACCATCAGTGGTCCCCTACCTACCACACCATCTGTGGTCCTCTACCTACCACACCATTAGTGGTCCCCTACCTACCACACCATCAGTGGTCCTCTACCTACGACACCATCAGTGGTCCCCTACCTACCACACCATCAGTGGTCCCCTACCTACCACACCATCAGTGGTCCCCTACCTACCACACCATCAGTGGTCCCTACCTACCACACCATCAGTGGTCCCTACCTACCACACCATCAGTGGTCCCTACCTACCACACCATCAGTGGTCCCTACCTACCACACCATCAGTGGTCCCCTACCTACCACACCATCTGTGGTCCCCTACCTACCACACCATCAGGGGTCCCCTACCTACTACACCATCAGTGGTTCCCTACCTACCACACCATCAGTGGTCCCCTACTTACCACACCATCAGTAGTCCCCTACCTACCACACCATCAGTGGTCCCTACCTACCACACCATCTGTGGTCCCCTACCTACCACACCATCAGTGGTCCTCTACCTACCACACCATCAGTGGTCCACTACCTACCACACCATCAGTGGTCCCCTTCCTACCACACCATTGGTGGTCCCCTACCTAATGCACCATCAGTGGTCCCCTACCTACCACCCCTCTAATGTCTAGTGGTTAATTGGGATCCCTCTTATGTGTGTGAATCATTGGGACCCCTCTTATGAGGCCTTCATACCACCCGCAGGAGGCTACTAATATTATTAAAGACCCTAGCGGAAAATCCTGCATATGAACCTAAAAATTCTTGCTACATGTAGTAACTCACCTATGTATATTGCCTGTCTGTAAATTAAGTCTAATTTTAGATAGTCACTAGAGGACTAGAGGTAGCGAGATTCTAAATCACGTAGATCCTGAAGGTGACAATTAATGTCTATTAAACCAATTTAGACACGTCAGATTTGCCTAACAGCACACCGGTATCAGCGGCGGATCCAGGTTTTCAGCGCTGGGGGGGGGGGGGGGGGGGGGGGGGGGGGGGGGGGCACGGATAGTACCCACATCCACACTCACAGCTGCAGATGGATTACATCACTGCTACGTGAGAACTGTTTCACTGTTCCAGATAGTGCCCCCTGGCCATGCCTGGCCCAGGGGTTCTCAGACTTCTTGTGGGCTTGGCATGCAACACAAATTAATATGCACTCTCCCTCCCTCCCCTCCAAAATGTACATCATTAAAAGGTACATGTGTCTTTGAATTTAATTCTACAATCATGCAGTAGATCAGCAGTGAATTAAATGATAGTATGCAGGCCACGTTCATAAATAATTGAATGAATGAGTAAAGTTTGTTCATTGCCTTTACTAAACTGTCAGGTTGAGGACAGAACCCAGAAAGTCAACTGTAACAATGAATAAGGAATGATGTCTGAATTTCTGCTTTGATACAAATGCCACTTAAAACGGTTGCTCACTATTCCAAAAACATTGCTACATTGCTCACTGTCAGAAACTGTTTCACATCCAAGCAGGCATTACGCATAGCCACACCCACCTACCTTCTAAAACTGCAGAACGAATGCTTAATGGGGCACATGAGCGATGAACCTACTTAGTTCAATGTTATCAGTTAAACTCACCAAGGACAGCAAGGGATAGGGTGGCTAGAAAGATGTGTCGGTGCCTCTCTGGTTGTCAGACAGTTCTGCTTTTACTTGTGACGGGGCAGCAATGGTGAAGGTCACCTGTTTGTGATGGGGAAGGTCATTTGTGATGGGGAAGGTCACTAGTAAGGGCCGGGGTCACTACGAGGATAGTCACTTGTGTCAAAGGGGATAGTTTGACAGTTTGTTTTTAATTCCTTTGTTAATATTTAGTTGGAAACTAGGTAAGCTTATGGAAATTATGCAAATTATGAATTACAGACCTAAATTTAGCAAACAACCTCTATTGCAATGTATATTTATAAATACATAATTACATGTGTGTTCCCCATCACAAGTGATAAGTAACTGTCCCCGTCGCTGCCCCATCACAATTGCCCTTCCTGCCATTGGGACCCCTCTAATGTCTACACCATTGTACCCCTTATGTGTGCACCATTTGTATAGATATTCATTGTGTCTGTGGTTTTGTGTATTCTATGAATGTACCTACCAGCCGAAAAAGGAACATACCAAATTTTTATACATGCATAAAAAGAACGACCTGGACCTCTATTACAGAAAAAAGAGAAGCATTGAGTTCTCAGATAGTAAAGACTACACCATGTGGCAGTCACACCTCCATGGCTTTGACATATAAATAGGGCTTAAAAGGATCTGATGGTTCCGCCCTGAACCCAGTGCACCCTAGTGTTCTTATCCTATTGTTTGAACAGATCACTTTTGTTTTGTTTATTTATTTATTGTATTTCAAAATGAACATATTATAACACATTGCAATTACAATGATAGTCTGTTTTGTTGTTTTGTGTTTGTTTATGAATGTGTTGTTTATGTTTATGAATGTGTGTTAGTGAAGCAAAAATTTCAGTGGGGGTGAGAGGGCAAACTTCGATTAGAGCCACGCACTTCACTAGTCATCTAGGTCATGCCCTGGTAATGAATGGCTTCTTCATAGCTAGTTCATGCAGTGAGACATATTGTCACCAACATTGTCCTTGTCACCACTCATGTACTGCTTGGTGACTAAGAATACTGTTGCACTCCTGTGTTCATGTGAGTTGCGAAAGATGAAAATCTACCTCCTCCCCTCTCTGCCAAAGCATAGAACTGGTGTGCAGTAGTTGGGAGTGATTCCCTGTCCTCATGTGTACATTGTAACATTGTCATATAATGAACTGCAAGATCCTTCACAGGTCGTGTATCAAGCCAATACCAAGGTTTGTGTGTCCCTCTGATAGCAAGTATGGCTATCACACGTAGCTCACAACACTATCAGATGGGTACAAATCTTGGTAAGGCTTGATACCTGATCTTCCGCCAAAATGCAAATACACCAAGATTACTAACGATTTTAAAAGCAATAGTCCAAATAAATACCACACTGAAATGTTGCAATAGTCCCATCGCTTTGTTACATCTGTGGTGAAACACCAGGGGGTGTGTCAATGACCCCCAAGGTTCCTGCAGTACCCAGAGGAGTTAGTTCCACTGGGAAATGGCTGGCAAAATTTTTGGATGGACATCTCTGCTTTTCTCTCTTCTGCTCCCTCTTTTCATCCTTCTGTTCAGCAGCCTGGGAAGGAGGGTGCACGTGTAAAGTTATATGTGCATGTTCATTGTGCATGCATGTGTGTATTTCAGCACTCACACACACATAATCCACACATTCTTTTACCTGGGAGGAGGTTAGAAATAATCCACATTGAGTAAAGTACAATGCTTGTTGACCTTGGCGTGGGCAATGTAAGCCCGACAGACAGACATCCAGGGACAGAGGTACATGTACATCTAATGAAGATGCCTGGGGGTGGGTGAATGGAGAGGAGCATTCTGACTTCCCCCCTCCCCCATTCTCAATGTTTCCTCTTCCTCCACACTACACTTCCAAACAAAGTCATACTCACAATTCCTCAATGACAACTGCTGTTGGTCCCCAAGGAATCAGTGTCTTCCCATGCCTGAAAGCAATTATAGTGCTTACCACAAGAGTAAAAAATGAAAAATCTCAGTTTTTTAGGCATAAAGTGGCCTTTTATAATAACTATATAGACAAGTAAAGAAAAACATTCTCTAACGAGAAAGTTGGTGGGATATAGAAATTGGAGGCAAATTAAGGTGATGTAAAAAGGAAGGGAACAAGGTTTTGGGAAAAGATAAATGATACTAAAATCCTATATTTAGCACTTCATTTGGTTCTGTTACATTAACACGTGCTAAATATAGGATTTTAGTATCATTTATCTTTTCCCAAAACCTTGTTCCCTTCCTTTTTACACCACCTTTGCCTCCAATTCCTATATCCCACCAACTAATTCGTTAGAGAATGTTTTTCTTTACTTGTTTCCTCTATTTTTTCATTATCATTTTTTATCGATTATTAATACTGACAAGTGCCCCCCCCCCCCCCCCCCCCCCCCCCGCTTCAATTACCGTCACGAGCAGACGCCCGCTTTTTTTTGAGATCACTGTAAGGAACGCGGGAGAATTCTAACTCGTCCACTTTTGTTTGTACAATTCTAAATATACGTAAATGTCGCCATGGGAACGCTTCAATTCAACACTAGGCATTACGTAATGATTACGTATATCAGTTTATTCATAGATCTGATACTTGAATATGTCCTTCCAGGAGATTCTAAAGCGATTGGTATAATTGGCGCTCTTTAAAACCATTCCTATCCGGAGTTATACTCACCCGAGAAGAAGACAAAGACGACGTTGACGAAGGAGAAGATTTGGCCTGGAGACGAGGTAAAACACGAACTTTTTTGTTCTCTTAAAGCAAACAGTTTGAAGACTGGAATAAAACATTAAAATGACCGTCTTTGCCTTTGGTTCGATAGCAACAAAGAGCAACACTATCCGTTTCTCGGTACGCGAGTTATACGCGAATCGCGTTTTTAAAAATGATATTCACGACCCGGGTCAATTCCTATATAGGAACTACTATCGTAGTTCCTGATATTTCCACTTGTCAAGTTGTACATGTACATTTCTTTTTTTAGGAGCACAATTCCTCCTCCTGTTATGTTAACGTTGTATTTAACAATGGAATAAGTCAGAGTTAGAAACAATATACATTCCACATGCTACCTCACCATGATTTCAGTTTATATAGACATTCATAAGCAAGCTATGAATGAGATTGGTAAAGAGGGGTGATGTCTTGGAGGAGGTTGTTGTGAAAAGTATTAATGTCATACATGTATGTTGTCAACCTCCCTCCCTGCACCACATCCATACCACACCACACACATCCCTCCCACGCGTCTTGAGTGATCCACTACTTCCACCAATATTGTTATTCAACGTATACGTTAGCCCTATGAACGCGATCTCCATGTCACTCCAATTTAAACATTAGAAGTACTAGTTCAGGAAGCTATGAAGCAAGAGCAGGCGCTGATCCAGGAATTTAGGAGGAAGGGTGGCTGAACTCGGGAGTACCAGAAGGGGGTGGGTGCGGAAGTTTTTATACTTAAAGTAGTTATGTTATGCATGAACAAGTGTTTTCTTTAGCAAATCCGACCAGGCCGGACGCCCGACTGTTCACAGACAGGTGATGAATCATTGAATGGATGTTAACAACCATAATTGTAAATTGCACATCCGCGCCCTCATCGTATCCAATTCTTGATTATTGTGCATGCATGCGCGTTTTTTGGAGTTCATTTTGCCTGCTGTCCGTCAAAGCATAGATTAAAGACGTCAAAGATGTCGAAGTGCTAGTCCAGTTTCAATATTTCGAGTTTTACACAGTTCATCAGCGCTTTAATTTCTTTCAACCTTGAATACTGCTTATGCGCATGTCAAGGCCATAGACAAGAGGGGTTTGTGCCCCCCTCCCCAACTTTGAGAGTTGTCTGCGGCCATGCACATTACATTTCCGGCACCGCTTCCGCCCCTCCCTCTCATTAATTATTCATGTAGGACCCCCCCCCCCCCCCCCCCCTCGCCGATTTCCTCCTGCAATTGTCCTTCCTCGTTGACACCGCTTGCCTCCTGCCACACCGCCCTGACCCTCAATAACTGGTGGGAAAAATTATTATTGTGCGTTGTTTTAACACATATCTTTCTTATGAAGATTTTCGCCACAGACTGTTTCTTCCATTGTCGGCTCCATCATCCCTTTCACTGAATGTATTCCTGCTCCACAGCCATTTTTGACGACTCTGCACTGTAGAGCTATCTGAAGGATAATATATGTGACTATGACGACAAAATAGATTCTTGTGGGAACATTTCATTCGTCAAGTTGGAATAAGGGACCGCTGTTGTCCCTAAAAAATTAGGTTTCATTCTGTGTTATAAACAATGCTAACAGAGTTATTGACCCTGATTATGAAATCATTTTTTTAATGCAAAGGCTTATATTTCTAGAACATATTTGCATAGGAAGATTACTATGATTTACACCACCATCACCTTCAAATCCCAAACAGAACGTTTTGATTAGTTTAGCTACGTGACACTTCAGTTACCATAGTAGTGCGCAATTCGAACAAGCAACATTGATTAAACTTGAACATTTGATCCTTAGTAACTGAGCGAAGTAAGGAGGGCATATTGATGTATAACAATTGTAGAATGGACACAGAACATGATTTCACCTACCACTATTGTATATCCCACTCTACAAATACACTTAGTAAGAAAGCATATTCCATATGATTTACAATGTTTTAAAGATGGCGTACACAAATCTCATTATGAAACCACCAATTTTGGATGTATTTTGTGCAAAACACA
>OY811971.1:7917646-8362178 GCA_963681505.1 Eunapius fragilis | reverse complement strand
CCCGAAAAAGAGCTTTCGGCTAAATTACATCCACATTTCTGTGGAAGAAAAGTGTCTACGACAAATATAGCACTAAGTACAAAATGCCAGCTGTAGTCAAACCAATTGAAAGTACGATTCACCATTTATTGCAACCATTAAAGTAACGGTATCTGAACTTTTTTTATAGCTGCGACGTAGAATCATATTAACCCCCCCCCCCCCCCCCCCCCATCCCCCCCCGTTTTCGTATCGGGCATGAAGCGGACACCCCCCCCCGCTTCTCGTATCGCGGTCTCAACCCCCCCTTTTTTGGAAAATCCTGTATCCACCCTCACCCTGGCGCATGGTGACGAATACAAAGCACACCCACACCACTTATGAATAAATAATTTCAGCCCCCCCCCCCCGCTTTTTGAACCGTTCCTACGCCACTGAGAGGGAAGCACAATTGGTAAGGCGTCCGCATGCGCAGAGGTTCGCAAGCCAGACCTGGCCTGGCCTGTTGCTGCAATATACAGATGGACATTTGTTGCTATTAGCATCTGCTCTAATATCTATGCTATTAGAAGCCCAGTTGTTGGCCATATTAGATCTAAGGGTAATGGTCTCAAAAGATTGGTCGGAGCAATGCAAGTACGTACCCTGCTGAAAAAGAAAGGAGGAAAGGGGTATAACACAAAGGGGAGGGGGGCACAAGCTGCACAATGCCCCGGTCCCTGCCTCCTCCCCTTGAAATTAATAGTGTGCAATTGCGGTTAGCTATTAAGTTATTAAAACCTAAACATCTAAATTGCGAAGCTGGGTAGAGACCCCTCCCACACATTGTGCTCCCCCCCCCCCCTCCCCCTCCATCTGAAACACTGGATCCGGCATGGATTGTCCATACTAGTCTCCGATCTAAGCGACCAGTCTGATGATGCAATTGACTGGTCTTTTGACGAAGCGCAGCTTAGATTTTCGTACACAGCCTAAAGAAGTCAGAGAGGTTTGATCGAGCGAATGAATAAGAATATCAAGCATCACCATTGTAAAGTCTGCCTACAATTGGGTACAAGTATGCAGGTGCAAATTTTTATCATTTAAACTACATGCCTAATAAGTCACTGAACAAACAGCCATAACAGCGGCAACTATTGCTTGGGTTCTTCTGATGGTTTGAATTTTTTCTTAAACTTGAGTCTATCCATTGATGACATGATTCCAAGTGCCTCCAAAATAGGATCACTAATAGTAGACTCCAGTTGAGTAATCTCTAAAAGCATATCTCCATCAACCTCTTCCTTGGCAAATTGCTGCTGATACTTATGCATTTTGTTTTCAGCTAAGAAATTATTTACAGTGGCCAAAGTATGTGTGGGTGGAGTTTTCTGGAGGACACGCTTAAAGAGATACTGAATTTTAAAACGATGGAGAGGATTTGAGACTCCCAGGTCATTTAGTTCATTGTCCCCAGCTGCCAAAAGTAATTCTCCATCAATTGATTCAGATCTGATAACATCAATGTACTGGTTCAACCTGATGTTTTTCAAAAATCTGCTACGTTGTCTACAGAGTAATTCTTTGCCAGGAGTTCTATGTCTGTTGGGAAATGAAACAAACAGTTTGTAAAATCATACCGTGTTTAATAGCATGAGCTAATCATGGCATCTCCCCTTCACCTTTTTGTTTTCTCAAACTGGACTTAAAACAAATCACATAAAACTATAACTTACTAATTGAAGAAGCTGTATTTGTATCAACCCCTGAATTGACTACTTCCCATTCGTCATTATCTTTCGCTTCATTTTTTATTACTTCATATTCCTCATCATCATTATCCAAAACACCAGCAGGGTTCTCAGACAATTGAGCATCAACAGAGTTCCCAATCATTTGAGCATCACCAAAGTCCATGGACCTTTGAGCAGCAGCAGCATCAGTATTCAACACTTCATGCAGTGATGGTCTTTCGTCCTCTACTTCAGATCCTTCAAACCCACATTTTCCAGTAGTGTGATCATACAACATCATTCCATTCCCTGAATAGTCTCTGAAGTGGAGAAGTCTCTTGTCCCAAACATCTCCAACAAACTCCTGCCACTTGATAACTTTGACAGGAGTCTCATCACCTGTGACACTCAGTTGGACTTTGGCAACCAGGCTGGAGCAAAAGAGAAATGGTTGCAATATAAATGAGAGCATTTTGCAATTAGATAACACCGGGTTGGGGGGAGGGTTTGGAACAACGGAAATGAACACCCTGGGCCAACTCAAAATAAAAAATAAAAAAACAAACCCTCTCAGTGCAACTCTGAAGGCTACATAATGCTGTACACAGATGGTACGAGGAATAAGTGTGGGTAGGAGGTCATCTTTGCATAGAAAATGGAAATCTTCCAAATATTGAATTATTGGTATCTGTAAAAATTAAAATGATGTAAAATAACATACATTACAATCCATTTTACACTTACCTGCACTGTATCATTGGAATTCTTAGTGAAGTCGGCCTCAGAGTGAACCAGGCTGTCAGTCAACTCTTTAAGCTCATTAAGCAGATTATTCATATCTGTGTAAATAGACCTAATCAATTTTACTTCTATCTACATACTCCTACGAGAACAAGTATAAAGTTAAATTGCCAGGGCATATCCAGCAAAGTCTTTTAGCCTTCCATTGTTTTCTGCTGTGAATAATGACATTTGTTTATATAATGCTTTGATGATAAAAACTAAGTAATATAGTTAGATATGGTCACATTATCAGTTGTGAAAATTTAACCACTTTGTTAGCAATGAGCAACTATGTTGATTCCATCATTACATTATTTAGATTTGTAACACAAGCCGTAAACGTTGCAGTTTTAAAGTATCTCAAACACATAGATGTGCTTGTATCTCAACTCATTAATGTTAAATCGACAGACCGTCTATGCGTAGACAAAATCTGTCAAAATCGTCTACTCGTAGATGCAACTTTCAAGCATTAATATCCTCCATTAAATATTTGTTTTCTTACTGAGCCATCTAAACAGGTTAAACAACACGTGGGTAGGGACACTTTGCTTCTCTGACAACTCGATTGCTAACTTTCACGCATGCTGCTCACCGGAGCGACCTACCATGAAAGTTAGCAATCAAGTTGTCACAGAAGCAGTGTCTATATCCACATGTTGTTTAACCTGTTTAGATGGCTCAGTACGAAAACGAATATTGTTTTGGAGGATATTAATATCCAAACATTGCACTGAAATTGCGTCTACCGGTAGATGATTTTGACCAATTTCGTCTACAATTAGATTGTCCACCGTTGTAACATTAATGTTTAATCCCGCAATTCTTTTTTAAGGATGGCCATCCTTAAATAAGGATGATGACCACTTTCTAAAAGAATGATGTAAACTTGGTGCTTTGTTTTACATTGGTGTATCACTAGATTCAAGATCATGCAGATCAGCGATACTGCCGCGATTAAAACAGGTTTGGCTTGCTCAAACACTAGTATTACAGTGTAAAAACGGCAAAACCGCCATTTGCTGCTGGCGATATAGTAGTGAGCAAAATTAACTCAAAGCGACGTATGGCAAGGAAGGACAGGTTTCTAGGATTATAATGTACACTGTCAGATGGATCTGTGGAACAATATCCACAGGGTCAACAATCTACGCTCACTTACCGTCCAGCGAAGCGATTGCATACACTTGAAAGAGTCAAGCTAAGCAACCCTGCTTAGATACCGAGAGAGCCACAGAAAGCGACGGATGTAATTCCTCAGTACGGATGGATGACATACATGTAGGCCTATAGGTGACCAAAGCGGCAGCACTGCATGATTTGTCAAATGACAGTGACAACGACAGCAACAGTAGGCCTAGGCAATGGCGTAGTCTCCTTGAGTATAATTAATTGGGGCTAAGCTCCACTAAGCTCTAACACATATCATATGCCAGTTGTCAACGCCCCCCCCCCCCCCATGCACCATTCTACATGGTACTAGTACTGTACTCAATGATATAGGACTAGAAAGCACACTGTTCGATGGAGCGGCGGCAGAACAACCACATGCAGTGCACGTGGTTTCAGTGAGCCTAAGGTGCGTCCTGCACGCTGGCATTTGAGCAGAAGGGAGCCGCATCTACATAAGTACACGTCATAATACAAACGCTTGATATTAATTTGTAGTACTATGGCATAACTTATTAACAACAAGTTATTTCTTCGACGAATAAGGTTGTGAGTATAGCTGGATCAACTGGCTATCAGAGAAAATCAAGAGTTAACCATTATGGTCAATAATTTCTACTGTTGTGATCCTTATTTAAGGATGGTGTCAATCCTTAAATAAGGATGTGCCACTTCCTCCCTGTTTTACCACATGGACATTGATCACTTAAAGTTTGTTATGGAGACTAATCAATATACAATTGACCATAACCGTTTTTTAATCTTACTTACTTGGTTAGCAATGAAATAGATGATCCTTATTTAAGGATAATGACATCCTTAAATAAGGATTTTCCACTGGAGATTAAACATTAATGTCTTACATACATTTAACTATAATATAAATATATGCAATAGTAAATACATCTAAGCAGTAGTTCATACCCCTTATAACACAATAAAGTACATGTACACTGGGAATACATCGCAAAACATACCTCCTTTCCATTCTGCTGGTATTTTCAGCAGTGCCTCATGGTCATTTTTTGTTAGATGGGCCTTCAAAGTGAAAGGTAGAGTGTGGAAGTCATACACACCATCCTTTAGCCACTGGATTAACAACTTGAAAGAAGAAAACAACATGGCTATTGACAGAGCCTCCAGAAACAGCACTTGTGGTGGACACAGTGTTGGTATGCAGGCCTTGGCAAAAACTGGCGTATTCTGATCTATTAGGTTATCCAATGTGGCCATGAACTGACGAACAGTCAGAGTGCTGTCTGCTGAATTTTGCAGTTCTTTACCCTTCTACAGCCAATATGAAGATAAGACATGCGTATATTAAATACATCAGGGAATTAACCTTCATGAAGTTAATGAGGTGACCCAAGGCAATCCTAATAGCCTGCACAGCCTCAAGCAGTGTCTGGTAGCTGGCTGAATGAAACTCAAACTCCATCTTCCTTACAGTGGAGTCATCACATGGAACCTAACAAATATTTGATGTAGCAGCAGAATATCAATCCAAGATACTAATACCTTGAAGAAGTCAGGTAACTGATCTCCAAGCATATCAATATCATCACCACAACTGGCAGCACTGTATAATAAATTCTTTCATACAACAATCTCCATTAATGAATGAACCACTTACTTTGCCATATGCAATGAAGAATGCTGGGCTACAGTGTTTCTGAACTTAAAGAGTTTACGGATGGAGCTCGGACTCTCAAGGAGAGGCTTGCCAGTAAAGTAAGTGGCCACAATGTCTTCCAGGAGCAGAGGGAAGTTGAACTGGCAGACTATTTGCAGTATTTCACTGTCTGATACACATGTACTTGAATTCTTATCTGCTTTAGAAGTACAGTCTGGCACACCAACTATTTCTTGGGGAAGGTATCGACTGTGCAATAGTTGTAAAAAGTCATCCATATCATGGTGACTGCATATGGACAGAGAAAAATGTGGTGATATGTGCAGTGCATGTCGGTAATATGTCCACAATCCTGTGCACAGTATGTAGGTAACATTTTGCATCATGCACTCACCACGCAACAGATGTATCTAACACAGTTGGGCTCTGCAGTATTATAACAGTGGCCTACTTCAACTGTCATCATGCCATCTTAAACTTTCCATATTTTCCTATGAGCATAGTGACCTTCATTACACTCGAAGACCTACTCCCTCCACTCCAGTATATACCAAATACATGCCACCCCTAGCTAATACTCCACACACCAGTTCTTCCCTCCCACAATACAATGGCTTGGTGTAAATTCAGTTAAAGAAATCTTAGATGGTTCCGATGGTAGCAAGTGGTCCAGTGGAAGAGACTGAGACCTGGTCATCATGTACAAGCCCTCTATGAAGTTGTTGTGGGTGTTGACAATGTCTGCCATCACAGTGTAGAGCCAATCATTTCCTTCTCCCTCTTCTGTGGTGTCTAGTATATGGTATTGTTGAGTACATGAACATTAATGTTGAGCGCTAACCTGACAGAAAAGGAAGGAGGGGCATGTCATCGTTTATAGTGCATACTTTGACCTTATGATGAACAGCAACACATGTCCCTGCACTTATGCCATGACCTATGGTGTTCACATAGGTATTATAGCCGACTGGATGCGTATAAAGAGAATGTTGAGATGATAGCGAGAGAAAAGAGGCAGAAACAAGAAAAATGTAGGGGCAAGATATATGGGATGCAAAGATCGGAGTGTGAATGGGGGATTAAGATTTAGTAATGAAACAGAAAGTATAAAATAATAAAGCCCTTACTTTTGACTCTTTCATACAGGTCCTTCACATGTTTCCCAAATTCATTGGAATACCTCTCGACAGCTCGCTCTATAACTTGACCTATCTTCAGCTTATTAGCTATGTCATATGATACAACATAGGCAAGTTGAGTATGTAGCCATAGGTAGAACTCCACAAGGTCCGGAAGGAGACACTCTCCTGCTTGGAGTTTGTGGCGTTCCAAAACAAACTGTGTGAGCACGAACAGCCCTCCTCCTTTAACATGAAGAGATATGCCTCCTGATCTCAGGAGGTTGTGAATGAAGTCCTTCTCTGTAGGTAACTGAGGGTACTGCTCATCCAAGGTTCTGAGGTAATGGGATTTAATATTCACTATGTAATCAGATCATAGGACAACAAAAAGTTAAATATCTATCGTGATGCATTGAGGGATTAATTATTGCATAGCTATCATTAACACACTCTTACTTACAGCAATTTTAGAATACACGTATGTCTGAAAACATTTTTGGGGGACATAATGAAACCCAGAGCAGGTGACAGGCCTACCGTGATGTGGTGGTATCGTAGCAGATCAAGGTCAACAAATTTAAACATACAGAAATGCTGGCTGCGAATGTATTTGAATGCAATCTCCTTCTTTTACCCTTGAGCTAGCCTAACCTGAGATTGTAATGGCTGTACAGAATGCCAAGTGTACCAATCGCTTGAGGGTGTGATATTCTCCTAAAACAAGACTTTGTTTACCATTTCATTGGATCCAGAGGTACTGAATCTAAGAGCATCTGATGCTCATATTGCCAAGCAGTTTAGCAATTGGAGTGAAAATTTTGAGCACTTGAGTAGAATGTGGAGCAGTGACATACAGTAACTCATAAAGGAAAGTGTCCTCCTAGTGAACATTTCAAGCACGATTAGTGTCTATTGCATTATTTGTTACACAGCTCGCAAAGAAAGCCAAGTAACAGCCTATTTTTACAGTTAATTAAGTCATTGAAAAGTCTCAGGTTCTATTATCAATGTTATGATCCCTAGTTCGCTGACTGGCCTTCTTAGCAGCAGCAGCACGTACCACACGCTTGTTGGACTCAGGGACAATGGGCGTCTGGTCTTCTTGAGCTACAGGCACATCTTCACTGGGAACTTCAGGTTTCTCTGTGTCTATCTCCAATGGGTAGAGAAGTTGTAATGGCCTTGTTAACAGTGTGGATTGTCGATCTCGGGTAGCCACCCTTACAAGTGCACTGCGAGGCAGACCATCTCGTCCAGGATGAATTTCCTGGATTTGGCCAAGTTTCCAGAACCCACGAGGTAGAGTGTCATCATGAATTATGACAATGTCCCCAAGTGATACAGTAGGGTGAAGGTGAGCCTTCTTTGCAGTTGAGTATCGGTGGCACTCCCTGAGCTCATTCAGGTACTCTGTCCTCCATCGCCTCCAGAAATGACCCAGTACACTTGCCAGGTGCTTCATTATTCTCTTTAGCTGCTGACTATCGTTCACCTCAAAATCTTCATCCCCAGGATCACACACATACCCCAGGTAGTCAGGCAGATTCAGCAACTGCTGGCCAACAAGAAGGTGGGATGGGGTGAGAGGCTCTTCTAAATCGGTCGAGGAAATGTACGGTAGCGGTCGAGAGTTGATCACTGCTGCATACGCTTTTGTCGATGCATCCCAGAAGCCACAAAGTGTGAAGTATGTCACAATGCTTGTGATGCCGCTGAAATAACTTCTAGGGATAGACACAGATAGGATAACACTGATGCCTGAGATCAGTAATTTCCACTCTTCCATCATTTCCTCTGGAATAATCTTGTCCCAGTCAGTCTTGCCTTGACAAAGCTTGTGGAGAAATACCTTGAAACAGAAGATCACTGGTGACAGAAATCCAAGTGGATCATAGAACTTGCCAATGAGACTCACCAGGTTCCTCTTTGTGGGACGGAGATCAAGAGCAAGTTGAGCGAGGTTGTTAACATCAAAGATGAGTTAATCTGACTCAGGATTCCAAGTAACACCTAGGACCTTATGTTCTCCAACGATTGTACTCTTGGAAACTCCCAGTGTGTCTTCTGAGAACGTTGGTTCCTCTTGCTGTGGCTGCAGTGAGCTGTCATTCCTTAACGTCTCCTGTAGGTTGATCCGCTCTTGCAAACTCCTAGAGTTTGTTAGGAACTTTCTCAGGTTGAATCCTCCTTCACCAAAGACCCTCTTTGACCACATACAGGTTAAATGCTTCCTCTTCAGTTTGTCCACCAGATATTATGTCGTCAACATATGTTGAATGCAGCAGGCGGTGGACCATGTCTTTGTTGGTGTCTAGATACCTTTCCAGGTGCATCTGTATAGTGGCGTTTAAAAGGAATGGGCTCGCAGAAACACCAAATACCACACGGGTGAATCGGTAGATCCTCAGATCGGGTGAATCCTTGAAGGCATCATCCACCCAGATGAATCTAAGCACATCGCGGTCTGCTTCATCTACAGCCACCATTAAGAAAGTCTTTTCTAGATCTGCTATGAGGGCTACTCTGTAAGACCGGAACCGCACCAATAATTCAAAGATGAGTTGGTTGAACTTGGGGCCCTTCATGAGACAATCGTTAAGTGAAGGGTCATTACCACTCCTGGCTGAAGCCTCATAAGCTATACGCACCTTTGTCGTAGACTTATCCTGACGCACAACTGCATGGTGCGGCAAGTAGTGTATTTTGCCCTCAGGTGGTCTATCTGGTGGAACGTTTTCAATGATCCCTTTCTTCAACTGATCCTTTATCATATCATCGTATTCCTTGAGAACCGCAGGGTCTTGTTTTAGTCGACGGAGTAGGCCTTGAAGTCTGTTTAAGCTGAGTTGATAGTTGTCTGGCAATGAATCGTGGAACTCCCTCCAAGGTAACGGAACCTTGTACCTGCCATTCTCAAACTTGACAGCCTTTGTGAATGTGTCGGAGAGTGTCTTCTCCTTGTCTGTATTCCGAGGGCTTCCAGCTCCCAAAATGCTCGAAGTTGATCTTCCAATGTTTGAGGCTCCATTGGACATGAATCAACATGTAGGATATGAGTAAAATTCAAGTTCATAGCACACTGTCCAGGATCTTCGTGAGAGGATGGACCAGACAACACCCAACCAAGTTTCGTGTGTATTGCTACTGGACCGCTGACTTCTCTGCAGATGCTCCCCATCACCAACTCCCAATAGTAGTCAGATCCCACTAGCATATCCACAGACATGCTCAACCCAGTGCTCTGGACATCAGCCAATTCCAGTCCAAGAAGGTGCAGAAACTGATTGGCACACGCAGATACCGACTGCCTAACCAAGGGTTCACAAATGGTGGGCACCACATAGACTGAGAGCAGCATAGACGGGTAACCTCTCAGACACAGGCTAATGTCAACAACAGGGCATACCCTCGTACTGCCCTCGTTTGACCCGAACGTTGCTATAGAGAGCGACTGCTCCCTGGAAGCCTTTAGGTTCAGTAGACATTGGGTTCGTTCAGTGATGTACAATCTTTGGCTGCCTCCATCAAGAATCAAACGCACTTCATATGAGACATGCGGGTCATGTGGTTGGTGAACAACTGCCTTGGCTGTCTGCAGGAGTACGACCTGTTGATTGTGAGAACAGAGTGTGCTCGTTGTTTGAGTTGCAATGGACAGAGTGAGATGAGCTGGATGGTCGGCTTAGATTGGCATCACAGATGGATGTGTGGTGCTTCCTCTTGCACTTCTGACATCTAGAGGTGCTCTTGCAATCACGAGATACATGCTTCTGGCGTAGGCAGTTGAAACACTGTCCATTGGTCTTAAGGATTTGCTTGCGATCAGCAGGAGATGTCACAGATGTGCAGCTTGTGGATGATGACTCTGCAGGCAGTAGCAACACTGTGGATTAGACTTCGCGTTCTGGGAACCAGAGAACAGAGTAGAGACTGTAGGCTGTACCCTTTCTTGACCATGTTGTGAGGATTGAGAATTTGCTCTCTCCCTAGCAGTCAATTCTTCCTCAAATGTTACTAGCAATGCATCCATGTCCAGATTAGAGTCTGATACTTTTCTGCTCACAATGAGTCTCAGTTCTGGTGGCAACTTGGACAATAAGACGGGTGCAAGGAGAGCTCCATAAGAAGCAGATTCAATCCCCAAAGACTTCAAACTGCGGACATGAGATTCAGTGTGGTCATACAGTCGACGCAAATCCTTGAAGTTTCGGTCGGAGGATATAGCATCAATGTTCAACAAAGTATCCATGTGCTTTGAAATGATCAACTGCTTGTTGCCAAATCGTTTAGAAAGGATGTCTATGGCCTGTTGGTAGATGGCTTAAGAGAGTGTCAGTCCATCGATAGAGTCAAGAGCTGTGTGATCGAGTAAAGACCGCAGGTAGTTGAACTTGTCGACTTTGCTAATGTCAGGGTTCAAATGAATTGCAGACTGATAAGAGTCCCAGAATGTAGTCCACTTTAATGGGTCACCGCTGAACCGAGGCAAAGAGATTTTGGGTAGTCGCACCTTGGCTCCTCGAGATGATCCTGGATCCACATCAGGTGAATCTGTTGCAATTGACGGTTCTATAGCGACTGGACTAGCGTTGGTAGGAGAAGAAGCCGTTAGTGAAGAGGATTCTAACAAGGATAAGGTGTTGTACAGTCGTTCCTTGATTTCGTCCGCCCGAACTATCTCTTCTTCGATGTCGCCTTCCAGAACCAGTGGCAGAATTTCTTCATCGCACTTAGTTAGCGTTTGCAGCGTCTCTTCCAGGCTTCGCTTCAATTGGGATATCTTGAAATTATCTCGGGGCGTAGCAGAAACGGATTTGCATATTTCCCCCAGGATTCGGGTAAGTGAGGCGCGATGCCCAGCACGAACCTTCTTCTTTCTCACCAGTTGTTCTGTTTCGGACATTCTGTTTCCACGTGGCGTTCGATATGCGCGTTAACTGGAATAAATCGTATGAGTCGTCTCGTGATATGAACTCCTGGCTCGAAGCAATGCAAAGGTATGGATAGTATCATATGTAATATGTATTTTTTTTGGGCCAAATTTAATGTTCATGAGATTGCTAACACTTGAATTTCATTGGTGGGATGCTTGACAGCAACATTATAGCAATAATTGAACATGCCTATAGTCTCCAATTAGAGTGTGTACACATATTTTCCTCCTGCAGGATTTGAACTAATGAATTCTCTATCCGCATTGAGCATAGTGTAGGGAGAAGAATTTAAGTTAAAGATTGAAAGTTTCCAGTGCCTACTGTTTGCACGAAGAATTACTGCATACGGTAATGTTATAATGTGAGTGCAACATGTGGCATAAAGCCATAAATTTGTTATATGATCCAATGCAACACAGACAGATGTTAGCAATCTTATTAGTGCTGCATTACATATGCATGTGCTTGTGTTTTAAATATAATGGACAAATCAAATTAGTTGGCATGCACTTTAGCATAGCACATGTATACGGCAATAATTTCAGAAGTCATAAATTAGTTTTGTTCAAAATGCTATGATATCACTGAGTCCCATTACCACAGTAATAAAGTGTTGCTGCCATCAGTTAATTTTGCTCCAAATATACACCATGCATACAGTCATACACTCCAATTGAGTAGTTTATGGAGTAAACATTACCTCATATTTTGGAAGAAAGGATTATACCACTGGAGTGAGTACTGTGTAAGGTAAATCATATAAAAAAGATAAATAGTACACTTACATGCATGTATGAAATAAGCAGAGTGAGAAATGGGAATTCATGATTGTAGTCTGGGGGGTCATGGGACTAAACATTGCGCACATTATAACTTTAAGTTATTCAGAAACGGTCCAAATCAGTGAGAACGTACAAGAAGCCAATTTGTGACCCCTAAATCTACATCTGACTGAAGAAGAAGCTAGCATATAAACATATTATGGGAGATGGACCTCCCCTTATCAAAACAAAACAGGTTCTGTCAGTGTCACAACATCTATTCTATTTCCAATACAGATTCTACAAATAGACAATGTACGTACTGCTTCCTTTATCTCAGACCATGATGGCTGGTAGATGTCTGTGTGCCACATCTTCTCATATTTATCCAGCTGCTCCCTGGATAGGAACCGACCTAGTTGCAAAATGGCAGCTGTGGCAGGAATTTTGCCCAACTATAGTGGAAATTAGGTGCATGCAAAAAATAAACTGAAGCTATAACAATTGTTGAGTAATAAGTCTTATGGTTGTTGGATGATAATTATATGAATGTACATATCACAGAATACGCAATGCATATGATAATGTGCAAACACTTTAAACTATACAATCCTGATTCTTTAATACAAGGAGAGTATTAGTTTACAAACAAGTTACTTACCTCAAATAATCTCATCATGCACTTCATGATAAAAAATGACCTTTCTTCATCAGAGATGTTGAAGTTGCTTTTCATGAACAACCAAATTTTCCTAAGCTGGGATAGACAGTAATGTCGAATTGACAATTTGTTGGAGATAACCGTTTCATGAAGATTTTTTTCAGCAGTGGGTTGTGTGAGAAGGGCAACACAGAAGGCCCCGAAATTGGCCCATAAGAGAAGATAGAGAGAATGGATGGTGTAGGTACCCCTGCATGCATGCTTCAGGTAGTCCTGACAACCATACAGACCATCAGGGGATAATTCTACTCCACAGTCATAATGCAGACCACTCGAGTTAACTTTGGTGTCATACTGCATAGGGAGGTGCATAAACCAATAGACAGTACCAGATTGCTACAAATGTTACCATGAATCCGGTCATATATGTATCAGCAAGGTCACCTGGTGCAAATATGTGATACCATAAATGATTGCTGGCCTTGGGAGATCCTATCACCACAGCAACCATGTTAGCCAAAGCATGACGAAGATCAGAATCTGATTGATCTGTTATGGGATGGGTAAATAGGGTGTAAGAGATCATATAAATTAATTAAAACTAATTACCTAAAGGTTTGGACTCTGAAGGTCTGAAGAGTTCTAAAAGAGGATCAACAGCCTGGCCACTCTGCTGCTGTGGCATTACCAACATCAAGGCTGGGTTAAGAAACCGCTGGATGATGGCTATGTGTCCTTCTTCAAACAAGTGAGCAATTTGTTCTCCACAAATGGCACTGCATAGCCGCTCTGACTTTATCTAATAACAAGGTGTGAAGAGTAAAATTAAGTGACATCAACTGGGGAGGTACCTTACATTTTTATCAAAGAAATCATAGTACGTAGTTAACCACACAGCCATCCTGAATGCACCGGTTATATCTATGCCTTGCTTTTTCTTTGTCATCCTCATTGACTTGAAGCTGCTATTAAATGACAATCGGAACCATTAGAACGTGACAGAAAAAGTTTTGGAACATGTACATTATCAGACACACATACACAATACAAATCCATGCATTCGTTTTGATAGTTAATGCTACAGTATATGTATTACAAGCATGTGAACTCACTCCCATTTACCTTCCACTGGCGATTTTGACCAAATCCTCAATACTGCCCTTGCCAGCATGTAACTTAATCATGGTGGTGTGGACCTGACGATACATGGTGCCTAAAAGTGATTTAGAATTGTCTACCAAAAAAGGAAATAGGTGTGGCTTTGGTTCTGCCTGCTCCTGTAAACAAAAATGCAATAAACACGTGAAACAGGTTTTGCTGATTACCAATAGATGATTTCCATCTTCAAACGTGTAAACATGAAAATAAAAATAATAATCAACCATCAGTGCTCAAAATAATGGGCAGACATCGATCAAAATGCACGTATGACTAAGCAACTTGTACTATTGCTGGTCATTTTTTCCAACCATTGCGTGCGCGTACATGCAGCAGTACAGATATAAAATTCAGCAGTTGTTTTGTTAAGAGTATTAACTAGTTATGATAAGGATTGTGATAACATCTAGCAGCTAACCGTGACAACATTTTTGGACAATGAAGAAGATACAGAAGATACAGTGACTACTGTGTCTCTCAAAGACACAAACCAATCTGCAGCATAAATCTGTTCCACATTAAGAGAACTATGCAAACACTTTAATCCATTTCTTAGTGGCACAAAACTAACATGTTTACATTATGATCATTTATGGAGTACTCAGTATTGTGGAACAGATGCATACATGTATCTACTGATCTTGGACCAGCACTGTACGAACGAACTTTTCTGCATCTAGATTAACATGCTTGTTCTATTCAAATATAAATGTGTGTGCGAACATATATTTAACATTTGCCTGCCCCACTCCGGTATTTTAAGACTGGATACACCTATTTGGAATGAGCAATATATCAGCAATTTCAGCCATTCGTAGATGCCACATTTCCTTAAGGATGCTTGTTGTAGCTATTTTCTTTGTAAAAAATGTTTATACAATGATCCCCCCCCCCCCCAATTAATTTAATTGATAGTTGTCATAGCAATCACTGCCATTTATTGCATTGCGCTCTGTAATGTGGGGGCGTTTCTAAACATTTTTGTAACACCTGGATGATTAAATATCATTCGTATGGACTAAAACTGTTGTATATTATCTATTTGCTACATGTACAGGTCTAACTAATGTCAGAAGGCATAATGAAACTTAAAACATCGTATACGTAAGTTGCGCATTTGAAATGATCAATTTTTTCCTTAATTTTTCACAGTTTTATGCAAGCACTCTATGCATTTTGCCTACTATAGTGATTATGTATGGGTATTTTGGAAATAGAAGAACTGTAGAAACATAACGAAAACGATATTTTATTATCCAGGTTTCAATTCCAATATTCAATTCAATTATTTCACTGCGCATAACCGGTCATAGAAACGACATTATATAATGATAAAGTGTTACCAATCAGAAGTGCATGGGCCATTATGAATCCTGTGGCAACGTCCATGTAAGAATCAGCTATTTAAACATTTCAAGAGTACAGTCTTAATAAACCTGAGTTGAATGGCTATCACAACATAGTTCTTATTTTGAGCATTGAGCCAAGGGGATTATGACACATTAGAATGAATATAATGTTCACACACTTAATCTATACTAGCAATATGAGAGATTTGTTATTCTATTGGTAATAAGTGATTTTTTAAATTTTTGATTTTTTTAATTTTTTGATTTAATCAATTTATACATGAAATTAGATTAAGACAAAAGACGTCAATAAACTGAAGACCTACTGACACAGCCGAAGACTTTGGGCGGGCTGTGCGAGTAGCAATACGTGCAGCGAGTCTGTCGGGACATTTAATGGCTTCGACTCCCCAACAACCGGAAGTCTCCATGGCTAAAGGGATGCAAACCCAGAACAAACGGTTGCATTTTGCATCATTAGTGGCATGTTTGCGGGCTTCAGCAGCTGACACAGCAGATCCAGCCATCACACTTGCTCCATTTAAAGTAGTGGGATTTATTTATATATTTTTATTTTTAGTCACATTTCTTCTCATACATGGGTTATTTCATGGTAAATTGTACCACCTAAATACATTACCTTCTCATATTGAGATACCATTTCCCATAAATATTCTCCCATTTTTAATACACAAAATTTGTATATTGTATGAAGTTCCGTTTATGAAATGGCCACTCGCATCATTAATTATTGCAATCACCTTTGTGAGTTAGAAAGAGCATTGCTTGCATGTGGTTATACATGGGTCCAATTTTTTTTGTACCAAACAATGAGCATTATAAGGATGTACCTACTTATCAGATGTTATCATCATGGATGTGTGCTTAAGGGGTTAAAGTATGACATGATTTTTAATGAGTAACAAAATAACATAGTTGTAAATCACACAAATTTTTTAAAAGGACAGCTTCAATAACCTTATCCTTTTTCTTTTTTAAAACTGTTTGGGAAAATGTTTCATTGGACTGAGTACCACTTTGAACATTAGCACCATTATCAATGCCTCCCTAAAATGTTGTTCTGTCATGTAGTCCTTGTTAGGTCTTAGTGAATGCACACATGCAATTCAGCAATATGATAGCTGCATTGCATTGTGTTCATTAACACCTTATAAGGACTTCAATGAACACCGTTTAGGGAGGCAACCAAAATGGCTGCTAGCCTTCATACAGGTACCCATTTCAAGGAACCATCTTCACAAACAGTTAAAATAAGGAAAAAAAGCATAAGGTTATTAAAGCTGTCCTTTAAATCAAGCATTGCTCTCAAACTCACAGAGGTGCAAAAATAATTAATTATGTGAGTGGCCGTATTTTATAAATGGAAAAACATAGGGTATACAAATATGTGTATTACAATTGGGAGAATATATATGATAATGGTATCTCAATAGTACAAGGTAAGTTATTTAGGGTGGTAGGAAGATGGAATACGAAGAACAAATGAGAGAGATTGAACATGGTTCATTTCTGTTAGGAACCTTTAACGCATTAATTGAAGCCCACCAACAACTTGAACGATGGCAAGTGAAGAAACACTTGCACGTAAGAAGAAAGTACGCACCGCACACAGAGCGTCGGCTTCTAGACTTCTGAGCCAAGCGGAGTCTGCATTAGGAGATTCCAGAATATATGTTAATGCATTGGCACTACTGCAGACCAATCTCTCAGCCAAGCTCACCATGCTGGAAGCCTTGGATAAGGAGTTAGTGGAACTGTCCCAGCAGATGAGCTTGAAGATGAGATAGGGCCGGGAGAGCTGATGAATGCGCGGAAAAAATACACAAGATGCTTGGGCAGATTCGCAAAACCAAAACTTATTTGACAGCATTTTGAGTCCGCAGTCCACCTCAATGGCTCTCTTTCTGACGTCGACAAGTTTAACTACTTGTGGTCATTGTTGGAGAAGACAGCCTATGAAGCTATAGCGGGACTGATCCTATCATCAGCCAACTATCGTGCAGCAATAGACATCTTGAAAAAATGATTTTGGAACTGGCAGACAATCATATCAAGGCTTATGGAAACCTTACTCAACCTGAATGCAGTTACAGGTTAACATGGCATGAGGGGACTGAGTTGATTGTTTGATGAGGTGGAGACTAGTGTCAGAAGTCTGAAGGCTCTTGGAGAGGAACAGGAATCCTATGGAACAATGCTAACATCAGTGTTATTGACGAAGCTGCCTCCTGAGATCAGATTGATTATGACCAGAAAGTCACCAAGTGAAGATATAGACCTTGAGACATTACTGAAGGTTTGGGAGGAAGAATTCATAGCAGAGAGCGTTCTTGTGATCCAGACAGGATTAACCGTCACCCTCAAGACAGGCAGGACAAACCTCGTTCATCACCCACAGCCACAACACTTTTCTCTGGGACAACTGAGTCTACAAAGGCACTAAACGGATTCTGCTACTGCCAACAGCAACACTCCTCTGTCAATTGCCACACGTGACAAGTCCTGATGATCGTCGACAGATCCTTAAGACCTCTGGGAGATGCTTCAACTGTCTTATAAAGGGTCACGTTGGGAGAAAATGTCGCTCATCACCTCAATGTCAAACTTGCAACAGGAACCACCATCCAAGCATATGTGACCAAACTTCAGCAGTCCACCAGAAGAGTTCAAGCTCTACCAACATGGTTGTCTCTACTATAAACCCAGATGCTTCACCTTTATTGACCCCAGCCATCAATGTACATAGCCCAACTAGTAGAAAGTGTGTTCTACTGCAGACAACCCAAGCTCTGATCTGCAACCCCAAGACTCCTGATTGCCCAGTGGAACTATGAATACTGCTTGACGGAGGCAGCCAACAATCCTATTTGTCTGAGCGAGCTAGAGCACTGACGTTGGACCCCAAGGGTGAACAGCAACTCTCGATAGCTGCTTTTGGTTGCTCCAGAGGTGATTTCAAGGAATGTCCCATTCTCAATGTGAAGATCCTATTGAAAGGATGTCCCAGCATGTATGTGACCTTATTTGTTGCTCCTATAATTGGTCAACCCATAGATGTGTGTGTCAAGCAGAATCCACATTTTAATAATTTAGAGCTTGCTGATTGGGCAGACCAAGGATCCACATTAGAAGTGGATGTCCTCATAGGATCGGATCATTATTGCGCAATTCTGTCATAAATGCCTCAGAAGTCCCTTAAGTCTCTATTGGCTCACGCAATAGTTATCAAGTAGTAGCTGATGGAACTGCTTCCAGGGTAGTGACACCTCATACCTCCCTTCCATAAACCTGATGGTGCTAATGGTCTCTTCACAGGCCTCCTCATTTGGCTGTATTCCCAATGCTTCAAGTTCCCAAAACGATTTCAGCTGGTCATTCAGAGAGTCAGGTTCAGTGTCAACTCTGAGCACATGAGTGGTGACTAGATTTGCTGTTTTGGACCTCTAACTGCGATTGGACCAGATAACACCGATCCCAACTTGGTATGAATCGCTGTTGGACCCTTGGCAGCGTTTGATATTGTCCCAGTAACAAGATCCCGTTCTTCTACAAGACTACAACCACATAATCCAAGAGCAGATTGAGAAAGGAATTGTGAAAGATGCCCCCAACGTTGAAGGAAACTCAACTCAAATCCACTATTTGCCACACCATGCGGTAATCCGAAGTGACAAGGACACTACCAAGATGTGCGTAGTCTATGAAGCTTCAGCAAAGGTAGAGGGTAAACCATCCCTGAATGACTGCCTATTTATTGGACCAAATTTTGATCAGAATATTCTTGACATTTTATTGAGGTTTCGCTCATATCAGATAGCACTGATGGCTGATATTGACAAGGCTTTTATGAAGATATCTATTGAGGAGAGAGATCAAGATGTTCTTCACTTCCTATGGGTGGACAACAGTGACGATGTAGAAATCAAGATCCCACCACTGCGGTTTACAGGAGTCATCGTTGGGATTTGTTCCAAGTCCATTCCTGTATAATTCAACAATCCATCTTGAACAGTATCAGAGTTCACATCCAGCACTAGTTCAGAAACTGACTCATTTTATGTCGATGACGTGACAGGTGCCTCCACAGAGGAAGAAGCTTTCCAACTGTTCACAGATTCAAAAGCAATGCTCAAAGATGGTGCATTTCACCTCAGGAAGGTTAGGACCAACTCTCAACCACTTTAGTCAAGAATCAACACAGCTAAAAACCTCTCTGAGAATCCACAGTGTATACCCGATGTCAAGCTTTGAGGAGACATACAATCATGGCACTTTAGTAGAACCACATTACCTTGGATCACCTATCATGAAGGTGCTTGGGGTATGTTGGGATACACAAGAATATAAGCTGAGCTTGTGTGTATCGGAGATTTCCAAGGCTGCTAGAGTAATGGAATCCACAAAGAGAAATGACGAAGCTTTACCTGTCAGCTACACCTCCTACAGCTACACCTTCTACAGTTACACCTTCTACAGCTAGATCTCCTTCAGCTACATTTCCTCCAGTCACACCACCTCCTTCAGCTACACCTCCTTCAGCTACATTTCCTCTAGTCACACCTCCTACAGCTATGCCTCACACAGGTCAGCCAGATCAAGATAAAGAGTGCACCACTGATGGAGTGCTGATTCGAAGCTATGGGTGGCTTTGTAATTGGAAAAGGTGTCATGGTGTTTTTAGTGTGCACCTTCATGGCGAGGCTGGTAGTGCTGATCAGGAAGGTGTAGCCAGAGCCCAGAGGAAGCTACCTAGTATCTTAAACAACTTCAGGCATTTAACTATGATGAGACAGGTCTATATTACAGGCAGGCAGTAAGTGCAGGTTCTAATATTGTATATTAACAAATTGTTGTGCATGTTAATGCTTACCTTATAGCAACATCCACACACTGTATACCAGAAACAAAATTTACCTTCATGCAGCCAGATCGTACTCTTTCAACAACCATAGATGTGAGAGGCTTTAAGAAAGCCAAGGACCGCAAAACTGTGGGTCTAGCAGTGAACAGCACGGGAGGAGAACGCCTCAAGCCTATTGTAATTCATAAATCTAAACGACCTTGCTGCTTTGGGAAAACTTTCAATCCTGGCAGTGTAGTGTCCTACTACAGCAACAAAAAGGCCTGGATGCGTAGTGAGGTACATGCATATAATACTGTTTAATTGCATATATACTAAAATCATTCCAGGTTTTCACTGATTGGTCACAGCGTATTAATGAGGAGTTTAAGAACCAACAGCATAGCTGCCTAATGCTCCTGGATAATGCCAGTTCACATAGTGCAGCAGATATTCAGCTCATTAAAATGGGCAGTTTTAATGCCTTTAGGTTGAGCAATCTTTTGCTCATTTTTCTTCCACCTAACTGCACATCAGTTGTGCTGCCATTGGACATGGGCATTATTGTATCTTTTAAGGCTCGATACAAAAGCAAGTTGGCTCACTTCATGGTTCAACAGTATGATCTTGATCCCCATCAAGATCTATACTAAAATTCAATGTAAAGCAGGTGGGCACTTCCCATACTTGAAAATATTGTGTTGAATGTTTTCTAATCTTAAAACTCTTAGGCTATTGATTGGCTCCTAGTTGCCTGGAGGGATATATCCAACACTACAATTGTCAATTGCTGGTGTAAGGCAGGAGTTCTGCCTAAAGAATGGAGCAATCAACTGAGATGGGGCAGCAGTGTTGGCAGCAGAGGCTGGTGAAACTGCTCAGATGAGGGAAATTGCAACTGCAATTACAAGGCTATCTGTTACACAAGATGATGGACCGCCTACTGCATTAGAATGGGTGATGGATCCTGGTGAGACAGAAATTGAAGAGGTGGAGTCCATTGCTGATATTGCTGCTCGACTAATGGGCCAAGATGATGCTAGAATTGAAGAGGAAACTGAACATGGCTTACAAGATGCAAACAATTTGGAGCCACAGTGCGTGACATTAGATCAGGCTAAGCAGAGTATCTCTACCCTATTACAGTTCATAGGAGATAACATTGGCCTCCACATGGACTCAGAGGAAGACTACAGGTTGCTGATTTGTTTACAGGAAAAAATGTCAAGGATCCAGTTTGTTTAGTAGTTCAAGTGCACATACATGTAATGTAATTCCTATGATGATAATTATCCCTCCAAACCACATTTGATATAAGCACAAATTCGTTATAAGCACGGGAACAAACGTGGTGTTTATATCGAGTTTTGACAGTATGTGGATTTTGCGATGCATCATCCACTGCTTATGCAGCTGTAGTGTATCTCGTGGCGAAAACTCCAGAAACGATTCGAAAGGGATCAACAAAGAGTGGAAGCAATTTGTACAAAACTGTGTAATTCATCAGAAAATGCCCCTAAACCTGAGGTATCACTGTCCAGGAGCTATCAATCCTCCCGATATCCCATCAAGAGGAAAGACGATGTCAGGGTTACAAGTGAGCTTGTTGTGGCGGCATGTACCAGACTGGTTAAAGAATAGTCTAGCCTTAAGGGATTGTGATGAACACATTGAAATGCCAGAAAAATGCTCTAATGAGTTGAAGACTAAAACCCACAATCTGGTTGTTATTGAAGTCAAATTTACTATTGCGGATCTCGTAGACTGCAGATGATTCAGCAGCTCCAGGAAACTGGTTAGAGACACTGCTTGTGTCATGAGGTCCTTGGAAGTATTCAAAGGCAAAAATTCAAGCCAGGGCAGCAGTTTACTCTACACGGATGAGCTGGTTGATGCTGAATGCAAATGGATTGTAGACTC
This sequence comes from Eunapius fragilis, assembly GCA_963681505.1. Classification (NCBI taxonomy): domain Eukaryota; kingdom Metazoa; phylum Porifera; class Demospongiae; order Spongillida; family Spongillidae; genus Eunapius; species Eunapius fragilis. The sequence goes on along the minus strand of OY811971.1, from coordinate 8,340,136 downwards.
CCAAAGGGATCTAGAGCATGAAGATGTGTTAAAGACACTGAAACTTGAATTCAACTCATTTCTGGATCAGAAAGGTCTATGGCGATGTGGTGGAAGGCTGGCCAATGGCCGACATTCCATATTCTATGAAGTATCCTCTTCTGCTATCTTGAAACCACCCTATGACACCCCTTGTCATCAATGTTGCACATAGACATGTACTACATAATGGGGTATGAGACACCTTGACAGAGATTAGAAGAATATTTTTGGATTGTCAAGGGATAAAGCCTGGTCCAGCTAAAAATACACCGATGTGTTACATGTCACAGGTTCGAAGGAACTCCATTTTTGGCATCTCCACCACCTCCATTGCCAATAAGCAAAGTGAAAGAGGAACCAGCATTCAGATTTACAGGTGTTGACTTTGCTGGCCCCTTGATGATTTGTACTGACGGTTGTAACAAGTCTGTAAAAGCCTGGATATTGTTTGTTCACTTGTTTCGTGACAAGAACAGTACACCTAGACATTGCCCTTGACATGTCCACAGAGCCTTCATTAGGTGTTTGAAGATCGAAAGGGATTACCTGTACAGTATAATGGCAAAACATTTAAGGCAGCTGCAAGATTCTTAAAACAGTGTTTAAGGACAATGATGTAAGCAACTACCTGGCAGAGAGAGTATGTAAGTGGACATGTAATGTGGAAGGAGCCCCATGGTGAGGTGGAGCTTCTGAATGAATGGTGCATTCTACCAAGCGGTGTCTAAAGAAGATGGTTGGTTAAGCTAGTCTCACCCATGATGAACTCTTAACTGCAGTCACAGAAATTGAATCCATTATCAATTCTCACCCACTATCATATATCTCAGCAGGAGACACTGAAGAGCCCCTTCACACTATTTTATTTGTTGATAGGCTGTAGAGTGATTAATCTTCCTGATTACCTTAGTCACTTGTGTAACCCAGGAGTCAATGATTTTGATGTGGATTCAACTCAACTGACAAGGTGGTTGAAGCATCTTAGCAGCACCCTTAACCACTTTTGGAAGAGATTGAGAACCGAGTACTTGGCAGAGCTGAGAGAAAGCCACAGACTACTTTTCAAGAAATCTCATGGAGAAAGTCAAGTCTCAGTAGGCAACATAGTGGTGGTGCATGATGAGAGCCTAGAGGTTTTTTGAATCCAGAATCTCATGATGGGCAGAAATGGAAAAACCAGGGGAGCTACAGTTAAGTTTCTGGCAAGAATTAACGATTCACTTCCCTGAACCAACCCCTGCAGTTGTTGTATCCACAAGTAATTAAAAATATTCTTTATGAGAAAGTTGGTGGTATGTAGAATTTGAAGGCAATTGGTGGTGTAAAAAGCAAAACTTATCAGAAGGGAAAATGTAATAGTCCTATATTTAGCACACAAACAATACATGCCCTAGAAATGTGCTAAATATAGGACTATTACATTTTCCCTTCTGATAAGACCTTGTTTCATATCTTTTTACACCACCAATTGCCTTCAAATCCTATATACCACCAACTTTCTCGTAGAGAATGCTTTTAATTACTTGTTTCTTTCATTTTTGTTCATCCACAAATCACTGAAATCACTGTGAATATTATGTATCGCTGTAGGATGCCCGTGCTGATCCTAAAGCATCGTATCGAACTTGATGGTATATCACATGTCATTTCACTCGTTTCTTTTCCTGACGTGAAGGCATTTTGAGAAAAACAACTTCGCTAACAAACGAGGTTACACCAATCAACAATTGAAGCACAAAAGTGTTTACTCTATAGTTGTTCGCTATTTATACAAACATTCATTTTTAGATATCTAAAATTACATCACATCGACTATTTTATATGAAAGCGGCTCTTCCAGCCTATTCTGAAGCTATTGGTGAAATTTTCATTGTTTAAAAGTGTTCCTATCCTGAATTATGCGTTGCCAAGAAGGAGAAGAAGGAGACCATGTTCCGGGACTGGGTACGAGGACGGGCAGTACCTTTTTGTTCTCTACAACACACGCGGTTCTGTGACATAAATCAAAGACGAAACTGCTCATTTTTGACTTCTAGTCGATTGTTATAACAAGCTAAATGATCTGATCGTCGGGAGTCTTGTTAGAGAAGGGTCACATATTTTTAATGAGTTCATAGTCAGGGTCAAGTCCTATAAGGAAGTTTCTAGCAAAACTTCCGATTAGAGATCACCATCCCCTTGAACCTGTGAGTACTCCTCAAGTAACAAAAGGTTGAAGATAAGTCTGAAAAATATCCACGTCCTTGGTGCACTGTCACACAGAAGGGTGAAGAGAAGCGCAGACAGTGGGCTAACCAACTGCAGCAAGAGTTCACTATTGGTCAACAGGGGGTGAATGTTAGAAACCTTTAATGCATTACGTCATATAGACGTCATGTGAATGATTCAATACAATAATTGGCTAACGGTTGTCAGTTGCGATGTTCGTGCGTGCTGGTAGTAAGAGGGCTTGAACAACGAAGCATGGTGAACTATTACAATTTCCATTATGGGCCCAATAGCACCACAGTTTACAAGAGAATTGCATCATTAATTGCAGACAAGTGACAAGAACTCTATTCTACCATACTTTTTTTGTTGTGATGCAAATTTTTTCCTTACTCAGCTCAGTGACCAGGTCTTTTCATTCCCACTTTGAATTCCAATCTATACCATTGGCCTGTGCAGAGGTAAAGGTCCACTTAAAGTACTTGTTCTAAAATTCTTGTGTTGATTTATTTTATTTTAATTGAAAAAAAAAACAAAATGAAAATGACCTACATATTACATTATTTGTAGATTGGTAATAATATCACATTAGCCCGTAAATGGTGTGGGGGAATAAAAACCTACAGGCATATCAGGATGGACTAAAAATTTAATGCTTCAAAAACCACAGTTGTAATGGTGATGATTGAGGTTTTCTTCACTGCATTGACCAATTTTATATCATCACTTTTGGCATCTTACTAAAGGCATCCATTGTTGTCTCTTGAGTTGTAGGAATCACATTTCAGTGTTTATCTAAATACCCAACAATCAATGCATCTGTTATAATGCACCTGTTATAATTTTAGAGCATGGAAAAGATATATATATAGCCAGGAATTGTAGGGGGACCTAAAAACCCACGCTATAATATCCTTTCCATGCTCTACACACAGACATGATGTTATTGAACAACAATACTTAAAAAAAACATGTGGTCCCACATTCATGCACTCACACCTATCACACATACACATGTTTTACATTCATACAAACCTTCAGTTCTACCCAAAACTGTTCCAGGCATGGTATAACTCGACAAGTGGTATCAAACTGCTCAGTCAAAAGATATGCAAATTTTCTGTAACTCATTACACGTTTCATGACGAGCAATGCTAGAACAAGGGCATGACCTTTGAAGTCCCTTCCCCCTGTTGCAGAGTCATCCAGAATAGAATTGAGCTCCCGTCTGATGTCCCAGAGCTGTCTACATTTGTTGGGCTCAGACTGGTCAAGATCAAGGGCCACTTGGCGCATTATGGCCTGCACTGTAGCCTGCTGCTCAATGAAGTGAAGTACCTTCTCTTGATCACAGGTAATGGCTGATGTGCACGACTGCACATGTATGTGTGTGGTCAGTTGGTTGATGTGTTGGCATGTGGATGAAAAGGTACATGTTTATTTTTTAACCATGTATATACACATGGTAAATGGATTATGTGTATGGTCGATGTGAATTATCATCACAGTACTAAATTAATCAATGTAACATGCAAGTTCATGCATACAAAAGCAACACAGCTTATAACTCAACACCTAAACTGACCTCTGTTATGGAATTGTATGTGTTGACTAGAACAGGCAGTGTATGGCGACTGGCAGAGAGGTGTTCCATTACTGTCAGGAAATAGAGATGGGCCAGTGGCTGATGCATGCGTGTGTTCTGTGGAGAAACATAGTCCTATTATAATCAGATCAAGGATATATAAATTGCAAGGTAATTGAAAAGGAGTGGTGGTATGCATAGGAGGAAGTGGTATATGGTAACGATAGAAGTACTGAAACTAATTCGACAATTAGGAAATTAAGGCATCATTAGTATCCACTCACAATAACATCTTTCTCCAATTTCTGCTTGTAGAATATAGGGATATAGTGAGAAGGAGGTCCCAGATGAGATTGTGACATCAGTACCTCACCAACAAGTGCACGACGCTGGAAATAAAAAATATACAACAGAATTAGGATTCATGACCAAAATGTGTGCATTAATGGATTCTAAATTCAAGTACACAGCAGTTGAAAAGTACCCATTTCAAAATCAGTACAAAGACCAAATTTACATCTAGTCTGCAATCATAGCATAACAATTTTACTTCACAGTAATATGCACAGAATTAAAGGAGCCAACCTTGCTTTCAAAGAGTGCTAGTGGATTTAGTGGGCTGCCACCATATTCTGGCTTGCCCAACATACGAGATAGATAGAGCTTGAAGATGTGCTTGGATACCTGTAAATTGGCACTGTCAATCTGGGACAATCCTTGGTTCTTGTCGTCTGTATCTGTAAGAGCTGCATGGGACAGCAATTTTTCCTGACCATTTGCATAAGATAGAAACCAATGACAGTCCTCAGGGCAGCATTGTATGCTGCTGACAGGGAAGAAATGACTGAATATCCTTTCAACAAGCCTGTGGATGTGGATTTGACCATCAGCTCTGCGGGTGGCTTTGAAGCACAGTTGAGCTGCAACCTGACATATATCTGCTAAATGGGGACACATTCCCTTCAGCTGAAAATAGATATACAATGGTATATATTTACCACCTACACAGATGCTTCCATGCATTTGCATACCTCGCCATTTTCCTTGAAGTGGCTGGTAAACAGAGTATTGAAAACCTTCTGTCCCAAATCGATTGTATCGCTGTCACAATCTGTCTTGCACTGGAGGACTGCAAAGACCGCTTTCATCAGGTTTGACTGAGCCTTCACCAGCTCCATGTCTGCAGCTCCATTATTACACATGGCCAGACTAGCACTGATGTTGTCAGCAAGAGAGGGAATAGTCATTATGCCTAGGTAAGCTCTCTGCCACAACTTCAGCTGTTTTAGAGCATCAGCCTTAGATAAGTCAGTATGCATGCAATAAAAGAGGTCTTTAAACAATGCACTGATAACAAAAGTACTCAAATGCTGGACATTGAATACACTTCCTGACTGATTATAAGCTGAGTTCCCTGGGGAAGACAGAGATGGTAGAGAGAGTTTCTCAGAAGAATCTGGATGAACATTTTGTAGCAAAGCAAGAGAGCGAAGTATATTGGCCACTTTGGCTAAGTCAAGTTGGTACACAGCCATGTAGGCATGAAGGTAAACAATCTTGTCTTTACTTTTGAACATGTCAAGGTTGTAAAACACCTCTTGAATGATCCGCTTTTCAATTGAAGATTCAGGGCTCACAAGACAAAGCCTTGACATGATGAAGTTGCTGAAGTATCTTGACCACAACTCAGGATGATTTGATATTGCCTCCATACAGACAATGACACAATCCTTAGGGGCACTCTGATAATAAGTAATATGATAAATGGCATATTAACAAGTGGGAAAAATTAAGGCAAACACACTGATTCTCACCTTTCCCTTCTCCTCGAGGGAGCACAACATTCTTCCATGCAAGTTACGAATTTCTGCCTCCATGTCATGAGGTTGGCTGCTGGGAGCATTGGCAATACTCCCAACGATGTCAACACTTACATTTGAATCTTTTCTGCACTGCTCGACCAATTGGTCCATGTGGTTCATCACCATGTGGAAGAATGGAAAAATGGGAACGTACCCTGGATTACCTGGGGCCTGGAGGTTGTTGCTAAGCACCTTCAGCTGTTCCAACAAAGGACATGGGTATACAGCCAACAAGTCTCCAAAGAGGGCATCCACTGCTGGGGATCCGCCATTGACGAACAAGCTATCTAAATTACAGTTTTCATTCACTCTGGATACCATGACAACCATGAAGTCCATAAACATTACTTTGAAGGCTGCATGGAGGGTATCAGTGATGTTCAGAGTCGATTGCTGCTCAAGAGCACGACTCGCCGCCTGCTCTAAATACTTGCACATTACACTTGGCTTCCAGTAGGATCTGAATTGCTTGCAAAAAACTATACCAACACCCTTTTTGATCAGCAGCTCATACAGGAGACCATCACGTTTTGAAATAGTTAGCTGTCCATTGAATGGAAATAATCCAGAATGAGAACCAAAAGGAACCTTCGAGGATAAGATAGGAATGATCTCTTCCAGAAGACCTGATGCTGTTTGGACCAGGGAGTCTTCTTCCTCCTTAATATATGAGTGCTTATTGTGACCAAAGCAGCAATGACTAAACCAGTTCTCCACATCAATGACACAATTACCATGATGCTGTCCGATGGTATCAAGGTAGTAATGGTCCCACCCTGGTAGAAAAAGTGTCGGGTAGCAAGGATTTAGGAAGTTTTGTGGAGGGAAGTGCAGGAGAAGAACAAAAAGCTTAGGTGGAATAGAAGACTGACTCTGACTTAGGTTCTCTGCTTCCTCCATCATTATGCGAAGATGGTTAATGATTGGCACTGTTACTTCACCCATGTTGGCAATTAAGAGGAAGACTTGGAAACTTTGAGATGCTGTGAAAGTCTTGAGGAGCTCTCTAATGCTATTCTGGGGCTTACTGGAAAGCTTGTAGACCACAACAGCACTTGTGTCATCAAGCACGATGTCCTTGATAGCTTTGTCTACCTCAATACCTACCGTAGAAACATTCACACCCAAATAAGACGGTGGGAGCTTATGCATAAGAGAGGATGTTCGGGTGTAGCAAATTAGCTTTGTTGGATTGAAGCTGGAATAGAATGTAAGAGATTGTTAAGGTAACTGAACTTGAATTTTATTTCACTTACCTTTTCATAGCATGCTTCAAGGTGTTGAGGTGGTCATTGATCAATACCTTGAGGGAGAAGTGGGAATGGCGTCTGAGATAACTGATCAGGTAAGAGGTGTGGATATGCATCCTGTGAATGGTGATGGCCTCAGGAGTCATCAGTTGCATTAGGCGCTTGCACATGTGTCTAATCAACCATTGGATAGCCATGGTTACCATGGCACAACCCTCAGTGGACAACCCTACATTAGAATTGTTACTTTGAGTGGGAGGAACAACAAGCAGCTTCTGCATGGCTTCAGCAATGGCTTGCCTCACCCTCTGAGGGGTGAGTGTCTTGAGTAGTCCCTTGAACTCGGGATCAGCACACACATAATGAAAGACATGTTGTGAATCTAGTTCGAGTTCTTCCAATGAAAACTGAAGGACAGAAGTTTGAATTATGCCCATACATGTATCAGGTAGAATACTGCCCCTGCGTATACAAATTACTCTCTGTTTGAATTGCTATAATGTTTAATTAAATCCTACTGATGTTCAATTTCCAACACATCATAACACACGACTAATCTATAACACATCCTTTAAATTCTCTTCCCTATGGTACAATGGCTTTATTCTTAAGGTTTAAAACGTAAATATCTTTCTGTAGGAGTGTCCAAATCATTTCCAAAGTCGTATATAAGGTAAAGAAGTTCTGCAGATATTGATTTGCACTCCTTGTTGCTTTTCACTTAACCCCTTTTGAAAACAGCAGTGCAAGGTGCATGAAATTTGGCCTGCCTGATTTGCGCCAATGATCAGGCACCCATCACCCATACATTGGACACTTGAATGATTGGTGCAAAGTGGCCATGAAAGTGCTATTACTTTGCACAGCTATGCATTGAAATGAAATTGGGACAGTAAAAATTAATTGTTAAACGACTCATGCATTTCATTACATACCAAAATCAGGAAATACCTACAGAAAAAAATATATTTTGAAACCCCAGAGAGAGAGAAACTTAAAGGACAAAATATACATGAATCGTGTGGCATGACATAAATAGGAAGCTGGTAGCACTTTAAATCTTTTAAAAATTATAGTATTTCAAAGAGAGAGCATTTTCATTATAAATGAGAAGTAAAGTTATATATATAATAATTGTATGTACATTTCCCATGTATACAAGACCACAATAACAGGTTTAAAATATCAGATATGCTTACCGTGGGAATGCAAAATCCTGCACTGGTTCTAAAAGCATGTACCAGCTGTTGCAAACATACTAACTCAATGCTATGGTCTACATTTAGGTGATCTTCTGGTTCACGGGCCTGGTAAGCATGCCTCTGAGTGGGTAGTATGGAGAGAAGCAAAGAGTCCATGGTTTCATCCTTCATTCCATAGAAGCTCTCCTTTCCTCCAACTGAATTAATAAACTCATTGGTCTAAATGGCAGTTAATGTTAGATGTAAATAAGGGTTAGCTAAAACAGAGTGAATCCACATCACCACATTGTATCATGAAATTTTGCATACATGTGTTTCAAAATATTTGGTACACGTACTATGTGTCTTCAACTGATTGCAGTATTGGTGATTCATTAAGGTTATTAAAACTAACCCTAAGAGTTGGTTAAATAGACAGCTAGAATGATATACAGTAACATTTCACATAGAAAAGAGCTGCATGACTTCAGTATATAAATGATGTGTGGAAATTATGCGTTGGCTGTACTTTTCAACTCCATCTTTTGATATCACCCCCCTCCCCACCCCCTTTGCAGAAAATCAGTAAGAACAAGAACCTCGAATTAGGAAATAGCCAGCTAAAAATTGCAAATCAACTTCAAAGTGAAGTATTTCATTATTCTTTTCACAGGTCTATGACCTCAATTAATTCATTGGCAGTTTTAAAATCACATGTTTGTAAAACTTACAATCGCATGTTGACATAAGCAACTTAGAATGGGAAAGTGTGTATTTGTGAATTAAACACAAAACTGCATCATATATAATTAAAGCGTGGTACAGAGTATGTTAAAAGTGATAAAGTTGGAGGAACTTAACACACTTAAGGGCAGGCCCCAATAATTATTCATAATGGCATTGAACAAAACAAACCTACGTGGTATAAAGTATAAAGGAAGTCATAGTAACTCAGACAGGGTACTGCTTGGCAATCCGACACTGAGTTTTAGCCTTTCAAAGGTGCCATTTTGTGATGTAACCACCCATTCGTGACACATTTCATTAGTTGTTTGCTCAACAATAGTAGTTGGAAACAAGCAGGACCCACAGCCAGTTACTACCTCTGAGCTCTGTGTACTAGTGTTGCTAAAAGGCACAAACGTGCACAGGAAGGTCTCCACCTTTTGTATTGATTATCACATAAGAGGATCGTCACACCCAACAACTCATTAACTAACCATGCAGCTGGAATATAACTTTCGCAATTTTATTGTTCGTTCAATACAATTTGCACTGATATAAGCTTCAATCATATAGCATTATAGCTATGAAAGAAAAATGAGGTTGATATTACAAATGTGAATATTCTGGTATGACCTGGAATGTACCACTCTGGTATGACCTGGAATGCACTGGCAGTTGCAAGTTATAAGTATGTATCGCTTATCCACCACCCATTATTTATTAGTCAACTGTTTCCAAACATGGAACTGAATTTCATGTTAACCATTCTATCTTCATGGTAACGTTAGACAACGTATTATTCTCTTCAGTTGGTATGCAGCTATAAACTACTTCCTAGTTTGTCAACAGCATTTATAATAGAATAGTCTACCACAAAAGAATGAAAGTTACAGTATTGAACCCTTATTTCGTACCATGGTTACATTGAGGTAATCCCCAACCACTGCCATTATTTGTCCTCCAATAATCTGCTTACCTTTTCCCTAACAGCATTAATCACAACAGCCATGCATGGAGGCAACATGCCCAGAGCAGCCTCCAGAAGGGCATGGTGGGTTAGGCAATACTTTTCAAAACGGTTCAGAAATGGGGCTGGTGTGTTCTTTACTTCAGGCTGCTTTATCACCACCACACATTGGAACTGAGGATGCACCCTGCATGGTTTGGAGTGTGCCCCGATAGCTATGTTGGCATAGTAACGCGGTCCACGGACATCATCTATCCTGCGAAACCTCTGATTGAACAGGTCATAGAAACTTTCATGAATGTCGTTTGCCTGAGTCATTATGACTGTGTGTCCCTCAATGGCAGAGTGACGAATTGCAGCAATTGTATTTATCTAGTGGTGGGAGGGAGGGAGTAGGTGCAGCTCAAGCTAGTTGCTTAATAATGTGCAATGGTATACCTTTTGTAGGTGAGTGTCTCCTGGGAAATCACTGCACACAAACACACGTGAATTATGCCTATCTAGGACGCCAAAGGTAAACAGAAGCCGTACTAATGAATCATCCTCTGATGGATCAATGATCAACTTGTACCGAACTTCATTTTCTGTGCGGTTGGCATCATTGGGACGATCAGAAAGGCTGTCACTCAAAATATCAAGGATTGGCCTTTGTGCAAGACTCTCCAACTTGAAGTCAAGCTATTTTAGAAAATGGAATGAGAAAGGGAAACCCCCGCCCTATATATGCAACTTACCACTGCTAGAAACTGTTGGCAAATGACCTTAAATTCGGCTGAACCATTGAAATTCCTTTCCAGCGCTTCGAGTACCACCTGTGGATTAAGAGCATCCCGACGTCTCCTTCTCAAATAGTTCACAAAATGAATAAAATCTCGTAGACCAAAAAACTGTTTAAATTTACCGCTCTTCATCAAATCCAGGTAAGGCTTGCAAAAAAGAGTAATTGTGTTAAGATCATTAATAAGTTCAGGAGGAGGGTCATCTGGCGTTGAGCACAAGCACCCCTTGGCAAGGGTTTCAAGGTCATCTCCTAAGCTCTCTGGCCTGAAGAGACTAATGGCACGGTTGGTTTTGGCTGCATCAAGGACATGATTTGTTATGGCCACAAAGGAGACCTCTGGATTGTCCAAGAAATAGTGGAGAACTTTCAAAGATTCATGACTTTCTTCAGGAAGGCCAGCTTCATCCATGAATACCACACAGTTAATAGGCAAAAATCCTTTCCTGTGTGATCTCTGACGATTTATAGCTCGTGAGAAAACAGTCAAAATTTCATTTGATGTGGTACGCCTTGAACATTGGTAGTAATGGGGGTCAAGTGAGGGATACTTGTCTGTTTGTCTGAATAATAGCATTTTGGATTCTTGGCCTTTGAGGTTAGCGATAGTAACAGTGAATGAAAGGGTCTTTGAGGAGCCAGGGGCACCCACAATGATCAGAGGTGTGCGTGTTACTGCGCAGATGATGGTTGCAAATATGTTTTCTTTGAGTGCCTGGGTTTTGGCAATTCCCTGTGGTAGGTCTACCTGGTTAATGAAAAAGTCTAGCTCATCTTTGAAAGCCTTAGAAAACATGACTTTATGAAAAGGCTGGCTTTCTAGATCCATTTTGTCACTGTAAAGTTTGCGGTACTTTGTATTGAGACGCATGAAATACACTATTCCAAGTGCTACCAGCAAAGCTCTGACATGACAGTCAGTGTTATCTCCATAAGGTTTGGATTCATCATACCTATTCATAAACCACTCATGTAAGCTAAATACTCTCTGTATGTCTCTCTGGCTGACACAGCTACGTGAAGCTACTTTGGCTTCTTGTAGGCTACAATTATTGGATCGTAGCTGCTGTTCTGCATAGTCTCTCATCACCTCCTGACTAACTTCAATGAGCGTTGTGAGCATGGCCACCTGAACACTGGGCATGGATCTGTGAAGCACCTTAATCTTTGCATTGATATAGTCCCTCTCTTGAACACTGTCCAAGGCACCATAATCCCACATTATCAGCTGAAGGGTCGGGTGCAGGGGACGAACATTGTAGGACCCCCTAAGCCATTTGTCCTGCTTATGTGATGCTAGGCTGTTCCCACGGTGAGGATTGCAGGCTGCCACTATAAACACATTCTGGGGAATGGGCTAGAAGAGCAGGTACATTCATAAATGATCTCCAAGAACACTTAATTGCAAACCTCTCCATCCAATGTTCTATCTACGATGACTTCTTTGAGCAGTCCAAGGCATGATGACGTGTTCACCTCATCAAGAAACACCTAGTTTCAATGAAATTCAAATCATGGATATTTGAAATGATGACTTACTGTAATGAAAGGAATATTCTCACGTATGACTTTGCTGTTTGCCTGGAACTGGAGTCCTCTGGCCTGGTCAAAAGCAGGTATTAGTAACTTTTGTATTTCAAGTGGAGTCAGGGCTGGAATATGGAAAAGTGTGTGCAAGATGTACACATATGTGAGAATATAGGCTGTATAAAAAATGTAAACACTTACCTGCATGAATGTTGACTTTGTAAAATGTTGGTTTCAGTTGAGAAAAGTATATGCCTTCTAGTAGTTTTGCTGTAGTCTAATCCATAAAAGCTCATGTGATTTTAGACATATTAGATGTCTAATTGGTTATAAATCCATACATGTAACTATGTTTCACAATAGTCATGCAACTAAAAAGTCCTGCATATATTCAAACTCACTGAGCAAATCAACAAAGTGTGTTTAGCAATGCTTATCTAAATACTACGTCTACTACTTGGTATGTATTTTGCTGACTTTGCTGTGCTGATCATAGTAACACTTTAAAGATATAGATAAATGAATAGAAGATAACAGCTGATGGATACATATATCATTTTGAATTTTAATAAAGACTTCCAAGGATATTGAAAATTTATAGTTATTTTTAAAATGGGTTGGCCATCAGGGTGTGTAAACTTTTTGAAAAATCAAAGTCGATTATTGAAAATAAGTGTTATTGATTTTTAAGATTTATAGCACCTAGCAAATCGATTTTAGCAATTAATGCACTATTAATTTGCCAGCGTGATGACCTAGGTTTTTTTGATTGGTATGATAAATAATTCATTGTTCGCACAGCATGCCCCCCCCCCCCCCCCCCCCCCCCCCAGGATTTTAAATCTGGTGGAACGCTGCTCTACTCATATGACATAGCTGCCATGCAATAATCAAGACATGTACAATATTCAGGATGTCATGTGTGAACTAACGTCTGGAAATAGGTGTATGGGTTAGCATAGGTAGTGATTGGCATGTGTGATAGCGTAGGTAGTGTTCGAAACCTGATGTGTTATTATTTCAAAGGAACATAGTAGTGGCATTAAACTATACTTTATAACAACCCAGAGGGTGGCTTTTACCCTTTTATTGAAATGCCTTTTTGAATGCGCTGTGTTGGGTTGAAAGTGTGGTTGCCGACCACTTCCCATCCTATGCTACTCTACTAAAGTATGTAGGCCCGAAGATGACACCGGGACTTAGCTGATGCAAAAGAGTATGTAGCACATTTGATTAATGCACATGTACTATCCTGCTAGAGAGCGGGAAGTCAAGTGAACTATACCAAATGCAAAATCAAATTGCCACGGTATGTCAGTGTTGATTAGACATAGATTAATGCACAGGTTGAATTCTATAACTTGCAAGGATGCTTTTCAAAGCATTTTCAGGTTGCAGGTTGTCCCAGCAAGCATTCGCCAAGAAGTAGCGTTAACCAGAAATAATACTTTGTATATTTAATTGCTTCAGACTATTTTACTAGGTGGGTGGAGGATCCCTACTCAAGAAGCAAGACAGTAGGGTCTAGCCAAAATGAGATGCACAAAACATACGTGGGCATTATTATTATTACTATTATTAGGGCCCTGATATATGACCTTGACATCCACAAGTGAGTAAAGAGACAAAGATCGCAACTCAGACCTCCCTTTCTCTAGAGCCTGCTGCCAAGTGTCATTGGAAGCTTCCAATGGCTGTTATTAGCATTAGAACTGTATACTTCATACCTTAAGTTTTCACCCGGGTGGCCAGAAAGGAGGGGGTTTAAACCCCCTCCTCCCAGCCCCTCAATTATATTTTCATGGCAGACAATTAGGCAATCTGCATTGATAGTTGTGAATAAAGTAATAAAATCCTCGTTCTTCCTCTGCTTGTCCACCCCTGGAGGTGTGTGCACTTTGTATCCTGTTGTGTACAGAAAATATATATGAATATACGTCCTGCCAGTGTAACATCCTTTTTACATTTCACAGTGCGTGCTCATTGTACATGTCCGTTAGTGCTTGGCCAGAAATCGCCATGCTATAATTTTGTTTCTCAGATCCCAAGTCAGAGCATCTAAATAACATTATGCTTGGTTACTATAACTTTGTATCTCCATTGCTTTTACACTGGCTTTCAGCACACCGTGGTAGACAAATGTACTCCTAAGAGCCCAATACCACATTACCAGATGGATTATGAAACTGGCCCATGAAGGTTTGATATCAGTACAGTGGACTGAAGGACAACTTTGAACAGCTAGTGGTCATGCTTCTGGATTGTTAAGGGAGTATCTTATATACTCCATTAGTGCATGATTTGCAGTAGGTTCACTGGAAAATCCGATATTTGCAGTAGATTTACTGCAAAATCTTATAGTTGTCCACTACCTCTTTCTCGCCTGAATGTTGAGTAAATAGAGCATTTCCATTTAGTAGCATTTCTTTCAATTTTGCTAAACCTTTTACATGAAGAACTCAGAAAAAGTGTGAATTTACTTACTAATAATTTTGTGCCACAAGAGCGGTACATCTCAACGTCCTCCCAGGTGTGATCACAGATACATTCATCCCACAGTTTTCAAAGGTTCACTGCACGAAGAGGCATTCTGAACAGAGTTATCTCAGACAAAAGGAAGAATTTCAAGAAGGTTGAAAAGGCCACAGCTAAAAGATTGTTTACTGAACTAAATGATTCTTAAGGTCTTTAAAGCAGTGGCTAAAAAGACATAATTTAAGCAAGGCTTTCAGTTGATTAACTGCTTGCTGTTGTTGATGAAGTGAAGGAATTTTGAATTTCACGCTTCTTGGGGGAGCTATTGACACCATCCCATCTTCTTTTGGAACATCAAATATTCAGCATTCCTGAACCAAACTATTGCAGGGATGATAACTATGACAGGAAATGTGACAGCCACCGATCTTCCCCAATGATTCCAATATTGAAATGCCATGCTATCTCATAGGTGGAGAAGGCAATCCCTAACTGAATTGCGGGAAGATTTCATATGAAAGTAGCAATTGAAGACTCTGTCTTAGTGTATGATCAAGATATTCCTTGAACCTTCTGGAAGCTAGCTATTGTCAAGCAATTGATTCAAGGTACAGATGTTGATGTTTGAGGAGCATAGAACATGGTCAAATCTGGAGCATCACAATGTTCTGTTTGACATTTCTATCCATTGGAAATAAATTATATTTAAGATGATCCACAGTCACACATATTAGTGGAAGAAGTGGAAATGGCCAATTCACCACCTGCCTGCCAAAGTTTGGTCATAGAGAACAGCAGAAAAGAGCACCAACGAAAGGATTTTTGTAATCTGTTCAGAATTGGAATCTGATTAATTGGCTACAAGGTGGGGAGTGTGTTCAATAATTGTTTGATATTAGTTCCAAAGTGTCGCGTACCTTATAAATATTAAGAATAATAGTCAACCCTTTAACCCATCTAAATAATTGGAAATTCCACATTATATTTCAATTTCATAGAAGTGTTTAGTTAATCCAACAATTATATATGCTTCTCCAGGGAGATAGGTACTTCAATGCAAAGATTAAAGGCCGCAAGAGTAATAAAACAATAGCGTTTCGTATTTTCTTTTATGAAGAAATGTGGGGAAACATAAGTGATAGATCTATGAGAAGAATTGGAAATTTAAATTAGCTAGAGAAGAGTAAGTGCTGTGGGATGACCCAAATAGGTACTGTAACAGACTAACTCCATTATGTATGCCTAAAAATTTATGTCCAGCACACAGCTGACTTTTGCCAGTTGCTACTCACCTCTGCTGTGTTGTTGGCTTCAACTGCTTGGAACAGCACATTCAGATCCGTCTTCTCCTTAGTAGCCAAGAGTGTGACAACTGGGAAGTGCCTCATTGCAAGAAGGTGGCCCTTCAGATCTGCATACATTATTTGTGGGAACTGCGTTGAGCCAGGTAAGTTACATAACAGAAGCAGGTCCTCATAGGTGACAGGTTTCTCTTCTGTAAGCTGGCTGATCAGCTGCACACATCTCTGTTCCAGGTGGATACATGTGCACTAGTATTAACAGTATAATGATCATAGCAACACAACACTTACCCCATAGCCGTCATAAGAGTCTGCCGAGAGAGCACCTATCCTCTGTCTAATAATATCTAGCATTTGGCCCTTCTCTTTGTTCCAGTTGCTGAATAGGGAATGATTCCAGAGGACTGACAACATCTGCACGAGTGCTGTCTTGCCCACACCAGTCTCCCCTTCAATTATCACTGGCATCCCACTTCTGTAACGCTCATGGATGTTGAGCATCTTCAGAGTGTAGTCCAAGGTGAGAACATAGCCAGCATCATCAATAGGTTTTAGACGGCCATTATTCAACTCAATATTGAGAGCTCTAGATAGGTATTTGTCAAGTAGTTCCCTGGAATGCATCTCCCTGCCAATGATTAAAGGTTACTACAAAAAATTGCACATTACGAAACAATCTAACATCATTGATGGGACATTCACTCCCATCTTAGAAAATTTGGCCTTTTCAGTCTGTGACATCCTGTCTGCATGAAGAGTGATAAGATCAAGGCTGGCGCCCCCATCTTTGACGTCATAGATCAACTGGAAGAGATGAATGGCAGTGAATATCAGAACAGCATGCATACTACCTCATAACCTGCTGGTGAGGGACGAGGGACCAATTCTCTTTAATCGCTGGATCACAAAAGTCACTAACTTCCTTCAACATGGTTTCCATGAGTGAAGATCCCAATTCTCTGGTATTAGTGAGTACCTGTTCTCCCTTACTATTTCTTTTATATTCTCCCACACCACTATTGTAGTTGAAAGCTGGAAAATGGTCAAGAAAATGACATCGGTTGCTCATGTATCTAGAGGATGAGAGATTTATATTAATCCACAAGTGATGAATGGATATTACGTTTACAACTGCATGCATAACACACTATTATCCTAAATATTGGGTCAAACAAACCATAACACTTTCTTCCATAAAGTAATACTTCCAAGCATGGAAAGAGATGCTAAAGGTCAATTATTTTTATGTAAGTCAGTGTATATTTTGTAATTTCTTAGCAACATTGATACTTTATCGTTACTATTGACATTCTCATAAGGTTAAAGTGCCAAGGGGGTCTGATACCCCTTTGGGTTTCTAACAACTACATAGGAGATTCAAATCGCATTGAATATGGTAAACGTGTAGAAGGGTCCTGTTGCTATTAATTTGTTCAGTTCGTTAATTTTCACCATATCCGTAATGGAGATATAGCTATGCAAAGTGCGTGCAGTTTCCAGCTAAATTCGTGTCAGTGATTTAGCCATTCAATGAATGGGAGGCGGGTGCCTAAATTATTGGCACAAATCAAGTGGGAACCATAGCACAACTAAATCTCCATATCAAAATTAACAAACAGAAGACTTCAATAGCGACAAGACACCTCTACGCACAGTGCAATTTGTACACTCCTACCAGAAATATGGTGATTTTGAAACTTATATTGTATAGGACATCGTAACGTTAGTACCCTATATGACTAAGGCAGCACCACTATGTATTCAAATATATAGTAATGGTGTGGTATGCTGCATTATAAATAGGAAGGCAATAGCGTTAATAGTTCGAACGATATATCGATTTGAATTGATGCATACAAATCCACAAGGCCCATTTTCTCTTAGTACGTTCCATATATATAATAATATTATATCACTAGAACACTTGCTTGATGAACAAACGTTGTGTGATTTTCCTGGCGCTGATGTGTTTAGCCATGTACTCATTGAGCAGGCTGTGGCACTCATCTTCAGCAACATTCGGGTCAGTGCTGAACTTCACAATATCTGCAAGTGCATAAAGACAATGATATACACACATACATGCCAGCTTGCACATGTGTTGTAACAGTTTTTATATTACGCCCAAAAAAAAACAAAGTTCTGAGAACCCGAGAGTTAGCCATGAACTGCGACTTTTATAAGCCTAGTTTTTGGAGTCAATGGCAGAATAAAATTTGATCCTCTATATTTGCATACATACTATATTATACATATTGCATACAGCTTGGGAGCAACTAAAATGTGACAATAAAAACACAGGAGTAATGTTGTACCATGCAGTACCTGATGTTTGTATTGTACGAAAATTGGTCTGATCATAGAATTCCATGTGAATGCAAATTAGATTTTCGTTCATCATTATGATGCAATTCATATATTAATGCCTTTTTACACTGTGCCAATGTACTGAAAGTATTGTTGTAAAGTATTCACACCCATTATCAGATTGTGTTATCAAGCACTTATACGATGCCTTGAAACCCAGGCTTACATTTTAAACATAGCCCTTACTTGGTGGGAAAGCTCAATTACATCACTTGACTTAACGTTTAATCTCCCGTCATCCTACGTGTAGGATTATTGTCCTACACGTAAGACGCAAGTTAAAATTTATTTTTAGCAAACTCATATGATCTAAGAACAAACCAACGTTTCATTGTACAGTAGAAATGGTTATTAATTCAGAAAATATTTTTACTTTCTTGCAATTCTTCAAAGATTGTCAAATGCAATCAATACTGCATTGCTAAAAGATGTATTTGCGGTAAATCGCAAAGCAACTTAAAGTACTCAAAAGTAATGTTGGGAAGACCAGAGCAACATGATAATAGAATGGGGTAGTAAGACAGGTCTTTTGCAATAAGCACATAAAAAAGTACATTGTAGATTTGGAAATTGCTAGCTCCACAAGCTTATGAACGATAGGTATTTGTCAGACGCATGATGCGAGAATAGCCAAGTGAATGGACAAAATCTTGAAAATGTACAGTGCGTTTTCGGTAAAAATGGCAAAACCAATTAGAGTAAAAACACTGCCATAGAATGTATATAGTATAGTAGCACACACATCATGCTTCAAAAAACATTCAAAAAAAGTTATACTTGTCGTATTTTTTTCTGTGACAAATAAATTCTCTACATAATTAAGAACTGTATCTGTTTATTAGCATCGTGTAACCAAGGGTGGATTTAAAAAATAGACTGATAATTTTAGCACGATAGACACATCAAACAGCAGTAGAGAAATGGATGCCAAAAAACTGCATTTCTATTTATAATAAATTTTCAATTATTGGTCCTACGCATAGGACTTGTACCTGGAGAATTAAGGTTAGAGACATTGGCTTGTGAAAAGTAAAAAGGTGGAGTGATGATGATGACGAATAATATTTGGTATTTACATAATATATCCATTCTTCATGTATGCTGTAAATCATACATGTACATGCGGCTATATACGATTGAACTCTTTGCGATGACATAGTTAATTGATTAATTGCCACAAATGTTTTAAAATATGGCTACCTGTTGCTTAGTAGTCATCAATCTTGAAGAATCGTGTGGTATGATATTAACTATGATATAAAAACGATTTTATTATATTTGTTTTGATATATTAACTTGAAAAAGAATGGTTGCCAAAATGCATAGATGGAGCAAAATTGTCTCAGATTCGAAGCAGTACATCCAGTATACTATGAAACAGATGATGAAAAATACAATAGTTTTATCTCTGGGTATTATTTTCAACATGTAGGTTCTTAATAAAACAAGTGGGTGCTTTATTCTAAGTTATTGGAGACGATAGAGACGCCATTACGCATACACCTGCAGTTGTTAGTTCTCGCTTTCTTTGCAATTAATACCAACACTCCAGTCATAGCTTTAGCTAATAGGATTCTTTTGTGCACGAAGTGAATAACCATGCAACAAAGATTGGTTTTTGTAATATGTGTGCAAGTATACATGCACTTGGCGGTGAACATGAGTGGCAATTATGGCATGTATACATGCACTTGGTGCCCAAAGAGTTAAACAGTATTGACCACATTAATAGTTTCTCATCTTGATACTACATGAAGTGTGATTAGTTGTGTGACCCTGGTAACGAGTATAACAGGGGGACCTGCTACAGTGGAAAATAACACCTTGCTACAGCGGAAAATAAAAACAATGAATTGGATTCGTTATTCCCTGCAATTAGGTTTTCAGTAAACATTTGTCAATAAATACATTCAAATCCATTAAGGTGACCGACGAATTCAATTCTTTATTTTCCACTGTAGTGAGTTGTTATTTTCTACTGTAGTGGATCCCCCTGTAAAACTAAACAATTAACTAAGGCTAATATGATTGAAAAAATAGCAGCGGTACATTAATAGTGGGTGTGATCACGATATGACTACTACATGAAAATAAACAACTTTGCTAACTTTTTTTGTAAAGTCGATCAATCCTCTTCGTCTTGAAGGCCTTAAGATACTTGCATACAAGCTGCACCTCACTGTTAATGATAAATGGGGTCTCGTTGGGTACCAGATATGTCGATCCAAGCAGGTTAAATGTGGGGATTTCACTACGAAAATGTTCCAGTGCATCATCGGGGGTCATATTGATGTTTCGAGAAGGCACTTCAATGTAAACACGCCACCCACGCCCACCTGGAAGACGAAAGGACAATCCAGTGTCTTTGTCTTCCACATACCCCAAGATGAGGAGGTTAAAGAAAAACCATCCAATGATCTCTATAAACATATTACAAAATTCATTCCCAGCACTTGGTTTGTCATCGTCATCAGGTTCCTTGAATATAAAAACAAAATTAAATAATGCAACATTGATTAGATTAAGAATGTTAAGAATGTCATCTTGAAAACCACAGGCAGTGATTCCAGTGTTTGTTTATGCACACTAAAGAGAAATGAGTACTCCATCAAACTCATTATGCCACATTCACCTATATATAATTGGGACAGTTTCCATGTAAATGGAATCAATGGATACATAAATATGACTTAAAGAATTCTTGTGCAATTGATGTGCTATATCTTCCGAACACAAATGGTATTGACTATAATTCCTCTTCCACCTTTTAATTACATTATAGTACAATTATTAATTCCATGTATACAAGGTCCAATACCTCAGGGTAAAAGCCACCAATCTTTTTTGGGGAAGTTCAAATCATTGAACACATATGTTACGTCACACTTCAGTTGTTCTGTTCATTAATTTTTACAGTATCCAATACGAAAAAACAGCTGTGCACGAACATTCTTTATCAAGTGCACAAACATGGCTTGCATTAATGTGGTTGCAATTTATACTCATTTAATATGTATGCCCACATGTGCATATGCAACATTCTGCAAGATTTTTAAACCCTTGTGAAAATAATACATAGCATCCAGAATAACTCTAACTAATGCAATCAACTTTCTATATAAAATACAGCATACCACTAAAATACATTTTGGTGCCTCTCATGTGGGATACAGTGGCACCCCAGTTATGCAGAATTTCACACCTCCCTTAAGCAGAAAATAACGAATATTCATCCGTACTACACAAACTTGTTAGGGGAAGCTAAACAAACTGTTGGGTAGACCCTTAACTATATTCATTATGGGAGCGTCAAGTTTGTGTAGTACAGATGAATATTTGTTATTTTGCGCTTAAGAGAGTGTGAAATTATGCATAACTGGGGTGCCACTGTACCAACATTATGAGGTCAGAGATCCCACGGGTCCAAACTTCAGGTGGGAGAATTTAAATCGCTTGAAATTGTAGAAGGGTCATGTCATTATTGATTTGAACGTTCATTGTTTTTTACTTTATACACTACGAAGGTATAGCTGTGCCAAGTGCATGCATGGCTTCCTGCTCGACTAACGGCACAGATTTGGGCATTAGAAGTTATCTGAACCTCCTACCTGAAGATGAGGCAGTTATGAACCCAACGGGGCATGGGACCACGTAATGTTAATACTAGATTGCCCAAATGGTGTCATGTGAATATAACATATCATGTAAACATTAAATTCTATTTTACACTGGTATGGAGCAGTAGCGGATCTAAAGGGGGGGGGGGGGTGGGGGGGGGGGGAAATTTGGGAGTTTAAACCCAACTCCCAACCCTTCGATAATATCTTCATAGCAGAAAATTAGGCAATCTGCATTGATAGTTGCGAATAAACCATTATCACCCGCCCCCCTCGTCTTCCTCTGCCATGCCCCCTTCATACAATGTATGTCTGCCCCTGTGGAGTATACTAGAGCTTTTAATAATCTACACGATAAATGTACATAATGAATGTAATACAACATTTAAATCCGTGAGAATCAATTACTAAATCAAAGCTAATCTGTACAGTGAACCAAAAAAATACTTTTGTGATCTTTTATATTTAGAGGATCAGTCTAAGCATTATTACAGAGGGTTTTATTTTTTATTGTACTGGCTGATTTTATTTTAATCAATAGCCATGACTTTCTCTATTTAGTATAAAAATTCTATATGGCAAAGTAGGTAAAAAATTGAAAGTGGTTATAGGCAATAATAGCAGTAAACATTAACAGAAGCTTGAAAAATAAATTGACAATGACTTAATATACATATACACACATAACATTAAAAGTAAGTTCTACATATTAACTGCAATCTTTCTATCTGATTTATACCCTTTAGGTGTTCTCTCCAAGTCTGGACAAGCCATGTGACCCTCTATGTACCTAACCGTTTCTGAAGTAAATGCATACATTATGGGTGCTAATTGAGTTTACGCTGTCGTCTGGTATAATCTTGCGTAGTTTTGTAGGGCATAATTTGTATGAGCTATTGTATTCCTCTTAGCTTGTGCACAGTATCTTAACCTCACAATGGCACGTGAATTATCGGGTCGACATGCATGACATTCTTCATTCACTACCTGTTACATCATATAGACTGTAAGTTCAGTTACTCACCAAAGTGCTCAAGAGATGGCATCTACTTGGTAGGCCAAGAGCAAGTGATGGTGGTGTACAATAGCCAAGGCCAAGCAGCATCCAGAATAAGAGCTCGGGAAAAAGAACTTTGTTTGGTGCGCAGCCTAATATGTTAGATCATGCAAATATACCAGATGCACGTTTTGATGTTGTTCATTCTAGGTCAGAGAGTGAAGCTGAATCACCGGAACACCCATAAGCTTCAAAGAAACTGACTAAGGGCAAAGAAGAGAGCTCAGAAAAAAAGCTATGGAGACTGGAAAGTGATATGAGGGAGGAAACCCAGAGTTTCTGGACATTACGAATTGAAGAAGCTACAGGGTCATTCCATACCCTATTTTAGATTTTGTTGCAAATACTCATTTTTTATGACCTAGTATGATAGTTAGTTTGGCCCAAAAAACCTTTTAATAACGTGAATGGTTTATGAAATGCACAAGCCATGAATAATTAATTACTTTCAACTTTGATGAGGCATAACTCCCTTCTCACAGAACATGTATGGTTATATTTGGCATCACATTAATGCACTCTTAGTGTACCACCCGGTTATAATATGTGTTCATGAAGGTGAAAGGGTTAAATCATAAATGTCGTTATAGCACTGTTTTCAATATTTAAGTCATTTGCAGAATTTATGCTAAAGGTGGCCAACTCACACTAACTGCTTTATGGATGAGAAAAGTCTCGAGGAGGAGGAGGAGAAAGAGGTACAGTTTTGGAATGACATGGTCAAGGGAGATCCAAAAACAGCAAGGCATCTCTCGGATGCACTCCAGGATGAGCTACGAATGTTACTGAAAAAAAATCTAATCTGTTCAGCAATAGTCCAGGAAGAACCGCCGTGGCTGAGCATCACATTGAGACTGGTGATGCCTATCCAGTGAAGCTGCCTCCATATCAAGAGCCTCATGCATGCAGAGATAGTTTGGAGAGAGTTGCAAGAAATGGATAAGGATGGATTAGTCGAACCATCCAATAGTGGCTCACCAATCACCTATAGTTCTTATCAGAAAGGAGGAAAAGTCAATGAGAATTTACTGCAACTGAATTCAGTCATGAGGGTGGAAGCATACCCAACGCCCCATGTGAATGAACTCACAGATCAGTTGGGAAGGGCAAAATACATGACTAGAGGCTACTGGCAGTTTCTTGTAGCAGAGAAAGATCAATATAAAACAGCGTTTATCACTCCCTGGGGTCTTCATGAATTTAAAGTCATGCCGTTTGGATTGAGTGGCACCAGCATCATTCCAAAGGTTAATGCACAGAATTCTACAAGAATCACGAGAGTATTCAGATGCTTACATTGACAACGTCTTCATTAACAGTGAAACCTGGGAGGAGCATTTGGAGCACTTGACAAACATACTAGAGCGAATAAGGAAGGCTGAAACTAGGGAAATGTTAGTTTGCGAGGAGTCAATGCATCTATCTCAGGCACATTGTTAGGAACAACATACTGTAGTGAAGTCCGAGATGAATAAGGTGGAGGCTATTGAGAAATTTCCATTGCCGAGACAAAGAGAGAGATCAGGACATTTGTGGGACTTACCGGATATTACAGGAAGTTCGTACCTGACTATGCGACTCCTTATCCAATCTAATCAAGAAGGTGCTTCCTAATTCAATCAAACTGAAGGATAAAACAAAGAAAACATTTGAAAAGCTGAAGAATCTAATGTGCTCTGAGGCTGTACTAACCAGCTTTCAGGGTTCATCTGCTGGGATGGACTTTTGTTATTCAGATCTATCACAAATCGCTTGAGTGGCTCAATAAGTTGAAGGATAATAACCTTGGTCATGTAGGTGGAGCTCAATACTTGAGCCATACCAATATACAGCTATCTACAGATCCGGTGACCATAATAATAATAATGCAGATGCATTGTCTAGGGCAACAAGGTATTTACTGCAAACGAAGAGGAATGAAGTATGATGGATGCCGTCATCAAGAGCAACATGTTTGGACTTACGCAATGTGTAATTTGAGTGCATGCACTACATATACTTAGGGCATAAATTGTGTGTTTAATTGAAGAGAAGGGCTTTTTGGATTTTGATGCAGTGATAGCATACTTTCCTGGTTTATATTGATATGGTAAGAAACAGTCGAATTTATGGGACCACACCATGAATGGATTGACAGTTTCTCTCACATAGATGTTTTGGGTGAACCTGATGAAGTTCATGATGCAAAAGAACCTACATGTACATCTGTTCCAACTAGCCATGACATTTCGACCTCAATAGTATTGACACATGCATAGACAATCCATGAATGCAATCCAAAAACCTGGCGAAGCCTGGGTTTGTCGTCACAGCAGTGCTGTTTTTAATTGGGGGTGGGGGAGGGATTCATGATTGTAGTCACAAATAGATGCCGCCGGGTTTATTTGGGATTTTACAGTAGCGCATCAAGTACACAGATTTGTATCTTCTATTTATATATTCACTGATTCCATTTCATGCTTATTATACAGTAGTTTGCTATTCCATAATGGCAAGGGACACAATTCAGTCGTTCATATATGTCTAAACTCACCTTTACGATTTTAGAGCTACTTTCCCCACCAGAGAGAAGTAGCGTAAAGTTAAAGAATATCGCACAATCTGGCTGTTCAGAAGGTAGATGCCTCAGCTTTCTAATGGCACTAAGAGGGGTGAAGGCTTCATTTACAGCAATTATACAGCATAATGGACTCCGACTGAGCTGTCCTTTTATGTAATGTGTCTTCCCATCACCTGCCATGTAAAATAACATGAATAATGTGTATTTCCATTACCCACAATAACATGAATACGCAATAGAATACTGAAACTAAGCATGACCCTAGCAACAAAAACCATTAACTGCATGTAATTGGGGTACTTGAGGGTCGCACAACAATACAGAAATAATTTAGATTTGTACAGCTCACATATGCCCAAATTCAACCTGGGTGTACATAAAAATTGTACCTGCCAGGAATATATGACCACATACCTGCATTTCCATACACAAGCTGTACAAATGGCTGAGTAAGCATATCTTGAAAGACGTTCCAATTTACAAGTTCCACCTGTATTACAGAGTGAAAAAATTGCGAACTATTTCATGTTCACAGCTCAATCAATCAATATTAACCTTTGTGTAACTATCTCTTGCAGTTGGTTTTAGCCTAAGAGGCACAAATATAAATTAACCACAGCCCCAACCCAGCAAGCGCTGTGGTTATTTTTGACTGATTGCCACAACAGGGGGCCAGGCAGGAGTATCCCACGGGCGAATAGGGGTTGCACCCTACCCCCAAGGCTAGCCAGGACCAGTGTGATGCGTGCCACAAGCTGGAACTAGTGTCCCAGAACCAGACGCTTGTCCAGACTGGGCTAGCCATATGCAAGGGGATCCCGGGCTAAACAGGTCCAGTGTGATGCAGGCCACGAGCTGGAAGCTGTATCCCAGATCTGGACGCTGGTCCAGATATCCAGATTTAAGGGAAAGCCCGTAGGACTCCGCCTGCCGACCATATAATATCAAAAGACACTGTACAAATAGGAAACATGGGGTGTGGGAGGGTGGGAAAGCACTCTCCTTCCCAATGCCAAATGTGTGCAATATGGCACAAGGAAGGAGGGGCTTATATGGTAGCTGCCCAGAATCTAACCAATTGGTTTGAAGGCCTCCCTGAACAAAGGCTGTTCTAGAATGCACGAGCCCCAACCCAGGAGGCGCCCCCTGATAAGCCCACAAAACCAACTGTCATGCCGTTAAACACTGTTTACTCTTAAACAGAACCTAAAGATATTAATGGGTAAGGAACAGAAGTTTTTAAAAATCACTTCTGTTATGGTATAATTACAATGTACTAAGCACTCTCATGTGAGAACAATTACTACAGCATCAAATTTGAATCTGCTGATTAAATCATTCATGCAAGTAATCAAGTAAAAAAGAAACTAACTTTGTGTTCAATTAAGGTGATCCAAGGCATATCCCGTAGATGCGACGGCTTTTTTTCAATATAGTGCAAACAATATGTTTGCCCCGAGTGACGATGTTCCATTTCCAAGTAAAATTGCATTAGATGCTGATCAGAGTGTTTACATAATGTGAAATGACACTAAATTTGTGCCCACAAACTCACCTCCTGAAGATGAAAAGGCAGCTCGCTGACTTCAAGAATCAGGTGTTTAATCGGAAATTTCATAGTTCTCTGCAGAAATAAATCCAGTTCTTCCAGAGTAGCGGAGGCCTGGCAATGGAAGATTTGAAATGCTTCAGGGACACCACCAAAAATATTCAAGATTAGAGCAACCAGCTCCTTCTGGGTGAAATCTGGGCACGAATGCAATACATGAGAAGGTACTGGAGCAAAAGACATTCTAGGGATACTCTGGGACTCTTCATGATCAACAACAGCACTGTTGCGCATTGGGAGTGTGTGATTTTGCAGCAGTGCCGAAAGAAACATGCTGACAGCATGCATAGGGGAGGGGATTGTGATGTCATGTTGCTGCTTGTTAAGTATTGCCTGAAAAAACACATGCATTGATTAGCTAACAATGACACACCATATAACCTACCTTTACATTATTCTTCATATCATCAAACACAACAGGATTATTGATACACAAGAAGCTTATTTCTCTCACAATGTTTATCACTACTTGTTCACTTAGCCCTTTACATACCCACATCACGTTTGGCAAGAATGAATTGCCACTACTGACTTTTAGCACTGAAAGTGCTCGAATTTCGCATTCTAATGCTGATAGAATTGCTTCATTTTTCATGCTTTGGCTCATGATATGCATTTTCTCTTTCAAACCTTGCACATCTTTTATATCTTGCAGGCATGATAGTGACATCCAGTCATTCAGTTCTTTAATCAGGAGAAGACGTTTAGGTTCACGAAAGAATAGCATCCAGTTATTATGAGCACAAAGCTTAGACAATTCCTGCTTCCATTGTGACAGTTGCCCTTCAAGTTCTTGAACCTGGGCAAAGAAAAATTAAAAACTAGTCCATTCTGCATGCCTCTAATTTTAGTACCAATATATCAGGATTTTCTATGTTGCATGGAATGGTATTCTTCCTTGCATCTTTGTTGAAGTCAAGACATCCTAGATAACTCAATTGATTGTACAGTTGCAACATTTTTGTAGTAACCTACATGCAAGAAGCAAATACTGAGCATGTCCCTGCACAATAAACATATAAAATATATACACACACCTCATTCAAATGTAGAAAGCGCCTAATCTTGTCACCTCCTTCCTTTTCAGCATCCAAGAATCCCAGCTTCCTTACAAAATCACCAATTTGTTCTTTTGACCATCTCTCCTTACCTGCTGAGCTTTCTTTCTGATATGATTGTACAGGTTGAGAGATTTGGGAAGATACATCCTCCTGGCTTGGTGGTTGATCAAGCTGAGAATGATATGCTGGGCAGTAATGTAAACTCATCACAATGCCTTCACTGGAGGTAAACTCAATCAGGTAGTTGCCAGTTTGAATGATGCAGTCTAAATCATTTGCCATGTTCTGCAAGGTATCGCCCTGTAATCAGAAAAAAGTGAAAAAATGCGTACCCGTACTAGTAGAATACAGCACATGCAGTACTACATACATAATGTACGTATGGTTTGGACTCTAACCTCAGCTCTAGAGAACCACAGACGAATGAGGGTGATGTTAGAGTTGACAGTCTCCAGCTGCTTTAACCCACCGGAGACATCAAGACTGGTTACCTTGCTCATCAGCTTCTCAAAGTTCTGTTTGCTATCCATGAATGGTAAGATGAACTTGTAGGCTGCAACGAGATGGTTTAGGACATTTTCATTGTACTCCTCATGCTGTAGCTGAGCTGTGATGAGTTGGTACTGCTGATCAAACACTGCCTGGCCATTTACCTCATCAAACCTTTCGTCCCTGACAAATTGAAAGAATGCAGCACTGTTGGCTATGGCATCAAATAGGTCAAGGCTGTTGACATGTGACCCAGGTTTGTTAAGACACAAAGAGGCCCTGACAACAGTTATTTTTTCCATTGCCTCAACAGGTCTCAAGTTTTCCCTACTTCCCTCCACATCTGCAGCTAACTTCACCAGTCTGCTCAAGTTGGGATCCATTAAACAACCATCCAATCTATACTGCTTACAAACATTATGAATCGTTGGAATATGTACAGAGGTGTACTTGAATAATTCCAGCATACATAAAATACCCTTCAGTCCCTCATGGCTCTTGACGTGGGAAGCAATCTCTAGGGTGGCAAAGAAGGTTGTAAGGGTATTGGACTCCGCCTCAATATTGATGGTCTCCAACTTTAGTTCCCCGCCTTCAGCAATGATCTCAGAGTATGTTGCTGTCCCTAGTATCAGTTTGACAAGATAGGACCTAGTAGCATTCAGAGCATTTGCCAGGTTTTGAATGGACACACCATCCTCTTTACCCTTGCTCATCTTCTGAGGAGATGGGATTACAAGACAGGATATCATTGAGGGGTGGGCAGAAGAGGCTGCCTTTTTTGCTGACACCACTTCCCTCAGTTGATGGAGGACACAGTTATTGAATATCTGACTATGATGAAGGTTGAAGAACACCAACATCTCCATGTGCTCCAGTAGAGGTTTTATATACTGGTCGAGCTGTTTAGCCATTTCACAAAGCATGTTCAATGTGAGAGCCTTTGTTGCTTCAAGGGACACTTTAACTGGGGGCTGAAATAAGCCAGTTCTACATGGATTAATAGAATGGACTAAACGTTGTTCTCCTGATAGAGGTAGCTTTTGTCCTGGAAAAATCAAATGCTTTGTAAAATTGGAAGGCAATAGAACACCATATCCATGAAGAACTTGGGGCAAAATACAATAATTCGCTTCTACATTTCCAGGCATATATTTAATCAAGTGAGCATTGACTTTTTCAAAATGATCTAGAAATCTTGATTTAATATCTTGGGAATCTATTTCTGCATGTCCTGGGCAGACCAGATTTTCGAAGTGGAGCAGTTTGGCTTGGCTATTGGCATATTGCAGAATGTCATCATAATTGACATCACCCTCAGTTACCTTCTTCTGCCAGTTAAGCAGAACCATTTGGAGCTTCCTGACCCATTCAAAAAATATGTGGATATCATCACTAGGGAGATGAACTATGCCAGTGGGAAGAATGCTATCCATAATCTTCTCCCGCTCGCCTGGTTGAAGGCACTTATAATAGCTGGCATAGATTTTACCAAGCTGGAGTATGACATAGTCATTGGAGTAGATCCAATCAAAAGTGTCAGTTGAAATACTAGCAGAGGTCTTTGAACAGCAAGTAGCCACAATCCCCCAACAAAATATCTGATGATTATTCAAAGTTTGGATCCACGATAAATCCTCCAATCGAGTTGTAGCTATGGCCAATACACCTCGAGCTGGGCCTTGGTCATTCTGAAATGCTTTTAACTCTGGGACAATTTCCTACATGTATGAACAAAGAATCACTTAGACACGTTTTAACATAACAGCAAGTATGCATGTTAATGTAATTACAAAATTCTGCCATGCATTCAGTAATTGTAAGCTCTGCCAGCATAGGTTTCATGGGTCTCAATTAAACATAGTGGGGTATGACGAACAACGATAAATGAGACAGTGTCTAGCAACACCACCCTTCTGGTAGTTTTTCATGTTTTCAAATGGTTTGATTTTCCATGAACTCCAAAGAGCTTCTATCAAATGATCCTTAACCTTTAATTTCCCATCGTCCTATGCATAGGATTATCGTCCTACTCGTAGGACGCGAAGTTAAAATTTATTTTTAGAAAACTCATATGATCTAAGAACAAACCAAAATCTCATTGTACAGTATAAATGGTTATTAATTCAGAAAATACTTTTACTTTCTTTGCAATTCTTCAAAGATTGTAAAATACAATCAATACTGCATTGCTAAAAGATGTATTTGCGGTAAATCGTAAAGCAACTTCAAGTGCTACAAAAGTAATGTTGGGAAGATCAGAGCAACATGTTAAATGAAGGGGGTAGTAAACAGGTCTTTTGCACTAAGCATATTAAAAAGTACATTGTAGATTTGGAAATTGCTAGCTCTACAAGCTTATGAACGATAGGTATTTGTCAGATGCATGTTGCGGGAATAGCCAAGTGAATGGACAAAATCTTGAAAATGTACAGTGTGTTTTCGGTACTTCCGAGACTTCCGATTAAGGAAGGTCACTGGCCTAGTTGACTGCACACCTGAAATGGATATAATGCACTGTTAACCAGTGTATTTGCTTCTGTTGGAGTAGTACTTCGACTTCATATAAGAGCAGAAGTATCAAGTATTTGTTGGCCACTTTACATTGTTGGCATAGGCGTGATTTTCTTTTTAAAAGGTTAGGGGTTTAACTTTGCTGCATACATGTGCTAGAATTTGCTCTTTTGTGCAGTGACATTCATAGTAACAGACCATTTTTGTTTGCATTACCTAACATGTACATGTATATTACATTAACGTTTAGGATGTCCTGTGCAGGTCAGAAGTGATTGTGGCACAGAAAATACAAGCATTGCTATATGCCTGATGGTTTTAAGACATCATCATGCAGACGGCTATGCAGGTCTAGAAGTTTTATTTTTGGCATCTCTATCAGAAATAGTGTAAGGTTATGTATGCTACGGGACACGATATACATTGTTTTGCAGTGTATTGAAAGCTGGTGGTCAAGGCTTCAATTTCTTTAAGGTGCACTAAATATTCAAGATGTTCTTATGTTCCCAGTGGAAAAAAAACGGCATAATCGCGCGTAATTGTGCGTGAAAAACGGCCATAAACGAGCCAAATTACGCGGTCTTTAAAACGCTGTATCTTCTTGATTGTGCAATATAGTAGAACTACATTTTGCATATTTACAAAGCAGTCCTGTGCCTATAGAAGTCCAAAGATGGTTTAGTTTGCGATGCATCATTCCGAAGATATTTACAATCAACTTCATGGGCTTCATGTACAAAAGTTGAGAAGTTTAAATCTTCTGGACAAGGACTAGCCATTAAGAATTCAGATGAGCTAGCGAAGATGTACAAAGATCACATTTCTAAAAGCTGACAATTGCCAAAGAAGTCAAGATTTGAAGAAGAAATGTTTGGAGTGAGTCATAGCTGCACATATCATGACCGGTATACTTGTAGTTTGAATGTTTTACATAGCGTAATCCATTCTTGATTGTTTTGAAAGAAGCATTAGCGTGCAAGCAGTGATAATGTTCCCTCTGGTAAAAGTACATGTACTTGATGGGGCACACACTAGGGCGTTCATCGTCATTGTCATAGGCGGCCCCAGGGGGCCATGGCACCCCCCCTCCCCTGGTTATGGCGCCCCCCAGCCCCTATAAGAATTTTACTGTAGCGTTGCAATATGATTACTACATGTAACTATGTGTAAAATAGCTACTAACACGCATCTGAGCGTACAAATAGCGATTAACAAATGACTAAAGGCGTTTCTTCACTAGCAAAGGCAAACCGGATCGATCCGCATTGTGGTCAATGAATTTAATCAGTGTATATGGATCAATGTACTCACTGATTAAATTCATTGGCCACAATGCGGATCGATCCGGTTTGCCTTTGCTAGTGAAGAAACGCCTTAAGATTGCAAAATCGATAATGCCCCTCCCCCTTTGGCGCCCTTTGTGGGTTGGCCCCTCCCCTTTTGGCGCCCTTCGAGGGGTTGACCCCTCCCTTCGGTAAGCGCTGGGGCCGCCTATGATTGTGATACAGATATACTTTTGTTTCCATAGTTATAACACATGTTTTCAAAATGCGCATGCAGCAGAATTAGAAAACACTAAGGAGATGGCTACAAACACAATGGAGACAGCTTTCACATATCTGGATTCAAAGCAAGTGACAGTTATCACACCACTGTACAAAAAGCTGCAGTACCACTGTTGACAAAAAGTGTTGGCTTCAACAAGCCTTATTTGGTTATAGCTTCTGGCCACGTAGTCGACGTACCACTGCAAAATGGTGAGTCGTGGACTCTGGGTGGCTATCTGAATGAAATGGGTTGATCTAAGCGGTGCACTCTTGGAGTGTACCTCAAACCAAAAGTAATGCATGTAGGGCACGCATAACTTTCTCTTTGAATGTCAATATTTATATCTTGTAATGTAAATAATTACAACACAACATCACATGCATTTAAGAACACGGACCTTTGTCCAGCTGTATAGCAGCAACGTATTTAACTGTCCACTTGTCCAGCACTGCCTAGCAATCTTATGTGCAGGTCACCAAAAATGTAATGTGGTATTATAAAGTGTTGATAATAGAAAACCAATAGACCTTATTCCTTCGGCACAATGAAAAAATAAGCGTGAAAAATTGAAAAATAAACATGAAATTTGATGACAAATAGGATGAATTCTGTGGCGAGTAAATATGATGACCTGGTATTAAAAACATCGACCTACTCTGGACATGCAATACTTTTGTATAATATATAAAGATGGCCACACAGGAGGGCCCACCACTGTACATTCGATTGCACAGTTTGTGCACCCTCACGTGTGGCTATCTTTATAGCGCTAACAGCGCAGAATATATCGATCGGATGCAATATACATTGATATAAATTCCACAAGGTTCAAAATCATTCCAAATTCTAATTCTGGCGTTGCGCCTCCGATAGGCCGGGTGCTTAAACCATGAAAACAATATTGATCCAAAGTTCAGAACTATATCTATCTTAGACAATATCTGAATGGATTTTTAAAAAGCCTTTACCACTCAACCTTAGCTGGATGAAATGAAACAGCAGCTTGGATTTCTAACTACAGAATATACAATATATGATGGTGGTGGTATATAGGATTTGAACGCAATGGTGGTGTAAAACGTTTAAAGGAACAAGAGATCCATGGTGCAATAAGTGAGTTGGTTATCGTCAAATACAGGATGAGTTAAGTGATGAAGAAAACAGCGGTGCAGGTACCAGATATGTCCTTACATGTGTTCAGCGAAGAAGTGAAGGTTAAAGCCCTGAAGGAAGTTGAAATCCTAAAGTATGCTTGTGATTCACGTCTACAGATTCCTATTATAAATCTACATTTTCAGAACATTAAGGTAACCAAATGTTGTAACACTCATGGGGGTTTGCATGAAAAGCACCGATATACTGATTATACAATCTGCACCAGATTTTTTCTTCACTCACTACAAGTATGTTTCAAACAAGAATTATTGCAAAGAATAGACGTACATATGTATACTGCAACTGGATTCCCAAAAAAGCTTCAGAGGGTTTTCATAGCAACGCTTCTTACGAACGATTTGTTAGCGACAGTATGCTAAGAAACCACTATACAAGCTGGCCATTATAAAGTCTTACGCCGTAAACTAATCAGACCAAGTTGAAGGCCCAGACTGAAAAGCTTCAGGCCCAGATGAAGGCTGAGGCCGAAAAGCTTCAGAAGACTAAAAAGCTTCATGCTCAGATGAAGGCCGAGGCTGAAAAGCTTCAGACCGAGAATGAAGAGCTTCGGGATCAGACCCTAAAGCTTCAGGCCAAGACTGAAAAGCTTCAGGCCGAGACTGAAAAGCTTCAGGCCAAGACTGAAAAGCTTCAGGCTCAGATGAAGGCCAAGGCCGAAAGCTTCAGACCGAGAATGAAGAGCTTCAGGATCAGACCCTAAAGCTTCAGGCCGAGACTGAACAGCTTCAGGCTCAGATGAAGGCCGAAGCCAAAAAGCTTCGGGCTCAGACCCTAAAGCTTCATACCGAGTTGCTGGCAGGGTTGGATACGATCAACCTAACAATCCAGGCGAAGAAGCAAAGACTTGCAGAGGTAAATTTGCAATAAGAACATTAAATGCGTACAATAATGACATTAGTTTTAAGGTGCTGCCTCATTTAATATTGTATTAAGTTTTAATTAAGGTGTTCTCGGATACAACTATGAAAAGATCGCTCTCCAAGCTGTGAAGGCCCTGACATACATGTACGGCAGGGATCCTTCTACCATACATAATGATATCCAACATAATGGTGTAGTTTTTGAACTAATTATCATTACATTAACCCCCCCCCCCCACACACACACACACACACACACACTTCCATCAATGAGACATTAGGGGAAGGTTGGACGGAGGAATTATTCAACCAGCTGACAGATCATGGTCATCACTTAATTTTTGGCAATGAGGTTTGTTTAGGAATTGTGTAAAATATCGTCGCATAGATAACTTTTTTTAAAATGTTCCCCCCACACCCAGAATAGATGAGAATTGGACACCCTTGGCACGAGCAAAGTGGTGCTCAATAATTGACCTAGCCAGTGGATACTGCCAGGAGAAATGGATCCTCTTGATAAAGAGAAGACCATGTTGCAACTCCATTTGGTCTCCACCAGTTCTGCATAATGCCATTGAGTTAACCAATGCCCCTAGCACCTTTCAGGGGTTGATGGGCTTGGCATTGGCTGGATTATGTTGGACTACTTGTTCGGTATACCTAGATGATATAAACATCCTCAGTCAAAGAAATGGAGGAACAATTTGATTGACTTGGCAGCAGATCTCAAGTGACTGAAGGAAACTGGCTGGAAGTTAAAACCACGTAAGTGACAACAAGAGTTCAGTATCCGGGATACGTGTGATGCAGCCTTTTCCAGCTGAAAGGATTATCATTTCCTAACTTGTCATTTCCACAGTTTGACTGAAAATTTGTTATTGACACTCATGCCAGTATTAGTGCCATCTTGGTGCACAGACACGAGCTAGCTGGGTGTTGACAATATTTTGGAAAGCAATATTGTGCTACTACATGTAGATGTGAAATGCTGGCAGTAGTGTGGGCAGTCAAATATTTCTATTCCTACCTTTGGGGGTGGCAGTTTAATTATTCGAACTGATCGCAATTTTCTTGGCTGGCTGTATAATTTCAAGGATCCCCAGTGCCAGATCGCTCATTGACTACAAGTTCTCGTAGAATATGACTTCACTATTCTGAATTGGCCTGGGCTGAAGCACAGTAACACTGATGCATTGTCACGATTACCCTGCAAGCAATGTGGCCATCATGATTTAGATGCAACAGCGGTTCATTCAGATATGGACAAAGAGGAACATAATGTTGATACAGCGCAGAGTAGTAGGGTCATCCGTGCTACAAGTTTTGACTAAAAACAGCAGTCTGATCCTGATTTACAGCAAGTTACCACATGAATTGAGGACAACACAACTCCTTTTAATATTTCCAGTTATGATAGCTACTAATCTATAGACCTTATTGTCACAGAAAATGGACTGAACAATATAAAACACTTTTATTACTAACTTGAGAAGTAGATCCATGAAAATCAAATCAAATTTCCAAAATTTAGTTAGACAGGGCTCCAAAACATCATGCCACGGAGTTCAAACCTCTTAAGCTGTTGGAATATATTCACAACTTTACAACTAAACCTGCATTTGTTTTCTAGTTGAGAGGGTTATAAAAATGATACACTCTTTTCTGATTATGGATATTGCTCATCCTGATTTGCAAACAAATTCTGGCAATAGAGTATCATGCTGGCATGGGACAAACCCTACAAACTCTTCCAGATCTTAATATTGGTGCTGCATCTTTGGTTCTAGAGTCGAGAACATGGACACTTAAGTCCTATAGTTCTACAGTAAAGTCATATAATCTGAGACTGCATGTCGCAGTACTCACTTTTGATAATGTTAAGAAATAAGAACTGATCGAGCGAAGAGCATTATAAATCTTCCGATGAAAAACTAAGTGTTGAGTTTTCCCTTCATGACCCCACATAACGTACTTTACACCAATGGCTTTCAAAGTGGTCATCTGTTCACATGGTGGTCACTTATAATACACCAGAAGTTGCTTTAGCAAGTAACACATATCTGCACGATAAATTTCAGAGTCCTGATAATATAGGATATACTTTGTTACTTCGGTAGAGGTACATGTGTATATGTTGCAAACGAATAGCTAATTGCCAGACTCCAATCCAAATACACTAACATATGACAGCTGACCCCTACTACTTAAAAAAATAGGGAATTTTAAAAAGCTATGTCTTTGAACAAGAAGTTAATAGAAATATTCACTTTGAACAAGATATGGGAATATTTCAAGGCAATGTGGGTGTAATATGATAGAAACAATGTACATGTACCTATATCGCACTATACAGGACATTATAGTCCACATGTGCTAAGTATAAGTCCGTGCAATTCATGATGTAAGTTATTGCAGATGTATTGCCTTTGAAATTCTTATTGAAGTGAATGATTTTATTCTCTTGTTGTTACATACTTCAATAATTGCTAAGACATTTTAGGTTTTTCTGTCTCGTTAGTGAATCTTAACATACATACTCAGTGAAGCCATTCTATCTTCATCAATTCTAAGAACTGTTGTGAACCGCAACTAGCGACGCTCCCCAACAAACGGACAGCGTAAATAATAGTAGAAATCGAATGATGAGGTAAAATCAAATCGTTTCACGCTTGTCGGACTCAATGAAAAGTATGGTTTTAGAGACTAAAATACAAGTAGCTCACCCTCATACCCACTCCTATCCTTCTCTAGGTACTTCTTATTGTGTTCTTCCTCTCCTTCCTTTATTTTCGCGATAGAATCAATTTCAAATAATGCCATTCGCAACAAAAGACACGTTGATTTGGCATTTTATCTTCATTAGTTAGCTGTGCGCATGGTGTTGAACTAATACGTGAAATAAAATGGAAGCTGCTAAACTCATAGTGTAAGGTTTCAAGCTAGCCCAATAAATATAGATTATTTGATATTGAAAAAAGACATCGGTGTTGAGTCACCACCCTCAGTGCTTATCAGTTGATCTCTGGTTGATCCAGACCTGTGTAAGCTTTGCATTTGGGGCCTTCAAACTTTCTGACTGTGTTCCTGCGTCTGGATGGGACTCAACAACCAGACTCGGCACTGCTGTGTCAGCTCATATTTGCGTTGAGACATCCTCCTCATCTGATTCTCCTGTATTTGGCTGGTCCAGTTTTCCCCTATCAGGACCATGCAAAATCAAATTGGAATGCTGCCTCCATGGTACCCCTTCTCCAGGGAGTGTCACTTGGTAAGACTTGGGTCCTTCTTGCGTGTAAAAGCACTGTAGCGGATGTTGAGGTCTGTAGTCCCTGAGTCCCCCCGGCAAAGTGTCTGTCCACTTGTGCTGTTTGATTTTTGAATACATTTTCCTGCCCATCTGGTCTCATTAAGTGTAGGATACTCCTCAGATCCCTCTTCATCAACAACTGGGCAGGCAAGACTTCGATGGTGATTGTCTGGCATTCCTGTAGTCAATTAGGAAGCTAGCTATCCAGTGGGAAAGGGACTTGGCCTCCTTACATGAGGCTTGTAAGGCTTGTTTCAGGAGCTGGACAAAATGCTCAGCGAAGTCATTGGTAGCTGGGTGGTAGGAGCTGGTCCTAGTATGTTTGCAGTTCTGTTCAAACTTTTGGGATGTAAACTGCCATCCATTGTCTCTGACCATCTGAAAAGGAATCCCCCACCTTGCGAATATGGATCTCAATTCATCCAATAAACTGTCGGTTGGAACATTGTCCATTACCGCAACCTCAGGCCATTCTGAGAAGGAATCAACTCTTATTTGGTGCTATTTACCTTCTACAGGTCCTGCAAAGTCGACATGGACATGTCTTTGGGATTCAATCCTTAAATCTGATTGTTCCATAACCAGACAATGCTTCAGCATTTGCACATATCATAGGTATAACATGGCATATCTATGGAGCCTTGCAGCCAGAGGGTAGGCCTTTCTCCGGGGTCTGAATCGATGTAAGAGGTTGGTGATCTGTGATCAGTGAGGAACAATTTCCCAATAGGTATTGCTGAAAACTCTTAATTCCCCAGACCAATGCTAGCGCCTCTTTTTCAATTTGCAAGTACCATCATTCCGAGTCAGTCGATGTCCATGATGAAAAGGCTATGGGTCTTTCTCCTCAACACGCCCCTAGCCCATATACAATGGCATCACAAGACAACACCCGTGATCGGTCAGGGGTAAAATGGGTTAGTACCAATCAGATCAAAAGATATGAATTTCTTGACTTCCTCAAAAGCTATGGAACAGTTATGTGTCCAGTTCCATTGGCTTGCTTCCTAAGCAACTGTTGTAGTGGTGCCAGCACCCATACAGATTGGTTGTAATAATTTTGACTAGCCCTAGAAAAGACCTCAACTGTGACACATCTTGTGGTGTAGGAGCTCTGAGACTGCTTTACTCTTCTCTTGGGAGTGTAGTGCACTTCTGCATCAATCAGATGCCCACAGAATTTATCTGAGACTTGACAAATGCACATGTGGCTTTGTTAAGAGTCATCCCATACTGATCCAATCTTGCTAGCACCTCCTCCTCAATGATTCGGAGATGTTCAACTTTGGTTGCTCATGCCACAATGACGTCGTCCAATAGACATTGTCTTTGGGAACCCCTTGTATCACCTAGAAGAAACTTCAAAATGGTAGTCTGTTATACCAATATAACCCCTTGTGAGTGTTGATCGTAGAGAGTTCTCTTGTCCCTTCATCCAACTCCATCTGCAGCTATGCATGTAGCAGGTCAATCTTGCTAAAGACTGTACTCCCTCCAATGGTAGTGAACAAATCCTCCTCATTGGGCAGTGGGTACTTTTTCACTATGATTGCTTTGTTTACTGTTGTTCGGAAATCCACACAAATTCGGATGGTTCCATCCTTCAGTACTACCATAATCAGGGTGAATATGCCTATGTTTAATCCTACCTGTCTACTTCATCCCCAACTCTGTCTTTCAAGTTATAGGGTACAGGTATTGCCTTTACAAACACTGGTGTCACATGCCATCTTGCAATGGAAGCATAGCCTTCATCCATTTTATAGCACCTAGTTTCTGTTTCTGGGTATTTGGGTACTTCGACAGCAGCGCTTCCATCTGGCGATTCCATTCATCTATAGCTATCCTGTACCTTGATTGCTTACCAATTGATGGGTCTTGGAAAGCCAATCAAGGAAGGTCCTGACCCATCCACAACGATGAATGTCAAAAGCTGGACAACCTTATCCTTCGCAACCTTAACAATCAAAGTTCTGTCCCTGAGGTTGCACCCTTTCTCCAGTGTATGTCTTTAGCCTGGTAGTTGACTACTGCAATGGAATGCGCCTGAACTTCTCCTTGTACATTCCAATATTCTCCAATCTTCCAAAGATAACCAACCATATCCTTTCTTACCGCTTGTATCCCACCCACATCGCCACTGTAAAGTCTTGAAGTCCGATGAATATGCATTTTTCGATATTGAAAAAAGACTTGCACACCACACTTAATATCATTAGTCACATGCATGAGCACACAATCACACCTAATTAATCAGTGTTTAAATACATCACACACAGGTCATTGTTACTACATCTACTGGCGCCATCATACTATTTTAACGCTTATGCAACCATGACACTATGTAATATCAGTTGTGTCGTCGTGAATCACAAACATCAATTGTCAGAACCGTGCAAAGCAAAAGTCCGCACTCATTACGAAGAGAACATAGAAAAGAAGGGAGCTGCTGTAAGAAATAGAGTACATTATAACCTACGTGTACTTAATCTAAATCTCCCTTGTCAGCACTTATCAGCAGCCCCCGATCCAGGATTTGGCTATGGGGGGGAGGGGGTGGTTTTATGGGACGGGCGGTTTTATGGGAGGGGCGGCACATTGACAATGAATGTATGTGAAGCCAGGGGCGGATACAGGATTTTTCCAAAATGGGGAGTTTAGACCCGCAATACAAAAAGCGGGGGGGGGGGGGGGGGGGGGGGGGGGATGCTGTCCACTTCAGGTCCGATACAAAAAGTGGGGGGGGAGTGTGTGCTGGAGTGCTGTCCACTTCAAGTCCGATACAAAAAGTGTGGAGGGGGGGGGCTGCTTGCCGTACGATGGATGATACGATGATTTATATCTTCGTTTGTGTGCGCGTGCGTGATAGTGCGGGGCAGCAATTGGTGTCAGAGGGCGGCACTTCATATGAATGGGGGGCGGCCGCCCCCACCCAAGCCTATGCTGGATCCGGGGCTGCTTATCAGTATTCACAGTTTAATTG
This sequence comes from Eunapius fragilis, assembly GCA_963681505.1. Lineage (NCBI taxonomy): Eukaryota > Metazoa > Porifera > Demospongiae > Spongillida > Spongillidae > Eunapius > Eunapius fragilis. Next base: position 8,299,107 of record OY811971.1, on the reverse strand, counting down.
ATAATTATAATGAATAGTGGAAACAAGTAAAGAAAAACATTCTGTAAATGAGAACGTTGGTGGGACATAGAAATTGGAGGCAACAGTGGTGCAAAAAGGAAAGGAATAACGTTTTGGAGAAAGAACGATGAGACAAAATTCCTTTATTTTGCACTTCTTATGATTCTGTTAGCTAAATATATGTTTTTTTTTTGTCTCTTTTATCTGTTCCCAAAACCTTGTTCCCTTCCTGTTTACCTCCAATTCCTATATCCCACCAACTTTCTCATTAGATTATGTTTACCCTGTTTGTTCTCTACAAGTGCACAGTTTAGTGACATCACACAAATATGAAACTGCTTATTTTTGACTTAGTGTCCGATGATGTCTGCAAGGTTAAACGATATGATCATCAGGAATCATGTTATACTAGCAGAGGAATGCATATTTAAATAAATAAACTCTATATCAGACAAAACCAGTACAGATTAGTATTAAAATGATCAATGACGTCTCTTCCTATCCAAACCAACTAAGCTGGCAGTGAGACACAAAATAAAAGCTCACAGTAATATGTAGCACTGTAAATGGATATAGGGTCATTCAACAAAAAAACTAAATTTAGAAATACAATTTTTAGGGCTCAAATATTGTAGGTGGAGTGGATAAAATTGCACAAATTATATATACTTGAGATTTCGTGAATTCCAGTATATGCACAACCATGTGTGATCTTCTTTTGCAAATTTCCAAATATAATATATAAATTCGGTCATTCAACCGTTGTACAAAAGTTGGCTCACCTTTGGTAAAATAGACAAGATAATCTGCTGAAATTCATTGGATTTTTCAGATATACTAGACTATACAGGGAAGTAAAGATAAAATACTTTTCCTGCAAGTTGAAATGCCTACCAGTATTTCACTCATCCTCGATTGCAAGTTCAACTTCAGTGCATTGAGATAGATGTATCTTTGTATAAATGTTGAGAATTCAAGTTGGACTTTTTTGCAAGCTTCAGAATATATAGCATCACTATTATCTGAAAAACTAAACAGCTTTGGAACATTAATACGCAAAAGGTCTAGGACAAAGTCATTTGCTCGCCCATGCAAAACATAGTACTCTCCCACTCTCTTGAAAAAACCAAGCAGAAACCGATGTTGGTGAGCTCCTGGATACCTGCAGATATTGGCAAATAGTATTTTGGCTCTCACAAAATAAGTCATGCCATTACTTTGCAGTAACATCACTGATAAATAAGCTCCAACTACCATCACATATCGTCATCCAAGGTGACACCTGACAGGTATTGAGGTATTGCTCTACTACCTACAGAGCAATAAAAACTGTAAATGCACAACTCTGACTCTAAAAAAAAAAAGAGTTCTACAAAAAATGAATAAATTTGTAATAACAACGACTTGCAATTTCTCTTAGATATAAAAATCCATACTGAAGTGTTTATACATGTAGTAACTTTACGGTTGCCAGGTAGAGGGTAATAAAATTACAATACCATTACTGGGTGTTTGCCGTGAAAATATTTTCATGGCAACCACCCGATTCGCTACAGGTCCAAGCAAGGGAGGTGCATTTTGTCTTGATGCAGGGCCATGTTTCCCATATTAGTACCTTAATCATTAAGTATTTGAAACCCATAGGGAGCCACAGTACTGCAACACAAATGTGATTACACCATACTACATGTACATGTACATGCGTGCCATTTATGAAGAAAGGAAAATATAAATATACATCAGTTCATCTACTTGTGTGGTAACATTTGGTATGACAATGTTTTGATTCCATACTCCTAACAATGATTATAAATACTAAGCTAGTCACTTACTCTGAGGTCAAGGTCGGTACGACTACACATGAGATCTGCTAACTATTCTAAGGGACAGGATTGTTGATTTGAATGTTATCCCTTACAGGGATAATGCAGAACAAAGTCCATGCCTCCACCAATAAGATTTAAGCAACTGTGACCCATTAAAAGTATGAGAGGAGAGAGGTGGATGCCATATACATATTGTATGCCGACAAAGTGGAAAATATTTACTTCCTTTGTGCTGCTATATTCCTGAATAGTATCAAAGAGTATAATATACATGTATCTACAGGACGATACACATCACTTAAGTTACTATTCATATTTTGATCCTATTGTTAGCAAACTTTGTATGTACACATAACAGCGAAAGCATAAATTGTTCCACGTTGGGGAAAAATGGTTTGGAACACATGTAAGCCATGCCTGGGTACAAGGAAAATGTTATGCAGTGTAAAATGAGTATATTGATATACTTATAATATAGGGTGATTAGCTGGAAACTCTCCCATATCATGTAATACCCAGTGTAGTCAATGGAAAATGACAATGGTTAATTTTAATTAACAGAATAATTTTATTTGCTGATGCAAATGTTTGTACCTCTTTTGACCATATTGGAAACTTTTTGAATAACGGAGAAAACTGCTGGATTGGAAGTTGTGAGAAGGATTGTTTTGCATTTTCAACCACCTAGACATAAATGACAATGTAATTATTACATCGTGTTATCATATGCAAATTAAACATACATTTTTGGTAATATACGCATGATGTTTCTTTAGAATAGGACTCTTGCCCTTGAGGAACTTAATCAGATGCTCATCTGCACCTGGTTTGGTTAGATCCACCAGCTGAAGTAGTGCCGTAAGCCAGCCCACTTCTTCAGAAGTAGATAGCAGTTCATCACTTTTCATCTTCTGTTTAAGTATTTCACTCAAACCTTCCACAAAGATTATACCCTGATTATGGATCAGAGATGATCACAGCACAACACATGGACGCAGTACACATACATACCTCCTGTATAGCCCCTGAAACTGTTCTCTCAATGCTCAAATCACATGGTTTCTCTAGGTGTATCTGCATCCAAATTTTGTACTGTGCTCGCAATGAAATGATCAAATGTGTCATTTCAACTTTGCTAGTTATGAAACCAGCCATACAATCAAGATAGTTCCTATTGTGATAGAAAGGATAGTGTTATATTATGGATGAGGTTTTTAAATGGATTTACATTAGATGTGATAGTGGTCTCACAGAGCCATCAACACCAGCCAAATGAATCATCTGTTCTCCATTGATCATGGCAATAGAAGGGATTTTCAGAAGTTTGGTTATTCTCAACCCTCGTTTTAGGTCCTCTATGGTATCTGAATTGAAGATCAACTTTCGCCCCATCTACATGTACAACTAGTGTCATAATATTAATAGCTGCAGCATATGAGCAAACCTGCACAACGTGCTTGTTCCATATGTCACCCACCCACGTGGTCACCACATCAGGCACAGTGAGGCACTTCAGGGCAATGCTTACTGCATGGTAAGAAAGTTTATATAAAATTAAAATATAATAGACTACTTACCCCAGATCATCCTCCTGTAAAGTGGTTGATTCAGTGATTTGCCTCGAGCCTGCATAATGCTCTCACGTTGTGATGACATATTTGCAAGGTGTATACTTGCCATCGCGAGTAAATTGATCACACTAGTAGCTCCATTACATTCTCCAAACATCACTTGAAAGTTACTTCTGTAGTGAAATAAAAACGTCCATACCCATAGGTGATAGAGCAGCTGTGCTTGCCCTCCTCTTATAAGATATCTTTGGATAATAGCAATATTATTAGATACAATTAAAGGTAAAATGCCACCCTGTGCACTCATAGGTCATGCAGTTGCCATTCTTTCAAGTTATAAAAAACTGAAATACACAGAGCCGGTTTCACTTTCAAAGCAATCCAATGTACAGATAACAGATGGCAGCACTAGCAGGGTAAAATATGACCTCCTGCAGCATACAAAACTAACCTGTCAACAAAAGCGGTTAAAGTAGAGCACAACCTTTGAGGGTCCATACATTCCATCTTTTCAATCAAAGTATGAAAAAATGAAGACAGATTGTCACATTTATAGATTTTATTGCTAGAATGACGAAGAGAAAGGTCATACTCTAGCACTAAGAATACTTATTACATCATACAGCTTCATCCGATGAGCAAGGATGATGTATAGGGGAAAGTCTTTATCCAAAACATCACTTGTGTTAAGGACCTTTACAAACTTCTTCTGCAGATCACCATGTCTACCATCACCTTTGCCCTTAGAACAACAAAGCAGATTAGCAATTGTAAAATTATGACGCTACCTTGGAATTGAAAACTTACTGCATTCTCATAATTTTGGAATGTAGCCATCACCAGGGTAAATACTTCAATGTTTTCTGATACTATGACAGGGGTGTTATTATTAATGAACATCAAGTGCTTGACCTCTGCTTTGAAATCACGTCTATTTCCTGTCTGAGCGATTTTCTTTTGCTTGCAGTGACTGTCTGATTCATCCCAATCAATAGGTCTTGAGTCACTAGCTAGTTCATTTATGAAGGAGGTTATAATTGGCTCTTGTCTGATTCCCAAGCCTATGTTGAAAGCAGACAGCAGCTGTATAATCTTTCACAAAACAAATAAGTTAAAGGAAATGCATTAAGGATTTGAAACCAGTAAACTTTTTCGCAGGTTAGCTACATACAGTAATTCGATCCATACAAGTTTATCATACTGCATAATAGAAATATTTAAAAACAATTGCTGATTTACCAGGTGCAAAATATGCCTGCAGTCCTCACGACACATACAGTACTGAATGAGACAATACAACATGTTCCCCATACCTGTTCATCTAAAAGTCACATAGAAGTATGCAACAGCTATACTTTTATATTGAAAGTTTGCTAAATGCTCTTCATACTACATGTATACTGTTGCAACACTTTGTTGGTAATAGTTAAAACCCTAGGTAACATTATTTCAATCATAAATTGATTTCAGAAACATTTGATTAGATATTTTTTTATTGAGACAGTGGATTATTCTTCCGTAGCATGTAATTGACAAACTTGCACCTACGTGATCATTATGTAATACGGAGTGCCATATTGAAACATTCCCATGGCAACATTCACATATAATTTGAATTTGCAGGTTATAGCAGGTGGGAATTTGATTTGATCGCAGTTTTGTACATGACTGTTGGCTAGTGAAGTTGTTTTTTGTCAAAATGCCTTGATGTCAACAAAAGAAGAGAGGTAAAATGCAAGAGGAATACCTCCAAAATCAATACAACAAGTTAGAGTCCTCCTGAGTTTGGTACAATGCTGAGCCTGAACAAACGCGGGCATCTGCTCGGGATGGTAATAGAAGTGGAAGGGGGATGCATAAGTGCTAGATCGTCAATTAAAGAGGCTACGTTATAATTGTCAGCACTTATCAGTATTCGCGATATCATTGACAATAAATTTTTATAAAATAGAGGAGACAAGTGAAGAAAAACATTCTCTAACGAAAAAGTTGGTGGGAGGCAAAGGTGATGTAAAAAAGAAGGGAACGAGGTTTTGGGAAAAGAAAAATGAGACAAAAATCCTATATTTAGCTTGCGTAAATGTAACAGAACCATAAGCAGTGCAAAATATAGGATTTTTCTTTTCCCAAAACCTTGTTCCCTTGCTTTTTACACCACCTTTGCCTCCTCCTCCAATTCCTATATCCCACCAACTTTCTCATTAGAGAATGTTTTTCTTTACTTGTTTAATTTAATTTGGTACAATTCCATATCCATGGCTACTGACTACGGAGATAAGCAAGTTTAACATGCATAAAGAACGAAGGATCATATTCGTAAAAGGTATTTCATATATAAAGCACTTTGACATAATTGCATTACTGAGGCGTATCGCTGTGATTTTATTCCTATTGATGTACTCCAAACATGTGGCAGTGGCTCATTGATCAAATGTTGAAACCTTGTAAGTTGCATGTATCTGTCGTGCGTACGTGCATGATTGAGTGTCTGTTGTACCCAGATCTAAGTCACTCCGTCAGTAGGCCATTTTTGTCTGCTACCTAGAGGTAAGCCATTGTATGTCAGCTACCTCCTCCATTGTGTGTCAGCAACCCAGAGGTAAGCCATTTTGTGTTAGCAACCCAGAGGTGAGCCACTGTTCGTCAGCCACTGTGTTTCAGCTAAGTCATTGTGTGTCAGCAAGCCATATGTGAGTCATTGTGTGTCAGCTATCCCTCTAGAGGTGAGCAGAGCCATTGTGTGTCAGCACCCAGAGGTAAGCCGTTGTGTGACAGCAACTCAGAAGTGAGCCATTGTGTGTCAGCTAACCAGAAGTAAGCCATTGTGTGTCAGCTATCCATTCGGTGTCAGCTAAGCCATGTTGTGCCAGGTACCCAGAGGGTAAGTCATTTTGTGCCAGCTACCCTGAAGAAAGCCATTTTCTGTCAGCTACCAGAGGCTTAAAGATGCTGCTCAGGAGTTGAATATGTACCTCTTAAATAAAATGAATTATTAATAAGCAAAAGGTGGTATGTAACAATGCCCTTATCATTACTGATGCATATGAACTAACATGTTGCATCAACACTGATAAACTCATTGCTGATACATGTGATTACCCGTCGGAAATGATACGCGATGATATCAGTGCTATCTAACATTGCTGATACCATTAATGCTACAGTGCTGATATCTGCAGTATGATTTTTTTGGCGGTGAGGTAAGCCATGGCATGCAGACAGGCTCATCAATGGTAATTGATTTCTGACCGATTTCTTCAAATGAAGGAAACAAGTATCGACTAATTGCAAATAGAAAAACAGAATCAGTTATTTCGACTTAAAGGAAATTGGTTAACCTGAATTGCACTAAATGCATAGTTGACCAAATAGATAATTGCGAATAGTTGAATAACTTGAAAAACCTGAAAATCAGTTACACATCCTACTGCTCATGGTATAGAGACAGTATTGTCTCACGGTTTTCCAGACTGAGTAGCTCGCCAAATAGCATTTGCCTCTTGAACATTATCTGCCAGTGAGGGCAATTATTGTCAACTAGAACACAAAGCTTTGTTGCTGGTACATGTATATGGAATTAAAAAATTTCATCAATATCTGTTTGGAAGACGTTTCACCCTAGTGACTGACCACCAACCGCTGAGAACTATCATGGACCCAAAAACTGGGGTTCTCCCTTTATCAGCTGCACGTCTACTATGTTAGGCATTATTATAGTCTGCCTATCAGTATGATATTGTATTTCAACCCACGCAGAACCATGCTAATGCTGACAGTTTGTCTAGGTTGCCATTGGATGAGCGTGTGGGTGGAGGAGTTCTACAAAAGGGGGGATAGAGACTTACCTGATAACAGCTGTACTGGACATCACCATCACATCACCCCACTGCTCGGCCATCTTAGGTGAGTCATGTCACCAAACTGGTGACATGACTCACCTTGGAGCAGAGGCCCATAAACTACACTCCAATGGACCAAAATGCCAGGAGTTAGGTGGGTCCTGCATTCCATTGGCAGTGGAGACATATAGAAATTGGGGCAAAGAGGACCATGATGCTATCCCCAGGCTGGTTTCTCACCTGGCCATTCAGGTGATTGAATATGGCCCTGATCCGCCAGAGCCATCCTGGCTAGGGAGCTCCTACCCTCCTAACTGCTTATGTTTGTGTTTGGTGTAATGTTGCAATTTATTTGGTACTAAATACAATGCTATTTGCAACAGCTATAAAGATTTTTAATGTGGGACAGTTACTGTGATTACCAGTTACAGCTACACGGTTGTGCTAGCAAACCCATACTAATGCAATATTGGGGAAGGTACTACGAAACATGGGTGGCCTGTTAATGTATCTGAAGAATTCAAGCCATAATTTTTTTGTAAGCAGGAATTATTGTCAAATGATCAGGAGGGCTGTGTTGTTATAGGGATCACGGGTTAAAATCGCAGGCGTTAGTTTTGAAGGAGCTGCACAAAGGTCATTCTGGATTGTGCCTACGAAACAACTTGCTAGGGGGGGGGGTGTTTTGAAGGCCTGGCCTAGATGGGGACATTGACAAATTATTGTACTGCCAGTCAGGTAGTCCAACCTGACCCACCAGTAGCACTTTTGAATCCTTGGGCGTAGCCAGGTAGACCTTGGATGAGAGTGCATGTTGATTTTTGAGGGGAAAATATGGTTTATACACATGTAGTTGTGCATGGATGCACACCCTAAATGGCCAGATATCAGCAAAGACACGACAGTGAGAGGTTATAGTCTTACCAGTGACCTTTCCCATGCCAGACCTGCTGACATCCTTAATGCTGGCTGGGACAGAGGCAACACTGTGACACTAGACCTGACCATCACTTCCCCAAAGTGCTCTGCCATATTGAGTGAGTCGTGTCATCAGGCTGGTACAGCAGCCCATTCCAATGGACCCAAATGCCAAGGTTGGGCAGGTTCTGAACTTCATTGGCAGTGGATACATATGGAGGCAAGCAGGCCATAATACCTTCTCCAGGCTGGCGTCCTACCTGGCCATTAACCACAGTCCTCCCCCAAGTCATCAGTTGTGGCAGAGTTTTGTGGCCAATAGAAATGTGACCCTGGCTCGTTCCATTGCCACATCCATCATGGCTGAGGAGCTACCACCCTCCTAATTGATATTGGTTTTACTCTCATCAGTGTTGCTTATGTATAAGATAAATTTATTAGGTGAAATTTACGCCAATTAAAGAGGCATAATAAACTTATAAACTACCTAGCTATTCAAATTTGAATAGTTTGCAACATGGGGTTAAGTCCACAAGACTCGAATGAGCCTTAAATACGCTGATGGGGAGGATGCAGACACCACTGATTTGGGCAGTAATGCGTATGACACATTCAGAAAAAAAAAGTTCAGACGAAAAATTATGTTGACATCGTATGTTTTAAACACTATCTTGTAGCACATACATGAAACTAGGTCAAAGAATACACTGCAATATTCAAGAGATTGAGAGTCTTAGTCGAGTGCCATAATCCACGTATGAAAGTTTGGCTCAGCTCTGGCAAGGTAATGTAACTTTGGCCTGATGAAGCCATGGATTCCATCCATACCTGTGTAACAAGACTCTAGAAGTGGTCTAACATAAATAGAATTTTCGAACTGCATTCTCGAATTGATGCAATTCGCGTTCCTATGCCAAGATTTGTACCCATCTGATATCCTGTGTGGGCTACACCACATACGCTATCAGATGGTACAAATCTTGGTACATACAGTGACCTTCCGCCAAAACATGAAGGTCGGGCTACGATCAACTAATGAATACCTAGTTAAAAGGCGTTTCAAAAATACTCATCTTTGACGCCAAACAGGTAGGTAAGACGCATGCACAATTCATTCACAAGCATTGTCGAATGCCAAAGATCGCACTTTTACTTTTACCACAGTGCCATTAACTTGTGACGTTAAACTATCACCCCCGGTCTCTGATAAAGATATATTCCAGTGATGCTTGTTTTTGATACCCAAACCTGAGAGACTTATAAACATAAAATCTGGCTGAAACAATCCAGTGATACGCAGGTAACGCTAGAAGTGATTTACATAGACCTATAGGTCTCAAACCTACCCAGCGAAAACCCATGGTATAAGGAGATTCCAGAAATGGTGATAAAACGGATGGGACATTATTGTCGACATCCATGGAGCAGGCGATCGTTCCCATGCAGATACTTTTATAGCCTATATAATCTAAACTCAACTTAGTAACTTACCTTTTGGTACTGCATTTAGCTCGATCAGTCTAGAATTCTGTTGGGCGCTACTAGCAGTTTCTTGGCTTTTTTCATCCATATTGTCAGCTGTGGCCATTTCTGAAATGTATTTTCATATTTGGCAATAGTGGTTTTTAATAATTGCACTTTTATAATTGTCTCGACTTGCGGTTACACACTACGCTACAAATACCCTATAGATGTTACTACTTAGAGCCAAATGTCTTCATAGTACTCGAAGGATGCCGCATATAAAGTGAGCACCAGATGTACATGTACGTGTGCGTAAACAAACCATAAGTTGAAAGCACTCTCGTTTACAGACCCGAACGTTGCCGCATGCAGTGTTGTACTGAAAGCGATAAAGCTTACGTACGTTTGTGTCTGGAAACGTTAGTAACGTCACATACTACATGTATATGTCTCATACCATTCCTTCTGAATCGTTCTGATAGATAGAATGCGCCGCCCCATCCAGGCAGCCCCGGATCCAGGATTTGGCTAAGGGGGGGGCGGTTTTACTGGAGGGGCGGCACATTGACAATAAATACATGCGAAGCCAGGGGCGAATACGAAAAGCGGGGGGGGGGGGGGGGGGGGGGGGGGGGGTGCTGTCCGTTTTAGGCCCGATCCAAAAGCGGGGGGGGGGGGGGGGGGGTGCTGTCCGTTTTAGGCCCGATATGAAAAGCGGGGGGGGGGGGGGGGGGTGCAGTCTGCTTCAGGTCCGATACGAAAAGTGGGGGGGGGGCGGCAATTAGTCCCAGAGGGCGGCATTTCGTATGAATGGGGGGGGCGGCCGCCCCCCCCGAGCCTATGCTGGATCCGGGGCTGCATCCAGGCCATTTTCCCATCGATTCAAAGCATAAATGCAAGCTGATGCATGCCTTAATTGCAAATGCTTGAGTAGCGCTAACATTTTCACCGGTTTTTATTTCCCATGCGTTTGTGGGAGCGGACCCAGGCAGAAATTTTTCATGGTGAGGGGGGGTGGGGGTTCGGGGGTAATTTTTCATGCTTATGGCGTAGCAAATTCATTGCATGCACCTATTCCAGCTAGCTTGCCGTCAATCCAGGCAGAGATAATGTATATATTATCTCTGATCCAAGCTACATGTGATAGCACTTAACATAATCGGTTTATGGACGTTTGCACGAAAGTCGTGATAAACGGCACATCCGGAGTAAAAACCTCAGCGGTTGCCTAGTGATACATGTATTGTGTGATATTTGCGGACGTTAGTATTCGTTCGTATTTCGGAAGGGATAAACAAACTCTGTTGTTAAATTACTGTTTGCATTGGTACCCCCTTTGAATCCCTTCCATACGATCGCGAGGGTAGTAAATTTGTTAAAATTATTATTTGGGCATATCGCGCAGTAACACACATGTACTATACAATGACATAATGTATATAATGCGCGCGGTGTGCAAACCTGGTCTTCGTACAAATAAAAACATGCAAAAAAAAAAATACCACTGCATGTGATATCGATGGCTCATCGCTTCATCTTGCAGATAGTGAATGTGCAGTTCAGCCTGATTCATATAAACATGCAGAGCAACAAACCGCTGTCTGAGGGGCTCTCGCACCAAATGGAGGAGTGCAATTGGTACGGACGATGGAGCAGGGTTGTCCACTATCTTTGCCTGAATGTCATGCTTAAAAATCTTTATCGATCGTTTATCTCTTTATCATTTTTATTTATTATTTGTTGGTTTCATTTGTATTCATATTTGTGTTATAACGTTGTATAGCAAAAATAGTTTACGCTATAAATATGCATATGCTCTAGCACAACTACCTAGCGCGATGGTTCGCAAATCGATGCGCTACAACTTGCTTCATAATTCTGAATTAACGCTGGTTTGAAATACGTAGGTCCTCGCGAACAATTAACATTGCAATGAACATTGAACATTCGACAGACCGCTATCTACGTGGATGCTTTTAATTGTATTATTTCTAACTGAACAGAAAAATTTGTACCCCCCTCCCCAATCCAAGGCTTTGTATGTTGTGCTCATATATATATATAGTCTCGTGCCTCCTATTTGGCAAGGTGTTTGTTTTACCACACACGATTCAGGCTGATAATTTCTTGGCAGCGCAGATTTGAATCGGACGTTACTCCACCAGATCTGATACAGACTAGCATGTCTGATACTGCTTGTTTGTAACGGTTAATTTATTTCTAATTATATTTAATATGGCGGACGTTATTAAATGCATTTTCTTTAGTGAATTTCACAACACACTTGGACCAATAATCTCGTACCAGGTATACCTATATTGTGTTAGAATCCGCTATTTGCTCAGTGTATATGACGCTGTTCCGTGCATGCTTATCCGATTTTTTTTTAATACCTACCTGGCGTGTGTCACATATGTATGTAGTTAGTGTGTGTGTGTGTGTGTGTGTGTGTGTGTGTGTGTGTGTGTGTGTGTGTGTGTGTGTGTGTGTGTGTGTGTGTGGTGTGTGTGTGTGTGGGAGTGTGTGTGTGGGAGTGTGTGTGTGTGGTGTGTGGGAGTGTGGTGATTGTGTGTCTGTGCATAAATGTGTGTTAGGGTGTGCATGCTTGCGTGCTTAAACTTTCGTTGCAGCGTACGCGTGTCATTCATGTGTTTGTATGTGTTGTGTGTATGTATGTGCGCCGAGTGTGTATGTACATGAGTGTGCATGCATGTTTGTGCATGTACGTGTGTATCATACGTTTGTGGTGTGTTACATGCGTGCTTAAACTTGTGCGTGTGTATGCAGCGCGTCATTCATTGTGTGTGTATATGTGTGTATATTTATGTGTACATGTATGTGTGGGTGCGTGTGTGTGGGTACATATTTAGGTACCGGAGCTGCCCCTTTTGAAGGACGCATTTGACACAGTCCATGACCTAATCATCACTAAGCCAGCGTTGTATGACAGGCTGATATCTGTGTAAGTGACTTGCTGTTGCGATGTATATACATGTACATGTATATGAGTAAAGTGGTTGTCGAGCTTGAAAGCACGCAGCATTGTGCCATGAGCTTAATGTTACGTGTACATGTACACTGTACCTACAATCAATCCCCACCCCCCCCCCTCCCCCTGTAGAGATGCATTGGGATATAGGATTGTGGGCTCTCCAAGAGGCATAGAGGACAATAAATATTCTAGGAACGCCTTCATCTTCAACTTCGTATTTGTGTTTGAAGTCAATACTGATACAAAGCTTTTCGAACCCGTTATTCTGAAACTTGGAGCTGCATTTAGAACGTTCGAGGTAAACACTCCTATTGCTACATGTTCATGTACAGTATGTGTGTTGACGGTATAGATGCGTTGTAGCATTCACCCAAAAAATGTGGTTTTTGTGCAGTTACAGAGCTCATTTTTGTCGCAAGAAGAGTCCCGCAGCAGATTACCGTCCATCCTGGCCTCAGTTTTCCAGGGCTTCAACAGATGTGGCTGCTGCACCATACCTATTGGTAAGTTTACCTTGGTTACCTTGGTTACCTTGGTTACCTTGGTTACCTTGGTTATTGTGCTTGATCATATCTTGTGGTACACAACATAGGAGGGATGGTAATGCGTGTTACATGTTATGCAAATGACTTTTAAATTGCATTGTCTTTACAAACGGTATCCATGTACACCTGTACATGTAACATTATATTAAATCATCCGTTTGGTACATGCACTATAGATGAAACCAAGAGCTTACACCTGAAGATCACTCCCTCACTGCCAGACCCTCCAACTGTGCAAGATCATCACGTTCCCATATTCACATGCTCTCAAGAAGACGTAGAGTCTGCTCCTTGGGACCTAACAATCGAGCAGGTGAACAGATCATATTTTGTTTACCACTATGTCGGGAGCAGGATAAGATTGGCATTAACTGATTAATAGCTGGAGTCAATTTACATAACCCACGTAATTAAGCTTGAAGGACTAAACTTCATGCAGCTGTCAAATGCAAACAGCTTTGTAACAAAAAGTCAGATCAGCCATTTAGAGATGTTATTAAATATTACTGTGACCTTTTCATAACAAGCCAGTTTTTAATGCATGGTATTGGTGTACCCTTCAACTGTCATAGATGAAATAAAAACTCTGTCGTGAATTTGAATGATGTTCATGTACATGTACACATGTAAGTGTCTGTGGAAATAATATCTGCCTTTCATCTTCCATATCAATTGATCTGACATACCCTAAAAAAAGTGTTTTATAGAGTTTTATGCAAAATTATATTTGGATGTAGCATGTTGAACATACTGATTCCAGCATGGCTCAACCATTTCAACCACAGGCTGGGGTGTTTTGACTGCCTATCAAACATCTCTTACATGTACCTAACATAACCACTGATACTGAGTGGTTTCAGGGAAATTGCCCTTTTTGTTGTACATACTACCTTCACACCACACATCTTTGGCTTGGCATGATAAGGATGGCATTGTAGGGCACTGTACCATTCATACTTGTTTGAGGTTATGTGGTAAAATGCCCTTTAAAAGGAATAACCATAACAATAATAACTTGTTTGCAATTTTCCGTGCAGTCAAAAATAGGCGGCATCAGAGGTGCAGATGGAGAGCAATTATGGTTTTACAACTCAGATTTTAACTTGATGAACAAGATTACACCATAATTTGTACAGCTACTGATGCACATGCAGCAGGTAACTAAGATGACATACTTTTAATCAGCGATGGCTGTGCTAGGCAGTGTAAGAATTGCAAAACCTGTGGCACCTTTAGGATGACCTTAATGTACCTGCAGAATTGTACAATTTTTCATGTGACCAGTCATGGCAGGGGTCCATGTGACAGTGCTGAATTGGCGAAATTCAAAACAATTCCTTATCTATTTGCAGCAGATGCCCAGAACACCAGAAATTAACATGCTGTGTAAACATACATGTATGTGTACTTGCAGATCCTACCATATGTAAATGGGTTTAACCATGTGAAGAAGATAGCTGAAGAGTCAGAGGTTGACAATGAGATTGTTAAAGTCTGCGTGCAGCACTTAATGTAAGTTTTGCAAGTGATAAAATAAGTGTTTATTGCGTGACCGTAACTCCAACAAATTATACAGTGACATGTACATGTACATGTATTAACATGGTAATGACCTTTGAGCGTTTCATTCTTTCCAAACATTGCAATATTTTATTAGACACATCCATTGGAGTCCTTGATCAAAGAATATTGTTCTATATTACTGTGCACAGAAATGTATATTACCTTTATGACATAATAAAAATGTGGTGGTATATCAAGGACACAAATTGTTGTACATCATTGCACCTAATTTTATACCGCATGGAATCCTGACATTACTGTTCATTTTGACCAATAAAAAAAAATAGTACTCGCGTAGATTAAGTTGTGGGTTTTATTTATCATTAGAGGTCATATGTACATGTACATGTACACATACATGTATAGCATGTCACAATACATATGTTGCTTTTTATAAATGATTAATGACAGCTGCTAGAAATGAGCAGTCATATACTGTAATAGGGTTCTACTTTGAGTACATGATTGTATTTTATATTTTATAATTTAAAATACTTGTACCACGAAAAATTTCTTGTACCTCTCTGCATGTAGTACTGCTGATTGCCATTAGAGTGTGCTAAACTAACACAATTACATGTATGTGTAGTATATGGTAACAGTATCCTGCCTTATCAAATATCATGTGTAAATTTCCATCAGACATGTACATTGTGCACTATTCATTGTTGATATGCCATCATTTAATATTTGCTTCATGTATGTGTGTAGCATTCACCTATTGCTACTTTTTCTTTTATTACTTACAGTCTGTATGGATTTGTGAAACTTATAACCATATTTCAGGTTAGAGAAAATATTACATGTTTATATAGACACATGTGGATACGTGTACATGTACATGTGCGTGCATGCGCATACATGTGCATGCATGTGCTAAGGGAGAATAGACATGTACATTTACAGTATTACAGTGTCATATTATCCATGTGGTGCTGGTTCATGTGTTAAATAGCATTGACAATAATTCATTTAAAATGTAAGCGGAACAGACTGCTTTATATGTTCTTCGCTTTGGTGATCATACTTTTGTTGGTACTGTACTTAAAAAGATAGTATATGTATATTTAATGTTTGACTATTACAGTGCATCTTGTTAGAGGTAATGTGAGCTTGCTGTTTGAAGCTTCGTACATGTATTTGGAACAATTTCGGGTAAAATCGAACCCTTAATGGGCGTGTCAGATGAGTAGTCAGGGCTGTTAAGGCCATACAAAAAGCAGTAAAATGTGTAGTACATATGTGAAGTCTACATACTATAATAGTAGGACAATGTTCCCACAAAATGATTAGATTAATAGTTTCCATAGCAACTATCACCGTTGTGTGCATTGTACGCTTGCTGAGGGTTTCACAAAGTTTTGTAAAATCCTTATCTATTCTGAAAGCCGAAAGGCAGTTTTTCAGCCGTGTCTTCTGCACTGTTCTGAACTCCTACCCACAGTTCACGTGTCTCACGTTGGGAATTAACTGGCAATGGAAGCAAATAGCCGTCCAATGTGTAGATACAAGATAGATTTTTCTAGCATCATCTACTACATGGCTCTGAAAACGATGTCGAGAAAGTCCAAAACTGTTCTTTCATTCTAAAAGGTACCAACCTGCATGTACCGTATTTGTAGTTAGAGATCTATAAAAGTTTTCAGGCTTCACCACGACAAAACACCAATACATGCTGCATGGATTTATGCTTTGAAAGCAGCTTTGTTTTCACTGCTCATTGTTTATATTGGTTAGGTCCTGCACTTTGTCAATGTAGCATTATGTTGAAACAATGTGCTTAACTTGCATCATTAGACAAATTAATTTGCAAGCCTTCCATGCCTAATTTCACTTCAGCTTGCTGACAGGTAGAAACCCCCGGTTTGACCTTCTCTCACTTCTGTCCATTAGGCTCCACTGAATCATCCACTATAGTAGTTTGTATGCCTAGCTGTTGGGTTCATCAACTTCCTCATCATCCTCCACCTCATTTTCATCTCTTACTCTGCCTTCCTCTACTTCATGGTGGGTATGATTTGTTGTGCAACATTGTGAACACACAATGCAGGTACAGGCAAAGTTGGTGATTGCTTTTGGTTGGGAAAAGGCCATCCCAAGTTTTTACTCACTCTAATGGTCCTCAACTTAGTTTAGTCGGCTGAGCAATAATCTTACCTTTTATTCATGGCAAAAAGGTAAGGTCCTGAATGGCAGTTTGATCCTGGCTTTGACATTTTGTCTTATTACTACAAATGAAGCCATTACGTTGATAACAATTTGGTTATTTAGATATCTTTTTCTTTATGAACATAATGTATACTAGGCAAGTATTGGTTAAATTAGACATTCTCATTCTTACATAGTTTGCTACCAACTTGAAAATTGTTTGTATTTGATCTATAAGTGACAATGATTTTGACAGGTTAACCAATTTGATAGGTTAACCAGTCAAAATTTGACAGGTTAACCTGTCAAACAGAATGTTAGATATTTTATGGTAGAAAAGTTGATAAAAGGTTTACATTGCATGCTAACAAAATACTGTACAACACCATATGCGTGTAGGTTTCATATGCCATGCATGTTTACTAGGGGTTTAGAGGCATTCATGTTCATTTGAGAGCAGTAAGTTGATGCCTTTCAACACAAGATCTCCTGGTTTTGACACTGAAAAGTTTGCCTAACTAATTACTGCACTAGAATACTATGGGATGAGTACTGGACACACCTGACATCTAACAGATGTTCCATGTTTTGACTCCCTCGCACTTCTCCTTTCCTTACTCCCAACTTGAGCTTTCCCATCTGTAACAGAAATGACTTCATGTGCATTGATATCTGTACACAATCCTCTTCTCCTCCATCAGCACTGCTTCTGTGTTACGACTGCACCTTCCCTGTTGTTTTCTCTAGAGTTCCAGCCCTGTTATTTGTTATCATCAACTGCACAGCACGTTGCCATACACAATATGACCCTTACCATGCAGGACAAGTGCAACAGGCTTCAAATGGGACACCACTTCTTCAGCTGCATTGTGCCCTTTACTTCCTGATACTCCCGAAAGAGCATAATGCCTGACCAAGCATCAGCCATGCATTTATACTCAGACCCAACACCAATAGGCTTTCTGATGAGTTTTTTGAGATTAGGAATACCTTCTGGGGTATCCTGAAAGAATAGTATCCATTTTCCCCATGCTTTCATCTATGCAAACACCAGTTCCAGGGCTCACTTTTTTCTTGCGATTTTCATTGAAGGCAGCAATGGAGGTATGCCACATATGCATATGGATCAGCTTCAGGTGCATTAGCGGGCCACAATGTCAAATACTTCCTCCACCCTTCGAATCAGTCTCTCACCAACCCAACCTACCTCCAGCATCCATTGGTTACGCATATCCAATGGCTTGTTTTTTCCACATGTTTCTAATGCTGCCAGAGGTAGGAGAGTCCTCCCATAAAAGTTTGCCATGCACTGCAGGAACTGAAAATCTGTCCATATTATCTGGCAAAGATGCATTTGACCATCCAAAAGCCCGTCTTGAGCCAGGAACCAATTGACAGGCAGCATCAATCTTCCTTTATGTTACCTAATGAGGCCAGAGGAGCTTGAACTGCCTGTCAGTGCAACCGTCCTTCACAAGTGGGTCAATTGTTACTCCGCCCACCTTTTTTTCCCGTTTCAAGACTTCAGCCTGGTTATAGCACTCCAGTGGGTCAGTTCCCTCACTTTCGCCTCCTTTGAGCATCCTTTCTTCCTCTGGTACATCAACCTCAATATCTTCATTTGTATGGTCTTAGTCCTCCTCTTCTATAGCCCCATGAAATGGGTTTTCGGCTTTGGAAGTACATCCCGCATCAGTGCCATTACCTGATGAAGCTGTTTTCTTACAACAAGGTTCCAGTGTAATTCCTACACCACCAATACACCACTCAACTCTGTACAAGTTTTTTTGTGATGGAAACCACTTTGCCATTTATGCTAGCATCTTTCCAACTCGAATCAAATGTGCGCGTCAATGTATCCATTGCTTTTGTTCACTGCCATCCTTGATGATAAGCCACTTCGTTTGGCTTTGAATTTGCTAGCCTTTCTGTTGGGCGCTGATAGGTGGGTCCCAGCAGGTCCTCCTGATGCCATTTTAAGTACCAACAATTGTGTCAAATTAATACATAAGAGTGTAGGTGAAAATTGACAGGTATACCTATCAGTTGACAGGTTAACCGTGCGCTTGTCGCTTATAGATCATGATCACCCTACATATGGTTGGAGAATTTAACCCTTGAAGTGTGGAAGGCCCTTTTTGTGCCCATGCAACAACTATGATGTTACATAGTCTCACACAGTTGCGAGGCTACCACCTGGTTTCGTCATTTGCAGTAGCCACTCAGAGCTGAACATATGCGTGTAATACGTTGGTAAAGATTACAGATACATGGCCTGCCAGCTGGCGGGCGAGATGGATTAGTACACATCCGTCTGTGGTTTTTCTTTGGAACTGTACCGCATGCAGGGCTTCAATGGAAGCAATATGAGTACATGCACATTGTACTAAGAATAGAGAAATAGCTTTCGTAAAGCTTTCATGATCCATGAAGACCCCCTGCATGCAAGCGGTACACCGCACACAGTTACAAGAAAAACCACAGACGGATGTGTACTAATTTATCTCGCTCGACAGCTGGTAGGCCATGTATCAGTAATCTTTCCAACGTATTACATGTTCAGCTCTAAGTGACTGCTGCAAACGATGAAACCAGGCGGTAGCCTCGCAACTGTGTAGACTATATAACATCAAAGTTGTTGCATGGGCACATAAAGGGCCTTCCGCGCTTCAAGGGTTAAATAACTCAGCAAGTTCTGTAATTTTTGTCTAACCAATCACAACATCTCAATAAAGTATACATGTATGTTAATAATCTTGGTTCTTAAAACAGGATATGGAAAAAATTTATGCGCACAGTTATTGTACCACTGTACAGTACTACTGTCCTATAATTTTGTAGGTTGTCGCTAGCATTGATTGTTCATGTATATTTTCGTTTTTAGTACAGCAATGTGTACATAGCGGAACCAAAGATTAAATCATTGCTGGAAGACCAGCAGCTCCAGAAAGAATGTGTAGATTATGTGGCTTTGCAAGGTCTGTTGCATATTCTTGTGTCAATTCTTTGTGTTAGATGCATGTTTTATAGTTTCATTGATCTACATATATTTGCTTCTAATGATTACGAAGGTACAGACAAATTGGTAATTCATTACATTTATTAAACTTTTTGATACAGAATTCTAGCTTTTGCCAACATCTCAGGCAAATGGTGCTGTAATCTGGTATTAACTTGAGTACAATTGTATCAGGCATTGTCCTTGTCAGTCCCTTTATTCTTCATTGTCTTTCTGGTTCCATGTTTATTGTACTGTTTATATTGCTGCATGGTGAACATTTTTGCAAATGAATGACAGCGTGTTGTAGTCCACAATTCAACAATGTTGCGCAAAGGATCCATGTCTGCATCAATTCTCCAACACATTGTCATCTTTCAATACATTTGGAATTATATCTGAATATATCTGCTTCCCTGCTTCTACATGTGTTTGCTCAGTGTGAAGGTACTTACGACTGACAATCTCTACTGCTTCCATTGGTTTAAATGCCTACAAGAGTACAAATGTATGCATGTGTATACCAGTATGAATAATTATGTAAGCAAAGAACACAAAATATTTTACCTCAGGATTTACAGTTACTGTACATGATTTCCCCCCTTCAATAGTTCAGTCCACTCACTGTATGATTTAAGCGAAGGTATTGGCACAAATGATGATTGTTCATTTGAGTACATGTACATTAGAAGCTTCAGAAAAGGTCTCTGTTCCCACAGCTTGATTCTTTATACCCATCAGAGAGGTTCTTAATGATGTATTCTGTCATATATGATACAGCATTTTTCTCGTAGTCAACTCTACAAACTGCATTAGACTTCTGTTGTTTCTTCAATGCCATTTGATGCATCATTTCCCTTACATAAAGAATGTTCCCAGAAGCATTGAGTGACACGAAGTACAATACCCACTTTGTCCACATACTTTCCGAGACACAAAAGCGGTGAAAAGCTGACCATATCATACTTTTGATTGTGGACAGCAGCTGTATACAGTCTTGCAAACCCACCAGGATACATGTACATGCAGCTAGCTCCTTTGCATCATTTCTGTCACATGCTTCTCACATCCATTCTCAGCACAGCAGCTTCGTGTTCCAATGCCGATAGCAACTCCTCCTTTTGTGCATCCAGCACCACCTCTGACAATAGCTTCATGCAGGCAGCCTAATTGATTGACAGCAACACCCAGCTTACACATGTAGTTGCTCTGTGCTATGCTAGTGACTATACCATGTCTAAAGTTGTCGTCTTGCCTTCAACCTGGTCACACTTGACCGAGTCAACTGTAAATTCTTCATCGCAATCGCTTATATCCGATTCAGAATCAGGGCCGCCGCAATATACTTTAAAGTGGTTGAGTTCTGAAGCATTCAAATTTGATGACTGAAGTGTTTTGCTCACATTATCCGTGTGTTTAAGGACACACTCTCCATGCACTAAATCAAACATATACTTCAACACCAGCTTTACAAGCGCGAGTTTCAGAATTGGAAATGATATATTCTGCCTTCTCCCAAAATCTTTGAAATACAGAATTGTTATTGATAATGCTGCAAAGTGAATCAGCTTTTACAGTCGACCGGGTTGGGCATAGTGTTCTGAATCCAGGTAGTTCAGGAGATATTTCTGACTTAATTTTTTTTTTAATGGTTTCACGCCGTGGAGAATACTTCAGTAGTTTCGAAATTTCATTTCTTGTATCAAGTGTGTCTCATAATATCTTATTGCTCAGCACAGTATCACTAGCTGCCTGGTTGAGTGCATGGTCATAGCAGTGTGTATAAACAGCATGAGGCGCATCTTTAAGTATTTGAGTAGCAGTGCCATTTCTAATACCAGCCATGTCACAAGCACTACTGACAGCGACACTTGTTGAGTTCCAAATTCATGCACAGGATTACGTCTTTCAGTACAGCCACCACAACATTAGCATCTATAGATTCCAAATTGTAAACACCGACAAAGTCCTCATGACACTCGAAATCATCATCGACCCAATGAAAGCAGACAGCAACTTGCTCTCTATTAGAAGCATCTGTTACTCACAGTAAGTGCCATGATGTCAAGAATCTCGTTTTGTATCGTGAGAGATGTTTACTTTTCTGCACTCTTTTCCATGTACTGTTGCATTGATGGATCATCATGACTTCGTAAACAAAGCAATTGTTACTGTCCTCGTCATTTCCATCTCCTTGAAGGGGTAAGCCTTGCCTCGCTAAAAACAGTACAGGTTGAAATACCTTTAATAAACATGGCCTACAAGACCTTTTTTCCTCAGCACAGCATTTCTCCCACATCTTTAGTTGTTTGTGGTAGAGGTACTACAACTTGCTGTTTTGTGGCTTCAGCTTCTTTCATGACAGCTAAATCCACCCGTGTTTCCACTGGCATTCTTCCAATTACTATAACCACTGTATATAAAAGCGTGCGGAAATGCAATGCTTCCCTATACCATCCCCAAATGGACAATGTTGTTGAAAGGATAAAAGAGATTCTGAAGTACAGTAGATGCTTTGGAAGGTGGCAATCCAGGAGGGTAAGGATTGGGATTAAATGATTCCTTATGTACTCTTTCCCTACCACTCGGTCCCACACAGTTCTACGGATTTTTCTCTATTTGAACTTCTCTGAAGTACAGGGACCTCTAGATGTGATAAAGAAAACATGCATTACTAAGGATAACAGCAATGACAGCGTCATATCGCACATCTAGGCCATGAGGGGCAAAATGGACTTGATGTCTAAGGTCATGCACATAAGCTTTGGAGGAGGCTCAAAAGAAGCACAAAACTCTCAAGACTGGACACTGCAGGAAGGAGACATAGTTCTGGTGCTGTTGCCGACATCTTCCGACAAATTGTCAGCACTGCAAGGTGGAGATAACGGTTGGGAAGGTAAACTTTGTCATTGACAAGCCTGACCATCGCGAAGGCAAAAGAATATTCCACATGATATCCTGTTCCCACAAGTACAGCATGCTGGACCGGGCTGGTAGCACACTGCATAGAGACGGGCCCCATCAATTCCACATGCATGTCAGGAAACTATTAACCAGTTGTTAATGCTGTCTAAATGCTCTCGTATGCTGACAGTTGTACCTGCGCATGTAAACTATGAGTTGCCCTGTCCCCCTTTGTGAGTTTGACCTATAAGTATGTTGTTTGCCCATAAAGGGGGCAGGCAGCAGCCAGCCAGTCGGGTCTGCCAAGGGGTGCTGACCCCCACCGCTGAGCCTAACTGGGACCAATGGGTAACGCTGGTTACCATTGGGTCGGCCAGTGCCACCATGACGCTGGTCAAGGTTAAGTGGTTAGGTCAGGGTGTAGAAGCCCGAAGGGTGCCGCCCAAGTGTAACCCCCCAAATGGATTGATTTAGGACTGATTGGTTCCAGGTATGTGTGTGTAATGCTGGTACAAATAAGTGTGTTCAAGTGTGTGCATATAAGTGTCATTGTGCAGATGCTATAGTTGCTGTGTCTGAAGGATGTGTTAGTGGGTGCCGGGTGTAGGTGGTGTACGTGTTGCTGCTCCATCTTCCCAGCTGCTGGATGGTGGATGTAGGGAGACCTGCTTGTGCTGCTGCTGTTGCTGCCCCAATGCGAAAACTGTGGGTGTTGTACCTGGAGGTGTCATACCCACCTCTCTGTAGAAGGTTTCGCAGGGTAGCTCTCATAGCCCTCGCTGTGAGTGGGCCTCCAGTCTTAAAATGAAAGAGAGAGGAGTCTGGTGGTTCTTTGCACTGGTCAAAGTAGGCTTGCGTCATGGTGACTGGACATGATCTACAACCAGTGTAGCCTATGGATATTGCCGTGCCTCTCCCAACCTGGTCTGTCTTTGATTTCTTAATGAGAAAGTGCATCCCATCTTTGACCCAGGTGATGTTGCTCATTGTAGGGTGGAGCCTGGGGTCAAATCTGCTCTTGGTGGCGACAGTGTACTCGCTGACCCTCAGGAATCCAAAGAAACCGAAGGTCAGAGCTGCTTTCAGCATCAGTCGGTCGTGTTTGCTGAGAGGGTCAGTCTCTGGTAGCTGCAGTAGTTCCTCCAGCATCCCGGTAGTGATAGGTAGTTTCTTGGGCCTGAGGTGTACCGGACCTTGAGATCTCTGTAAGCCTCGGGTGGCTACGTTGAGAGTTGGGTTGTTGCTTGTTGGGCTCCAAAACCCATGGGTGAGGTGGAGGTGACTGACTGCAGCAAGGTACACCTGAATGGTGTTGGCGTGGAGTGTATGGCTGAGGTAGGTTGCAAACAAGTTGATGGCGTGCTTGGATCCTGGCAGGGGGGCGATGCCGAGTGTATTGCAGAAGGTGTAGTACTTCCGGATTCCAGCCCTGTAGGTGGTTGATGTTGAAGGGGCCACGCCTCTGTGCAGGAGGTGCCTCAGGTGCCTTTCTAGAGCTCTTCCAGTATGTGGGACACTGGTGTTGGCTGCTGGTTGGCCTGGGGAGCAAGGGAAAAGAAACGTGAGATCTGGTTACGGGATAGTGCATCTGCAATGCAGTTCAGTCTGCCCGGGAGATGTTTGAGGGCGACTCTAAAGCTGTGCTGTGCAGCAATAAAGAACAGTTTCCTCAGTAGTTCCATTATACCAGGATGCTTAGAGGACTGGTTGCTCCATGCTTGCACTATGGGTAGATTGTCGCAGTTGAACCTGATTCGTCGGCCCTCCAGGAGGTGGCCCCACGTGAGAGCGGCTGCCACTATGGCGAAGAGCTCCTGCCACTGAATGGAACGTGTGGGGAGCTGCTGGTGTGGTTGCCAGTCGCTTCAGAACCAGGCTCTATTGAAGTAGGCCCCATATCCCAGAGAACCAGATGCATCTGTGAACAACTGGAGGGAGTCGGCGTCACTCCACTCGGGTGAAATAAACATGGCAACGCCATTCCATGAAGACGGATGTGGTGGTGGAGCCGTCTTGCTGTTGTGGATAGCTGGATGAGCCTACGAAGGAATAGGCGCCCTGCTGGAACTACCTTGGCTGCAAATGAAAGCTTTCCTATGAGAGAAAGCAGTTCTCTCTTGGTGACTTTGTGTAGACCAAGCCATGACCTGGTAAGGAACGAGATTTCCTGCAGCTTCTCTGGTGGCAATCTAAGCTGCTGCAGTGAGGAGTCCAGGACAATGCCGAGGAAGGTGATGCAGGTCGCTGGACCTTCACACTTTTCGGTGGCCACTGGAACTCCCAGTCTCTCGCAGAGTTGCATCATGGTGGTCATGGACTCCTGGCAGGTGGGCTGTCCTGGAGGTCCAACTAGGAGGAAGTCATCCAGGTAGTGGAGTAACGTTGCTCCGTAGTTGTTCTCCAGGATCCAGTGCAGAGCGCTGGCGTAGTTGTCAAAGAGACTTGGGGCTGAGCGAAGACCAAACGGGAGACATGTGTCGACATAGTACTGCTCTCTCCAGTACATGCCAAGAAATTCCCAGTCTACGGCTTGGATTGGAACCATCCTGAATGCCGACTTCAGGTCCACCTTGGCCATCATGGACCCCTTCTTAAATCTGCTGAGCAGGGCTACAGCGTTGTCTAGCATGGAGTAGTGGATTGAGAACTCATCCTTCGAAATGAAGTCGTTGAGGCTGAGTCCTTCCGGTGCTGACAGGTGAAGGATCACTCTCCATTTTCCGTTTTTCTTTGGGACTGCCCCAAGCCCGGATGTGCGGAGGTTCTTGAGGGGGGGGGGGGGGGGGGGGGGTGGCAAAAGGGGCCCAGGATGCGTCCTGATTCCACCTCTTTCTGCAGTTCATCGTCCTGAACTTCAGGGTGCTGTAGTGCAGAGGTAAGGTTGCGTGCTGTGTAAGAAAAATGCGGACCATTGTAGCCAGTGGGACCACCGTTGTCGATGCCATTGAGTAGCCAGGAGACCCAGGCCTTGTCCGGATGTGCCTTCAACTCGTGCTCAAAGGCTGAGCGTCGTAGTGGAGTGTGAGCTCTCTGGAGCTCACGTAGCTCCCGAAGTGGCCCGGGTGCAGGCCTTGGCAGGGTGATCCCCACTACAGCCCATGACCCAGTACTTGTGGGCGAAGGTACATTCTGCACCCTTTGTACACTTGCCGAAGTTGAACCTCCGGCAGATCTCCTCCCCTGATGGTGTGTGGGTAGCATGGTGAGAGCTGCCGGATGAGCCTCCTGGGTGTGTTGATGGTCCGACGCCGGTAGATGTTGACGTCCGTGGGTTGGTGGGGGGTAGTGGCCTGGAACGAAAGGGCGGATTGGTGACGCACCACACCAGTAGATCCTCCTTTAGGCATCCCATCGGAGGGACTGTTGCCTGTCCCTGGCTGCGGCCTGCCTGAAAAGCTTGTCATACTTTAGGGCAGCTGCAGCAGAATGTATGGCAAACAACTGGCAAACGATGGATTGATATTTCACGAGCTCCAGGGCTGTTGCGGGGGCAATTTGGACCCAGAGTGCAATGAAAATGTTCCACGCTTCCAGCCAGCTCCCCAGGTCGCAAACCTGTCGCGTGTTCTTTTTCTGCTGCTTCCCGCTAGTGACAGTGAGAAGGTCGTCTACAGGAGAGAGCAGCTTATCAAATCGCGCGTACTTACCCTTCTTAATTTTGCGCACTTCGCGCCTCGAAGGAGTGGGAACCATCGCGGTGAAAGGGGCATTGAGGAAACTGCTGACCCGCAATCGAGAACGCCTCCTGCGCTTCTTGTCTAGGGTTCGTCTCTTGTCCCGCTGGTCCCGCTTGTGGCGCATCGACTTCCGCTTTCGTTTGTCCGATCGCAAATCAGAGTCGCTGGACTCTGACTCGGACGAACTGCTGGAGTCGGAGCTGCTACTGGAACTGGAGCTGGAGCTGCTGCCTACTGGAGCTGCTTACCAGTGAAGGGGATCGCTGTCTATAACATTTTTTCCCCACGGAGCCACTCTTGGCCTTTTGGGAGCTGTGTTTTGTCGCTGTTATCCACCTGCTGTGGAGACCTGGTAGCCCGACGCCCGCTGGGGCGTTGTCGGTAGTCCGTCTCGATCTCCGGCGCTGGGTGATCGTAGGCGTTGCTGACGTCTCCTCCGAACTGCCTGCCGATGTTCCGCTGGGAACTTCGGGAACTGAGGCGGCTGCATCCTCCGCTCCGGCGTCCGGTGTTTTGCTGGGAACATCGGATGGGTTCGCCGCATCCTCATCACCCTCGGACTCGGAGGAGGACAGCTGGCAGTTAGCGTAACCTCGCGGCCTCGTGGTGCGAAGTCCGGACGAGCCCTGTACGTAGCTTGCCTCGTGCTGGAGAAGGCGTTCCACGAGGGCGACTTTGGTACCGGTCGTGTCGTGGTTGGCCTCCGTAAGCTTGGCGCGCAGTGCCTCGTTCGTGAGGCGCATTAATGCTTGACGTGCCATGGCGATTTAAGCGATTCAGGCAGCAGTGCTTTACATGTAGCTGAATGTAAGACTGAGTGATGCCCACCAACCACCACTGTTTATATATGCGTGGACCTGGAACCATATCAGTTTAGCAGTGTCATTGAGGGGATAATAGGTGTGATGGTTTGAATAGAGGTGAGGGTTATGCTTTGCTAGACCTATAGGCTCCCTTATTAGACACATTTGGTCTCAATTGAGGTGAGAGTGTCCTCAGAGATTTTCCAGACATATAGGCTCCGATCCCATTTACCAGACATTAAACCAAGTTTAGTACCTAAACAAATACATACAGGAAATGTTGCAGGCAGGGATAAGCGAGCGGTCCAACAGGGAGTGCTCCATTGGTCCGCCACTTTAATGTGATGCCTTTCGGACTAAAGGGAGCTTCCGCCAGGCTTCAGTGTTAGATAGATGGTGTCATCCAAGGGACTACTACCTGCACATATTTGGGTCATGTGCTGGGGAATGGAGTTGTTTGTACAGAGCCTTCCAAGTTACAGTTTCTAACTTTACTACATTATTCCACACGCAAAGACACATGTGAGAGTTTTTAGGTTTTGCAGGGTGTTTTATACCCAACTACGCAACCCTGACCATCCCCGTAACCGATTTGACGAGAAAAGCATCTCCTAAACAGGTGCAGTGGAGTGTGAGTGTGACCTCGTCTTGCACACACTGAAGCATCAACTGTGTTCTGCTCCAGTCCTTAGTACATTGTACCACAGCAAAGATTCTATTGTATATTTAGTAAGTTAACAATCCATGTGAGAAAGATGCTCAACCATTGGGAAGGAATGTCTGGTGATCAAAGTGGCAATCCACGTCATTATGCACTTTATCGTGGAGACAGACCATCGCTCTTAGTGTGCCTGAACAAACTCAAGGATTGTATTTTCAGATGAGATGGAGTCTGTCTCTGTAGCCGTATGATTTCAAGTGGTTCGCCTAAGAAGTTATTAAAACATCCAAACTGCCTCTTAAGGAAGAGTTCGAGCTCTATTCTTTCATCACCAGGCATGTAGCTATTGCTTAGCTACACAAGTGATAATAACATTCTAAAATTCTTCTGAATGACAAGGAAATAGACCTACATGTATATTAGCAATATGTTGTCATATTTAAATGTGCATGGTAATATAGGTCTATTTCATTTTTTTCTTTTCAATCAGAAGCCTTGGTCCCTTGCTTTTTACACCACCATCACCTTTGATTCCTATATACCACCAACCTTCTTGCATAGAGAATGTTTTTATTCCTTGTTTCCTAAATTTTTCAGGTGGATTTGGTATTGTATATTGTTCTTGAAACATATAGACCAGGGTAGCAAAAACGTCAACTTGTGTGATCATGTTACAATTTGCAATTTTGTTGAGGTGTACCATTATATTATACTAGTCCCCAGACTACCTCCATTGAGGACCAAAGGGTGATAAAGATTAAAAACACTGCCAAAAGCGAAGCCATATAATACATAGGATAAATGTACCCTAAGTAAAGTGATCTCACGCTATTATCAGATAAACAATACATTACCAAATTGACATAAGTAACTTTGGCGTTATACACACATATCAAACTGTGCATATTACTATAAAGCAGAGAGATTCGCAGTATCTACCGCTGTAACTATTACAGAAACTATTCCTTCCATTTTAGCGATATACCATGCAAGCTCATAATATATGGATCGAACATTTATCGATGCTGTAACGTACCTTTGGGTGGTCATTTTGTTGGTCCTTTCGGTACCGCGCTTGACATGCACCTGTTTGCACATCTGGCAGCGTCTGGATCTTTCCACTTTTAGATGCTCGAATGGAATCAGACGTCATGAACATTGTGATAGCTGTGTAATGTGCTATTTGTAGATGAACACCAAATAAGGTACATGTACTACTCGCTTCAGCTAATTGCCCGATCTGTTAGGCAACTAACAGACATCTGAAGATAACATGTGGATGCATCCTGAAACGATTGGTACACTTGGCGTGCTTTACAAACTTTCCTGTCATGAGTTATACTATCCCTAAGGAAGAATATGAAGAAGAAGACGACAACGACAGAGGAGAAATTTTAGGTGGGACTGGGTACGGACGATGGGGACAAGTATTTTTGTTCTCTAAAAGTACACCGTCTTATGACACAGATACAACGCAGAACTGTTCTCTTTTTTGATATTGCTCGATTGCCACTAAGAGCAAAGTGACCTGATTCTTGGCTGCCCCGCTAGACGTGAGTGACGTTTTTATAATTCAGGATTCCTATACGGAACCTACTCACGTAGGTTCCGATGTACATGTAATAGTAGTGTCTCATGTTTGAGAAACAGTGGCAGTCTTCAGGACTTAAGCTCTCTCTGTGCTGATAGGGTTTATCTTCTCTGTTATAATTCAGTACCTTTGTTGTACTTTATCATTAATATCACTGTTTGCCAATCCTGTACACTATGCTCTATAGTGAGGAAGTAAACTATTTTGTTGTCATTTGTGTTTATTTGTTATAATAGAAGTTGCTACTGAGTGTATGGATTGTTACGGCAGTAGCAGATCTAGGGGGAGTTGGGGGGTTAAACCTCCCCCCCTCCCAGCCCTTCGATGATATTATTCATAGCAGGAAATTAGGTAATCTGCATTGATAGTTGTGAATAAATCATTTTAACCCTCTTTATCTGCCACGCACCTCCACCCCTGAACCGTACAGCATAATGGAATGACCATGCATGTACATCAATATTATAATATTCCGCTAGAGATTACGATGTGGTTTATTTTATATGATGGTACTGGTTATAGTTGCATTGGCCATGTTTATCCACATGTAGGTGTGGTCCCAAAGATTGGAACTGTATTTCGTATGTACTGCAGTCTAGAAGCTGGATTAACTGTGAAGGATCTTTGTATTAGAGTGGATATGAAAACGGAGGGTGTAAATGAAAGGTAACATAGCTTATACCCCATTGTGGTACCCCATCGTAGCACACATCTCTAGGCATGTGTTCAAATTGATTAAATACTGATTGTTTAATGCTCTCATGAGGCACTGCATATAGTGAATGAAAATGAATAAAAGTGCATGCATGGAAATTTGTGCTGACATTCAAATGTGCACAACAGGAAGTCCTTTGCTAGTTGATTTTTAGCAACTTCTTATTGTTAATAATAGTATATGTTCCAGTTGTGCGTGCACAAGCAAAAATCGCTGAAAGAAAATTCATCTTTATGTTAATTATAACTGCACAGCAAAAAATATGCCCTCATTACAAGTACAGTACAGTACCAGTCAGATTCCATGACGTAGCGCAGTTTTGACTAACGTAGCGTAGCATCATAGCGTAATACCGTAGCTACGGGTACTTAGTAACGGAGTTTAAAAGCATGCTGTAGTTCGTGTAGTACAAGTTGGCTGCTTCCTCGTTCAAAATATAATATATGCATGTACAGTGCATGTACATATACGATACAGTGCCAACGATATGATATGGCGCACGGCGCCATATCATTTCGCAACGCGTATCGTAGCATAATAACTTCGTCCACTAACTTCCGTGCGTAGTGTAGTTCCGTAGAAAAACTTCTCTACGGTGGGGAAACTTTTTTCTGACTGTTACTGTACTTTAGAACACTACCATAACAGAATGCCATCAATCTCATGTTGAATGTTGGGCACGCCCGTCCATCATGGTGGTAGATTCCCTTGGTACAGTACTTCATTGGTGCTTTCTAAATATTACATTTCAGTAACACATCTCTACTATTACCTGCGAAATTTGCCACACTATGCCATTTGTGCAATTTGCTCTCTATAATCAGAGATCATATATGATCTCTGCTATAATCTACATTCTTCACACAGTACCATGAATATACATTATGGTCATGCAGTTAATTACGTTTTTACTTGCATACCTTAGCAACTAAAATACTGACGAACACCAAAAATGAAATTAAGATTTAAAACTTCTATTTCCCCTCCGCCCCTGGTCTAGTAGCACCCCTGTATAACTTAGCCCCACTCCCGCCCCCATTTTAAGTACTGGGGGGTGCACACGTGTATGTGTATGTTAATATTAGCAGTGCTGTACTTACGGAGGCAACTTTATATACATGTAACCGTTTTGTTTCATAAGTCCTAATAGCAAATAGAGGGAAAAAATTAGTATTGTCTAAGGCTGTAATTATACCAATAGAAAGGCAGAAACATTTTGACGTACTTACATGTACATTATCTTGCTGACATGCTTATATTATCGCTGCCTAAGACCTATATATCTGTTCTCAGGCAATTCCATTTTTCCAAACTGGGGGTTCACCCATAACCAAGCCTTCTTTTACAGCTTCAATTCACAACACATGTAGAGTATGAAGAGGTATATTAGTCCTTTTTAAAGGCAGCCTTTGATTGAAATCATCATATTTTCCTTTGTCTGAATGCCTTTAAAGATAAACATCTTCTGCATGACTGTCCTACACTTTGTCACCTAGTTTGTCATAATTACTCATGCCAGTATAGCACCTGGTTTTCATTTCAAGACTTCAGTGTATCGATGAATAATGAATGACATAACACTAGGCCACATACGTGAATAGAAAGCAAAAACATTTGATGGTCTATGCTGGAAAAAAAAGCACAATTGAACTCAACTATGAAATATGCCCCCTAATGGATAGCAATGTTCTGACTATAGTCACAATCCTTCTGTCTGACGAATAAATCATTGCAGAAGAAAATTGTGTAAGTGAAACAATTTATCACAATGCAAGGTGTTCATTTTTATTTTTTATTTATTTATTTATTTTATTTTTTATAACATTAGTATTTAAGTGTTATTTACTCATAACCTCCTATAGAATGTTCATTCAGTATGGATTAATGCGTGATTTGATACGCCACTTGCAAAAATATCCTGTTCTCCTGAGACCTGATGATAAGTTTCCATCTGAACTGGATGTCATCAAAAGGTACAGTTCATGTATGTGTACATGCACCCATTTGTACTTATGTACATGTACATGCTTGTGACGTGATTTCACCCAAGTTTGGTTAATGATCATTGTCCAACATATGTATATGGACAGACAAATTGTTCCCATTGTACCTTTTGTTCTTATTAAAGCACTAAGGAACTAAAATAAATCTTGTCAACTGTTTTTCAGTACTCCATATTGTTAAACAATTCACTACTCCCTGGGAGAGGGAAATAAGTCAATTCATCCTATCCACCACAGTTACCTGGATGGCTCCCATTGCTATGATGAACTGTGCTGTAAACTAGGTAAGCAGATATATGCGTATAATGTTTTCAATATTCAAGCCCTTGTGATTGAACAGGCATGTCAGGTCAAGAGTTGGACAAGTACATTGAAGAGATTCAAAGTATTATTGTGTGTTGGAAGTAACACTGTTGAGATTATACATGTACACAGCGTACATACATGTATTGCAGTTGTGTATGTCAATGTTGTTTATATCTATATATGTTGTACGTCTGTACTATAGTGAAACATAATGTGGTAAATTTCCATTAACAATACATTACTTGCAGCACTACATGAAGGGAAGAAGGTAAAACACCACAGATCAACACATGTATACTTAATACCTGTTGGCCAGATCAATCAAACACCACCAATTCCACCATGGTGTGGAAAATGAGCTATATATGATTGATGCAAGTATAATGAATCCATTTACAACGTGAGAATTTGGGATCACTTCGATTCCTTCTTTGCCGCTATCAAAAGATGAGCAGTTTCGCATATTTCGTTCCTTGCCACAAAACCTCATGCTTTTAGAGAACAAAAATACTGATGCCCACTTCTCCTTGGTCATTTTCCTCCTCCACCTACTAGTGTGTATCGTGCAAGCTAGAAAAATGCCAGCAGTACGAAAACATGCATACATGTTGCCTTTTTAGAGTGATGTTTGAGGGTTATGGGATGTTGCTGTGTTTGGATTTGTCCTTGTGTACTGCATTACCCTTTGTGTTATATGGAAAATGTGTGCATCGTTTGTTGTAGGTTATGCACTTAACATTTCTGTACTGCAGTATTCCATCAGGTGGGGGATGTGTTGGGATGCCACGTAGCCTCGTCCCCAGGCCGTCAATTAAAGTTTGGGAAAAAAGACGGCCTGGTCTCCATTGCAACTCCGTTAGTGCACATGCGCTGGCCATTACCAGAAAAAGGGGTAATCGTATATTTTGCTTGTAAACCTTTCTGTAAACTAACTCGTTACCGGTCTGCCTCGTTCTAAGTGCCAGGCTTTTTCAATTAAAAACACATCGCGCACATGCACAAAATACATAGCTACGCGTAGTATGGCAACGACGTCAAAGTCTTGCAGGATTAGTGGCAGTGTTGTGTCTCCTACACATTGTATTGCACATACTACGCGTAGCTATGTATTTTATGCACGTGCGCGATGTGTTTTTAATTGAAAAAGCCTGGCACTAAGAACGAGGCAGACCGGTAACGAGTTAGTTTAGTCATAGATTGAATACCTTACGGTACCGTAAGGTATTCAATCTATGGTTTAGTGGCAAGAAAGTACTTCTTAGAAGATTGAATACCTTACGGTACCGTAACTAAGGTATTCAATCTATGGTTTAGTGGCAAGAAAGCACTTCTTAGAAGACAGGCTGAAGCCATGTTCATGAAGAGAAAATTGGCATAATGTATCAAAGCTACATACATGGTCAGAGATTCGTATTTTTTTAAAACTACATAACCACAAATTGGTATAACGTTTCAAAGGTATGTGGTCATGTTCCAAACAAATTTCATTGGTTATACTATAAACACCGACGGAGGAGCATTTTCCACCCCCTCGCCGGTCCAATCCTTAAAGGCTTCCGCCAGCCCTGCACACACACACACACACACACACACACACACACACACACACACACACACACACACACACACACACACACACACACACACACACACACACACAGCAGGGCGGATACACGTATTCTGCCACAGCAATTCGGCCGTCAGCACGCGGGTGATTGCATTCAGTCACGCATCAGTGTTGGGTAGCGTAGGGTAGCCTGCAACCGCACATTCAACACAATTCAAATCCTTCAAGAAATTGCTTCAATATACATATAGATACGGATATAAACCATCCTTCTGAGTTGTCCTAGGAAGCAGTAAGTATAGTTTAATGCAACTACGTTTCCTTTATATAATAATACATGCCGAACACTACCTACGTTATCGCGCATGTTGATCACCTATAAGCTACTCTATATATCAAGATCGGTCCTGCTTACGCAACTCCATGCAGGGGGTTCTCGCAGGACCACGTACACACACCCTGCTTAGGGGCATGCCCCTGGCTCAAGCCCAGCGCGAGGGCATGCCCCAGGGTCCCTGGCCACTCCCCCAACCGTATCTTGTTGGGTACGTAAGCACCGACATATAGCTTCTCGCGTGCGTCACTATTATGGTATAGGTGACGTGTACTACATGAAAGCATTATATAGGTACTGATGCGTATCCGCCACTTCTGTAACAGTAACAATATGCCATTCTGCACTTTGTAACAATCCGCAATGTCACCTTTACAAAAATGTGGTTGATCGTCTATGTGCTAATTGATGCGCGTTCTTAGAAATGCATACTTCCACATTATTAATTTTCTTGATTGGGTAATTCTGCACTACAAAGAATCACAAAACCACATGCATGCATGATATAAAATTATTCTTGTCTGTACAATATAATGCACATTAATAAGAGACAGTATCCAGCAACACTGGGCCTCTGGGGTTAAAATTTTATCATCCCTCGTATCTTGGTTTGTGAACCAACAGTGCATCGCTTATGGTGAGAGGTGCCGACTTGTTAATGGCTAGGTGACAAAATAAAATAGCTCATAATGGCCGATAAACAAAGTTCCAGCGCCTCGATCCATCCTCCAATGCCTCACGTAAGTCTTCTCTGCCTCCAGCCTACACTGTTTGGACCCGCTGACCCCATTGCACATGCGCGCAATTCCTACCATAATTTATGACGTCATAGGCTAATTTGGTGGGTATAAAAATTGCAATTAAAACTATGATCACTACATTTGCACTTGAGGAATGAAGGGATCGGTGAAAACAACGTGCTATTTTGGGGCTCTAGCCGCTATGGTCGCCATCCAACTTGCATTGGACACGAAGAAGAAATCCCACATTTGGAACGTACCGGAGCACATGTATCAGGTATACTAACTTATTTTTTGGGCGAGGCCCGACTACCGCGCGTTCAATCGGGTATCGAACGCTGTAGTCGGGTCACGCCCAGTGCTGCCGCGATATGATATCGTATATATCGCGATCTGAGTAAAATATCGAGATATTGTATAGCGCATTATATTCATCGAGCAATGATTTATCAATAGTTGAGGCTGTGTTGTTGTGGCAGCGACACAAGACCCAACACATAAACCGTCCTATCATGCTGTAGGAGGGGGGAGGGGCGGGGGTACCGTATAGAGTGGTGAATTCTCTCCTTACGTTGCCATCCCTCCTTCAGAAGGAGTCCCCACGGGTATAAAAGAAATGATGGAACCACATACCAGAACGGCTGGGTAAATTAATCCATTTTCAGTGGCATAATTCAAAGTCGGGTTCGTGTTGTATTTTTGCCGCTATACAAGTAGCCCCCTCCGCCCTCCCCTTCCCCATTATTAAAAAAAAAAGGTTTATAAGCTATAAGCGTTCGCGGTTACGAGCCATTTTACTTCGATGGGGGCCGGGCGGATATGTGTACGCAGTACGGCAGCGTGTATGGTCGAAAACTAGTTGCACCTGCTGAATCCCTTTTCGTACATGATATTCCCGTCTATATCTATTCTTCCGTCTATCTCCGTATATCCCATGCACGTTTGTATCGCGATATGACCAAAGAATATCGCGATGTATCGTATATCGCGATATATCACGGCACGCCCAACTATCGTTTGGTGAAAATCCATATTTATAAATTAGACGCATGCATGGACATAGTCACTCATGCATGCTTGCACGCATCTTAATGTCTAATGTCCTGGACGTGCGCCGTGGTGCGCGTTTGTACACCGCGGGTAGGCAAGACAAAGTTTTTTGCATTCCGCCGTTTCAGCATTCTTGTGAAGTTTGACTGTTATGCCATGTTGTATAAGTCCTTATCTGTTTGGGCCGAAGCATTAAAGGCCTAGTATACCTTTCGCTGCTAATATACAGCAAGACTGTACGGCGAGTGTACGCGGTAATTGATAATAACCTACGTACCGGAAGTTTCCGCTGTGGCAAGTTGCTGTAAGTGCAGCGAAAGGTATTAGGCCTTCAATGCTTCGGCCCAAACAGATAAGGTCTTATACAACGTGGCATAACAGTCAAACTTCACTATATATAGAATGCTGAAACGGCGAAATGCAAAAACCTTAGTTTTGCGTACCCCGCCAGTGTACAAAGTTAACGTGCACCGCGGAGCACGCCCAGGACATTATAGAGATTAATATATGGCGTGCGTAGCAAATGCGTTACCTCGTCTTATAAACCATTTGCTGTTTCACTGTAAATTGCTTTAACTGCATGCTTGTAAAAATGCTTTGGGTAACTGCATGCTATATTAGCATGCAAGCGGTTTTTTTTTTTGTTAATAAACGACAGTATAAGCTTATAAGTCAATGTTATATCGCCTAGCGAAAAATTACCTGTTGGAAGCCTGCATGGTACATGAAAGGAGCAAAATTGCATGCATTCTTAGCAAATAGCTCGTACTCACTGTACCCTTCATCATACGAGGAATCTATTCTATATACTCTTCGATTTGTATTGTAAATATCCGGCGGCTTTATCGTGATGGCGTAGCCAAACGGTCAATTCCTCCGTTGTAAAAAAAAATTCCGTTAACAATCGCCGCTTGAGGAACGAAGGGATCGCAGAAAACTACGTGCTATTTTGGAGGTCTATAGCATCTATATATTGTCGCCATTCATGCACCTATAGCATCGGACACGAAGAAGAAATCCCACATTTGGAACGTATAGCGAGCAAATATATCAGGTACATGTATATAGTTATTACCTGGCCCGGCTATATAGTTTGAGCTGCGGTTTTGTTTTTACTCCGGACCTGGCATATTCGCTCTTTCGTGCAAAGGCTACTTTATACTTCACTGCGTGCAATGTGCATGCCGTGACTCGCATGCATGCCTTCATGCATGGATAATCCTACGTATGCATGCATCTATATTTGTTGATTGTCTTAAGCGCTTGACAGTTGTTGCACTTAGATGTTACC
This sequence comes from Eunapius fragilis, assembly GCA_963681505.1. Lineage (NCBI taxonomy): Eukaryota > Metazoa > Porifera > Demospongiae > Spongillida > Spongillidae > Eunapius > Eunapius fragilis. The sequence goes on along the minus strand of OY811971.1, from coordinate 8,261,601 downwards.
TGCACCTGTATTAATACCGGCGTTGGCAAATTCTTTATTGGGATCGAGTTCGCGAAAAGGAACCTAGCGCATAAATGCATCAGATTTGAATAGCTATAACTTCCGAACGGTTAACGCTATATATTGACTCCTATATTCACCACTTCATACTACGCCATTTCTATATGACAAAGTATATTTTGGGGTCTTGCATTGGTTTCATGCCAGTGTTGCCACGTCCGATTCTCCTAGAGGATCATGTGTGTATGTTTTCAGGATGCAAGGCCCAGGCACGTTTTGAAATCTATTTATGTAAAGTAACTAATATGATACAAACAAGCATGTACAGCTGGAATTACAGTTTATAACGTTTAAAAAAAGGTGTTCAGGTAATCTGCAAGGAATAGCTACTATATACGATCCCTATTGAAACTGCCACATTATAACCTGCTTGGTACATTTATAATGTTACACAAATTACATTGTAAGATATGTTGACCAATACAGATATAACAATAACAATCAATGAAATAATTGATACTATTAGCCGTGTGGCCTATAATGTGCGGCCGAAGAATATGAGGCTAAATGAGCAGCTATATATATCTTCAACGGGGCGGCCCGGAAATAGAAAGACTATTACATTTCCCCTTCTTTGTAGACCCTTTTTTTACACCGCAATTGCCTTCCAATCCTATATGCCACCAACTTTCTCATAGAGATATCTAATATGTATTACTTGTTACCTTCTCCATTTGACGTCCAAAACCTAGATATTCAAAGTCTGAAATTATCAGATCCCGATACCAAAATATAGGCATGCGTGTAAGCAAAAGTGTAATCACCATCCTACGATTCCCTTTTCTAGACCGTATTGCTGGCAGCTGCTGGACTGTGTGCAGACTACTACGTAATCAGCTACCACATCACCCACCCGCCACATCCTAAATTTCTCATGCTTACATGGAGGAGGTTCTGGATTTTTACTCATGTAATCAGTGGTTCCTTGGAGGTGTTCACATTAACAGTAGCATTTTTTTCAAGCACTCCTGAATACTGGGCTTTATTTGGAGCAACATGCGGCCTTCTTGGTCACGTGAGCAGTGCTGCTACAATGTTGACGATGTTGTTTGGTCAGAAGATGTTCATGGTACCTCTGTATACGTTGTTCATATCCTTGCATGCAATCACGGCCACACGCTTGATAATGGACCCCGGGTCATTTTTTCGACTTATATACGAATACGTTATCCTTCATACATATGCCTGGGTGCGTGTTTCGTACAGTATGTTGAGGACGCTTAAAGCCTTCGAAGGATATGAATATTCTGTGGCAATACTCATCGCTGGTTTCATCAGCCTCCCCGCTGTGCTTGGAACAGGAAGCAATTTGTTGTTTCTTGCCATTCCAGTTTCCTTCTCGTTCTTTTTGGAACCACTTTTGAAAACCTATGGACTTATATCATGGGACGACAGTCGTATGGAAGCCATGCGAGATCGAATATCAGCAGATAGGAGAAAGGAACTTGCAGCTGCGCGCGCAATGGCGATGAAATCTGGGTTTGGAGCACAAGATGGCGAGTCTGCAGACACAGACGAAGCCCGTGCACTTTCCGTTTTCAAATACTATGACAAAGACTCTAATGGAGATCTGGAGATCGCAGAACTGGGACCCCTTATAGCAGATCTAGGTCTTAACCAAGCTGATGTCATAAAAAACTTGGACACGTGGGACATAGACCGTTCTGGTACGATTTCATTCGCAGAATTCTATCGCCATATATGGCATTATAATAGTAAAGAAGAGCTAGCCCATCAGCGAGGTCAGTCTGCTATATCGAAAGGAAATGCAACTCTGTCGAAGGAAGACCGGGCAAAAATTATATTCGATGCGATCGACGTCGATGGAAGCGGAAAGCTTGAAGTCGAGGAACTGACGTCACTTTTAAGAGTATGGGGCGTTCCTCCCCGCGATGCAGAGCTTTCAATACAGCAACATGACGTTGACGGAGATGGGAAGATTGATCTGCAAGAATTTACGACCAAGTTCGGCGATGTGTACGATTATGGGATCGATGTCCTTTTGAGCGGCCGCGTTAAATAGCAATCCAGGACTTGCAAAGTACATATAATGTTAAGCGTACTATTTTGGACCTTTAGGCAATGCTTTCTATGCATATATAGTCATGATTCATTGTACCGACGCATGCCTCAAATGGACAGCTAGGTTTTATTTTAATTTTGCCGTTGTGTATGAATTTGATTGTAAAGTGCAAAATATAATAGCTGAGTTTTCAAGTGATTAACAATGGGGTCTTGGTTTTATTACTTGCGCCGGCCTGCGCACTAGCAATATTCATGGAATAAAATCACATGCAGCCAAAAGCCGGAGAATGCACGCATCCATTAATTTAATTTGTCTATAACACAACATGGGTTTTCACATATTACCACATGAAAACCAAGATTTGCTTCATGTGGTAATATGTGAACACAATGTCACAAATTGTAAGTGCTAGTAATGATTAAATACCTCTGGGATTAACTTCAACACTAGACGCAACTGTCAGAATCTCTATGGGGCTTCGTCTACCCCTGTGTAGAAGCCACCTCTGCCAATACTGTGGGCAGATGTGTCTCAGTTTGCCACACATGGCTTAAGCTGCCAAAATTAAAAAGCATAGGACACCACCACCACCATTCAGCTGTTACTGACATCAACATAGAGCTCTAGTTGCAGCACAGGTTCCATCACATCTGGGGTCTTCAGATCTGTATCGTTCAGATGGAAGCAACCTGATATGGTGTCTCAATAGTAACTTGGAAATGTGGCAATTTCTAGTGTGGCATGCAACTTGCCCCAATACTTTAGCACCATCTTACTCCGTAATTGATGTATGCACACCAAGTTGGAGCAGTTGCTCAACAGGCAGAAGATAATATAAGATGATGCATAAATATAAACACCTTGACTCATGCCACTTTTTTCACTCCAGTAGCAATAGAGGCAACTGGAGAGTTTTTTTGTATTGTCTTGCTTTTTATGTTTTATGTTTCGTTTTTTATATATTGTACATGTACTTTGAGTTCCAAAATAATATTATGCATATACAGGGTGTATATATTTAATTCGGGGATTGTCATTCTAAATAAATTTATGAATGTACAATAACCACGTTTAGTCAAATACGAACCACATTCGATTATCTTACCTTAAACAGTTCAAAAGATAAAATCAAATATCTTTAAATTAACAAATTTGACACAATAATGTATGGCAACTTTTAATTAATGACATGATTTATGAATTGCAGAAAAACTTTGAGTAACATTTGAAACAGTAGGGAGATAAATATTATGTTGTCCTAGGTTGAGGTAGATATACATATTGTATGAAAGTATTGAGTCTCTTTTCTGCTCCTCCTCCCCCCATTACCCTGCTTCAGCTTTCTGCTCCTCCTCCCCCATCATCATCCTGCTTTTTTGCTCCTCCCCCTGTCATCCTCCGCCTGCTTTTCTGCTCCTCCTCCCCCTCCCTTCAAAGACCATATGGGAGATGCTTTTATTTACATTAGGTGCAATGTATAATGCAAAGCCTTATTGCTTGCCAAGGTGTGCAGCTCAGCTCACAATGCAGACCTGTGCATATCCAGAAATGCGCGGTCAAAGGGAATTGACGATTGTTGCGGTTTGTACATTCGCGTATACTTCCGGATACTCCATAGAAAATGAACGGTGTTTTATAAACTTGATTGTTAATTAATAACGTAATAGGGTACAACTTTTGTGGCTATCATTATTGTTTCAGATACGTACGAGCTTGATTAAGCTGAAAAAAAAACAACTGATTTGTATTGAAAATTGTTGTAGTACTTTTTGTGAAAACAGCACGTTCCATAGAGATGTATGGAAAATCAACTATTTTACACCTATTTAATGTATTCTGCAGCTCATAATTCTTACACCAGTTTAGATTCAGATTTTGTGGCCCCAGAATAAGAGATAATGCAGTTCTATTGTTTTTAGAGATTTCGGCCATTTGAATTTTAAATTGTTTTGGGTCACAAGGACTAGGATACAATTAGCGCCATCTTGTTGAGAGTTTTTAATGTAGCTTCCATGGATACGGATACATGGCTAAATGCAAATTAATTAATTAACTGGGATGTTGGACAGTCCATCTCGTAGGGCAGAACTTCTTCAGGGTAGCATGCATGAGATATAGGGTTTTCACCCATACGTTGAAGTTCGGCGCGGTTTCGTTCAAATGCTGCGTCTCTTTTAGACGAAAATTTTACTAGCCTGGTTATTTCGTATACGCAGCATCTAATGCATCGCAGCAGACCTTTGACTATTTGATAGTACATGTATCACTGATGGCAAGATTGAGAGCATGTCCATAACAGTGAGCGTTAGAGGGCCTTCTTCTCATCACCACAGATCTGTGCAGCTACGCCTTGTCTGCTTCCACTCATGTCTGATGCTTCGTCATAGCACTGACCACGACAATCAGTGCGAGCTTAATATTTAATCTTACAAGGGTATCCTTAATAGCAGATACCAATGTGTCTGACGTGATGGAATCCACTTCGAAACTTTCGTGACTTTCAAGGTACTTGTCAACCCATCGTGTGCAGATAGTGAACTGCATGTTCTAAGTTCGACAAGTAAATAAAAAACATTCTCTATGAGAAAGTTGGTGGCATATAGGATTTGAAGGCAATGGTGGTGTAAAAAGGAAGGAAACAAGGGTCTAATAATAAGGGAAAATGGAATAGTCCTATATTTAGCACACGAACAACATACTATATCCTACATATAGAAATGTGCTAAATATAGGACTATTCCATTTTCCCTTATTATTAGACCCTTGTTTCCTTCCTTTTTACACCACCATTGCCTTCAAATCCTATATGCCACCAACTTTCTCATAGAGAATGTTTTTTATTTACTTGTTTCATTGATTTTTATTCATACCCGATTATGAGCCGTATAGCATGTTAAGTAATCCATCTTGATATGAGAGGGAGGTTGTAAAGGTACGACATACCTTTGAGTGACCTTAACTCTTTCGCCGAGCGAGATGCACGTTCAGGACTATGGCAATATCGCTGTCTTTTTTCAGGATCTGCTCGATACCTTGCACGTCGAGAGGTCCGTTCCTTTTCAGGATCTGAGGGGGCTTTAAGGGGCGGCCGAAATAGAAGAGAGGTTATTAATTGTCGCCCCAGCGCGATCGAACCCACGAACGCATTTTGTATCGGGCCAGACTGAAGCAGACAGCACCGTCCCCCCCCCCCCCCCCCCCCCCCCTTCCTACAGTCTACTAATCGCATCTCGATACCTTGCGCGTCGAGAGGTCCGTTTCTTTTCAGGCTCTGCTCGATATTTTTCATGTTGAGAGGCCCGCTTCTTTTCAGGCTCTGCTTTGTAGTTCCGCTCGGGCTGAATCTAATACGTCGACTCTAGTTTTGAGGTACTATGCTCGTCGTCTTTTCCTGACGTGAAGGCATTTTGAAAAAAAAAAAAACAACTTCACTAAGTTACAAAGAGCGTCAAACTTACAACGATCGAATAACAAGAACGATTATAGTACGCACGTGCACGTTGTTAAAAATACATAATCGCCACAGTTAATTACCACTACGTGTAGTGCCCAGACCGTACACATTTGATTACATGATGTATACTGCTAGTACTTCGTATAAAGAGCGAAGTAGGACCTATCCGAGTCGTCGTGTCAGTGCAGTAAGCTTAACTATACGTGATTTGCTAACACAACCACCGATATATGTCATGTAGCCTCGAGACGTTTTGACCACAGAAGCGAGAATGCCAACGAATTCTGAAGCCATTGGTGTGATTTTCATTTCTTAAAAGTGTTCCTATCCCGAGTTATGCGTGGTCAAGAACAAGAAGAAGAAGAACGAGAAATACGTGGGACTGGGTACGAGTTTCGAAAATTGTTTTGTTCTCTACAACCACGCGGTTCTGTGACATCAAACAAACACGAAACTACTTGTTGTTACCTTCTTGTACGACGACGATAACAAGGTAAGCCATCCGCTAGTCGGGAGTCTTGTTAGAAGCGGGTCGCGTTTTTTTAATGACATTCATAATCGGGGTCAAATCCTATATGAGAGTTACTAACGTAACTCTCGATACGTCAGTACATTCGTCCGCCATGATTGCGTACCATCCATTCTCCTGTATATTTTTGCTCAATTGCCTGAGGATGTGAAACGTCACGAGTTTCACACATTCGTTTTGGATGTCATGGGGTGTGTACTTGTTTGTTTTCTTGGCCATCCAGAGTTTGAGATCATGCAGGGCAATCTACACTTCACAGAGACAGCAGTACGCAAAAGTTATCTTCATCGACTAGGTTTCTGAAATGTAGTCCTTGTCGTGCAAGAAACCTGATACCTTCAAGAACCTTAAGAAACAATTTCTTGTTTTTTTTTCCTTCTCTTCATGGTGTTCGCAGCTTAACAGCTCCCCGACGTCATTACTTACCTTGGGCATGCAGGACGATAACTACCTCAATTGCTTCGCGATGACGATGGCGTTGTTGATGCTTCTGAAACGCACTTGTTGCATCTTTCCAATAGGTGTATCCTTTGCTAACAAATGCTGGGTCTCGTTTGGTTACTGCTCAAGAATTTGCCTTCTTTATCCAAAATGCCGAATCGTTTGCAGCAACCATGGGTATCTAAGACACCAATCTGCCCTAAAGGACCTTTCTTCTTTCCTTGCGCTGCCAAATACACGCTTTGGAAAGGCAAATTGCATAGGAGGATGAAACTTTACATTTCAAAAGGACATAGCAACGCGTACTTAGCGACCATGCTTGCCACAAACCTACAGGAGGCTAGGTAATAATGTCATCACATGCAGTAACAAAGCAACGCTATTGTGGTTCACTCTCAAGTCTCATCGTATATATATATATATATAGACCGAGGAAATGTAGTTACTATCTGACAATATTAATTCCATGGAGTATTTGTATTGCGCGGTGATTTTTTTTTAAAATGAATTATAACTTATTGGAAGGGTCTGGGAACCCTTTGTAATTAATTACATCACACTACGTAACCATGGCAGATAGAAGTTTTAAGCTGCTCTTGGCGGGACGCCACAGGAGGATGCAAAAAGTGATCCAAGTGCGCCATAAAACAGCCAACGAACGTGATTGGATGATGTAGCACATGTTAAAGACTATTTATTTAAATAAACCGGCAGCTCGTGTTTTTTCACGGTGCACGCTAGTATTAACATGTTAAGCATGTGATTCAGAAGTATATATGCAGTAAATGGTAGAGAAACCATTCTCTTATATCAGTTCTGGTAAAAGTTACATGTATGCATGAGCTTAATGTTTACTCCTTGGTCATTCTGAAGCTCTTTAATCATTGGGTACCCAAAACAACAGTTCCAAGGTTGACAACGGCGCATGCACAGCGTGAAATCAATTATTGATTTCACAACGGATTTTAAATCATGCAATTGTACGGTTAAATCAACGCATGATTTGACAGTAAAATCAATTGCAAGTGCGCTTGATTTGCAATTGCGCTTAATTGTACTGTCAAATCAATTGTGAATCAATAATTGATTTGACGCGTTTTTTCGCTGTGGCCGGCATCAATACATTTCAAGAAGGTCGAAGAATACCCACATAGCGGTTGGTGACAAACCTATAAGCTTCATTGGACAAAATTGTAACACTACAGGAGCGTATCCATAGAGGTTTCCGTGTTGCCTGGAAATTCCCCCCCCCCCCCCCCCCCCCTCCCCCTTCCCCCACCCTCGAGGTTGATTAATATACAACGTAACAAAACTAACGACTTATTTGTGGGACTGATTACGTACCATGCAGTTTAAATTTAGCTCTTTGGACATCATGCGTGCATTTTATATATGCATAGTGTACATAATGTGTTTATCAACAAGAATTTCACGATGCGTTTGTGCTTGCTGCATGCACTTATAATCTTATAGCACCACATATGCAGAAATCAGCGGTCACCAGGAAAGTGATGGTGTTCAAAAAGACATCCTATAGCATGTGTTCCATTGCTATTACATTGGGGTAGTGTGGTTTGAATTTGTGCTGAATTTTTAAGCAGTAATGTTTCTAATTTATTCAAAATAAAGCTAGAATTTATATTTAAGCTATTAAAATGTATGACAAATGGCTACTCTTGAATTTTACTAACTAACACAGGTTATAAAAAATTTTGCCACTTCATTTTTATGTTTAGAATGGTTATTAGGTGCAAACCGTGCAAACATATATATACCATTATATTTCGGTTCTCGGGAAAGCAAAATATAGCTTCCCATAGACATGTACCCGAAATCAATGCTTTCTAACGTATTCCACTGTTTGTTAAAATTGCATCTTCACAAAATATTGAGTTGCCACCCTTTACTGGGATTTGCAGTACAGTGATACACGTTTTCATGCCATTTGATTTTTCCACTACACCTTTGAACAATGATGGGTTACTGGCGCCGTTTTGACTGGTCATCAAGGATGTATTAAAAATACAACAGAACACAATTCCTTAATACTAATAATCATTTACAATTATAAACAAACTATTTGATGGAGTTATTTACATGCCAAACCTGCTTGGCAGATGCGGATGATGGATTTAGGGGTGAAATGTTATGAACTAGCCCTCGAATGGTAGGAGGCGACTTCCGTTTAGGATCGGATATGAAATGCGAAAGCTGAGAAGTGGCGCCCCAATACTCCTACCATTGTGCACATAACTGATGCATGGGATTTCGTCAAATTTGCCTCCGAATCCCCCCCCCCCCCCCCCCCCCCCTCCTCCCCTTCTCCGGGAGACATGGGCGGACGGGCTGCATTTGCTATACTATTGCCATATATGTCAGCTAAAAGGCCGAACCGGAAAAGTAGCACACAAAAAGAATAATAATTATTATGCATGTGGTTGTGAAATAAACAACATCAGAACGACTAATTACATAGCGTAGTTTACATATAACATATAGAAGCCATCACCAACACGTTCCGAATTGAAGTTTATACGGGAGGCCAAAGTCATCCTTTCATGTGCTAACCAAGTGCCCTCGTTACATGAAAAATTTCTTGATATGTGCCATATTTGCTTGCAATCTCGGTCTCTTCACAGCTACTGCTGTGCGGTCGTGCACAGTACTGGGTTCACAGGCAAGCTGCAGACGCTCTCGAGCATTATAGGCACCCATACATCCATTTGCACGTGGTAGCTACGAACTACACTCTCGATAGTAACAGTTTCCATCTGTGAAGACTGTGATATCAATTATGTTTGCTTTAATGCACATCGATAGAATTACCGGTAACGCAAATACCTCATCTTGGGTTTATCTTCACTTTTGTTTTCTTTCAAGCCTGGGAGTTGTTTATATTGATATTATTTGAGATGTGATGATTGCCTATAACAGGGCCGTACAGCCAGCCACCTGAAGGTGCATGCATGGGGGGTGCCTCTGATACGCGCGTCCGAGATCTGGTAGGAAAGGCTTATACCGTAATTTTTATGTAGTACAGGATAAACAAGATCGAACGATAGCGCTGTTTTGATGTACACATGTATTCTATACATGCATGTAGAAGCTGAAAAAAACCCCAACACAATTGAAGTGGATACGAGAGGTCAAAAGTCGTCCTCTGCATAGTGAGTGTGTGGCTACAGTCTAGTTGGACTAAGTACAATTCACCATGTTTGCAATTCATTATCGCGGCAGGCACGATATCTCAGTTATATCATTCCTTTGGACTGCATGTGAACTGTGAGATTGTTTCAGGTTACAATTGTCTATCAAGCTGCAACTACCCTATATTTACAACTGTGTACAGTAGTCAGTAACTGAGAAGTATATATCCAGAGCACTAAAGTGCGCAATTTTATTACAACAGCTTCAAATACATATACATTCATTCATATATACAATAAATGCGCAAGACCTATATATACACACTTGTAAAACGTTGTACATGTTGGTATCTGTTCTCTTTTTCAGACCCTCACTACTTACACACCGTTAATGGTCAATCCATTCATAATCATAATCCAGTCAGCAGCATTCATAATCCATTCATTATTTAATGGCAGCTAAAAGAATAAAGTTGGTAGCCACGACTCTGAACAGTTAGTCATACATGTACGTGTACATCAACGGCATGATGGCTCACACAGGCATATGGACATGTCAGCTAGGTTATGTGGGCCAATGCATGGAGTGTTTTTCAAAACCATTTTTCTGCCTGGCTGATTCTTACTAGACACATTTCATTTTGTGTGGCTTATTTACACAACACCAAACAAATTGCCCATGCACTGCTGATATGATGTGGTCAAGAAGTGTAGAGCATGCGATACAAAAAAGACATCTAGCCCCCCTCTCCTCACTTGCATCCTGACCCACACAATTCTGACCCACACAATTGTCTCCTTGTCAACTGATGGATCAATGGCTATTCCTATTGATGACATCATACGAAGATAACCACTTGTCTTGGACATGGATACATATATATATATATCACTCTCCCCCCTCATATATCACACTACATGTATGCCTTTACTAAAATGAATATAATGATACCGCTGAACGTAACTAAGCCGAGCTCGAACTAGGCCATAAGCTTTGAGAAAACGGATTACAACTGCCTTGGCAGGCAGGCAGGTATAGTACTAAAGAGCGAAAGCGTATCCGGCAGCGCTAGGCAGGTATAGTATTATATAGTCTCGTACCCAGACCCAGATTCCCAACAGCTGCGGATGGATTACATCACCGCTCAAGTAGCAGTGATGTAATTCATCCGCAGCTGTTGGGAATCTGGGTCTGGGTACGACACTGAATACTATACTAAAGAACGTAAGCGTAATAACGATATGTTATTTTACGTCATCCGTAATTGTAGGCTCACGTGATCATGTAAAGAGTTTAATAACAATTCATCAATAAAACGATGACTTAACTGCGGTTATGTGCTGATCAGATGCGGTAGTAATTATATTTCGTATAACATTGCTTGCCCTTATTGCACTAGCGTACATTGAGATCGATTTTTAGAATTTTTTTTTTAACGTCATTTACATCAATTTAATTGAAATAAAAATGCAAGATGACCGCCGATGTATGGGCGATGTATGGATATGATATAGGTAATACGACATGCTTGGTTACTACAACCATGTCTGTTGTGTCTTCTCAAGAATCCAATATTCAGACGTCTTCACTAATACATCATTCCAGTACTCCCATACTGAACAGGAATGCGTAACCAAAATCAGTATAGTAAATAAAACCTCTATGAGAAAGTTGGTGGGATATAGGACTTGAAAGGCAATGGTGGTGTATAAGAAGTAAGGAAACAAGGGTCTGTAATAGTAAGGGAAAATGTCATAGTCCTATATTTCGTTTGTAGCATATACTATGTTCGTGTGCTAAATAAATATAGGACTATGGCATTTTCCCTTACTATTACAGATCCTTGTTTCCTTGCTTTTTACACCACCATTCTTGAGCATCTTAATGGTTAGATGTATCATGTCAGTATATTATTGCGCTGCCTTGCATGTATGCGATTTAGTTTTATAATCAATTCAACACAACTCACAGCACACCGGGAGAAAGTTTATGATCGTGTGAGAATGCATGTATATTATATGCACTTGGCGTTCAAAGAGTTAGTCTCGGCCCCAGGTCATAAACTTCGCTGCATAGCGTCCTATTAGAAATTACCAGGTTATGAAACAATTATAACAACAGGTCGGAATCCCCTATTTAAAATCCTGGATACGCGCCTGCATGCACGGTTTCCGGTTAATGGAACGAAAAATCAGTTTTATATGACGGCGGTCTAGCGGCGACGCTAGAGTCCCCGGCCGTATATATAACGTTTAAGCGCTGAACTAATGTGATAGCTTTGAGTAGCGTACATCAAGATAGCAAAATTAATTTGGCCGGAAGTGGTTTTACGTAAATAACTGGTAATCAGTCTACGGGAGTACCTACGTTCCACTTCACTTGCGTCGACCTCCGACCCCAATATTGGACTATTAACATCAAATTCACGCGGTCGATGCATCCATGGGTCGAAACAAGGTAGTCTCGTACCCAGACCCACATCGGATGGAATACATCACCGCCTACGCGACTCGCGTAGGCGGTGATGTATCCATCCGCAGCTGCGATGTGGGTCTGGGTACGAGATTAGAAACAAGGCACTATACGCCGCTCTAGTTCTGCTGATGCTGTGTGTCATAGGTTTGTCGCTATTCTATTATATTCGCGCAGATATTCCCAACTTGAGCAGTGCTAATAGTGAACGAAGACCGAAAGCTGAAATCTCTGAGAAGTTTACTGACTCAGATGTTCCCAAATTGAGCAGTGTTTATAGTGAACGAAAACCGAGCATGCCTGATTGGCTATTGGCAGCAGGAAGGGGGCCAAGGGGAGGGACCCCACTAAGCAGTGATCCTGTATTCCTGACTGCTTGCTTGGACACAAGGCCATTTATCAGCCAGGAGTAGCAAGAAAGGTTTGTGTGTGTGCGTGTGTGTGTGTGTGTGTGTGTGTGTGCGTGTGTGTGTGTGTGTGTGTGGTTATTATCTGTGGAAGATAATAATTATTAGCATATCTTATATCTTTTCATTTGAAGCTCCTCAGGGCCAGGTTTCTCCCCTCCAACTGTTGCATCCACTCATACCAGTAAGGATTGATATATTAAAAATGATCCAAAATTAATTATTAATCTCTCTCTCTCTCTCTCTCTCTGTGCAGTTCCAACTCAAACTCATCAATCAGGTGCAATTCTTGTTTAAGCTGTCACCATTATCATGTTAACTCTTTTTTGTGTATGTGTGTGTGTGTGTGTGTGTTGTAGAAGTTGACAAGGAGGGTGCTATTTCTGCAGAAGCTGAAGCTCACTGCATAGGCCACAATGATGTTTCTGATGGTAATTTAACTGTTATCTCCACCATATTGTGTACACAAATTACCATCTGTTGCGTAGCAGTACCAGCTGAGGCCCAGACCTCCAGTGATGGCCATCACCTTGATGATGAAGAGACCCTTCCTCCAAATTCTGAAGGTAACCATCTGGTTTTATGGTGTGGTGTGTTGGTATAAGTATCACAGGGGAGTGTGGATAGCCATGGATGTGTTCTTAGGGAGTTCGGAGGGGTGTGTGGATAGCCATGGATGTGTTCTCAGGGTGTTCAAGGATAGCCATGGGTGTGTTCTCAGGGTGTTCGGAGGATGGGTGGATGAAGGAAGATAGGAAGAGGAGGGAGAGGAGGAGGAGAAGGTGAGGGGTGGATGCAACGGGAAGAATGGAAGGAGGAGGAGGGGGAGGATGGGAGGATGCAACAGGTAGGAAGGTAGAAGTAGGAGGATGAGGAGGAGGAGCGGAGGCAACCAAAAGAAAGGAGGAGGGGGAGGAGTAGGTGTAATAGGAAGGAAGGTAGAAGGGAAAATGAGAGGGAGTAAGAGGAGGAGAAGGGGAGGTGAGGAGGAGGGAGAGGAGTTGGAGGAGGGGGAGGGGAGGGGAGGAGGAGATGAATGAAGATAGGAAGAGGAGGGAGAGGAGAGGATGGGAGATAGGAAGAGGAGGAAGAGGAGAAGGTGAGTGTTAATTCATGCTTTTTTAATTTGTAGCCTTCCAGGAGGAAAACACAGGCACCACCACAACAACCACAATGACAGTACATTCATTTCTTTACAACAGAGGAGGTCAAATTTGTGGGTGCAGTTCTTGCTGCTTGGCAGCAGACCAATACTCCTAATGTAACACACCCATGGCTATCCTTGAACACCCTGAGAACACATCCATGGCTATCCACACACCCCTCCGAACACCCTGAGAACACACCCATGGCTTCTTCACCTCCATTCTCTATGGTACCCCATGCTTGTCTTGGGACGGGAACTTTCCTTTGGTACGGGACCATGTCTTGGGACGGGAATTCCTGTCTTGGGACGGGAGCATTCCCTTGGGACGGGACTATGTCTTGGGACAGGAATTTTTCCCTTGGGATGGGACACATCTGAATGCATAGCAACACTTCATTTTACGTTGGCTCATGTGTAGTCACCCGCTACCTTGCATTCCCGGTCTGAATGCCTCTCCCACTGGAAGGGGGCAGTGCCACATTTGCAAGTGAATTTTCCTGTGCATGACACTGATAATCTAATCCACATTTGCAGGATGAACAGAAGTGTTCAGGATGAAATCTCTTGTCATCGTTGTTGGTATCAATACCAAAAGCATTTAGCAATTTTTGCAGCATATGGTTTGAAAAGATATATGGTGGATGTACATTTGCTCTTTGCCTTTAACAACCTTTTGACACACACCCTGCAGTGTAGCTGCACTTGTGTAATGTGACAATCCATTCCTGATATGTGTTAACAAATGCATGTATGGATGTATTAAGACCATCGAAAGCGAGATTGTTAGGAAGGAAGGTGCACCAAGCAGTAGCGTGACCCATTTTAATCACAATTAGTAAGGAGGACCAAGAAATTGTCCCTCCTGTGAGTAAATAAATCATTACGCTGCATTCAAGTGGTATTTTCGATTAAGTCAATGGGTGGGAATTTAATTTTGAAGTTAAATTTGTCTAATGTCCTGGGCGTGCTCCGCGGTGCACGTTTGTACACCACGGGGTACGCAAAACAAAGTTTTTTGCATTCCGCCGTTTCAGCATTCTAGTTAAGTTTGACTGTTATGCCACGTTGTATAAGTCCTTATCAGTTTGGGCTGAAGCTTTGAAGGCCTAGTACCTTTCGCTGCTAATACAACAAGTCGCCACAGCACTGTACGGCGAGTGTACGCGGTAATTGAAAAATAATAATAACCTACGTACCCGAAGTTTCGCGTACATGTACCTCCGCTGTGACAAGTTGCTGTAAGAGCAGCGAACGGTATTAGGCTATCAATGCTTCGGCCCAAGCAGATAAGGACTTATACAACGTGGCGTAACAGTCAAACTTCACTAGAATGCTGAAACGGCGGAATGCAAAAAAACTTTGTTTTGCGTACCCCGCGGTGTACAAACGTGCACCGCGGAGCACGCCCAGGACATTAGACATTAAACATTCTTTTTTAAGAGCAGGGGAAAAATTTTATAACTACCACGTCCACTTTATTTGCATCTTTGTTTGCAATGAGGCTTTGTTTGGTAAATAAATCACTAGGTTAAGTAATAAAAATTCAAACCAATCAAGTTTGACAGTTATATCTAATGATCACAGAAGTTGTAACTACAAATCCATTTTTAGTGTTACATAATATTGCAATTAATGATCATTCAACCTAAAATATTCTAATCCTGAGTGTTACATTTCATGTGATGGAGCAAGGTTAACAGCACCCCTTATCCCAAGGTGTCCAGACTTTACACATGCATGCACACACACACACTTAAGACACACCTACTTTTAACAACTGCCTTCAAAAATTGATTGGTAAATCAATAAAAGCAGAACCACACTCCTTCCCATATGACACGATAGCTTTGCACATTTTTTACCACTCCCACAATAATAATATATGGCAATAACAATACAACTGCAACTGAGGTCAGTTTCATCCAAATTAATTAGACAGTTTGATATCTACACCACTCTAATATGTTTGGGCTCTTCCTACATAATGATAAACTCCTACTGCACCAGGCATTCACTGATGTCCCGAGCATTCCATGGAATGGCAATGTGTGCTATCAGAAGGTAGATCATTGATGCAAACGTTGTGGTCAGCATCATTGGTAACCCGATCCTATTAGAGTATGTTGGCAGCAAGTGTAGCAGGTTTCTATCAAGTACTCTGTGCTAACTTACTTCAAGAAAAATCCAAATGAAATGTAGTAACCATGGCGTTTGGAAATTCCAGCACAAACCACATTGGCTGCTGCACCTGCCAAACTTGCATTACCTGGGAAGGAGGAGTTATTCACACACCTAGCAATGCTAAGATGCCACACCCACCTCCAAGACAGGCTCCAAAGCCCAAAGACCATAGAAGAGGCTTTAGAGGCAGGCAGACCAGAGAAGACTCTGCTATTTTGAACACAACAGGGATCTTAACAAGGGATGAAGTTCAGTAGTTACAATGTACATAGGCACACATTACAATAGACTTGCTCACCATGGCAGTTGTAAAAGGAATGTTGTTAGTAAAAGCAGACACCAGAGCAGATACCCACACGATCAAGATGATGGCCACTGTTAACTGGTGCTGTATTGGAACACTCTGGGTGGGGGGGGGGGGGGGGGGGGTGCAGAAAACAGTTTACTTTCACAAAATAATAAAATACAAGCTCAATGTAATATGATAATAGGATCAGTTACTCAATTTAAGGTAGTAGTACCCATAACGTGGTTTTTTTGGAAAAAAAGTTGGTAAGATCCACCTTATTGTTTAAGATATGCCACCTTGATATCATTTGGATAAGTAACGTATTTAACCGAGCGCAATGCCTTAAACTTTGGCATCCGCCATCTTGTAATTCGCGCACGCATGCGCAGTTTGAGTCCGCCATGTATTTTGGGGTCTGAATTATTAAAATACGTCATCAACAATTGGTAGTTCTGTTCAAGTACCGTATATAATTCGGAGAGAATCCACCTTATTGTTTAAGATATGCCACCTTGATAGCATTTCAATAACGCGCAGAAACACTAGCACCGCTTGTTTTACGAGCACCTTGAAATACGAACGGTAAAAACTCTTTTTCCTGCACATTCAGGACAACAGACCTTATGATCAAGTGCTGAGCATATTATTACGATAGGAGCTAAGCACCAAGAAGAGCGTACGTGTAGGAAAATATCTTGTCCTTGTTTTCAAAATAAGTTACTTTTTTCTAAATAGCCGAAAACCGAAAATCTATCTATTAATAACATTTCAATTTCAAGGTACAAATATGGCGTCCAGGGATGCGTAACTTTGTAAAAAATTGCTGTACATTTGTGGAAAAGGGTAGTAACGTTATCGATGCACCAAAAGGACAATTAAGAAATGAAGAACGTGTGATCACGATAAAGTAGCTGTTCTGGAATGCCCAGCATGAGTAATCCATGAGTAGCCTAATTAGTTCACCCTGAAACGATGGTTAGTATAAGCTTTGGCACAAACCTACTGCTCCGTTTCGAAACGAATGCACCAAACGAAAGAAGATATTATTTCATATTTATCCTCCAAATTTGGTGATTTTTAAGCACTACAGTTTTCAAAAAACCAATTATAAAGTTTTGTTCTTAGAATATTTGTACCATTTTTACTGCTCATCTAATAACTGTCATAATGATACGGTCCTCTAAGATGCTCTCAGGCTACAAGCTAGTATGATTTTTTTTTCAAATTCCAGGAGGGTACCCTATCACCTTAAGTCAGATACATCATTCCAGCATTTCAGAGCTGCAAGCAAGTATTGAAAGTTATCAATTGTCAGAATGTGCAAAGCAAAAGAAGCCGGCAATAGGTACTATGAGAACACTGAAAAGAAGCGAGCTGTTCTCCAATGAGAAAGTTAGTGGGATATAGGAATTGAAGGCAGAAGTGGTGTAAAAAGAAAGGGACAAGGATTTGGGGCAAAGGAAAATGAGACTAAAACCTATATATAGCACTATTTTTTTGGCTGTTTCATTTACATGTGCAGGTTTTAGACTTTTGCTTTCAATTATAATACCCATCAACTTTCTCATTTTGGAATTGTTTTCTTCACTTGCAACAGGTGAATTTGATCGCCAGAACTAAACAACGACATATGTCCAAAGACAATTAGGTGAACAGCAGGAGAAATATTTCTGATATATATACAGGGTGTTTGCGAAAGAATGCAACGCTTTAAAACCCCTATAACTCAGGATCGAAATTAATTAACTGCTTGATTTCTATAGCATATGTTGCAGTAGTTAGGCAAATACAAATAATCCAATTAGGTTTCAATTATTATAAGCGGTTAAGTAACTGTATCAAATCCCTCATAAATCAAAATATTCAAAGCCCTCTTTTAACAAAGTTATTCAAGATTGTGGTTTGCAATAATTGATTTTAATAACCAGTAATACGTAATACACGATCTGGATATGCGGTGGAACAGTACTGATTTAAAGTTCCTAGGTTCAATAGTGAGTTATTCACATTTAAGACCATCATTTGCTTTAAAGTTATTAAGGTTGAAGCTGTTATGTGGTTAATATTTTTAATAACCATCATAAATTATTCCAGTATAAAATTAAGTACAAAACACTACTTGATTTGGTAATGGATTATTTAATGGTACGTTATTAAAACTCTAAGTTAATAAAAACGTAGTGGTCATATAGCTTTTTCAAGTTTGATTTGTTGTTTTGAATATTAACTAGTAAAACGCCAATCAAATTTCATACTTTTTCAAAGTCTCATCAATTCTATTCCGCAGTTTATAAATCACGTTATTAATTAAAAGTTGTCGTACATTGTTTTGTCAGTTTAGTTAATTGCAAGCTATTTGATTTTATCTTTTGAACGGTTAAAGATAAACGAATTGTAGCGATGCGGTTCGTATTTGACTAAACGTGGTTATTGTAAGTTCATAAATTCATTTAGATTGACAATCCTATTAATGAATTATATTCATTTTAAAGCGTTGCGCTCTTTTGCAAAGACCCTGTATATATAATTATATGTATATATATATATCAGAAATGCACTAATACTACACACTGACGAGTATAATATCACAATGCAAGCATGTGTGATTGCTTCATGGTGTGAATAACAAAATACATGTATGACTAATTCATCATGCGTACGTATTACCTTGATCAGGTTAATCAATATCTGCCCAAGGAGGTCAATCAGGCCTAGTTCAGTCAAACCCTAGAAAACAGAATACAGCGTTTATACACTAAACATAGTCCCATTGATTAGAAATTAATCAGGAACTACGATAGTAGTTCCTATATAGGAATTGACCAGGGTCGTGAAGATCATCTTTTTAAACGTGACCCTCGTATAACTCGCGTACCAAGAAACCGATAGTGTAGCTCTTTGCTGCTATCAACCAGAAGGCAAAGGCGGTCATTTAAGTGTTTTATTCCAGTCTTCAAACTCTTTGCTTTAAGAGAACAAAAAGTCCTCGTCCCCAGGCCAATTCTTCTCCGTCGTCGTCGTCGTCGTCTTCTTCTAATTCTCGGATGAGTATAACTCCGGATAGGAATGGTTTTAAAGAGCGCCAATTATACCAATCTCTTTAGAATCTCCTGGAAGGACATCTTCAAGTATCAGATATATGAATAAAGCATAAAACTGACATACGTAATAATTACGTAATGCGGAGTGTTAAATTGAAGCATTCCCAAGGCAACATTACGTACATTTAGAATTGTGCAGCATTATAAACAGGTGGGATTTCATTTGATTGCAGTTTTGTTCACCATTTTTGGCTAGCGCAATTGTTTTTTTCAAAATGCCTTCACATCAACAAAAGGAGAGCTAAACGACGAGAGGAATACATCCAAAATCAGGACGACGAAGTTAGAGTCCTCCCGCGTTTGGTACAATGCTGATCCTGAAAAAAAGGTGGGCGTCTACTCGTGACAACTACAGAGCAGATCCTGAAAAAAGGCGGACGTCTGCTCGTGACAACTACAGAGCAGATCCTGAAAAAAAAGGTGGGCGTCTACTCGTGACAACTACAGAGCAGATCCTGAAAAAAAAGGCAGACGTCTGTTCATGACAGCAACAGAGCAGAACCTGAAAAAAAAAGCGGGCGTCTGTGAGCAGACCTTGAATTGAGCCGAGGTACTAAGAGGCAGCGTTATGAACAGAATTCTGATGCTGTGTGAGCTTCTAAGAGGCAGCGTTATGAACAGAATTCCGACAAGATGCGAGCTTCAAAGAGGCAAAAAGTATCAGTCGAATTTAGTGACCAATCGGGTTTCCAAAAGGAGTGCATATTGGAGAAACCCTTCTGCTGCGCGTTCAGCGAAAAGGGCACTATATCAGAAGCATCCGGAAGGGAAGCGTGAGGCGGAGAGAACACGCTACCACCAAAAAATAACTACCTCATATAAGGAGTACATGTATCTATACAAGCAGTACATATGATTATTTAGTATAAGCACAAAACATACAATACACATAACCACATACATGTCTAAGAGTTTACCACCACTTGCAATTGCTTAGCAACGTTATACACCACATCATGCATGTCAGCTATAAACCAGTACAACACTAGCGCTTTTAACATGCTAGAAACACATAGTTGGGTGCAGAATAAAGTCTAGATTTAACATATTTATTGCCTAGCAACACAATGTTTACAGTTATGTCACCATTGCAGCTGCTCTACACGGAAACCCGCGCCAAGCCATGCCCAAATCACACATCGTGCATAACTCACGAGTAATGATAATTTACAATTAGAGTACAAGGGTGGCCTTGAAAAAGCTATTCACATTAATAGCACATTGGAAGATGAGACCGCGACGCTCTTGAGTGGTGGGATTGTGATACTCTTGAGCGGCGAGGGGGAGACCATGCTTTTCCCGTGTGGAGGGGTTCCTCAGCGCAGCGGCGGGGTGGAATCCTGACTTGGTCCAGCTCGCGGGCAGGTGCGGCTGTGGTAACAGCTCTGCGGTGACCTGCGTGAGCTCTGGTAGGGACAGGGGTTGGAAAGGCGCTCAACAACGCGCTGGAGTCAGACCGAATCCGGTTAAGGGGAGGACGTGCACCACGTTTCGGCGCAATGTTACTCGCAACTGACGAGCCGCGGCTCAAAAAGTGTTGATGGTCGGAGGATTCCTCTGCGGAGTGGCCGGTAATTTGGCTGTCGGAAGAGTTGCTCCGATCGTCTGGGTGCTTGCTCTCCATGAGTCGTTGTACCATGGCCTTTTTGTTGCCCGTGTAGACTAGGTTGGCCTGGTCGAGAAGAAGCCGCAAGACTTCCACCGATAGGTGCATTAGGGACTTGCGTCTCTCCTCGGACATAGCTTGGCAACGATGATTGCGATGCGAACGGATGATAACAGAAGGCAAGCTCTCCTGAACACTGAGGGAAAGTGCTGGAAGGCTGCCAGTGTGTGCATATAATCTCACAAGCCGGCCCGCGCACACACAAAAGGGGGGTTACAATGGTCAAAGGGAGGGGTGAGGCTCGCGTCTGCGCTAAGACCCTATGGCCATAAGCCTGCTAACCGCAGGAGTCTACCAGTAAAGCTGGTGAGGAATTACTAGAACCCATTAACCTCTGTTTAGCTGCCTAAACAGAACCTTGTCTCATTACCCTTTCCTCAAAACCTTGTCCCCTTCCTTTTTACACCACCATTGCCTCCAATTCCTATATCCCACCAAATTTCTTGTTAGAGAATGTTTTTCTTTACTTGTATACATACATGTATACTGTAATCAGTCCCATTGATTAGAAATAATATGATTACATGTTCTTAATGCTGAGTACTCTTAAGTGGAAAACGCACACGCTACATAGTTAATCTGAGGTCTTGTGCCTTGTGTAACAACTATCCTATATGCTCGCATTTCATACCTCCATCATGATAAAAAGTGCAGCAAAGAACAGCAAGGTGTCCAGCTCAAGTCGAGAAAAGATTCCCTTCACATCCTGCTCAGTCAAGATGATCAGTGTCAACGCTCCAAATAGAGCAATCCAACCTAACAGAAAGAGGTGCATGTGGTGTTAAGGGGTTCCACCAGCCCATCTGTTGTCCACACCTATATCCAACTCAAATCCACTGACAAGGCTTGCCACAAAGAACATCACCACCACCACAGCAATAATTGAAGTCGTCTGGATGAGAAGAGTAAAGTGCTTTTTGATCTGCTTCTTGTACTTCAGCTCCATATCATCAAGGTTCTTCATCAGGACATCCAGGGGGTTGGATGCAACACTACACAACACAAGGTGCTATCAGTGCATAGCACTGCAAAAAGCACCAACACAGTACTGCACCACTGATGTATCCAGCCATTATTGTACCACTCTGATGTATATATATATATAGCCATTATTGCACCACTGATGTACATGTATCCAGCCATTATTGTACCACGTACTGATGTATATAGCCATTATTGTACCACTGCCATTATTGCAAGATATCGCATGTACTCATTACACCTTAAACAAGGCTCAATATTTGGATATGGGTACCAGCAGGGGGCAAGGGGAGAGCTAGAAGAGGCACTGGGTTCAGTCGAGTTGATGGCATGAATAACCAACACCAGATAACATTTGCAAAACCCCAGAATCAGGAGGAACCCTCCCTTTTATGCAACACTTTATTTAGCCAAGCCCAATGTAAGAATACAAACAATCAACAACTCTCCTCCCCCCACACCCCTTGAAAGATTGAAACAACTTGCATTTATTTCAAAAGGCATGCATTTATTTATGTACTGAATATGTTTCTTTCATTTTTCTTTTAGATTATGACGCCGTTTGTGGTTGGGAAGCATGTACACACTAAACGCACACATGTACATGCAGGGGTCGACTTAACGGTTACCATAAATGACATTCAAATTGTTGATGTAATTAAAGTCATTGTAAAAACGCCATCCCACAATTGACAGCTAGCTATAGACACCGCACGTTTAATGCGATCAGTAGCGCAAGTGTGTAAAGGTGGACTTAGTGCGAAATGGGACAATGGCCCCTGCGGGCACGCTCGTTTAACATGTGATAGGAAGCGAGCACGCACAATGTGTCAATAGCCACCGCTGATATATAGCAGCCGCTCAAAACGACATGAGGGCTCCATTGTAAACGAACTATATAAAACAATGGGGTGTATGCGCTGCTCTCTCAATGCAGGGGTAGTACATATAAGCAAGCATATTACTTTTGCACACTGCTTTGTTTGTGGTTGATGACGCATTGTTGTAATAACATGTTATGTTAGCTGCAAAAACATGCTATGATAGGCGTTCATGGTAACAGTTAAGTCGACCCCCCACATGTACCATGCCAACTGAAGAAAGGGGCTGTCAAAAATAAGTTACTCACCTTCCATCAGCTTCCTGAAGTGCTGACGTTTTGGTCTTGTCATCATCCAGCTTGGACACTGCTGTTAGTTCGACATCACCCTCACCCTGGCGTGATGGTTCTTCAAGTGGAACTGAAGGATTTAAAAATACATGTACATGTACCATAATTTGGGAATTTTCAATTGACAAAAATTCTGGACAATTAATTTTTAATTGGATCTAATTTTGAATATCACAGATACCCTTCAACTCTCATGAAAAATTAAAGCGTGGCTGTGGGTAAATAATTTTTGTGTAATTAGGTAGTTCATACCTGCCATACAATATTTAACTAAACGTCTGTACAAAAGGTGCATCATATGCTGGCTTTTGAAGGGTACACCAAAAGGTAAACCAAATACAATGCATCAAACACTGAGAGTACAAGCAATGATCCTATAATATCTCCACAATGGCTGGCCTCTTCTTGTGGATGTCTTTTGTACATGTACTAATGTTGAATCGCCATCTACGCTTAGACACATACCATCTACACGTAGATGATCGTATATAGTATCATATAAATTGATGGAGTAAAGTTTTAAATGCTACACTGTATCTACTCACGTGTTCCTTATCTGTTCAGTTGTCTCAGTAAGAAAATGAATATTATTTGGATATCTGAAAATTGCTCTGAAGTACGTCTATGGGTAGATAATTATGACTGATTTCGTCTACGTGTAGATGGGTCTGTCGATTTAACATTAATGCCTATTTAAAATTTTGAGACAAACACTTCCTTTGAAGTAGCAAGCATCCAGTGCAATTATAAATCCCTCCCTCCTCCTTTAGCATCCCTGTAGAACTTAGCCCCACCCCTAAATATGACGGGGCCAATTGCAGGTGTTGCTTAGTGGTGTCACAGGTCTTGTTGCCGCTCCCTCCCCACAACACTTACCAGCAATTGACTTTTCACGCCATCCTAGTGGCTTGACAAACTTGAAGCAGTAGACATATGTAATACTGGAGGATGAGGAGCAGTGTAATGCCTGTTGTCAGATTTAAAAAAACCCACTCACTATAAGGTAGCATATGCCACAAACATGACGAAGAAGGTCCCTATGAAAAGGTGTGCAGTCAGCTCAGCAAATGTGATCCCCTAAGGGTGGGGGAGGGTGTTGTATGCGATGGGGTTAGTTGGATAGACGGTCCACTTACAGCTTCTTTGACTAACTTGTGACCCACCATGATTACAACAGGTGGGTCTCCAATAGCTGTAGATGTGTGTGTGCATATACATGAAAATGAACATCCCATTCACTGTAACAAATACATACAAATGTATGTGTGAGGTTGCAAGGGACACATTGTATCACCTACTAAATAAAAAACAAATGACTCTTTGTATTTCACAAGTTCAAACCATATTTCATGTGTCACCACCTTGCCACTGGTGAATACCACAAACGTTATTCGCATCATCAGGATTTATATTACAGGAATGGAAATACGGTGTAATGTAAAAATGGTGCACACAAAAGGTTGGAAATAATTAGAGAATAAAATTAAAATGTAAATATACACACGACACATAAAGGTTAAAAGAAGAACTAAATAGAAATTGCTAGCAAAATTGAAGGTCTGATGTACACACCAAACTCCAGGGACACATTAATTAGTCCCCCTTCTGTTGATGTTGTTCGAGTGTCACTCACAACGTACACTCATAATGAGAAATCCCACACGCACTCGAACATGACTCATGCGCGAGTGTGAACATGTGGATAGACAGCACAGTACCTCTAATACAACACACACACACACACACACACACACACACACACACATACACATTCACACACACCACATTACCTGTTGCAGTGCCCCCAACGTTGGAGAAAAGCACCTCTGCTATGAGCAACGGACCAAGGTCCAGGCCAAGGATCTTCGACAGCCTGTAAAGGACACGAAATATACAGACCATTACTTAGTGCTAGCGGTTTCCAAGCCAAGCCACCATGCACTAAGCATGGCTATCATTACAGCCATATTATTAAAGCTACCACTGGACAAACTACTACATATGGCAATTATTACAGCCTAGCTTTCTAATATGTAACTACTGAATGCATCTATGTTTCACATAACTATATCATTATTGCAAACTACCTGACCAAGCCAAAAAATAAATTTGAATGGTTCCACACGACTCAGCAGGACAGAAATGTAGTTACTAATGACATGCACAATTTGCTGCTATGGTAAAGGGAATGGTCATGAGGAGTGTTTGAATGGTCATGAGGAGTGTTTGAATGGTCATGAGGAGTGTTTGAATGGTCATGAGGAGTGTTTCAATGCTCATGAGAGATGTTTGAATGCTCATGAGGAGTGTTTCAATGCTCATGAGGAGTGTTTGAATGGTCATGAGGAGTGTTTGAATGGTCATGAGGAGTGTTTGAATGCTCATGAGGAGTGTTTCAATGCTCATGAGGAGTGTTTGAATGGTCATGAGGAGTGTTTGAATGGTCATGAGGAGTGTTTCAATGCTCATGAGGAGTGTTTGAATGGTCATGAGGAGTGTTTCAATGCTCATGAGGGATGTTTGAATGCTCATGAGGAGTGTTTGAATGCTCATGAGGAGTGTTTGAATGCTCATGAGGAGTGTTTGAATGGTCATGAGGAGTGTTTCAATGCTCATGAGGAGTGTTTGAATGGTCATGAGGAGTGTTTCAATGCTCATGAGGGATGTTTGAATGCTCATGAGGAGTGTTTGAATGCTCATGAGGAGTGTTTGAATGGTCATGAGGAGTGTTTGAATGGTCATGAGGAGTGTTTGAATGGTCATGAGGAGTGTTTGAATGGTCATGAGGAGTGTTTGAATGGTCATGAGGAGTGTTTGAATGCATACAACGTAGGCAATACATTACATTCAGTGAACAAACCTGAAAGTGACAGGAGTAAGCAGCAAAAAGGTAGTCACATTATCCTGTTTTTCACAAACGGAAGTGAATACATGTAAGGTACACATTCATCCTCCACAGAAACGTGCCTACAAAAGTTAACTACCATGACACCCACATGCATAATGTGTGCATTAGTACAGGGGTCTCAGCGTACATGACAAAACATGTTCTAATAGACAAACTACAACTGTATCACTAATGTGCCCAACACACATCCCTTACAAATAGTGAAGCAAAAAAAAACACTCTTGAGCAAACCTCACCATTGCAGAAAGTACGTAACACAGGGTCCGTAAAATTCGGTCTACATTTGTATTTTGTCGAACTCACTTTTACTTTTTGAGTAAATTGCCAGAAATACTCTCTACATGATGTATGGAGCTATTCCCAGCCTTGTAACTATTTTTGCTCAGAACCTGAGTTCATTTAGAGTTGAGAGGGTAAGACTTGTTGCCAAAAATGGGACACTTTTTTCACAAGGTTTCTGTACTGAAAACAACATAAATGTGCTCACCTAATTCGGATAGATAGGGCTCGAATGTTTCTACCAATATCCTATCATCCGAGCGTTGAAACAACTCCAGACCCAAATAATGGTCTTGCAAAAACTTCCAACCCAAATTTTGGTCTTGGGCAGGCACAATATTTGGGTCCAGAGTTGAGACATACGAGTGTTTTTCGACCTAGCATGATAAAACAGTACTGGACTACGTAGTATTAGCTTTGAAAATACCCAAGTCGCAGTCACATTTTTGCTAAAGTATGGGAATAAAATAGAGATCCAGCTAAGGACCTTGCAAAGACATTATCTATCCAATGCATAACTTCATGTCATTTTCACGTTCAAACAATGTGCACTAGCCTTTACGTGCTCTGGAGGACAATAGTCCTGTAATCTGACCTGCTGGCCCCCCCCCCCACCCCCCCCCCACTGAACTCAATTACAGTCCCTTATTATTTGAGACAAAACGCTGCAAGTAAGTTTGTACATGAATGAGGCCAACTGGAAGCATAATTCATGTCGCTGCCTCAGTCGTTGGAAAAGAAATTCATACATGTATTTATATTAAAACTTGTTCTAGAAGCCATAGGGAAAAACTGTTTTCAGTGGCGTTTCAAGATTGACGAAGTTAGAATCATTCCCCTTAGAATGCATACATCTTAGGGTCCATATTAGATATGAGGCAGTCCTGAACAATGTCAAACGTCTGGGTGATCACTCAACTATCTAACAATATACTTTTTCTACAATTCGCCTTTTCTGAATAATTTTCACAAAGTTGGATTTGACAAGTGGATTTGACAAGAAGTTCTCCATTTTCATGGACCCGGTGTTAATGCACACTGCTTGTTTTAATGGTTGTTGACTAACAGTATATAACTGTGCAAGTACAAAAACTCACCAGTAAAGCAGACACCACTGCAGTGATAGTACACAACAGCATGATTAGAGGCCACTTCTTCCCTTTGGTCAACTTGCACGCCTGGGATTGTCAAAAAGTGGTCCGGACCAGAAATACAGTAGTAATTTTAATCACTGAGTTTTATCGCTCTATTAATATTAGCCATAACACAAGTGTCAAGTTATGATGAACCTTCACAGAAGCATAATCCAAAAGTCCAGTGTTTGAGAAAACATCAACCAACATCATCTGAACAAAGAATAATGCAAATGACAACATACACACACACACACACACACACACACACACACACACACACACACACACATGCACACACTCACCATTCCTACAAGTAGACATATTGTATCAGTGTTGATCCAGGATATGACCTCTTCCAACGATGGTCGCTACAATACCACCACATTCAAAGGTTAACCCCATTACATGGTTCGGACATCAGGATATGATCCCTCACCTTATGGAGCATAGCCAGGACACCCAATGTGGCAGTACTACCAATTATAGCAGCCAAAGCACGATCAACTAGCTGGAAATTAAAAGAAAATTACTCTAGTCACATGACTATATACATACCTCAAAATATTCAAAAAGGGAAAGATAAAAAGTACAGTTGTTAAACTGTAGTACTCACTTTGCCCCCAATGGACCAATATGTATGCATTTTCAGAGGACTTGGGGGTAGACTATTTCTTACACTACTTCTGACAGTTACCTTCTTACCCTACATTCAATTTCCTTCTAGAAATTAAAAATACTTTCAAATACGGCACATACCCCACCCACCGTTCATGTCTATTGTTCTGAAACACTGCCAAAGATCCCAACACCAAGGGTGTAGAGGGTTATCATGGAAGGTCAATGAAAGTTGACCTCCCACTACAAACTACTGAAGTTTACAGTCACTACAACTATGCTATAATAAAGGTCACACTTGGAAGGTTTTAAGGTACTGCATATGATAAAGGAAAACACTAGGCCAGACTTGAAACTGTAGGAATGGAAATTCAACAAGCTGGGTCAAGTCATCATTACTGTTTACTCCGTGCATCAGTCTTTCACACCATGAAGAGATAAGCTTTGCATTTAAATATTATGCCTAACAAGTGATAAAACCTGTCTCTACAAGAAAGTTGGTGGTATATAGGAATGAAAGGCTACAGTGGTGCAAAAAGCAAGGAAACAAGGTTAACAGTTCGCCATGGTTACACATCTTGCAGGACAATAGACAGTTAAAACTCCGAGTTCATGCTACTAATGTGCATGTAGAGTTGGCTGTCAGAAGTAGAAGTTTGTTGCCCTAGCAGAGAAAATGGCGCTTGTCATTGCATCATGGAAAGGGTTCGTACACAAGTACATGTATGAATTTGCAGACATTAAAAGCGTGGGGTTGAGTTCAGCATAGGAGTCAGTTGTCTCTAGTGGTGCACATTGCAAACACTACCAACCATGTTTTCACTTTAGTTTTTGCAAGGTATGGGAGTACAATTCTATGTGACGTCACACCCGAAATAGAAAATTATCTGATCCTAAACTGTCCATTAGATCTTTCCTGCACCCAACAACCTACGAACTTGTCTACCCCAATGGGTCATCAAAGCAATCACATACATGTACCTACTGAGTCTACAATACATACATATACAGTACAATCGAATCATTACCTCAAATCCAATAAGTAAGTAGACAAATACCAAAATGAAGATGGCGATGACCACCTGTTTGATCTGGCTGATCACTTCCCCTGTCCACTTCACCTGGAACTGCACCTCCTCATTGGTAGAGAAGAAGTCGACGTGAAAGTGGTGACTGAGAAGTGAGGAAAAGAGCAGTGTGAAATGACATACAAGTACACACACACATACATATGAAATACATTCAGACATACATGTACATGCACACACACATATATACATATATATAATTATAATATATATATACACATGCACAGGCACGTACACACATACATGTGGTCAACGGTAAGGGTCCTTTTAACAGTGGTGTACTCCTCAGTGTCCACTATCTTGACTGACTGGCAATTGGCACTTTTGGATTCCCCCTAAGGTGCAAGGAGGAAATGCAGCTCACATTTGAAGTAACACAAAGCTGAATAAGTACAATACTACATCAGTGACTCGATACAATACACAAGCAAGCCAAGTAGTCATTTGAACTGAATGAAGCAAAACTATACTTCCTTTGGAATGCCATGGCACACGAGTAGCCAGGAGAACAGTTGTGGTACAGTGAGTGTCAGCTCAGCATTGTGTAGTACAAGGGTTTGTTTATATCTTAGGGGAAAACATTATGTGAGAGTGGTATGACAGTATGAGAGGACGATGTGTTCAGAGTGGTAAAAGTTCCTGCATAATGATGACCCAGTTCGCCTTCCAAACCTGCAATAAGCTACCACAGTAAAAGCTAACACATCAGACGAAGCCAGCATACATTACTGCTATATGCTCATGTACATGTATATTGTATATCCTATGGGCACAGAAGCCTGATATGTACATTGGTTATGATATTGGTTATGTCCTATTTCCACATGGAGCCCCAAACCATTTCAATAGCACAAGCAGTGTGCATTGTATGCAAGTTAGGGGCCTATTTAAACAAAAGTGCCACAAACATGGTCACACACCCACCTCTGGATCAGGGCAGTCAGTCGTCACGTTCTCTGCACAGATGAACACGTAATGTCGACAAAGGTCTGCAATGTAGCTTGCATTGTGTCCACGAGGTTGGAACAGTGCATCTGTGATGCAAAAGAATACGTACATAGACAAATATATGGTACTGTTTAGGGATCTAAAAAGGGTTTAATGGGCACTAGTAATCCCTTAGATGTTACATAGCCTGAACACATCACACAGTCTGCCGATAGCTCAGCCTCATGTTGCCCCCCCCCCCCCCCCCCCCCCCCTTCGTTAGCCGAATGGCGGGCCGTCTTTGTTAGTCTATTGTTAGCCAAAAGGACAATCAGCTTCTGGGTGCATAAAATAGCATGCAAGCAGGTGCTTGTCGTCATTCTACAGGCACTGGACAGTTTTCAAACTTCCCTCCCTCCACTCCCCCTGTGCATTGCTGTGTTGTGCTATGCTATCATTTCTTCACTTTCCATTACAATTAGGCAAGGGCAGAGCCCTATGAGATGGTCCCTACAAACCCGGCTAGCCAAGCCTGGACCAGCAGCATCCTGGCTTGGTGTACACACAGGTCATCCAGTTGGTGGCCTGCGTCTCCGTGGTACCTGTACTAGCCGGAGGGCTTTCCCAACTATACTGGCTGGAGACAAGCCTGGGGACCAGTGTCCTTGCTTGCTACACAGGTCACCTGGTTTGTGGTCAGCGACACTCGCTGTTGCCTCCACACAGCTGAGAATTGGGTAATGTAACACAGGCTCGTGGTATACTCCTGCCCTTGCCCCCCAGTTGTTGCCAAACCATGCGTACATTACGCATAGCATTGGGAGATTCAGACTCATGCAGATTGGGGAATTACTAGGTTGATAAATAAATTATTGTTTACCAAATGCACCCAAAAAATCCACACACACACACACACAAACACACACACACACACACACACACACACACAAGGTAAAGTCTCCCTTTCCTCCATACATACCACGAACCACTTGAAATCTTGGCTGCTGACACAGCCCCAGAAAAACAGGCTCACTGTTGCATAAGGTAAATGCAGTTAATTAAGGGCAGGATAATCGTGTGAGTGCCACCATTGGAAGTGCAAAAGAATAGGACTGGGCAAGAGTGTGAGCTACTAGTACCTTGGTTCTCTAAAACTGTATGATTTTGTGGCATCTGAATAGTAACAACTCCATTCAATTTCAACCACAATCTACGTTATCTGTTCGTAAGGAGTCTTGATAGGCACAGTTCACTGTTTTAACGATTTTATGGTGCATATAGGAACTACTAAAGTATTTGCTGACAACCGAAGAATGTCATAATATAAGAGTTTAGCCACTGTTACATAAGGATATGGCATACCCTCAAATGGTCCATACAGGGAGAGGGTTACATAGTTCCATTGTTCAACTTCCTCTCCTAGATCTCTGGTTTTCTTATCTGAGACTGGAGGATAAGGAGTTTGAAACAAATACTTAGTACCACATAAATAGAACCATTCTGTCAAGTAATTAAATTGAAACTAAAAGAAAGTGCAGTGCAATGAAGAATTAATACTTTTTGCACTACATGTTACTTACACCACATCAGTAACTTGAGTGACATATCCAACATGCACAAGGCAGCAAATAAATACCCACCCACCATACGTACACACCCACCATCAGTGTACACACCCACCATATGTACACACCCACCATATGTGCACACACACACCCACCATATGTACACACCCACCATATGTGCATAACACCCACCATAAGTGTACACACCCACCATATGTACACACCCACCATATGTTACACACCCACCATATGTTGCATTGCCAGTAACTGCATGGGTATCATTGGAGCCATTCAGTGTTATGAAGAGTGGCTTTGATTCATGAACCTCATTGGTGGACAACAGAAACTGAAAGCAAATAGTGCATTACCCTCATGTTAAAAATCCTCCATAATTAAATGACAACCTGGCTAGGCAAGACTTTGGCATAAATCATGCACAACTTCACCAATATGAACAGCAATACATACTGAAAATACATCGTGTCATGCCATTCTATCCATGTTCTAAATAATTGTGGAATGATACTTTATAAATCGGTGCCAAACTAACAAGATAACCATTCTTACACACAAACCCCCAACCTTCCTTACACACAGACCCCTACCTTCCTTACACACAAACCCCCAACCTTCCTTACACAGACCCCTACCTTCCTTACACACAAACCCCCAACCTTCCTTACACAGACCCCAACCTTCCTTACACACAAACCCCCAACCTTCCTTACACAGACCCCTACCTTCCTTACACACAAACCCCCAACCTTCCTTACACCTTACACACAACCTTCCTTACACACAAACCTTCCTTACACAAACCCCCAACCTTCCTTACACACAAACCCCCAACCTTCCTTACACACAAACCTTCCTTACACACAAACCCCCGAACTCTACATGGTCAGGACCACAAAATCCACTTACGATGCAAACTACAAGGCAGGCAGTCAGGAAGTAATTCTTTGCAATCCACAGGTGGTGCCTTGAGGGACAAAGAGATCTCCACACAGCTCCATGGACAACACAGACATAACTTACTTGTATCTCTTCCACCAGGCTTTAACCCCTGTCCACGAACTGGAGAAAGAAAACATTACTTAGTAAGTGTACATGTATGCTTCCTAAAGGCTATCTGGATGTCACAACAGCAGATGCGAAATAAAAAAGAATGCTATGAAATGATGTGTGCATCAGGGTTGTGCCTCCAATTTCAAGCAATGGTCAAATACACAAATGGCATCCAGGAATACCACTGATTCAGGAACCAATGCCGTGCGGGAGGAGGAGGAGGAGGAGGAGGAGGAAGACAAAACAACAAAATGGAAGTGTATGATTTGCAGTGATACTGCACATGATCTTTATCTGTACACTAGAATGTAGTTGCCAGGGTAATACTATTTCCTCACTTATATAACACACAACTTTGTACACATGTGGACAATGGGTTACAATCTGACCACTTGTAAATTAGTGATCATTTTGTTCCGTCCATAAACTTTGATATTATCAAGATCAAAAAACGTTGAGTCTCACATGACCAAATAGTAAACGTAACTATCTCATAATGTACCTATACATGGTCTCCCCACCTGGGATTTGACAATTACTGTTTTCAAAACCCCCACCGCTGGAGCATTCTAACCGGTCACATTGAAGAGACGCCCGCGTCAGTCACTCTGCCGCGAGTACCATTTTTCATGAATATTTTTAAAAACATACTAAGTATGGTCATAGATTATTTAGACAGGGATTGGAAACGGGTCACGTGAGCCATACATTTTACGGTAGAAGGCTATGCGCCGTCAATATTATAATGGATAGCACCTTTTGAGTTTGGCGGGAAAATGTCTTATAGCTGGTTTTGGTGAAATCCGTATCATGTAGAGTCTCGAGTGTGTTCCACCCAATTCATGAAAGGTAAGGTTTGTCTAGAAACGTGTTTGAAGTTCTAGTGAACGAATCTTCGGGAGCTTTTAATAAAAACTGAGAAATGAAGCTATGTGAATCCTTTCTGGGCGTGCAAAAACTGTTCTGTACGTTTTTTGACCTTGATTTTTTGTAAATAAGCTCTTCGTAGCAATCTGAATAGAACTGGATAGGTTTTGCCCTTTCCCCTAGCTTTGAAAACATACCGTGGCACGAAACAGCGTTTTAGACATACAGGCAGTTCTGGGCGTATAACTACTTTTGTAAATAGTGTAAACATGGTTTGAAGGTTTCATCCTCTAGTGCACTCATTTTGCGATAGAACTGGGCTATGGACTAAGCCAGGGAGTGTTGGTATGACGTTATAAAAAGTTCGCTTTACATCGACTATCGCGTCAATCATTAGGGACACGGCACGAATAGACTAGGCCGTACTGGCAGTTCTGGGCGTATAGCTACTTTTGTATAGAGTATTAGCAGGGTTTGAAGGTTTTTTCCTCTAGTGCACTTATTTTGCGATAGAACTGAGCTATGGGCTATGCCAGGGAGTGTTGGTATGAGGTTATAAAGAGGTGGCTTTACATCGACTCTCGGGTCAATCATTAGGGATACGGCGCGAATATAGAATACTGTCAGTTCTGGGCGTATAGCTTCTTTTAAAAATGGTATTAACGGGGGTTGAAGGTTTCAACCTCTTGTGCACTCATTTTGCGATAGAACTGGGCTATGCACTAAGCCAGGGAGTGTTGGTATGAGGTTTTAAAAAGTTGGCTTTACATCGCGTCAATCATTTGGGACACGGCACGAATAGAGTAAGACTGCTGTCCTTTCTGGGCCTGTGGCTACTTTTGTAAATAGTATTAACGGGGTTTGAAGGTTGGTTTCTTGCTACTCATTCAGACTTAATAACTACTACAATAACCTGTCTTCTGCTATAACACAGACGGAGCTGTTAATTGGCGTTCACGTGATCCGTTTCCAATCCCTGTCTAAATAATCTATGGTATGGTGATGTCATATCCCCCACACGCCTGAGGCAGAGAGTCAAAAATTCAGATCGCCCAAATGACCCAACAACTGGTGGAGGTGTGGGGGACCAGATGCGTAACCCGAACGCGGTAACTCGAACGGACATTACTGTTTTAGTGGATTCGCGCCAAATAATGTTTGCTGGAAGCAGAAAAAATCTCGGCCTCAGACTCGAACTCGAAACAGAAAAACTCTCGGCCTCAGCCTCGCCCGCGCACGTGATACGTCTTCAACCATTGCGCACATGCCATTCCCTTACTTCAGCGGTGGGAGCGGTTGGTTGTCCACAGGTGAAGGTGACTTCTCTGGTTCTTCATGCTCGTGGCCATGCCCGCCGTGTCCCTCCATCTCATCTCGTTCTGCATCTTCGACAAGGGGTTCCTTGTCTTCGCTTCTCCTGTGTCCACCATGGCTCTCAGCCATTCCAACCGACTAAATTACGCAATCACGTATAATGGACACGTCGTGCGTTTAAAAACCATAAGCGCACGTGGGGCATACTTCCGGTCACTCATGGTCGCTATAGAGATCATTCAATTCATGGTCACATGACCAACTCGCCATTATTATGTAACCATAGACGCACTTTATGTTGTGACTACATTACAGAGGGTTTTGCCCCCCCCCCCCCCCCCCCCCCTCGCTAAAGCCAGAAAGGGCGGTGACTTCGATGATGATATGAACAATGAGAAAAGCGTGCCTAATTAAGTAACATGATAAGAGCCCAGCCACTTTTAAGTGTTTTATTAGTTAGCCACCCCCAAAGCATGATGATTATACTTTGCCAATGATGCCAAGTGTTGGGGGTGGACATGCATTCCCATTAGTATAAATTTTCCAGCTTTTAAACAGCTTGCATTACACCTTGCCACAATACATCTGGTGATAATGGCAATAACATATGACCTCACTAGATGAAGGTTGAGCATGCCATAGATATCTACACTTGGGCCTACATGTGAGGATAGCAAGCCAAGACTCAAGCACCATAGGTATGGGGGAATAAAGCTCTCCACATTTGATATGGTTTGCTCCCTGGGTGTTCAGTAGCTAGGGCAGCTGATCCAGCAGACACTCACACATCCATAAGAGTGTGTGTGTGTTACTGTTTAAGTTAACCTTTTTTAGAATTATTATTTGACCATACATGGATACGTGAACATGTACATTATTATTATTATTGATACAATAAAATAGCACATTATTATACCTACATTACATCACAAGGATAAATGCTACTATTACACTATGTACATACATAGAGAAACTAAACCAAATTGCATGCTCTGCTTAGGAGAGCTCTGGCATTGCACCTCACCAGGGTTAAGTTTAGCTTCCCAAAGATCTCTACCAAGGTCTTTGACTTCTGGTGTCCTATGCCAAAGGACAGGCGCGAGGCCAAATGGGAAAAAGCTTGCCTGGCTTCAAGACCCCAGTTCCCATAGCTCTCCACAGCAAGAGGGATACATTTCCAACCAAGGGTATCACACTTGGGGTCATTTGCCTGGTGTTTCCTCTGCTCTGCCAGTAGTGCAGCTGTTCCTGCAGTAATTAACGCTTGCTTCCCGAAGTGACACAGGTGTCAGAGGAGATGTCGCAGTTACATGAAAAGCGGCAGAGATTCCACTTATCCAGTTGTTCACTAGGGCATCCGCAGGACGAGACCTAGAAAGGTCAGGGGTAAGTGCACTACCTGCCTTGATCCTCACTCCAAGGTTTGCCTTGTGGCAAAAATCTACAAAGACATCTCGCAGCTGGTTGTGTCGGAGAACCACATCACCACCTTGTCTGCATGACAAGGCATGATGCCCCAGGGGGTCCAAAGCTATTTCAGGGCATAGCAGACAGCAGGAGGCTGTTGTTGTTTCTAAACCCAGCCACCATGAAATAGCTGTGCGGAATTCACTAGGGTCAAGATGCAGGTCAGGCTCACCCGAAGGAAGGACTGAAACCCATGAAGTGGCCAAGGAAGCAGAGGTAGAGAGGAGGCGAGCTTTGTTTGCTGGAGAAGCTGAGTCGTACAAACTATTGTAAGTCGAGCTATCCAGCGTATGGGAGAGAGATCTCTGTGAGGGAGGAGACTCAATGGCAGACTCTGGAGATATGAAGCATCTGAGGTAGAGACTAAGCTATTGAAAGTATTAACCGCATGAATCAGATGATGGTTATTTGCAGTGGCAAAACCAGATGAACAAAAGGATGCAATGAAGGCAGCACTCGAGTGGTGAGAGAGTGAGCGAAGGCCAAAACCTCCAAACCTTAGGCTCAGTTGAGATTGGCACCAGGCGGCCTCAGTGAGATCTAAAGATAAGCACTTAGAGAAGCAACTCCTTAAATCCAAGTCAAGTATCTTCAGAGAATCAGCAGCCACGCTAGGGGGGGTTGATCTGGCTAAATGCACCATCTTACAAAAACCACTGCAAAGCCGTAGCAAGTTAAAGGCCATCTGTGGGTCAACATCTGAAACATCTTCAAACTTAGATAGCAACTTTGTGAATTCAGCACGCTTCGCGGCAAAGAACCCAGTGCAGTAAAGATAGTCCCCAATAGGAGTACCAAGAATGTCTAGGTGTGGTGCATGTGAAGCTTTCATAGCAGGAGGGAACATGGAAATATCGCTACGGCTAAATAGTTCACATTTGGATAAATTGATGAAAATACCCAGTGATGGACCAAGGTCTTCAATTATGGAGAGCGCCCGCAGAACAGCTTGTCTGGGGCCAGCCAACACCCCATCATCCAAGTACCATGCCTAAAGGATGAGACGAACGCAGTCATCATCTGCATCGATGGCGGCAATGACCTTGTGTAGAACCAAAGCGAAAAACAAAGGGCCTAGTGGATCTCCCTGCTGCACACCTGCCTCAGAAGTGAGATGTCCTAGGGGGTGCCACAAATAAGGGTGTGAACCATAACACCAACTTGCCCATGGAAGGAGTTCTGGGGAAAAGGTGGAGCATTCAGATAGAAGAGCCTGCCTGGAAATAAGGTTGAAAGTGTTTCTCATATCTGCTTTCAGGACGACAAAATCTTCATCCCCCCAGTGTTCTTCGATGCACTTTCGAAGGCCGTGTACCACTTTTTCTGTGCCATGCGAACAGGCTACACCAAACTGATGGGGCTCAAAAAAAACTGGACACTTTATCTTTCATTAAAGAGCACAAGCACTTTCCTGTTAGCCTTCTGAGCGTTTCCCCAACAGCAATAGGCCTGATATCAGGTGGGGAGCCATCTTTAAACTTGTTCAAAGCAGTGAGGCTTCCGCCCGCTAGAAATCTTGCAACTGACAATGGAGCTTTGCCTGCTGCAAGGAGCTTGACAATATCCCTCAGGGATGAGCCAATGGAAATTGGAAGAGGGATTTGTGCAGCATCAATTAGATGTTGTACCCTGAGGCCTGAGGGGCCAGCACCAGTGCCCTTAGGGAAGGAGAATAGGAAGGGTAGGATGTTGAAATCAGGACCTAGAGAAAGTGGAGTAGAAGGAACATCTGGAGGAGTGGGTAGGGGAGAGCTTGGGTGTTTTGATTTGAGTAGCTCCCAGGAAGCATCATTGAGGGGAGCAAGCCCATCAGATAAAAGTATTCTGCAGGCTTTACCATGCAGACCGATCTTTGCTAAGAATATAACCGAATCTAACAGGCTCTTAGAGTTCCTTTGCTTCTGCTGTGATGGGGCTTTAAGGACATTGGACCCTGCAAGGTTCCAAAGGGTACTAAACTCTTCCTTTGCCCAAAGATCACACAAGACTTTGATCGGGGTGTGCTTGAAGTGGCGGCCTTTACTCTTTAGGGAGGGAAGAACACACTTTGGTAACATGAAGAGCTTCAACCAAGCCTCTTCTGAGTTTTCAGCTAAGACAGACCGTAGGGTAGATGAAAGTGCTCTAGCAAAACTGGGTCTTGCATTTTTAGGGACAAACCGTAATGTTGGGCATCTAAGCTGACAAACATCTGCAAAAGTGGGCAGATCAGGCACAATGGCTGGCTCTGACTTTGTGGCATCATTCTGGGCTGAAGATATGGGGGGAGGAATCTTACATTGTCTAGAATGTGAAGCTACCCTCGAGTTCGCCACCAATTGTGAACAATGTGGGCAGATGAACAGATCTCGTTCAACCAACCACGTCTGTGGGACCCCTCCAGGGAACAAACCTTGGGCGTGCAGGGACATGTGAGATCGCCACATGGATGGAGCTATTCGCTCTGGGCATTCGGAAACCGGGCACCGCTTCCGGAAAGAGCAACTCGTTTGGTGACCCGCGGATGACGTTGAAGGTACATGTATATCATGCGGTGCCAAAGAATCCTGATGTGGTGGCGACGACAGCTGCTGAGGTGCTGCAGGCAGCTGCTGCAAAGTTGGAGGGACCCTGTGTGTCGAATTACTACGTAGAGGAAAGGGAGGCTGCGATGACGGCGGAGCCATATACGTACGTGTGGAATGACGCGTCTGCGGTGGCTGCATCGGTGGCTGCGGTGGAGATTGAGCTCGAGGTGTCGAAGTAGGCCTAGGCGCAGGCGGCGACGCAGGGGGTTATAACAGATCTAGAGGACAAGGCTGGGAATCTGAAGACCGTAAAGCTAAGGAAGAAGGCTGTGAAGAGGAAGATGGGATCCTAAAATAAAATGATGGGGAAGGGGGTGACACCGAGGAAGACGAGGAAGGCTGTGACAAGGCGTTCGGCGGCAAGACTACGGAGTTCATACACTTCCCATGTCTTCCAGCGTGGCAGTTGGTACAGGAAATCTTCTGCCTAGCACAGGAACAACCTTTACAACGCGCGTTGTTTCCATTGCACAGGAAAAAATTTCGTGTTCCGGACATCGGGAAATACCCCGGAATCGCTTAATTCCACCTCATAATCCCAACATTGGGTTTTTGGAACAAAAACAACCCTGCAGCGGAATTTTACGATTCCATGCAGGTAAAACGTGTTTCCACTGGTGGAAATTTAAAATTTCCTATACATTTCTGCGGTAAATTCCCAAGGAGAAATTATGTTTTCCATATATGGAACCAAGAATAAACCCATAATCGGAGGCTTAAATTCCGCATTGGGATCCAGATCGTCTTTTGATATAATCCCAATGGAAATTTGTATTTCCAGGTAAGGATTTACTCAGGATTATCGCTTTTTCCATCCCAGTTTTATCATCAAATCCCACTACGTACATAAATTACCACCTCTGTTTCTATATGCTTAAACTCCGTTTCCGCTTAGTTTTCTCTTCTATCCCACAACGGAAATAGCAACGACTGAGCTGCAAATCCTACCTTGGTTTTTTTATTCTCACCTCTGTTTCTCCAAATCCCAGCCTGGATGTAGTAAATTCCGCATATGGTCTATCCTCTCAGATTTCCGTAGATTCCACACAACAGAACAATTTCTACCTCGTCAATCTCACCCTTGTTACATAATCACAATCTACTTCTCAATGATGTCATATCAATTTTGATCACCAATCAGTGCACCTCAATATTGAAAAACAATCGAATCAATGCCTGTAAGTTGTGTTGTCCAGTGAATGCTGCATGTACTAAAGCACCCCACTAACCAAAATGTCATCTCTTGTCAGATCACAGACATCAGCTCCAGAGTTAATCTGAATAATTTTCTTGGCAAGAAGACCCTGTGCAAGTGGCTTAAGCAGTGATGTCTTTGGTGCTGTGAGAAGTGCTTTCTTCTCAGCATATTTTGAGGAAGATGATTGTTGATAGCCCTAACAAGTTGTTGCCTGGTTACTTCTTTCAAGAAATGGACACCAAAAGCTTGAAGCACAATTACTTCTGCACTTTTTACTGATAGTAGGTCTAAAAAGAATAATTAAAATTGATTAATACTTATATAATTCTTCTCACCTGAGTTCAAGCAATGAACTTCAGGAGTGGGGTCACAAGAAGGTGAAACTTGAGCTGTGGCTGTACAAAAATAAATAAATATGTGCATATATTTTA
The DNA here is from genome assembly GCA_963681505.1 of Eunapius fragilis. Lineage (NCBI taxonomy): Eukaryota > Metazoa > Porifera > Demospongiae > Spongillida > Spongillidae > Eunapius > Eunapius fragilis. Next base: position 8,221,099 of record OY811971.1, on the reverse strand, counting down.
ATGGTATATTATGATTATACTCACCAATCTTCAAGCATTGGCCTTCAGTGAGGTCGTGCGAAGTGATGGCTGGAGCAGTAGCTATATATTTATAATGTGAGTAGAATTATAATGTACTGAATATCATGCATACAACATCACTTGTTTACCTGCATTCAATGCAAACAGTAATTTGTTGAACTTACTTGCATTTGTGACACCAACTGATGAAGTTATATCTTTAGCAATAGCTTTACGTATGCGTGGCTAGTGTGCATGGTAAATTGTGACAATTATTACTGAACAACATTCATTGGGTTGCAAAACAAATACAGCCCATATTGATATGCATGCTATAATCATTATAATCATTAGGTTGCTGCATGATAATCATTGTAAGTAATTTAATGTCTATTATACATATCTCACACATACTTACTTTAGTGTAGTCAACCCCTTTCCTTATTCTTCTTTTTTTCTCAGTCAGTGAATCAAAGATATGCTGCCTTATTGCACGTTCTCCAAAATATTTTGTTTTGCAAGTTGGGATTAGTGTTGCAGCAAGCTCTTCCAGTTTTTGTCGCTCAGCACTGTCAGTCTTAAATAGTGGAATACTGTTGCCCTTCCAGATATCGTATACAGCCTTGCAAACTTTATTACGCCTAATTGAACATAATGTATTAGCACAGCGGTGCACAAAAAATACATGCTGCCTTACATCATAAGATAGATCCTTCTATCTTCTGGTGAGATCTTCCCCAGTTCAGATAGAGACAGCTTTCTATTTAATTCAATGCAACTTGTACCGCAAGCCACTTGTTCTGTTACTGCCACCACACTTGTTTTCTCTGAACCCTGAATCAGAGTGTGCATGTGTGTGAGTCACTCATATGGAAACCTTGAAGTCTGTGATTTTATGCATGGGGCACTAGTCCATTGTCCCTATGTATTGTTGCTGAGTTGAGAACTCATGTTATGCCAAATTTTATTTGTGTGTGTAACCTTGTGATTAGATGTAAGTGGGACCACATATCAGACCACATATCAGGCATGTCCATTAGTCCATGTGTGTGATCACTTTTTGACTTGCCAGGTGAACAGCTGACAATACAGCAACATGGATCTACCTATGCCTGTCATGATGTGAATTTCATACTAGCTCATGGACTACAAATGCTGCATGCCTTTTTTTGCCGTTGTTGATTTTTATTACCTTTCACTTGTGTCCCATTGGATTGGTCCTTTGTGCTTGCATACACTGTACATCACTGTATACATGCATGTGCAAAGAATAACACTATACTTACCACAACATGCCTAATATTCCTATGCACTCACATAATCTTTCTCTAGTAGAGAAGTGTGTAAGAAAGCTTTCTTATTTAGCATAACCCTTGCTCAACTTGCTCAACTTCTCATCATTCTTTATGCCTCAACAATTGCTGCTTATGCTGACTTCAAGTCTCTTTTTGCCCTCACCAAATGGAGTGTGTGAACATGCCCTCATACTGGTTCACACACCCTTATGCATGTGTATACGTTGTGCAAATAGCACTGTACTTGCGCACACACACACACACACAAACACAACAACACGTGACACATACGGCAACATTATAACACACTCTTATAATGATGGTACATCCAAATACATTCGAGTGTAAGGTCTGCCTCTCTGAACGTTTCCTCTGCACAGCATTGTATTTGATGAACAGATTAAGACGCAACTGATTGTCTTCTCATTTTCTGTACCTGCTTTCGTACTCACTGTGTATTTCCTCTGTATTGTTGCTTGTAGTTTTCTCTAAAAGTATACTTTTTCCCTCAGTTACACTCATCATCTAGCACTCTACGTTTCACCTGTAAAAGCGTTTTGGAGTCTGGCAACAGCAGAATAATAAAATTGCTACTAGCTTGCTAAGGTATGTCTGTGTAAACTTACCACTGGCCAATTTGTGCATGCTGTGGATAGGTTGCGTGATTTAAGCGGAGAAACAGAGTCAGTGTATGCCAATGCCGTCAAGCAGCCAGGTAACCCAGGCCTTGTCAGTGAGCTCATATCACTCTACAATAAGCGAGCTCACACCACTCTACGACCAGCAAGCTCACATCACTCTACGACCAGTGAGCTCACACCAGTGAACTCACACCACTCTACAACTCACACCACTCTACAACACTCTAACTTTAACCACAACTTACGCCTTCACCCTTCATAGAGTGGTGTGAGCTCGCTGGTCATAGAGTGGTGTGAGCTCACTGGTCGTAGAGTGGTGTGAGCTCGCTGGTCGTAGAGTGGTGTGAGCTCGCTGGTCGTAGAGTGGTGTGAGCTCGCTGTTCGTAGAGTGGTGTGAGTTCACTGGTCATAGAGTAGTATGACTTAACTGGTCATAGAGTGGTGTGAACTCACTGGAGATCACGGGGCCACTGGTGCAGCACATGGCCAGGCCTTGGCGGAGTGCTCTCCACCACAGCCTGGGACCCAGCACCTGTGGGTAAAATAGCACTCTGCCCTCTTATTGCACCTGCCAAAGTTGAAACGCTGGCAAATCTCCGGCCTGTATTGTGGGTGGCTCGCTCCATGTGCACCAGATGGTGGAGCAGTGCCTGCTGGTGTGGTGGTGAGCCTGCTTGGAACTGGCTGTTGCCATGCATGAAAGAGCTGATGTATGACACACCACACCAGCACATCCTCCTTCAACACATCCCAGTGGAGGTTATGCAGCTTGTCCATAGCTGCGGCCTGCCAAAAGAGCTGTCATACCTCAAGGCTGCTGCCATCGGGTGCGAAGAGCTGGCAGATGATGTGTTGGTACTTCACCAGCTCAAGAGCAGTTTGGGCGCAATCTGAATGCAATATGTTCCAGGCTTCAATCCAGGGGCTGAGAACTGAGATCTGTCGCCTGGTGCTGCCCTTCTTAGCCACCTGGCCAACTAGCAACCCATCATCTAATAGGGAAAGGAGTTGGTCAACTGAGCCGTAGTCAAGACTATGACTGGAGTGCTGCACACATGAAATTTCTTTTATATGGATGTGAACCTGTGAACATATCAACAACAGTTTGGGATGATTTTTGATTGGATAAGGGTTTTAGGGGAAAGACACCCTGCATTGGGCACTAATGCAAGTGTGTGCACAAATGCATAAAGGTGTGTGAGCCTGCATGAGTGCACTGATGTTCATGCATATACTACACTGTACATGTATACGTGAGCTGAAAGCTGACATTGCAAGCGTAGCTGAGTGGGTGTGACAATAATTATAGCAAGGGCTACAGCAAATAGGAAAGCTTTATTGCATGACTAGAGGATGATGCAAGTGCGTAGCAAATACATGTATAGCCTTACGCGAATTCGGCCATCTGCGGACGTGGGAGGCGCAAAATTACCATTGAGCGAGAACGTCTTTTTCTTCTTCTTCTTTGAATTGTCGCTGCATGGGTGTTGCGAACGGCTAGCTTCGTTTTAGGCAGAGTATGGGTGGAGAATGGGCGGAACAAAGAAATTTATTGTAGATTGGGAGAATGGAACGCGGGCTACATGCTGCGAATCGAGCTGGAAATGTGCATTAACTTTGCACAGATATTACCGTAACGAATAAATTAAAAATTAACGAAAAGAACAACTCAATAGTGACAGGACCCTTCTACGTACACACCGAATTTGGACGCTCCTACCTGAAGACGTGGCATTTTTGAACCTCATGGGCTATCGGATCTCGCAACGTCGGCACAGAGTTTGTGCAATACGCCAAAATATAACTTTACATACTGAAATGGTGTAGTATGACGCGTTGAAAATAGGAAGTCGATGCGTGTACCGTTCGGGAGTTACAGCGATTTAAACATATGGCATTTATATAACAAATTTTATAATAATTATGCACTATTTCGCGAAAACAATCCCATTTAATGTACTCGGGGCCCAAGATTGGTCAGGCCGGCCTGGTCAGCCTGACCGGTTCGGCCACCACTCACTGACTGAGCTACGATAGCTAGCTAATAATAGGACCAAGGTACTTAGGGTCTTTAGGGTTTAGGGTACGCGTATGCAGCGTATCGAAGGGCCGGGCGTGAACTAGGGTCAACCTTTCACCCACATTCCGAATCCGTAAAACACCGACTCTTTTAGGCCGCTTCGGGAGGCGCCTTTGACGCCGTGTTTGCAAAGAAGATACCGATTAATCAGTCTTCCAGAATTACACCGGTAAAGCTAACTTGTCAGCTTTAATAAGGTGCTTAATGGAGTTTCAAAATTGGCCACAATATTTCCCTGTGATATTTATTAAAAATAATACACGTGGATAACATTTCACAATTTTGAAACAATCCAAATTAGATTATATCAGTATTAATAATAAATATACTGTTGAAATAAAACCATATAATATACCTGGAACTTTCACTATTTCTATCGGAACATTTAGTCTGACTTTGTCATAATACAAAACACAAAATGCAAATAATTTACCTGAGATATCACACACTTCTTCCTCAACCTCACCAGTATACTTAGACATGTGTACCACCGTGTATGCGACAGCCACCACAGCCACTTTAGGAACAGTCAGCATGGCACTATTATTGCATTATGATAATTGTCTTTGTGAAGGCACAAAGAATGTGGCAAAGGAGAAGATCTGTGCAGGTACTGCTGGTGCCAGGGAGGGAAAAGACATGAACCCATGGACAAGGGTATGTACTTATATCTTGCATTAGTGGGTTTTTTTTGTGGGATCTTGCTATTTAGTGAGAAGCCCCAAAGTACATGTACACCTGTATTGGTACATGAAGAATTGTGGAGCCAATCCTGATACTATGCTTCATGATTATATCAACATCATCAAGCACTTTTATGTGTGTGTGTGCATGTGTTTTGCAAGTGCATGTGCTTGTGTATGTGTGTGTATGCATGTGTTCGTATGTTTGAGTGTGTGTGTGCTTATGTGTTTGTGTGTGTATGTCAATGTGAGCGTGTGTGCTTGTGTCTCTAGAGGGTTGACATGTATGTGTCTGCTATTCAGGGCCAGCATCTGAACTGGTCCCTGTCTGCAGCAAAGTTATCATCCATTAAGGAAGGTCCTCAGTATGCCTGCAGCTATCAGTGCATATCAGAGTGCACTGAAGAAAATCCACATCTGCCATATCACTCATTGATTTTGTCATGTATGTTCCAATTTTTTTTTTAATTACGATGACCTCACAGCAAGCCTGGATCTGCTAGTGGTGGGACCTGCATCAAGTCCTGACACAGAAGGAAAAATTAATTTCTCTCGTCCCTCTAGTCTGTTTCAGGTCACGGTCAGCCTCAGATTCCAACTGTAGGTGTCCTGCACTGTATTGTACACCAGTACAGCATGTATGTGTTATTTAATACCATTCAGAGCAATATTCATTTTATGTGTTTAAATACATCTATAGGCTGCACACTTTTACTTAGTGGAATACAATCCTATTCAGCAATGCTTTCCATGGCAGATATACTGTACAAACTGCCTATAGGAAGAGCAAGAACAAGAATATTCTATTTCACTTTGTAAACATAAAATCACCTCAATGAATGAAGCCAAGGTCAATCATTAATTACACTCTACTGAATGCAAAAAAATTGTCTCAATCATTTATCAGCTAGCATTATTACTTCTTCCTTTCATTCTTCCACTCTTCTCTCATTTCCTGAAAATTGTTGAACCCTAGCTTAGGCATTATGATGTCCTGCCATTCTTTCTCGATACGTTGCTGTACTTCAACAGGAAGCTTTTGACCATCACCAGACCTCCCTCCATCCGTGCGAACCCGGCCAACTAATTTGGAAGGTACACTGTCCCCCCATAATGGTGCACATGCCTTGACTATTGAGTGGTTGTCAAATTTCGAATGATTTTTTGCCATTTCTGCATGGGTTGTAGTTTGCACAACACGTGCGATCGTTTCATCATCACAGTGTTGTGCACCAATGAACTTTGCAATACGCCTTACACACCCCATGTGATCTTCAAGGAGATCATCAAAGAATAAAATGAGCACGTCTTCATCATGTCGATGTTCCCACCACACAAGCAGGTCACGTAGATAGATGGCCGTGAATTGTATGCTGCCAAAGAAGTCCAAACATGTTTTCAGAGATACTCTTCCTTTCAGCAGCCACATCGTATCAATAAATAGATATAAGGAATATAACAAATCTGTTGGATTTCTGAAGCAATATATTAACCTCCCTCCTTTGGGAACTCTTTCATACGTAAAGTGTGTTAGAAATACTCTAGGCTCCGCCGGTTGAATCACATTATCTGGATCAACTTTGAATTGGGGTAAAACAATATCGTTTAATTCCAGAAACGTTACAACATTCGGGATTTGATCTTCAAAATCTAAATCAGCCCCTTTGGTACGAATCTGATGGCATATGTGGGACAGCCAAGTGTTACCTGACTTAGGTGGAACAGCTACAATCACGTCTGTGGGGCGTGGTGAAAAGGAGTAGCTTTGCTTTATTTGCTCCCCCCCCCCCTCTTTATCAGCTGCTTAACTTGTTCTTCTTCTGTCCATTTTGCCGATTCTACGTCTTCAGTAGCTGCCGAGTCCTTGAAGCTGTCTATGTTTGGCGTTGACATAGTGTGCGCTGCCACCAACGGGATGTGCTACCAATGACCATGTAAGGCGTGTGGTGGGAGGGCCCGATACCAGGGGGAGGATATGGAATGTAGGCTCCTGCATGAATCATTGAATTAATGAGGGGGAGGCGGGACTATAAGGCAGGGGCGGATCCTGGATGTTGGGAAAGGGGGGGGGGGGTCTGATAAATATATTCACAACTAGGGGGAGGGTACGGGAGGGGGCATGCCCCCTCCCGTGACAGCAGCGGGGTCTGGGGGAGCGCTGATAGCTCCCCCAGCCGCTTGTTTGCCCATAGATATTAGAGTAGAAGGATTGGAAACGGACTCAATTAACACTGCTTCACGCGCCGACTCCTCGATGCTCCTCGTACTCAGACCGCTTACCATATTTGAAATGAAGGCAAGAGCTTCTGGAACCGATGACAACGGAGCCTAACCAAAACTTAGTTACCAAATGCGCTAGCCCTTCATATCTTTCAGAACTAAAAAGATCAGAGCACGAGCCTGTGAACGACGTAGTAGACAACGACACATGCCAATCACACCTACCCAAACCTTACAAAGAGCCCTCAGAATTTCTCCATGCATATGCAAACAAAAAAAAAGTGTTGCTGGACATCACGAGCATACAAGGAAAAAAGCACGCAAATAAAAACGTAACTGCATGACCCAGTCCAGTAAAGTAGACGTTACAGCGATCCGCTTCATTCCTGGAATCCAGCTTCTTGACTATGACATCGATGGCCAACCACATGACGAAACGTTAAAGACGCCTAAAAGACCAGTGAAGGCCTCGGAGGGCTTTGGAAAACATGAGGGCGGTCCTGATGTCTAAATAATCTATGCCCGCATAGTCTATGGTCCAGATGTTAGGCCATTTATACAACAGAAAAATGGATCACCCGCTTTTTTTTTTTTACGACAAAAGCAGAACATAGTTACGTAGCAAATGGTACTACCGTATGTAGAATTGATGTAGCTATCTGAAACAAGTACTGGATATGAGATAAAAGTTTTGCCTGGGTAGTTTCATCGGTTAGTTCATGGCGATGTCAAAAACGTAAAATGTGGAGTTTCTCTAAAACCCTCCAACCTAAACGCCTCCAACACACCTCACCGTACGTAAAACTTTGTGCTGCATCTGGTCATGCTACTTATTTGAAGTTTAGGGGAGTTGTATCGGTTAGTTGTTAAAAAAGCTGTAAGCCCGCCAAAATCTGTATCTCGGGTTCTAAAAGGGCTATAAACATGGCGACAAGTTTGCCCGAATGTACGCATTTTGTGCTATCGTTTTCTTCAGTCAGATTTTACTAAGCTCTCAACTTACTTTCTCCTCAAGAGAGGCGAGGCGTCAATGCATCTAATTAGCAGCATCGCGGAGTCCGCGCTTTGCAATGTACAGGGCTCTATGGCTCACGTGCTCCGTTTCCAATCCTTCTCTAATATCTATGGTTTGCCTTTGCGCATGAAATTCACAGTGATATCCAATTCAATATACGGAATAGAAGCTAGCCTCACATTCCTCAGCCTCACATTCCAGCGGTTATATTAGATCGTTATGTTGATAATGACCGGCCATAATCTAGTTATGAAAAAATTGATGTTCTTTTGGCAGAAAACTAACTACATGTATAACAATCAAAATCAAACAATAAAAGACATCTTTTTTTTAAAGTAACAAATTCTAGACATAGTGATCCATCGAGTGTTTATGCAGATGTATACCTCCGAATTGCATTTTGAATATCAGTCATTCTCAACCTTCATGTCTTACATACAGAAAAGCACCATAAGATGGCTGACTATCTCACAAATAAAGTCAAGTCACGAGGGCAGGAACTCCCTTGCCAAGATGCCTCTGGCAATGGACCTGACCAAGGTAATGTTCAGCCTACAGTAGATGTCTGCCAAGATGGAAGGTGACATCATGATGATTCGGTGGGATGCGAACCTAGAGAATGTGAGGTGAGTCTCCTTACCCGAGTTGCAAAATGTCTCGACAGCTAAGGAAATGCACGTCCATCCCATTTGGGACCATTTTGGTGAGAAGCATGTGGGTCTCCGCTGCCATAGAAGCTGCACCAGATGATCTGCATGACTCCCTTAGTATGGCCGGCTGGGCAAAGAGATGTTACAGTGACATCAAAAGCTGCAGGCCTGCCCCTGTTCCATCCAGTGCAGCAATGGGCGCAATAAGAAATTTAAGTCCTACATATATTCTAATCAATAATTGTTCCTGAGCGTGACAGCAGTGCCTGTGCACTGGCTCACATCAAGGTAATGCTAAGTCTGCCATATAATGGGCAGGTGGCATGTGATTTTGAGTGGTTTCCCCTGGTGGCTAGGCGAGTTGCTAGGTACTAGTACGAGGGGAGATAAGGTCTGCATTGATTCTGCCATTATTGGTAATAATTAATACAGCGCAGGTACAATTATAACTTAAATTACATTATTTTTACATTGATTTAAATTCTGTCACGATAATTATACATCGATATCATACACTATACTATTATTGTAGTCCTAGTACTACAATTATCCTAGAGTAACTCTGTTTAGCAAGGCCTCTTTGCATTAGCTCTGATGTTTAGTCTGGTATAATTATATGCTGGACAGTGCTTTAGGTTTAGGACTTCACAGCTAGTCTGGTGGCCATGCAAACGTGAAAAGAATGTTGAGCCTCCTCACCCCAAGTTCCATATATAGCTCTACTGCCATATGCATTGGGTTATAAGATGGTGCTGGTGCCACTGCACAAATGCGAACATGAGGCATCCATCTATGCACTGTATGCATGTCCGATGGTTAAACAATGTATGAAGTAAAACAGTAGTCCTGGCCGTAAATTGTAGTGATGGAATCTACCTTTTTGCCACCAAGCTGCCATTATATTGTACAATCATTAAGATTGTCATGGTGTGAACCACATACATTGTGCACAACACAGAAATTTGTACAGAAACGATATAAGTCTTGCTCACACGCACTGCTCTGACATCGACAAAGAAACAATTCTGTTCTGTCAAGTGTAACCTGGAGTTTAGCAAGGCCCAAGATAAAATCTACTGCAACGTTGGATTGCAGTGTCTTTTTTTCCGAACATTTGTACCATCATTATAGTACGTGTCTCTGTGTCTTAAGAATGTTCGTGCTGACATTTCAAAGTATGTTTCACAAGTTTTTGTTCATGAGACGAGAGATAGAAAGAACATACGGTACTATCATTATCAAACATGCATGCAATGATTGAATTAATGCAATGCTTGTGGTGCAATATACAAATTATCCAGTCTACTAGTGTTTTTGAGACTTCGGTGTCTTGGATATTTTCAGTTTCTGTGACAGGATGAAATAATGGAGCTTAAAAATTCACACAGAAGCATGCATAAGATCCTACATGCATCTGTATCAAGCTTCTGATTTTTAATATAAGAAATCATATCCTAGAGCAATGATAATGCAATGAAGATGAAAGGACTTTTAATTTGGCATCTACTCTTTATGAAGTTATGTGTTGACTAATTCTAAACAATCCTACTCATACATGTGCATGTACATGTGTGTAAGTTACCTTCAAATTTCCATGATGTTTTTCTGATGAAGTGTCATGCTTCACTAGTGTACTTGAAGGCCCATCTATGGGTGTGTGCAGAATGCAATAACAATTTGTGCACATGTATAATCAGAGTTCAAGGATTTTCAATACCAAAGTGTAGCACATTTATTTATGCATTAACTAAGTCTCAGAGTCTGATGCCAAGTTAGTAGAGGAAGTATCGTGGGAGTTGCATGGCAGCACAAAGATCAGCAAATAACTAGACGTTTTCTTTTACAATACCTAAATTCTTTTTGTGTGCCTTTCCTGCTGTTGCTGTAATACATGCGTGCATATGCACCAAGAGAGAAGTCTTTCTTTCACACAATACAGAATGCTTTGCATTTGCCCTTGTTACATTCCAAATGATAAGTGCACTTTCACATGTTTTGTGCATGAATTAATACCCTCAGTTAAAGAACATAGTCCACACAACTCTTATCAAATACAACATACCATGAAAAGTATAATTGTACAGCGCGATTCATGAAAGAAATAAAAAGAAAAAACAAATTGAGATATATAATTTCCGGAATGCATAACTTTTTATACCAACAGTTAAAGTTAAATGCAGTACAGTTTCATAATACAAACAAGTTCGTAAAAATTCATTCAAATCCCTTTAAAATCCAGTACACAGTAGCTTACTATCAACATGGTACAGATTAACACTACATGGACATGTATATTAACATACCACATCCAAATGGCTTCCATCTTTGTTTGAGCCCTTCAGGAGCATCCATTCCTTTAGGAGGACCAGGAGGGGGTAATTCTACCCTTGGTGTTGCAGTTGATAGAAACACTGACAGTTGACCTGTTGTACCTGAAACTGCACAAGTAAATTGAAGGACAGTCAGTTACAGTGCCATACTGCATGATGCACATTTCCCCCAGATAAAATAGCACGTAAACATGTAATGGCATAGTGTACATGTACTTGTAAAATTGTCTTCAAATTGTAACATGTTAGGTTTCTTCCAATGCAAAATGACAAGAAATAGCGGGTACCACACTTGTACAGCTGTGTACAATACCGGTTATAACAAAAGTCACTATCCGTTTTAGTACTACGATCGTACCACTGTGAAGTCAACTTTTTGACACTTACATGTTAAAAAAGGTCCATGAACTGCGCAACTCCATTTACGCTGTTCAACATGTAATCTTTATTGCACATTAGACAAAAATGATGATGTGGGAAGACTCATGGCAGGAGGTCACAGCTGGAGGATCGAACCATTGTGAAGGTGAGCTGAAGCCATCTAAACTGATGGACCAGGATGACATAGAAGCCTACGACGGCTTAAGGGCAGGTGATGGTGGTATATGAGGTACCTCAGGATGGGTGGGCGGTGAGACTGAACCACAATTTACGGGACAGGCATAGAGCACATATGCTGCCATGATAACGAAGGACACAATGGACTAAAGAAGCGATCCTCAAGCGATATGACATAAATACAAAAAAAGGAAGCAGGTTCAATATCGGATTGATGTTGTATAATGAATGTCATTAAAAAGTGACTCGTGTCTTGAGGGACGACAGTGAATTGGAATCCTTTCTCTCATTGTCGCTATCAGTTTTGCGTTAGTTCCGTGTCATAACAACGCGTGCTTTTAGGGAACAAAAAATACTCATGCCCACATCTCGTACCCGGTCCAACTGTTATTCACCGCCATTTTTCTTTTCCTTCTCCTCCTTCCTCCATGAAGAACACGAGGTATAAACGTTGTTCAAGAGCACCAATCGCTTCAGCATATATCCATTTTATCTTTAGGGGTCAGAAACATGTATGACCCATCAGGCGAAATACAAAAGTGAGTAGTACCTAATTTGGTATATAGAACTCGATAAAAAAATCTTGGTCATTTACTATGCTATTCACCAACATACAGTAAGCCACACCTACACTTTACGCACAAGACCCCTTTGGATATTAATAGTCATCAGTTCATTGAAATCAACAAGGCATGCCCAATATAAAGTGAAACCCATAAAGAAGACGGTGGTAGCTAGAGGCTGATCCAGAAAAGAAGGCATATGAGGTGACAGCCACCTCTCAGTTGAGTCCAGAAAATTAATGGTAACGATTGTTTATTCCATTACTTTACAGACCAAAATTCTACCTAGGCAGTTGCTGGTGGGCTCTGCCAGCCATGTACATGTAATTGGTAATGGTACTAAAAGTGTCTGATTTGCAAAACGAATTCAATACGAGACCCGGACATCCCAAGTCACAAAGCATGCTCCAAAGATGACTCACTGCCATCAGAGTCTTAGAACAAAACTACCATCAAAAAGGTGTTAGACTTTTATAAATAAGTGAGTGGGTAATAGTAAGGGCACTATTAGCAAAGGGTGGTTCATTATATGATGTATGTGTATGGCTTCACATGCACGCCTGTGCGTGCCTTGTTAAGACTTGGTGTGCATACTACACTGTTATTACATATACCTGGTGGCTAAAACATAATGTAGGTAAAAGAAATGTTTGCAATCATTTCATATACCTACTCCCTGTATAAACCCAGGAGTAAAATTGTGGTCTTCAAAAAGCTCTGCAAGCTATACTGTAAAGCCTGGTTCACAATATGACGCAAGAGCCCACGATGCAACGCAATGGTTGTTGCAGAAATTAAAAAAAAATTTATTCTTGCGATGCGATGTTGCAGCGATAAACCACACCTAAATCATGCCCGATACTGGTACGTTATTAAAAATTGACAGCCAAATCCAGAGTAGAACTTTATTCATTCATCGCGACGCATCGCGGGCTCATGCGTCATATTGTGAACCAGGATTAAGTGTGTGTATTAGTGGACACCCCCGCTAGCTTCAACATCCACGTCAGCCTCGTCACAGATATTATCCATAAGAATGAGGATACTCAGGCCAATGATATTGCGTGTTTTACCGTTATCTCCAATCCACTCTAGACCGAGTGGAACCTCCAACATCTGGCAGCAGTTCCCACAATTCTGGCAGGCATCAACTGAATTTGAACCAACATGGTGTGGACCAGGACTGGTTGTTGCAGTTCATGTAGCACGTCTGTCGCATACATGTACATGTAAGTGAAGCCTTCAAGGGGGAAGGAGGGTCTATGATGCATAGAGGCAGAGATCCCTTCAAAGCATAGGATGGGTAGTAGGAGGGGTAGTGGGCAGCTACTGTAAGAGACCCTAGATGGAGTCTTACCAACTAGCCCTTATATGAGTTATGAGGCATTAGTACTATCAAAAATCCAACAACAAATCTACAAGTAAAGGACACTTCAGCCTTTTATAGCCCTAGCCAATTGATTCTGGTGGATTTCTTCACACGTACATGAAATACCCTCCAATATTAACCCAGAAGAATGGTAGGAGCTTTGTACCCTCTCTGACGATTAAAAAACCATAAGGTTGGTAAAATCACTAAGACCATTAATGATCGGAGCACACCTGATCGACTACGCAAGCATTAAATCTGCAGTTAAAAAATGACACCAAATTACAGGCCTAGTGATCAAAAACCTTTTTCTTAATCATATTTGAAGAACACTGTCAGAACTAAACGAAACAATAAGTCACATCTTAGTGCTAAGATCATACCATTAAAATGGAATGTGACTTATATCATGACTAGTACTATACACGTACATGTAGACTCTACTCTCAATATAAGCACATTTGTCATAGATGCATTTCCTTGTTAGATTTATTGTTAATTATTTTCATGGCTGATACCACACACTTACACACAATGTGCAATCTATACCCTAGATATTGTAAGAGTGCAGGGCATAAATGTTGCGTTTATGTCAAGACTGTACATGTAAACGATATACAAGTAGTTTTTTTTTTAATTTGGCGTGTACACTGTATTTCATCATTTACTAACCGTACTATTCATAATTACATGTAGATGTATATATAATTCGTAATTAATCTAATTGATGTTATAACAGTAACTATAAATAATTAACATGTACATGTACATGTATATACATGTTTGTGCATGTAAATGTACATGGATTATATTCATAATATAATACTAACCTGCTCGCAACTTTCCAGGTTTGGAAGTAGGTATCAAGACAATAGACTGCAACAGCAAAGCAGATTGAAGTGACAGTACAATCAAGGACGCTAATTTGAAAGGTACCCATAACCTTTAAAAATGAAATTAGTGTTAGTTTTATGCATTACGGCGCCGCAGTAGAACGTTGGGTATTAAATACTGTAAGTTATTAAGCTAGCAGTCCAATTGGACTGACGAGTTTCAGTGTTATCACACTCAGTTTTTCATAATTGGGCGGCGTAATATTCAGCATGATTATCGATGTAATATCAGCGTAATAGTAATTTTCAAAAAACGTAGTTACGGTATCGGAGCATGTTCCATCTCACCTTGAAGTCAAGCGTAAAGAGTTCCATGAGACAGCGCTGAATAATTCCCAATAGTTAAGTTTTTTTTTTTTGGTTTTATTGTATTGCATTGGTGTTTCTTTTGTAGACTGGTTTACAGGAACAAGGAGAATTCGGTCATATTTGGTGAGGATGCGCGAGCAGCCACATTTGATATAGACAACGACTGCACTGTAACAATGAATGCAGTGCAATGCAATGTGGCAGCTAAAGGTGAGTTGACTTGTATTTTTAAAACCATATGGTACATATTTTGCATTCACTGCATGAAAGTGGTCAGATTGCCTGCCACAACATACATGTATGAATACTCATAAATGAATTTTTAAAACCATAGATTGATCAATGCTTACTCAATTAATAAAACCGCATACTTAGATATAAATGTTTTGTGTATGTTTGATGCTTCTTTATACATACTGTACATGTAACTGTGCAATGGGGAGAGGGTAGATATACATGTATGTTTCTGTCATTTGAAGGTAATGAAATAGACAGAAACTAAGCTCCCTCCGTTTGATTGGTTGGACAGCTGGTGTAATGGGTATATGAGGTGTGTAAGGCGGGAAAGAGTCAGTCTACGTTGCTGTGCATGCTGCTTACTACACACAAGACTTACACTTAATATGCCGAAGATGTGACCAAGTCTCACCCAGCATCATGTAGATACCATTTTAGGTGCCTTAAGGTTCTGCCCAACAGATGAAAAAGATGACAAGTGGAATCCCATACATCGCCTGATTGATGAATTAAATGCTCGCATTATTGTAGTGATGGAATCCACATGTAATGAGAATTGCATGATAACCCTAAGGTGTAGGGTTGGAGTTGAAAGATGCGGCAGACGTTGAAACAAAGGTTATAATTCTCCTAGAGATTCGAAAGGCAAAGGTGATGGATACCAAAAAGTACATGGCAGAATACAAAAGAACTGGTACAGCTCATGTCTTGTGATTGACCAAACCCTGCCATAGTAGTGGAAGGGCAATTTATGCTGATTCAGCATTTGAAAGCGTGACAACAGCAGTTGCCTGTTGCCAGAAAGGCTTGCATTTTACTGGTATAGTAAAGACGGCCAGATCTAATTTTCCCAAGAAATTATTGGACATGTATGAGTGTCATGATTCCAGAACTCTCTCCCTCAACCAACGTCCATGTCCAGAATGGTGTCCCTCAACCAACACCTACATCATTCCAGCAATCTCATCCTCAACCACCACCTCGTCATCCAGACCTCTGTCCCTCACACAACGCTCCATCATTCCAGAACTCTCTTCCTCAACCGAAACCTCTGTCATTTCAGATCCAGAACAGTGTTCCTCAGCCAACATCATCATTTCAGAACCTGAACTCTAACACCTTTGCCATATCTGTATACTGATGATGTGCCAGAACCCATCACTACAGCACTGTGAAAACAGTGCTCCAGAAAAAAATGCTGAATTTAGAACTGAGGTCAGGTAAGCTATTTTCGCGAAAGATATCCTGAAGAGGTGTACACCACTTGGAAGTGGTGCACTGCCAGGTCTACCCATTATAGGGTTTGAACAGTTGAAAACCTGTTTTCACAGTACCTTCAAGTACTGGCAGTCCTCCATTGAATTTGAACCGACATGGAAGAGTGCCTGGATGCTGTGCAACAGTGCTGCAAAGGCTACGATCATTACACGTATTCTACGTGAGTGTGTTTCGTTGACATTTATTCCAAACCACAGATGGCCCATCTCATAGGCTTGACCCTTCATGTAGACACTAGTCCCCATCGGATGGGTTTAACCCTTCATGACTGTCGCATATACACAAGTCCCCATTGTATGGGTTTAACATGCTACCTCAGAATACATCAAAGAATTGTTTGAATAGAGAAGTAGTGGCCCTTCGACATCAGTAATCGATGAAGCTGAAATGCAGATGTTCCATCATTGACCTTAATTAGACCTTAAACAATATTCAATACATTGACCTTCAACGATATTGCGGTTGAGAAGGATATAACTGCCTGATTCGGTTGGAATTACATCCCAGCTACCATTTTGTTCGTCGGTAAGCAGCGCAACATGCCGCTTGTCAAAAGTTGCCACAATTTTATTAGGGACCGAACAAGAATGCAGGGCATTGTCATGCGCTGACAACCAGTCACAGGATCAGTCACCGGTCCAGTCACAGTCACAGTCTTAATTTGATCTTCAACAATCTTTTTACTTATCCATCACTTTCACTTGCCGTTCCCTGGCAGTCTTCCAATTGATCCTGTAGCCTCATACATGTACTGCTCAATAAACTCATGAATACCTACTAACTCTTCCTGCAACAAGCGTTTCTCTATTTCAGGTGCCTTAAAGAAAAGTATTCTACGAGTACTCCATTTATTCCGTACAGTTTTATCTAGAGGCAGCGTATTAGTTCACAGTACGTTTATGCCACGTTACATGGTAACTGTCGCGCCGTAAAACTGAGATGCCGTAATAAATTACGTATTGTATACATGCACATGCACACACAAAAAAGTGTACACAAGCTTGTACATGTACAAGTCTCGTCCCCAGGCCATTAGGACTATATTAGAGTTAGAAAAACGACCAGGTAATCTTAGTTGGCATGTGCTAGGCATTCTGGGTAATCATATACTTCGGTAATTATGCTTGTGAAATCCATCCATAGCTTGGCCCGAGGGCTTTTCGTCATATCCTTCCGCACTACAACTCCCTTCAAACACAGACAGGTTTTACTAACAGTTGGCCAGTTTTCTTTCTTGTGTGTGCCAAGAGAACTTCACATCCAAGCACAAGCAGGACCATGTCTACAATGGCCGTTTGATTTCCAACTACATGTATGAAAAGACCATATGTTACCAACTCCTGGATCGGCTTGAGTGTGAAGTTCTCTTGGCACACACAAGAAAGAGAATATGCCCCCACTTTGTGAAACTTGTCTGTCCGCCATAGGCACATGGAAGGGTTTTTTTCCCCCTCCAAACTTTACGAGTCATGAGGACGAGGCTAATGCGTGTACCTGAGATTGAAAAGTAGACCCAGACTGCTTAAGGACATTGATCTGCAATGATTGGTCCTGAAAAAAGAAAAACAAAAGCAAACAGGTTTACTGATGTGATAAGACATTTCATCCAGCTTTGGGATGGATTAATACTGATACATGTACCGGTACACAACAACTCTTGAAATTAGAGAAAAAAAAGTCCTTAATTACTTTCATAGATATGAATCAAACGAGATTTGCACATGTACAATTAAGGGGCATGCTTGAATGAAAATAAAATGGAATCATGTATCATATGTACTGCTATTACATGCACTTCGATACTTGGTAATTGAAATTAAAAGGCTACGTGTTTGTTTAACTGATAAGTGAAAGTTTGAAGATACTATATTGAGCAAAAATAACATGAATGGACATACAGTTAAGGATAAATATGTATATATGTATACGTACCCATAAGGGTAATGGCTGATTAGCCGAAAAAGATTTGTTGCATTCAGTCTTTATTAGTGGAACTATCCAATATGTTACATATACTTGTAGCTTTACATCTACAGCTTGTTTTACATGTAAATGTACATATACATGTACATACATTGTATACATGTACATGTATATGTACATGTATCACTTACATGTAGACTGAATGTCTAATGTACCGGGCATCCTCTCCCGACTACCGCATTGTACAGAAAATAAATTTATTCATGTTCTGCCAGTTTAACATCCCTTTTACATTTGACAGTGCATGCTCGTTGTACAAGCGTTTTAGAGTTTTGCCCGAAATTGCCAACCTTCTAATTCTTTTTCTCTGGTCTGAAGTCAGAGCGTCAAAGTGAAGCCATTCGATTGCAATACGTGTACACCATAGTTACAGTACCCGTCAGAAAAATGTTTCCCACCATAGAGTAGTTTTTCTACGGTGCTATGCTATGCATGTACAAAAGTTAGCGGACGACGTTATTACGCTACGGTACGCGTAGCCCAATTATATGGTGCCGCGCGCATGTCTTAATGCAACTACTACGCGTAGTAGCAGAGCGAACTCAAAACTAAGTACCCGTAGCTATGGTATTATGCCATGATGCTACGCTATGTTAGTTAAAACTGCGCTAAGTTACGGAAACATTTTTCTGACTGGTACTGTAGTATGAAAATTATACAGCAACCACGTGCATCGCGATCAAATAGCTTAACGCTGAAGATCTGGCTTGAGACCAGAGAAAAAGAATTAGACCTTGGCAATTTCGGCCCAAGCTCCAAAGAACCTGTACAATGAGCATGCACCGTCAAATGTAATTAAACTGGCAGAACGTGAATAAATTTATTTTCTGTACACCATGGTAGACAAATTTACCCTCAGGAGGACGCCCTATTTACATTAAACATTAAGCGTATCTCAAACTCAATGTGAAAGGATTTGGTACATGTACATGTACACATTGTACATGCCAGTAGTGTGAAGTATAACTGCAGTAGGTCCCTCCTACAATGACCGAAAGGCAACAACTTAATTGCAGTGCACACCAGTGCACAATTGCAATTGTACCTTTTGGATGACATTCAGGACATTAGACATTAATAACCCATGCATATGTGCATGTACATGTACCAACACATACATGTACATCTACCTCGGTAGATTGCACAGAGCTGTTCTCCAATTGAAGCTGAACTCCATCAAGTGTATGAATATCAAGCTGGAATTGGACCATATACAAAGTAAATGTAAAAGCTAGTGTGTATAAATGCATGAACAATTACATGTACATGTACCTTACAATACACCTTGAAGTCATACAATGCACATGTAAATGTACATGCACATGTATACAGCAACCATTCCAATGCCAGATTACAAAATCATTATGACTTGTAAATCTGTTCTCTACATTAAACTACCTACATGTAGGCGTTGCATCGCGATTATGATATCAAATATGCACCACAGTTAAGCACACTGACAAGTTAGGATGCTGAATTTGAATTGGCCAAAACAATGCACTTAAAGCTTCCCAATAATTTTCAGCTTGTTTTCAGTGCGCGTAATCCATTACTGTACAATGCCTGTTTCTTCCTACGGACAAATTTTTTGATATACATACACTGTATAACAACATTGCCAAATACAAGAAAACAGGGAATGTAAATTGATCAGACCAAGCATATTTGCTTGTGATAAGTATTTATCTGGAATTGCCTCAGTTGATGAAGTGTGGAAGGGTTACGGGACAGGAAAATACATGTATTGAAGAAAAGGAGGGCAGAGCTGGAATGGTCTCAGTGCCCCTGAGGCAGTAAAGAGCACCAGGGAAACAGAAGCCAAGACCAATGAGGGTTGGGATGCCGCCAATGGTGCCTGGATTCTGCAAATGATTTCCTAGCACTTACATTCTCTGGGATCTATTTCCAGTGTGGGCAAATGGGGACACTAAGGCATGACTACCCTTAAGAGGGTTATACACTCTCCTGTCATTTGGAAGCACTGAGAAAATACATGTATGCTCTTGCCTAAATACAGTAGGTCCGGCATTCATAGTAATGAGCAGGTGTATTGAATGGCAGGATTATGCATGGTTATTGGCGGGGGCCAGGTGTATGTGCCAGCTGGCAATGCAAGTATAAGCAGTCACTGGTGACTGCATTGTTTGTGCACGCTACACGTCTTAAGACACCACAATTTTTTTTATTTTCAACAAGAGCAACCACGACAAAGTGCGAGCAGAGGGCTGTGACGCACCGGCTGCGCTAACTAAGAGATGAGGTGACGGGGGACACAGCTGTGAAGTTGGCCGCGCTAACGAACGAGCGACTGTTCCAATTCCAAACAACAAAAATAAAATCACCCCAGTCCAGGGGCGGCTGGTGGAGGCAGGGCTGAAACTGTGCCAAGGCGGAACTGGATGGAGCGAAAGCAGCACTGACAGAAAGTGAGCACCTGATTGTCCAGCACCAGAAACTAATCAAGGTGAAGCGAGCTAGACGAATCATTAGATGAGGCAGGTAGAAATGTTGTTGAAGTACATGTAGTTGACAAGCGTTCCTGCACAATATGGGACGTTTTATGACAAAACCAGCTTGTGTTATATTAATATAAAATAAAATGACTATAAACAACTAGCATCAATTTCAAACAAACATACATGTATCTTATTAGAATATTGGAATACCAGTATTGCTTACTTCAGTCCACTGTGGGCACGCTGACGATAATCCCCATCACACCATCGCAATAGGCCTATGCTCACGCATGCACACACACACACACAAACCTATACTCACTGTCAGGGTACAAGTATGATTTAACATGCACTATGTCTTACTGCCTTCTTGCACAACATTGCATGTTATGGACTGGTGTGTTGTATGTACTGAATTGGTATGTTGTATGTACGGGAATGATCAGAGATGTACATGTATTGGATTGGTGCATTGTAGAGTATGTACTGGACTGGTGAGTATATATACTGGACTGGTATGGAGGAGGGAAAGGGGTGTGGCATTGCCCCTGCACCTTTATTAAAGTGGGAGAGGAGTGGTGGACCATCCTCAGAAATTATAAAATTTAAGTGTGATCTCCCCCCTCCCCTCCCCCTCCCCCTCCCCCTCAAAACCTTTAAACACACACACACACACACACACACACACAGGATGTTTGCTTTGACCAAATGCAAAGTCTCCCATTTAAGTCATTTAGCACCATGAAATGCAGACGTATGTGAGGTGGTGCAAGCAGATAGGCCAGCTAATAGCTAATGCCTCTGTACTGTATGTAGGAGCTAGTGAGACACACCCACCCAAGATCAAAGCATTTGGTGTCATTTGAAGAAGTTTTCTGAATCAGAGTGGCCTGGGCAACGCCACTTCCAAAAGTACATGCAACACACCAATCCAGTACATAAATATACCAATCTAGACATACAGTGTATCACACACCAGTCTAGTACATGTATACATACAACTGGTACAGTTGTTTGTATGGTACTGATTGGATTGGTGTATTATATACATGTACATGTACATGTACCGGACTGATGTGTTCTACATGTATGTACTGGACTAGAATGTACTGGACTAGAATGTTGTCTGGTGGAGGGGGGAGAAGGGAAGGGGGTGGGGCAAGCACACACACAGCACACAAGCACACAACACACAACACACACAGCACACAACACACACAACATACACACACAACACACACAGCACATACAACAACACACACTACACACAAGAACACACACAAGCACACACACCACACAGAACACACATATACACACATAACACACACCACACACAACATACACACAACACACACACACACACACACACACACAAGCATACATGTACACAGCATGTTTGCCCTGAACAAATGTAAGCCTCCCATATACACACCAGTCCAGTACATACAACACACCCGTCCAGTACATACATGTACAGTGTACAACATACCACATGCATCACACCAGTCCAGTTCAACACAGTCCAGTCCAGAAAATACAACACACGAATGCAATTTTGATGCCAGAGAGACACTTCTTTGTTTGGTTTTACGCGTTCTTAACCCTTGAAGGTTACCGAAAGTTGGCATATGGACGAGTATAAAGGAGTGTAAAAATAGAATTAAATACAGGACTGATGTGGCAATAATAAGTGCTGAAAATAGAAAGGACATTGGTCGTTTAGCTTGGAGGATATGTGGGTTTGAAATTGATGCTAGTTTATAGTGGTTTTATTGAACAAAGCACAATCCTGGTTTGGCCATAAAACGTTCCATATGTACATGTAGCTGCTTTATAGGCATTTACTGTTCGATTGCTGGAACCAACAAGGGTCCATAGTGATGGATGTTGAGCAGTACAAGATGCTGTAAAGATGATTGAAAGCAGACAGAGACAAATTCTTCAGAGTATGCTCAATTGCAGCTGCTCCATGATTCTCAGTTGTATAAAGCCGTTAACTACTGCAAACATTAAAACAGAAGCTACCGATTTGGTTTTCCACTTGATAACAGCGCAAAACCACATGGAGAAATACCTCATTGCAAGGAAGAAAATATTCCTTCCTCGAGCTAAACAGGAATGCAGAAGGAACAATTCCAATGGACCTTTGCATGAAAGATTGGATATGTGATAAATGTTACGTCCGGAGTAAAAAAAACCGCCTAGTGATATTGTGTCACATTCTTGGACGTTAGTATTCTTTTACACATTTCAAAACGTTGCAGGCAACATCTTCCTTTAGTGTACGTTGGATTTCCAAACAATGCTATAATGGGTGCGATAAAATGTATACGGTAGCTATACGGGATGAAAAATCACCAGATCTTCTATCGCATGCCACCAAACTCTTCACATAGAGCAGTGCACATGTGGCGAGGAGGGGCTTGAGGAAGCCAGAAGAAGCTTTGACTGCAGTACTACCAACGTTAGCGCCAATCATGGGTGCTTCGATACAATTTTCATAAGGTGACCCCATGTTGGCAGTGATAGGAAGCCTGAATCCAGTAATGCCCGATCGAGGGAAGGCCTGGGGATTGACTAAAGGTCTAAGGTAAGCCAATAGGAGTGTTGGCCGTACTAGTACCGGCATCGGCACCAGGATCAGACACTGACAATGATCAAAGGAGACCTGTTGAGCAATCCATATTGACAGCCTCCATCAACGAAGTGATGCGAGCAAACTAAGTCTATCAACTTGGCCCTCATCACACTGCTCTATGTGAAGAGTTTGGTGACATGTGATAGTAGGAGATCTTTTTCATCCTGCTACCCCATACAACGCGCCTTCCGATATACAAACGAATGCTAACGTCTGCAAATCCATCACAATATTACTAGGCAACCTCTGAGGTTTTTTTTACTCCGGATGTGACGTTATCACATATCCGATCTTTCATGCAAATATATGCTCCCTAGAATATTAATTGGGCCTGCACCAACCCCTTGCCAGCAGCGACTTCAGGGCCTGAGTCAGAGTAGGAAGAAACTAACCAATTTAAGGCACATTAATCATTTTGAAACGAAATCATACTTAGGGGGCGTCTCCCAAACTATTTTTGAAAAGATAACGTCATCTTGACGTTGGGTGGGGGGGGGGTCAGGCTCATAACATTTTGAACAAAAAAAAAACAACCTTCGATATCAATGACGTTATGATGGGGGAGGGGGGTAATAATGAAACGTCACAATGACGTTACATGTATCTTTCCAAAATAGTTTGGAGACGCCCCCTTACCAGGAAGGAAGATAGAAGATTTTAGAGAATGTGTTATAAATACATGTACTCGCACCGTTTTGTTAAAAGTTTATCGCTCTCTTATGTACTATGAGTAGTGCCGAACACTACTAATCTACCGTACAATAACATTAGCTACGTGTTGTATAGCCCGTGCCCCCTCCCCCCCGTGAGCACATGCAAACCCATTTCAACTTACGTCTCTCGGTACTTGTACCAACCATAGATCTTTGCCTTTAATCTCCTTGCCGTTAATTCCCATCTGCTCCAAAGTCAGTGCGCTCTGCTCTGAGTTTTGAAGCACTTTACTACTCCAAATATCGCCTTTTTTCTTCCTCTTGACCTGTTGCGTTGACGCCGTTGACGCGGGTGTTTCCATGATTGAAGCGCGCTTTCAATTCTGCTGGCCTAGTCAATATTTAATTAGTAGTAACAAAATCGGCACACACATATATATGCATTACCGACTCCAAGAAAGCGTGCAAAAATAACTATTTACCCATTCCATTTATAGTGCACCATACATTTTAAAATATAGGCGGCGATTTTGCATACATGGGTGGACAGAAGTGATGGAACAGGGTGGTGTCTACACTCACGATAAGGTATGTGTTACTCTTCCCGCAGGCCTTAACTGGTTACTCTTTGTGCCTGCAGACCAGGGGAGATGCCACCCAACGTTTACGAGCTGGTTAATTGAGCTGGCCAATGCTATCTTAGCGGCCTCTTTCGGAGGGTTCCTATTTGGAGGGTTCATTGGGGCTAGGCACGCGGGAGACAAGTTTATATGTACTCTGATTTGGGTTTCCCTGGCTTTATTGGCTTCAATGGAAATGGTACAATCTGTTCTTTAGACAAGCATTCAAGAAAATGTGACCGTAGCTTAGTCTGTTCATACTCACGACTAGCTGGGTTGTTGCCATAAGCCAAATCAGTAGCAAATGCGTATGCACCACAATCTGAAGCTCCGTTTTGAAATTGCACCTTTTGAATTTTCAATGTTATTCGTCGATTACCAGTGCAAAGCATTTGCAATTTTGTGTCAGTAGACACTGAACTGTGCACACTTCATAAATATTTACACAATCAGATGATATGTGTTCGATTGCAATCCAGTGATTTCCTTCAACATTAATTATTTGAATGAATGCTAGCTTGTTTAGTTACTGGGAAGGAAAGGTTCTGACCTAATAAACAGTTGTAAAATCCTGCCAAAGATGGGAAATGGCTCTGAATCATTTTCATAGCTTTATTTATGTGGGCATCTTCATACCATTTACCTTGCTTCACAGCTTCATCTAGTTTTTCATCAGATGTAGCTGTAGCTTTCTTTGCAGGAACCTTTCCACTTTTCGGTTGAGTTTGGTAGGCCTTTTTAGTGGTAGATTGTTCAAGTTTTGTGATGCCAGTTATTGTACAGTTTGACTCCATTTGATTGGCGCATGATTTGAATTTCGGGTGGCAATGACTGTTGCAATTAAATCCAGCAGCTCTACAAAGACAATGTTTATCTTTACAACCTTTCTTGTAGATACATTTCAGCTTGTCTCTTCCTGTTTGAGCAGCTTCTCTCAGTGTTATGGTAGGCAGTTTGGAATGGTCCTTATTGTATGGAAACGGTACAGACCCCTTATATGGCATTAGCTCGCCACTTGGATACCGGTAGCAACGATTGTTCATTTGAAACTGATGATTTAGGAAGGGTGGCAAAATTAATGTAGGACTGTCAGGATTTGATGTACTTATAAGTGAATTTCTAACAAGAGAAGCGGTTGAAGGACTGTGAGATGCGGACTGAACTGGAGATACTGATGAATTAGTAAAAGTTGATGGCTTTACAGGTGAGGTGGTTGAAGGACTGTGAGATGCTTGCTGAACAGGAGACACTGATGAACGAGTAAAACTTGACGGCTTAACATGAGAGGTGGTTGAAGGACTGTGAGATGCTTGCCACACAGGAGACACTGATGGAGTATGAGCTGGAGATTGAAAAGGACAAAAGAGTGACTGTTTAAAAAATAATGAAGTGGCATAAGCAAAAACTGTATTAAAAATTCTGGATAGTCATACACCTTCACACATGTAAGATGAATACACATTGCACTTACCATCCATCAAATCAGCCACTTCTTCCTCCATGACACATGGTCCCTTTCCTTTAGGAAGTTCTGCAAATGGTGTTGTTCTGGGAGGTTGACAATAAACCACTTCATAGGGACTTTTCTTCAAGGAGCGGCACACTTGTGTGTTAAGGTTATCTGCATGTGTAAGTAAATGGTTAAAATTGCATTTGTCTTACAATCATTATACATTGAATGCGTGGCAACCAATCAGTCCATGGAGCACTTCCTGTGCCACTCTATATTCTAGTTTCATTGCTTGGATCTGCATCTCAACACAGGGGTTACCCTTTTCCACCAATCCTTGAGATTGAGAATGGCGGGGACGCCCATTAATTATCACAACTTGACCTGGCCATAATGTCAGTGTTTCTTTGACAATTTCATTTACAAACTCCCTGCCATTATCAGACTGCAGTATCTTAGGAAGCCCCAAATAAGGAAACTCTTTTGTTGCGAGCCTAACAGTAACCTCCACTGCAGATTTTCACATCAGAGACCACATGATGTGAAACTTAGACCAATGATCCATGTAGTGTGAAATGTAATTGTAAGAGTCATCTGGCATATGCCTCATATCAATGAGGTCAATCAAAAGTGTTCCCATTAATATGATTAATCAAGCAACCTTTAACTTTTACCAGGTCTTACTTGACAACGAGTCAGGAAGCCAGATGCTATTATTGGCTTCAGTGGAGCAGTACTGTCTTGAGGCTGCTTCAGCTGACAGACGGCACACGTGTTGAAAAAATATTGGACAGCCTCCCTGGGTAGACATTCATAGGATCTCTGAACCTAAAATTGAATGACATTTTGATATAAAATATTCAAAAGCCACAGTGATGCTTTACCTCAACAACTGTTTTCTTATAGCCTACGTGACCGTTTTCCAAAGAGTGTATACGCTCCAAGATATCATAAAATTTCTCAACTGTAGCAACGACACGGTAGTGACCAAACATGGTAGTGTCATTTTCATTCTGCAGTAGAGACATAAACCATCACAACTAACTAATCAAAGTTTATCTATGATAAACAGTTTGAGAACGCGCCGTGTACATACAAGCACATATAACTCACCTTTATTTTTGCTGGTAGACAGAGAACGTCAGTTAATTCTAACTCTGGATAGCTAAGTAGCTTAAATTGCTTAGTTCTATTGACTCAGTGCTTTAAAGATGCAGTGACACTACCACCTTGTTCTCCTTTGATCGCTTGTCGAATTGTTTTTGCTTTCTAATCCATGACCGTTTTGCTAGTTCCTTTACCATAGTACCTCTCTTTACAAAGCGTCTCAAACAGCCGTCTGTGGTCTTCTTTTGACATTTGATACCTTCCATACACTTCGCCACGTGGATTTAAAACGAACTGCGTTAGGGTGCGCAATTTTATAAATTGTTGCGCAGATTATAATTATGAATTTACACATTGCGCATAAATTGCGCAAATTCACAATTTGCGCCCAACATAACTCCACTTCTCTGCAGACTGGCAGAAAAATGTTTACTACCGTGCTACCCGACTACGGTGGGTATAAACCAAGCAAATTATTACAATGCAAACCTACCTTTCCACAAACAGTGCCATTGGAAGGGTCACGAACGTACGCGTGCTATTAAGGGCACGCATGCGCAATGAAATAGATACAGCCAAATATCCGTTGCATGAAGGGGTCATCCCAGTGAGATGGGGTGGGGGAAGACACTCAACCACACCCATACAGTCACTCAACCAGTTCACCTACACAACTTCAACCACACCCAATGCACAGTCTCCTAACCAGTATGCCCACAGTCTCCTAACCAGTATGCCCACACATACTAACCAGTATGCCACCACATATTAACCAGTTGACCCACACCACCACACCCAATTCCCTAACCAGTACACCCTCACAATCACACACACATAGTACACATGGATTGTATCTCGAGTTGCAGTACTACTGAATTAATGGAAACATATTTTTACTTACAGTTTAGTGGCACCACCCTCAAACCTTCCCTTTGGTACTCTCCCTGCACTCTCCTACAGCATACAACCCCACCCTTAAGATGGTGGGTGTGGCCTTAACATGTCTCCAGTGGACTCAGTGATTGGTTCCTCCCTCTATCGTGGGTGGTGAAGTGGAGGGAGGAGGAGGGGGAGTCCTCACGACACCCTGGGAGGTGGTCATAGTTTTCATCGTCTAGACTGTGAGATCTCGGACGCATGAAGAAAGTCCCGCCCCCAGATCCCTGTATGAAGAAAGGATCTCAGAAACTGTTTTACATACGTGCCACACCTCCATTTCGACGTGACGTCAAACGTTTCTTATATGGACGGCTAAAGTACGATTCCACTTAATAAAGAAATATGTTGTCAGTGTTTACGTAGAAAAGACGCTTCATAAAAAACAGGCTGACGTTGCCAAGTTCGGGTAAAGCTTAAAAAATGGCAGACAATAAAATCAGAAGTGTACGATTTATATTTCCCCGTCTGATTCGGTGCCATCTTCTTCAAGTTCAGATCCCTCATCAAAGTTATCTTCTAATTCGCTTAAGGCTTCATCTAAAACTTTCTGAATCGTACTGGAAGCACACCCAGACATGTTTGCTACGATTGCTACAGTTCGGCCTTTAACAACTAGCCTTCCATAGTCTCGTCCCCAGACCCATGACACGCAGCAGCGGATGGATTACATCACCGCTCGCGTAGCGGTGATGTAATCCACCCGCTGCTGCGTAACATGGGTCTGGGGACGAGACTAAACCTTCCAGCCCGACTATAGGTGAATACGCGTACAATGGACTGTTTATCACGAGCGAATAGATGTTTTTTTGTGCGATTTCAGCCCCACGTACTTCAGCTTCCATGCTTATCCCGTGTGACGTCATGTACAAACGGAGGTGTGGCACGTATGTAAATTTATAAAACGGTTCACTGTTGCATTAGGTTTGACACTAAACCTCGATTGCTGTAAAGGTATTGCAAAAAGTCAGCGTTTATTTGGACACCATTTTTCTACTAGTAATTAAAATTTGGCATTAAAAGTATTTTCGGTGTTGGAGTTATGATACGTTTTACCCCTGGGAACTACCAGGTCTTGGATACAGCCAGCGGAGTGATTCTTAACATCAAAATTGCACTCTGCATGTGTACAGAAGGGATGGGGCAATAGGTTTCTTGAATTAATTTGGCATGCATGCAAGAAACGAATGTATATGGTCGCGGAAATATAACGTTTCACCTTAACAAAGTCATCATTAAAAACGGTACCGAGCTCATGCATCTTTAGTACTACGAGCCTCATTATGCCCTTCTTTATACTTTGCTAAATAGATAAACGTCATAATCGTTACTTCCTTAGAAAGAAATGAATGGTAGTACCATGAATTAATGTTCAGAATCTGCATGTCAAGCGCCTGGGAGTTGTTTATTGAATAAATATTATTTTAATTTCGAGATGTGATGATTGCCTATATAACGCGACCCGCGTATAACTCGCATACCAAGAAACGGATAGTTTAGCTGTTTGTTGCTACCAAACCAGAAGGCAAAGAAGGTCATTTAAATGTTTTGTTCCAGTCTTCAAACTGGTTGCTTTAAGAGAACACAATAGCTCGTGTTGATGTCCATGCACCATGTACGGACCCTAGCATGATGTAGGCTCTGGAACCACGCGTATATACCAAACTTGTTCTGATTACTTTTTGTTATTTGTGTATGTTTTATTATATGATTTCATGATCCGCAAAACCACACCCTGACGTGAAATAATTAACAAGGGCCAAGGTGATTGATGTTTATTAGATTCACGTAGGTCCAGGGAGTGTGGTTTTGCGGATCACGAAATCATATAAACATACACAAATAAGTAATCAGAACAAAGTTTGGTATACGCGTGGTTCCAGACCCTACACATCATGCTAGGGTCCCCAGACTACCATGTACGTGTGTCATTTTGCCAGATCATGGACAAACAATTCTTTTAGCTGCCATTAAACTATGAATGAACTTATGCTGAAAGGATTATGAATGGATTGGTCCTTATATTGTAATGAATGTGGTAACGTGTGATACCAACAGATAGAGAGAATTCGCGGCATCCCGCCTCAATCGGTTAACCAATAAATGGAGGTCTGAAAAAAAGAACAGAGCTAGGACACCAACGTCAACATGTACAACTTTTTACATTTGTGTATAGGTCTTGCGCATTTATTATATATGGCTGAAAACTGAAGCTGTTATAATAAAATTGCGCACTATAGTGCTCTGGATACTTCTCAGTTACTGACGAAATTGTAAATAGGGTAGTTGCAGCTTGATAGAAAATTGCTCCCTGAAACAAAATCACATGCAGTCCAAAAAGATGATATCACTGAGATATCATGCGTGCCGCGATAATGAATTTCCAACATGGTGAATTGTACTTAGTCCAACTGTAGACACACTCTCACTATGCAGAGGGTAATTAAGGACGACTTTTTACCTCTCGTATCAACTTCAATTGTGTTTGTTTTAGCTTCTACATGTGTCTACATCTAAACAGCGCTATCGTTCGACTCTTACTGATCCGCGATGGTCTTGCTTCATCTGAAAAAAATAAAAACGATCCCGGATGACGTGTTTACTCGTCCGCCTAGCACACACCGAGTCCAGTTTCTTCACTACTGTGTCGAAGTCATCCTTGTCCTCTCCGTCGGTAAAAACTAGTGCTTCATGTGTATCATTAACCCACTGCCCCACCGCGCGCAAAAGAATAGCTAACTGCATCCCAATCGATGCATCCGCCTTGCCGATTGCAAACAGAAACAGGATAAACTCCTTCTTAAACCTCGTCCATTGATCTGTAAGATCCCCTTCTCCTACTGGCTCCGGCACTAAGTATTTTTCCATCTGTCTCACCTTTACTGACTCAGGCTTCTTTGTGTTTTACATCTGACACCATGCATGTTATGGTACGAGGACCAGTGAACCACGATTCGTCGAACCCGATGCAGACAGATGTGTTCCCAAAATCAATGCAATATTGCACACGACACCACGACACCCTCGTGCCCAACCTAGCAACCGCCGACCCCGGCCAATTACTATTATACTTTCAAATTCAGAAACGAGGAAAACTGGTTGTGTATTGGACCCATCGAATTCTCGCGTGTTTAAAGTTGACAAGTCGATGCATGGGTCGAAACAAGGCATTTTACGCCATTCTAGTTCTGCTGACGCTGTGTGTCATCATAGGTCTGGCGCTATTTTCTCGCGCCAACTCGAGCTTTGCTAGTCGTGAACAAAGACCAAACGCTGAAATCTCTGAGAAGTTTACTAACACAGATGTTCCCAACCCGAGCAGTGCTACTCGTGAACAAAGACCAAACGCTGAAATCTCTGAGTTTACTAACACAGATGCTCCCAACCCGAGCAGTGCTACACGTGAACAAAGACCAAAAGCTGAAATCTCTGAGAACTGCGGAAATAGATTCGCGAACCCACTGAAACCAGTAGATCCCAACTACAAAAAGCACGTAAAATATAAGTTTGTAACTAACGATCGGTGCTATCCAGGTTCGAAATCGTTATACTGGAACGTCGATAAGAAAGTGGTTGTACGCTCCGTCTTCCCGGAAGGAAGAAATTGGAATGGGCACTCCTCTTCCTACGTCTTTATGATCGAAGCTGACCGCCTGATGCTTTCAAAGGGTTCCTTTACCAAATGCCAAGTTGGAGATCAGAATACTACAGATGTGGACTATTTCGTTCCAGAAAATGTCTTGCAAAATGACGGCTGGTGTCCCCTTACCCACCTGCAAGCGGTGGTACACTGCTACCTTCCATTGAACAGCAGTAACAACAGCCGGTCGTTCCTGCACTACAGGATGGGCCCGGACTCACCCACCGTGGTTGCCGAGTCCGAGCGACCTCTGTGGATTCCACCGCCTCGCGTCAAAAGTACCTCCGCAGAGAAAATTACTATAGCGAGTTGCATAGCAACGCAGTATGGTCAGCCTCCTTTCCTTGGTGAGTGGGTACGCTACCAGAAGACCATCGGGGTAGACCACATCCACATGGTGGCGGAGCCATCAATCCGCGAGAGTGGCGCCTTAAACGATCCTTCGGTAAAGAAGGCGATGGAAGAAGGGTTTCTGTCCATTGACGTATGGTTCAAGTGGTTCAGCGCAGCTCAGATATACGACCACTCCCAGCTGCTGGCCTACCAGGACTGCTTGCACCGTTTCCAGGGAACATATGATTACCTCTTTCCACACGATGCGGACGACTTCTTTGTTCCCATGGAGTCGGACCACAGACAGCTCCCGTACTACGTTTCAAGGTATTGCGAGGGTGCTGGCACGTGCCAACCAAATGTGCCCTACCTGTGGGGTGTTGGGCCCAGCGGCAGAAGATGGAAACATGACGGACGTGCTGGCGTCATTTGACCGCTGCAAACGTGAACCAACAAAGTCAGTGCATTCGATACCTGCGACGTTTGACATCAGCACCCACACAGGCCACCGGTGGTTACCAGGTTATGGAGTTAAGATGTTTCCACCAGGAGTTCTATATGTAGCCCACATAAGGCTGTTTGCGTAGTACTAAGTGTTATTTGTACGATCTTATTCAATCGAACACAGTGTAAAAGGCATTGCTATACTAGTACTGTCATGGTCAGCAATTGTGGACATGAGATTATTTGAATTCAGCGTAATAAAATTATTGTACACGGCGTCTATGGGTAATTTCTATCAATCGCGCACAGTTTAGTACCAAATACGGTGGCCCGGTAGGACGCGCGTAGGAACAACAGCGTAGAGCAAAAAACGTGCCGCAAAAGTATAGATTAATTAAGCAAAATTGCACCGCGCGTAAAGAGTATCGCAAAATTAGATCAAGGCGTAGTGCAAAATTGCATGCAGCAGGCATTGCGCAAAATTCTAATGTTCTAAACTTTACTACATTTGTACTAGAGGTCCCTACCAATTTCAATGTCCATCCATCGTGACGATCCGAAGGTCGAGAGTAAGCACTTTCATTCGTTTTTTGTTCTCATATTACAGGGCTGATTTTGAGGTACTGGAGGCAACAGAAGACTCTACCAGTCATATTAGCCTATATATCTGCGCTTCGTGCATCTTGTGCCTGTTGGGTGCGTTAATTCAGGCACAAACAGAATGGGGCAGTAGAATGTTATCCACGTATTTCGTCCTGTGGGGGACGTGTGTGTGTGTGTGTGTGTGTGTGTGTGTGTGTGTGTGTGTGTGTGTGTGTGTGTGTGTGTGTGTGTGTGTGTGTGTGTGTGTGCGTGTGCGTGTGTGAGTATGTGAATATCGTATTGGGTAACATAATTTGCTTTAGCTCTTTTAATATTTTGCAGGATAACTTGGCTAAAACGTAAACTCTGTTCACTCGGGGTTAAGAAGACGTCAGATTATAGAGACTCCACTTCCATTGCTGCATGATGCCATAAAGGTGACCAGATATATTCCTAATTAACAGTAAAAACACAATTGAGGTATTGAAGTGAACTGCTTGCTTTAGGCAGTTAAGGACATCCAACAGTCTTATAGGCTATCGTGCCATGTGGGAGACTCTTACAAACAAAGTATGGATGCACAGTGAAAAGGTTAGTGTGTGGGAGGCTATCTCTGTTCTGTAATGTGTGATACTTTCAGAATGACCGTCATGATGTTGCTTGCTGTTATGGACCCAGAAGGGTCGCACCTTAGAAAAAACCCATCGACTTACTAGGAGAACCTATGCGAACAAGGTGATTGTAACTCAGTGAAGGATGTGTTATGTATCACCTGTACCCATATTCCTGCTCTAGGGGCCTGACTGGTGTTGGCACTTAGACGGCTATGATATGTCGAAACCATATGGGTTTCCAATCCATGTCTGCATTGATGGGTATGTATGCGCATATCTCTGTACATTGTTACAATTGTGCCCACCACTGAAAAGGTTTTCAAGGTGGATCCTGTGGGCGGAGCTAGCAACTACCAATAATGATCCTTGCGTTGTGGTGAAGCACTACTTGGATGCTGTAATGGGACTGGAAGGCAAGTCTATATTGATGGGTTTATGTCCTGTCTTTGTTTAAAAGTTGGGAGAGGAGATGGAGGGACATTTGTGATGCACTATTTAATACATGTTTCTGATATGTAATCATGCAGTGATTGTCACCTACGTGCACCAACCAACTTCACATTGCAATAATGTTCCTCAATGGCTTACAATGGGATTTGTTTTCAGAGCAGTTTTTGCTCTCAAGAAGCCTAGTGTACGAGCTCTTAAAATCATGCAAACCACCTTGATGCACGTCTGAATGACTGTGTGGTCCCACGCCATGCAGTAGGAAAGTCACTGGAGTCATGCATTAATGAATTGGATCTAGAAATGACAATTGGTACCATCAGTTGTGCTATTAGCTTAATTGTATTTAGTTGGTGATTGGTTAGTAGTACAGCCTACTCCTTTTATTACTCTGGCACTGTTTCATTCATTACCTTCAAACGGCAATAGCATACTGATATATGACATTGTGTCTACCTGATACATCATGTGTTACACATTTGCAAATGACAATTGTGCTGATCCTATTATACTTCTGAAACCCTTAACCCCCTCACACACTTAGA
This sequence comes from Eunapius fragilis, assembly GCA_963681505.1. NCBI lineage: Eukaryota > Metazoa > Porifera > Demospongiae > Spongillida > Spongillidae > Eunapius > Eunapius fragilis. The sequence continues at coordinate 8,186,530 of OY811971.1, read as the reverse complement.
ACCCACCACCCATGTAACCCCAACATCACACACACACACACACACACACACACACACACACACACACACACACACACACACATACACACATACTCATCAGCCTGCCTCTCTTTATTCAAACCCAGCAAAAGCATACCCTTCGCTCCATCCCATCCCACTAGCGGCAGCAATCAGACAACCCTAGCAGGAGATAGGGTGGTGTGGTTACTGCTGCCTTGTGGCTGGGGGGTGGAGTCTAGGGTATAGCGGTGGCACAGCAACTCCTAGAGTCGGGATGTTCTACGAAATGCTATGCCACCACCAGACCTTCAACCAGGAGTATACTTCGGAAAAAGAAATATATATATTAGCAGTGAACACAGAAAGGGAGAAGTGTATCCAGTGGCCTACAAAACCATTCACTGAACTGGATACTGATGATCAACAAAAACCAACAATACCCCACCCAAACACTGCACCACACTAGGGCCCAAAAAAGCCACAAGCTCACAAGCACCACCCAGACTACCCTGTACCTTACTACCCCCAAGGGTCCCACACCAAACCATAACCACAGAATCCCACCTGATCACTATATGTTTAACCCCTAACTAACCTTTGGAACCTGAGTGTATTCTCTGGTGAAATTACCACTGTCCTCAGTCCTTTCCCCCAATGGCAGTATTTTTATCTATACTTACCTGAAGGGTGTAAAGGGTTATCATGGGAGGTCAATAAAACTTGATCTCAGCACGCCATAAAATGGAGTGTTTATGGTGCAGCTAAATAAACAGCCAAACAGTTTGTATCCTCTGTTGCCTCCCAATGGCTAGTTAGAATGTTGACCACTCTAGGTCATCACATGTCCATTTCTATTTGTATATGGCACACACCTTTATTGTGCTCACAACGAAAAGGATGCAAATGCAGTGCTCTGGTTTCTTAGAACACTGTCACTTCTAAATGTCATTGTTAGTGTATATGTACGTGTATTCATTCCACCACATTTCATTATTAACACAAAGACTGAGTAGAGCACTCAAACCTAAATGGGATACAGGAAAAATAGCACATATTTTGTATATCTTCTGTTCTGTAAAAATGAGCACCCATCCTTTTCAAAACTGAGTTTTGAGTTATTGCATGCATTCAATGGTATAATGACGTTGATCATTCCCCCCCTCCCCCTCCCTAGCTACTTAACCCCTTTGACGGTGTGTTGAGGAAGCTTAAAGCGCCAGAGATATTAGCGTATTTACATATGCAAATAGCGTACATGCACCACCACTGCCTGGTCAGGCTAGGGGGCAGCATATGTACACCACCACTGCCTGGCCAGGCTAGGGGGCAGCATATGTACACCATCACTGCCTGGCCAGGCTAGGGGGCAGCATATGTACACCATCACTGCCCGGCCAGGCTAGGGGGCAGCATACATGTATGTACACCACCACTGCATGGTCAGGCTAGGGGGCAGCATATGTACACCATCACTGCCCGGCCAGGCTAGGGGGCAGCATATGTACACCATCACTGCCCGGCCAGGTTAGGGGGCAGCATATGTACACCACCACTGCCTGGCCAGGCTAGGGGCAGCATATGTACACCACCACTGCCCGGCCAGGCTAGGGGGCAGCATATGTACGCCACCACTGCCCGGCCAGGCTAGGGGGCAGCATATGTACACCACCACTGCCCAGCCAGGCTAGGGGGCAGCATATGTACACCACCACTGCCTGGCCAGGCTAGGGGCAGCATATGTACACCACCACTGCCCGGCCAGGCTAGGGGGCAGCATATGTACGCCACCACTGCCCGGCCAGGCTAGGGGGCAGCATATGTACACCACCACTGCCCAGCCAGGCTAGGGGGCAGCATATGTACACCACCACTGCCCGGCCAGGTTAGGGGGCAGCATACATGTATGTACGTGGCCGCGCATGCACGTGTGCCAGTGGAGTATGTTCGAACGTGTGTGTTTCCTTGGTACGTTGTGTCAGAGATATTATCCCTCAACGATCAGCTATATGAGTAACACACAACATAGTATCCATGCACTTAGCAACTGCCATCACCAGGCTAGCTTTTATATAGAGAATTAGCGCTAGGTAACGAATGGTATTATACGCAAAGAAATGGGTCTATGCCGCCATCTCTGTGAAAATCACGCGTGTTGGATTTTGAAAGCACGAAGTGTGCAAACAACTTCCCACCACAAGTGCGCTCATATGAATTGCAAGAACGCCAATAGTGCTATAATTCCACAACCTTGAAATACAAGGGGATGGGCAACTGAATTTTGAGGCATAACCCAGTTCTCCACCCCCTTTATATGATCCTCTGGTTTTCTATTGCCCACCCCCCCCCCCCCCCCCCCCCCAACCTGAACTCTCACTCTTTGCCAAAGGAATATACATAGCTAAAGGAGTGATGACGTAGTCACGATGATAATACGAACAATGAGCAAACGCAATGAACATGTGCTGAAGTAACAGTAAATAGTGGCTGCTTGGAGCTTCGTCCTCCACTTTTACGTGTTTAATTATCAGTTGGCATGCCCCCCCCCCCCCCCACCCCCCACTACCATGTGACCTGTTCCACCTAAACTTCAGAGCAGGGGTGGATCCAGAAATTTTTTGCGGAGGTGAGGGGGGGGGGGGAGGGGTCAAAGGGGAGGGGGGCATAATATTAATGCTTTGGGCATGGGTAACTAATAATGGGATAATGGGGAGGAGTGTCCTGAGTAGGGAAACCATTCACTGTACATTGCTGGACTGTGAATGATTACACAAAAGCCCCCCCCCCCCCCCCCCCTCCTTACCTGTAACATATGCATAGTGCCATGCTACAACTATTCCTCCGGCTCCAGCAATAGTTTCCCATATATGGATAAAACAGTCTGTGATGTTTAGCATGGCAATATGCAGCGGCAGGGGGAAGGGGACAACTGACTTACATGTAAAATCGGTATTTCCTGACTCCTGCAGCAATGAACAGTGAATATTTCCCTACTCAGGGACATGTATAGAACTGTTAAAGTCAGGTTCAATAATAGCACAGTTGTGTGCCCCACCCCCCTCCCTGTAACTACATTGCCATCCTGCCAACACCATATATGGGTTGTACATGGTTGGAGTGTAGTTAATTCTTTGTGGTACAGTTGTTAGTTGGCATGTGCCACAACCCCTAAGGCTGTCCTTGATATGACATTGCCAAAACAATAAAGTCACTGAGGGTGCCAAAAAAAAAAATCTGCCAGTGCTCGAGAAGGCTAACCTAGCTCAAAAATGGCCGCATGTCTCTATGACATTGTAAATTGTCAGTGCATATGCCTTTAAGATATCAATGACCTTAGTCAATAACCATACAACTGTATAAAATAAGTGTGTTCACAAGAAGGCAATAAGAACTGAACTACAGTTTCCCTATGCAAACACTCGTAGCTTCTAATGACAGCTGCATAGGATTTCTCATTTTCTCATTGCCATAGTGGACGATAATCTATTGAGTGAGAAAAGAGGGTTAATGAAATGGTTCCCAATGGCAGGGGAACATGTCAAACCACACAAATATGCACACACACACACACACACATACACGCACACACACATGCACGTACACACACGCAACCCCAAGTAGGTCCAGTACAAACTAATGTGTCAATGTCAAGCTGGAGTGATTATGGGGGAAGGAGAAGGAACACACACTCCTACTCGTGCAGAATACTAATAGACAAGTATTGGACTGATAAATACTGGGGGGTCAACAAGTTAGCAAAATGGTCAATGCCCTTCCCTTCTGAAGGGTTGGGTAGAAGGTTGGTGTGCGTAAAAAAACGGGGGGGGGGGGGGGGGGGGGGGGGGGTGGGGGGTGTGACATCTCGGACAAGGTGAAAGAATGGTGGTGTATAGTGCAGAATGAATTCTTTTTTTAGTTCCTCTCCTACATGTACATGCACACATCAGCATGTCTGCATTGCCACAGTACCCTGGGCTTACAATAGTGCAGTGAATACTGTTACACATCATATGAGTGTGGCATGGGGACAAATACATGGGCGTGTATAGCAGGGGGGGGGGGAGAGATCTGACCTCAATGTTTTGGTAAGTACCCAAACCTTGTATATTCAGCTGTGGATGATACTCCCTGTGCAGCAGTGGTATAGATTGTAACGTACAAGGGTCTGGGTACTAGACTACTCCCCCCCCCCCCCCCCCCCCATCCCTGGCTCTTTATAAAGGTGAGGGGGCAGTGCCTCCTTCTGACAATTGTGTGGGGTCCCCTGTGCTGCCTATACCACTACACATGTATCCTGAGGTTTCCAATCTGGAACAACCAGGGAACCTGCGTGCTGTTTTGGTCAACCCAGTTTGGCTGCTGTCAATGGTCATGCATGTGCAGCAGGTGTCAGTAGGATGTTTTGGGTGGGCCAGTACATCAGGCAAGCAAGAAACACACACATACACACACATACAACACACACACACACACACATACACACATACACAGGTACGCACACACACAAGCACACACAGTGTGTAGAGGTGGAACACATTCAATAGCCCTCATGATAAAACAAATGCAAGATGCAAATATAAGGCATTGAAGTATAATTGTGAAAGGTACCATTACTATTTTAACCAAAGGGTTTTCTCAGACTAGCTGTCAAAGGTGAACTACCAGCTGGTAGTTCACCTTTGACAGCCAGCTGCTAACATTACCTCACTGTATTCATTACAATTACATTACCCTTATAATCTGATCATACATAGTATGATGGGTACATGTAGTAATATCCTTACTGAATCTACACTTACTAACCCCTCCTCTGTACTTATATGTCCCAACCCCCTCCTCCTCCTCTCTGAAGGGCTTAGTCCCATCCCCCTCCTCTCCTATGAAAGGCAGAGAGTGCCTCACATGTTTTCTCCTGCACTAAGCCCTTCAGAGGGGAGGAGGGGGTTGGGACATACACATACACAGTGCTTAGAGATGGAACTCACAACCAGAGCAACCTTGTTACAGGCCATCCACCATCCTGAAGAGAGCACAGGTGTCAGTACAATATTTGGGTGGTCACAATAAGCTTCTCTTCATCACCTAGCTAGCTGGGAGATACCATGTATTTCATTTATCCCTGTAATAAAAAATAGAGACCTCAAAACAAATACAAGTATCCACAATCAGATAAAGGTACATATACATGTACATGTGTACAATGTAGGCAGCTGGAACAGGCAAATACACAACCACATATGTACATAGGCTTTGGATATGAATATAATATTAACAAAACAGTACATAGGCTCAAAAAAACAATTTCAAAAAGTACATCACACTCAGGGCTCTTTGATCTGGTTTGACCCTTCACGCTATTGGAATGTTTACCATGCATGCGCATAGCACAACTTAAAAGCCCTGTGAGTGTGGTTTACTTTCCAGGCGTGCGAGGGGTTAAGGAGCGTAGCAAAAAAGAGCCCTGTGGGTGTGGTGTACTCTCCAGGAGTGTGAGGGGTTAAAAGGAACATAGCCGACAAAAAGCCTTGTGGGACTGTGTGTGTGGTCATAAATCAGGAGAAGCAAGGCTCTTGAGGATGATGCTGATGTCATCGCCAAGATATTTGTTGCTTTTAAAAGTGCTATTGGTAAGGCTAGTGTGTTTGTTGGGGAGGCCCATGTGGTCTACGCCGAGGAAATGTCCCACGACAAAACCTGCATCATACTTGAGGAGTTCAAGGACGAGGTGGGCCACAACACCGTCGTCCACCGTGTGCAGGTCCTTGACTTTGAGAGAAGGGTAGTCCTTGCCACGGTACAATGGCCCAGGTCTAGTCAGCAGGTCATACTGGTTACATTGCTCCCACAAGTCCAAAGGAGCCCCTCACCTTTGGGGGGCCCCTCACCTTTGGGGGGCCCCTCAACTTTGGGGGGCAATGGTAACGGGCAACTTGGGGGTGCTTAGATTGCAAAAGCTTTCATGTTTGATCGTTGTTGGGGGCTATGCCATCAGAAAAGGACCCTACTTGCTGTTCTAATCAGACCATCTTGGGCAAGAGATATAGCTGAATCTAAAAAACAAGTGCCCAATCAAATTGCAGCGTTTTTGTGGCGTCAAATAGTTGCATTCCAAGCATTGATAATTACTCAATCTTCTCAAACCACTCTCACCTCAATTGTCATCACAGATGCTTGAGTGATGGATTTAGATAGGAGCATGAGGGGTTAAGGAACACAGCCAACAAAAAAAAAGAAGTGTGGGTGTGGTGAGGAGTGCGTGGATTATCGGCTATTATCCTTAACCCTCACACACCTGGAAAGTACACCACACCCACAGGGCTCTTTTGTCGGTTATGTTCCTTTTAACCCCTCACACTCTTGGAAGATCACCACACCCACAGGGCTCTTTTTTGTTGGCTATGTTACTTAACCCCTCATACTCTTGGAAAGTTAACCACACCCACAGGGCTCTGTTTTGTCGGCTATGTTACTTAACCCCTCACACTCCTAGAAAGTATACCACACCCACGGGGCTCTTATTAGTCTGTTCCTTAACCCCTCACGCTTTCAGAAAGTTCACCACACCCACAGGGCTCATCTTAGTCGATTATGTTCCTTAACCCCTCACACTCCTCACCACACACAGGACACTTCTTTGTTGGATCTTGCTTAACCACCCGCACTCTTAAAAGGTAAACCACACCCACAGGGGTCCTTTTTGTTGGCTTAAAGCCGACCATACACTAGGCAACATGTTGTGTGCAACACTATGAATTTTAGCAAAATTCTAGTAAACTAAAGTTTTACTGAAAATATAATTGGATTCATTGAGTTGCATGCAACATTGTTGCCTAGTGTATGGTCGCCTTAACCCCCACACTTTGTTTCAAATTACACCACGCCTACAAGGTTCTTTACATCCGCTAAGTAGGCCCCCAACACCATACTGCTCACAACCAGAGCAGCCTCGTTACAGGCAATCCACCATCCGCAAGTGAATCGAAGAATACAACGCCTTGCCCATACTCACCTATGCAATTTTGCCACTCAAAATGGCCGCCGATAATTAACGCCCACGCATAATAATTGATCTTAAAGCATGATGTCTACACAGCCAAATTGTTACAAACTGTACCACATATGATAAAAATCAACATTCTGAGCCAAGATGTTTATCACATTTGGCTCATAGTATGTCAGCAAGCCTCAATCTGATATAGATTGTTATGACAGCTGCAATCAAAATGTCAGTATATTTAGATGCATACATACAGACAACAATATGAACCAAGACTGTTAAACATATATTGAATACATATTGAACCAATCATGTGAAAATTTAGATTAACGTTTAATTAAAATATACAAATCACACAATGCAATGTACTGTGTGCGCCATGAGAGAGATGCGATAGATATATGTATTTCAAATTGCTGTATAGTGTCTACTAGTAACTAACATAGGAGAGGTAGCCGTTACGTCATGATCAGCAGCATGTGGGGAAATTATGTGTGGGATGATAAATGCGTCATCTTCGTGCAAGGCGGACTGCAATTCCATTGCTGATGGTTTTCCATGGTACATTAACTTGAGCCACACAGCAAGAACCGCGCTCTTTGTAATGTAGGCATACATTGCATGTAGCACATTTCTGCAGAATTTGAGTGCTTTATACATGTACGAAAGGCAATAACAAAGATCCAGCAGCTGTACCGGTACCCTCCTGTTAAGAAGAATTGCGACATTAAAACGTGCATGACATATGCCTGTCCCCACCAACCGGTACCCCGACAGAGCTTATTAAAAGTTATTAATATTCCTTGATTCTGAAGTGTGTGCACCTTGTCGAAACGTGAGTTCTTGGTAGCTAAAAGGGTTCAACGAAGAGTGAGAACCTTGACCTGGTATTTCTGGGGTAATTATAATGGCCTAGTTTGTCAAGGATCATGAGGCGATGTGGGTCATAGGCATTCGCACGCGATCAACGTGAAGCGCTGTGACTACCAGTATTAAAGCACACATATGACACCAGCCGTATCCGTAAACTTGCTTATATCGTGTATGCTTTGGAAATGGTTTTAAGTAAATATCTTAAATATGCACAGGATTTAGTTGTGAACCGTGTGGTCGGTGTTTTCAGCACTACGGCAAGTACACACAGCCTGTTTCAAGTCAACCTCCCGCCACGTTCCTTGAAGACTTGTCCTCATGCGGGCACACGACTTATGAGGTATGTTTGTAAAGGATCTAAGCAAACAAAAAAAAAACATTACAATCCTTGCAGGCAGGCATTCGTGAAGAGCAAGCACTGCAGGGCGAGGAAGTGTTCCATGCTGAGAGCAACTACAACCCAAAAAAAGATGATACTGCGTGCAACGATGACCTTTATAGTGATATAGCAGATGTAATCTACTACCAGCATGGCCCACGACTTCAGGGAGTTGTTTTGTGAGGAGGCCGGCGGTATTCATTTTCGGTCCATACCTTAGTGATGGGCAAAAGAAAGTACTTATAGCATTTTCCGAGGTAACCATTACTACCCACATGTAACTTTGAGGCTACATGTATTGTATTTGTTTAGGTGTTGAAAATTGCGTACTGTGACTTCCTCAATGTTGGAAGGGTGAAAAATGATATGTCAAAACTTTATGAGCACTGTGAAACAATAATTGGAAAAGAAGACACACCTCATCCTTCACCTTGCTGATAACATGGCTCTGAGCTGAAAGGTAAATATTTTGTTTAATTGTCATTTTATCCTTGTTAGAGTCTTCAACTCCAATGTAAGAACGTACAATGTATTCAGGTGGACTAGCTTCTAGACGTTATACCGATAACTTGACTGTCTGTATATATTTGTCATGATGGCATTGCAAGTGAAAGGTAAGTCATCTATCCTGCTTTCATACCGGTTTTTAAACATGTGGTGACCAGTTGTAGGTGTGGTGATGCTCTAAATATATTTTTGTTCTACTGGTACAACACATGGTACGCTGTCTCTGAGCAATAGCTCCTTTGACCTAAGGCCATTTATCAACCAGGTGTTATGAGAAAGGTTTGTGCAGGGAGTGTGCATGTATGTGGTATGTTATGAGTGTGGATATTTCTGTGTTTGGACATTTGTGTGTTTCTATGTGTGACTGTTGTATGTTTTGATGGCATCCACTATGGGCGTATACATGTATGTTTGCAATATTGAGTTTTTTTTTGCTTGCTCATCAGGTATTGTGGACATCATGTACAATTTCAACATCACGACTTATATCTGCACACCACCATCCTTGGCTACTGATTGCAGTGTGAGTTTTATTGTAACATAAATGAAAGATGTATGAGTACATGTATGTATGCTCTTTGTTTAGATCAAGTATGGAAACATTTGAACTTACAATGTCAGTGTGGAACATGTTGTTTAGGGTGTATCAAGCCTCTACATAGTATTTCCCTACATCGTATGAAACCAGATTGGACTGTTTGAACCAGATTACGTCAACATATAGCGTATGGTATGTATACATGTTTGACCAGTAAATGAAATTTGGCTGTGTATATGCATATATCTATCTGCGTATCTACGCAGCAAAGCTACACAGGAGCCATGTACTGTTGGAAACCATACAATGACGGGCGATCAAAGCTGCAGAATTTAGCTCACACCCACCCCGTGAGCACATTGCGTCTTTCGGTACTTGTACCAACCATTACTCTTTGCCGTGATTTCCCATCTGCTCCAAAAGTCAGCGCGCTCGACAGCTCTGCTCTGATTTTTGAAGCAATTTACTACTTCCAGAGTTCATATCTCTGCTTATTGTTGATCTGCATGTGTTGACGCGGGTGCTTCCATCATAGATAATATCTATGCTTCCATGCTGCTGATTAGGTTCAATTTGAAGCCCGCTTTCAACTGCTTACCTAGTCAACAATATTAATGACCGAGTATTTTTACAACGAAATCATTCACATTGGCACACACTCCAGTTTGGCATGATATTATACCGAAGACATATGGGACAGTGTCCAGCAGAATCACCCTTCTGGCTAGTTTTTCAAGTTTTCAAGATTTTCCTTGAACACCCATGAGCTTCTGTCAAATGGTCCTTAATCGGACTATCCATCACAAAGTTATTTGGCACTGAATTTATAATTAGCCATACATTTCAATGCGAGCGTTACTTTTCTTTTGCTTGTTCTGGAAATTTTGAAAAAGTACCATAAGGGTGATTTAGCTGGACACTGTCCCATATAAATATAACTATAATTATAATAGCTATTAACCAACTCGTTTTATAGCGCACCATTTATTTTAAATCGGCGACATATACATGTCGGACGGAGAGAGCGGATGGAACAGGGTGGTGTCTACACTCACGATAAGGTATGTGTTACTCTTCCCGCAGGCCTTAACTGGTTACTCTTTGTGCCTGCAGACCAGGGGAGGTGCCACCCAACGAGCTGGTTGAGCTGGCCAATGCTATCTTAGCGGCCTCTTTCGGAGGGTTCCTATTCGGAGGGTTCATTGGCGCTAGGCACGCGGGAGACAGATTTATACTCATGAATTCCAACGCCAAGTTTTCCTCGACTATGCAAGCACAGGTACATTTAACATATGCGTTTGTTGTTACATGTACCAGTAAATGTAGATCTACTGTAAGCACGTCATATCTGAACAAAAGTGGCATACAATGACCAATGCAACAGCATGTTTCTTATGTATTTCTTATGGAGTGATCACAATGAACAGTAATTTGCTGTTATGAATATACGCATGTACAAGAGGATGTTGTAAGGCAATGGGGATCATCCTACAAGGACAGGCTGTGCTGCTGTGCATTGTGCTCTATGCACGGGTGATAAAATGTGCTGATACGTGCAGCTCTGCTACATGCATTGCAGCTTGTTTTTACATACATGTATCTTAATCCTTATCCTGCCAATCGCCCGATCCCAAAACAACAATGTACTTGTCATTACGTTTAAATGTATATACATGTACATGTAGCTCACTGCAATGACCAAGCATCAAAAACCAGCAATCCAACACCATTGTCATCTGACCTAACTAGTCTGTATCAGAAGTAGTCTTTAATCGATATGTCTGCTTACAGTGCATGTACACTGTATATTTGGAACCTGTTGCTCTTAACCCTTGCCGATACACATTTAGCAGAGGAAATGAGCGCTTACATATACTGTTCATTTCCAGTCATCAAAAACTTATTATTACTCTGACAGTGGCAAAGGTACATAAATGTGCATGTAAATCTTGCTGAGTAGGCCTTTTCCCCACTACAATAAATATCTACATGGGGGGGATAAATTTGGCCATCTGTCGTCCTCATTAGGGAATAGCTCATCTACATGTATGTATTCCTTACTTTCAGCTAAAAATATTACATGTAGATCATACAACATGTACATACATGTACATACATGTACATGTATAGTTAACTACTCTCCTTGCCGCATCAAACTGGCCATGTTGCATACATGTAGAAGTCTCTTCTGGCATCATTCTGTTTGTATTAAACTGTACTGTGTAGCATATTAGTTGACTTACATGTGAGTTATGCTATCCCATCACAACTTTACAGCGTCAACTGCATTCTGCGGCTATGATGGGGTTTGTCAGATATGGGTGCAAATGGGGCTGGAGAATGGCTGCGTTTGCTGCTGTATTCAGGTGAGTAGCCAAGAGCATGCCGTACTTGTACGCACATTTACATGTACACGTATATGTGTACACTGGTTTATCTATTTAGGTAAATTGTATTTATGTATATGTATATGTGTATGTAACAATTAAGGGGAGGTACATGTACATGTACATTAAATTACATGTACATTAAATATTGAGGCATTAAAAAAAAAATTAACATTTAAGAATACTTACACATGCATTTGCAATTATCTTTTATTGTTAATTTAATGGTTCACTGGCATACTATTGCAAGGTTAGAGTCCCAGCAAACCTGTATGGGGTATCAAAAAGGATTTCTCTTCTTGTAAATTAGTATACATTAACAGGGTGGATTAAAAATATCCTCAGTCGGTTACTTTAACTTATTTGTTCACTGTGCTCTTATCGCTGTTTATTTCATTCATTATCGTCTTGTCCATGCAAAAGACTCAGCCTCAGCAAAGATCTTGTTAGATTTAGCTGCATGTATAATTGTCGGCATGCACTTCAACTTCACATAGGATACATACATGTAGATAAAACAATAAGAACAAGACTATACACTTTAGCACACTGTAGCCACTGCCAGCTTTTGTCACAGTCATTCCAAATATGATGCACATGTGTTGTGAAATCTCTCACCACTGAATCATTCTTCCATCTTCAATTTGCCAGCCTGCAATCACAATACACTGGCAGTAGTGTAGTGTATTGTGCTGGTCACGTGGCAGTAGTGTAGTGTGCTGGTCATGTGGCAGTAGTGTAGTGTGCTGGTCACGTGGCAGTAGTGTAGTGTGCTGGTCACGTGGCAGTAGTGTAGTGTGCTGGTCACGTGGCAGTAGTGTAGTGTGCTGGTCATGTGGCAGTAGTGTAGTGAGCTGGTCATGTGGCAGTAGTGTAGTGAGCTGGTCATGTGGCAGTAGTGTAGTGTGCTGGTCACGTGGCAGTAGTGTAGTGTGCTGGTCATGTGGCAGTAGTGTAGTGTGCTGGTCACGTGGCAGTAGTGTAGTGTGCTGGTCATGTGGCAGTAGTGTAGTGTGCTGGTCATGTGACAGTAGTGTAGTGTGCTGGTCATGTGACAGTAGTGTAGTTTGCTGGTCAAGTGGCAGTAGTGTAGTGTGCTGGTCATGTGACAGTAGTGTAGTGAGCTGGTCATGTGACAGTAGTGTAGTGTGCTGGTCATGTGGCAGTAGTGTAGTGTGCTGGTCATGTGGCAGTAGTGTAGTGTGCTGGTCACGTGGCTGTAGTGTAGTGTGCTGGTCACGTGGCAGTAGTGTAGTGTGCTGGTCATGTGGCAGTAGTGTAGTGTGCTGGTCATGTGACAGTAGTGTAGTGTGCTGGTCACGTGGCAGTAGTGTAGTGTGCTGGTCACGTGGCTGTAGTGTAGTGTGCTGGTCACGTGGCAGTAGTGTAGTGAGCTGGTCATGTGGCAGTAGTGTAGTGAGCTGGTCATGTGGCAGTAGTGTAGTGTGCTGGTCACGTGGCAGTAGTGTAGTGAGCTGGTCATGTGGCAGTAGTGTAGTGAGCTGGTCATGTGGCAGTAGTGTAGTGAGCTGGTCACGTGGCAGTAGTGTAGTGTGCTGGTCACGTGGCAGTAGTGTAGTGTGCTGGTCACGTGGCAGTAGTGTAGTGTGCTGGTCACGTGGCAGTAGTGTAGTGAGCTGGTCATGTGGCAGTAGTGTAGTGAGCTGGTCACGTGGCAGTAGTGTAGTGAGCTGGTCATGTGGCAGTAGTGTAGTGTGCTGGTCATGTGGCAGTAGTGTAGTGAGCTGGTCATGTGGCAGTAGTGTAGTGAGCTGGTCATGTGGCAGTAGTGTAGTGAGCTGGTCATGTGGCAGTAGTGTAGTGTGCTGGTCACGTGGCAGTAGTGTAGTGAGCTGGTCATGTGGCAGTAGTGTAGTGAGCTGGTCATGTGGCAGTAGTGTAGTGTGCTGGTCATGTGGCAGTAGTGTAGTGAGCTGGTCATGTGGCAGTAGTGTAGTGAGCTGGTCATGTGGCAGTAGTGTAGTGAGCTGGTCATGTGGCAGTAGTGTAGTGTGCTGGTCACGTGGCAGTAGTGTAGTGAGCTGGTCATGTGGCAGTAGTGTAGTGTGCTGGTCACGTGGCAGTAGTGTAGTGTGCTGGTCACGTGGCAGTAGTGTAGTGTGCTGGTCACGTGGCAGTAGTATAGTGTGCTGGTCATGTGGCAGTAGTGTAGTGTGCTGGTCACGTGGCAGTAGTATAGTGTGCTGGTCATGTGGCAGTAGTGTAGTGAGCTGGTCATGTGGCAGTAGTGTAGTGAGCTGGTCACGTGGCAGTAGTGTAGTGAGCTGGTCATGTGGCAGTAGTGTAGTGTGCTGGTCACGTGGCAGTAGTGTAGTGTGCTGGTCACGTGGCAGTAGTGTAGTGAGCTGGTCATGTGGCAGTAGTGTAGTGAGCTGGTCACGTGGCAGTAGTGTAGTGAGCTGGTCATGTGGCAGTAGTGTAGTGTGCTGGTCATGTGGCAGTAGTGTAGTGAGCTGGTCATGTGGCAGTAGTGTAGTGAGCTGGTCATGTGGCAGTAGTGTAGTGAGCTGGTCATGTGGCAGTAGTGTAGTGTGCTGGTCACGTGGCAGTAGTGTAGTGAGCTGGTCATGTGGCAGTAGTGTAGTGAGCTGGTCATGTGGCAGTAGTGTAGTGTGCTGGTCATGTGGCAGTAGTGTAGTGAGCTGGTCATGTGGCAGTAGTGTAGTGAGCTGGTCATGTGGCAGTAGTGTAGTGAGCTGGTCATGTGGCAGTAGTGTAGTGTGCTGGTCACGTGGCAGTAGTGTAGTGAGCTGGTCATGTGGCAGTAGTGTAGTGTGCTGGTCACGTGGCAGTAGTGTAGTGTGCTGGTCACGTGGCAGTAGTGTAGTGTGCTGGTCACGTGGCAGTAGTATAGTGTGCTGGTCATGTGGCAGTAGTGTAGTGTGCTGGTCACGTGGCAGTAGTATAGTGTGCTGGTCATGTGGCAGTAGTGTAGTGAGCTGGTCATGTGGCAGTAGTGTAGTGAGCTGGTCACGTGGCAGTAGTGTAGTGAGCTGGTCATGTGGCAGTAGTGTAGTGAGCTGGTCATGTGGCAGTAGTGTAGTGTGCTGGTCACGTGGCAGTAGTGTAGTGAGCTGGTCATGTGGCAGTAGTGTAGTGAGCTGGTCATGTGGCAGTAGTGTAGTGTGCTGGTCATGTGGCAGTAGTGTAGTGTGCTGGTCACGTGGCAGTAGTGTAGTGAGCTGGTCATGTGGCAGTAGTGTAGTGAGCTGGTCACGTGGCAGTAGTGTAGTGTGCTGGTCATGTGGCAGTAGTGTAGTGAGCTGGTCATGTGGCAGTAGTGTAGTGAGCTGGTCACGTGGCAGTAGTGTAGTGTGCTGGTCACGTGGCAGTAGTGTAGTGTGCTGGTCACGTGGCAGTAGTGTAATGTGCTGGTCATGTGGCAGTAGTGTAGTGAGCTGGTCATGTGGCAGTAGTGTAGTGAGCTGGTCATGTGGCAGTAGTGTAGTGTGCTGGTCACGTGACAGTAGTGTAGTGTGCTGGTCACGTGGCAGTAGTGTAGTGTGCTGGTCACGTGGCAGTAGTGTAGTGTGCTGGTCATGTGTAGTGAGCTGGTCATGTGGCAGTAGTGTAGTGTGCTGGTCATGTGGCAGTAGTGTAGTGTGCTGGTCACGTGGCAGTAGTGTAGTGTGCTGGTCATGTGGCAGTAGTGTAGTGTGCTGGTCACGTGGCAGTAGTGTAGTGTGCTGGTCACGTGGCAGTAGTGTAGTGTGCTGGTCACGTGGCAGTAGTGTAGTGTGCTGGTCACGTGGCAGTAGTGTAGTGTGCTGGTCACGTGGCAGTAGTGTAGTGAGCTGGTCACGTGGCAGTAGTGTAGTGTGCTGGTCATGTGGCAGTAGTGTAGTGTGCTGGTCACGTGGCAGTAGTGTAGTGAGCTGGTCACGTGGCAGTAGTGTAGTGAGCTGGTCATGTGGCAGTAGTGTAGTGTGCTGGTCATGTGGCAGTAGTGTAGTGTGCTGGTCAAGTCCCTTACTTCCATAATAATAATAATAATAATGATAATTTGCACACGTTACACAAGGCAAGTAATGGCATCTACACGTGTACATGCACTAACATAGTGCCTAATACTAAAATGGGTAGCATTTGCAAAAGATACATGTAGAAAGGTTAACATTTTCACGTCTTGATCTTAAAAATTTGTTCGGAGATTGCAGTAACAACAGTGTCTGGTAGGGCATTCCAAATCTGAATAACTCTGATTGAAAAAAATTTGGAACGGAAATTATGACGTGGTAAAGACAAGGGACTACTGTACTGACCCTTCACTAACTCAGTGATTGCACCATCCACCCACTCGGAATTTCTTGTCAGATAACTGGTTGGGTCTACTGTATGGGGTAGGCTCAGTAAACAATGGAAGCATTAACCCCATATTTAATGGTATCAATGACCCCACGGAGGTGCAGACAGCTCCTGCTCCCAGAAGGACACATGCTCCCGTAAACATCCCTACACATAGACCTGTTGATGACCGTCTCATGGGCTTTAACGTCGCCTTGGAACTCTCAGCACCTCTTATTAACTACTTCATCATGTCTCCCTTCACCTACAGGACCCCCATCACAAACAGACTCACTATTAACACACGCTATGGTGGGAAGATACAACAGTGGGAGCCGGTGAGAGCTTCCTGGTGCACGTGCGTATCACGTGACCAGTCTCGCTGCACTGGTAGCAGGTGATGGGCCCAGGTGGTCTACTGGTAGCAGGTGATGGGCCCAGGTGGCCTACTGGTAGCAGGTGATGGGCCCAGGTGGACTACTGGTAGCAGGTGATGGGCCCAGGTGGACTACTGGTAGCAGGTGATGGGCCCAGGTGGCCTAGCAGGTGATGGGCCCAGGTGGCCTACTGGTAGCAGGTGATGGGCCCAGGTGGACTACTGGTAGCAGGTGATGGGCCCAGGTGGCCTACTGGTAGCAGGTGATGGGCCCAGGTGGACTACTGGTAGCAGGTGATGGGCCCAGGTGGACTACTGGTAGCAGGTGATGGGCCCAGGTGGCCTAGCAGGTGATGGGCCCAGGTGGCCTAGCAGGTGATGGGCCCAGGTGGCCTACTGGTAGCAGGTGATGGGCCCAGGTGGACTACTGGTAGCAGGTGATGGGCCCAGGTGGACTACTGGTAGCAGGTGATGGGCCCAGGTGGCCTAGCAGGTGATGGGCCCAGGTGGCCTAGCAGGTGATGGGCCCAGGTGGCCTACTGGTAGCAGGTGATGGGCCCAGGTGGCCTACTGGTAGTGCTCAGGTGATGGGCCCAGGTGGCCTACTGGTAGCAGGTGATGGGCCCAGGTGGCCTACTGGTAGTGCTCAGGTGATGGGCCCAGGTGGACTACTGGTAGCAGGTGATGGGCCCAGGTGGCCTTGAAGTGGCTGTGCTGCCACTTAACGCAGGCCTTGTGGAATGACGCTCAGAGGCATCCAGCCTGGGCTACTTGCGTGTCTCTCCTCGTCCTCCTGCCGCTTCTTCCTTTCTGCCGCCACCTTCTGCATGGCTGCCTGCTCCGCCTTCTCCAGACTCAGAGTTTGTGGCGAGGTCATCCTTGTACTCTTTGATGATGATGACAGTACTCGGATTGGTTGGTGATTTGGATCAGTTTCTGCCAGGAGCTAATTTTCTGTCTAATTCATTCCATTCAACTGACAGAAATGGTATCATGTATAAGTTAGCACCCTTTGGACATATGGTAAACCTTGTAAGGTGGGCATCTCCTGAATGTATTTAGAAATTTCAGCCATGGCCTGTTCATTTTAAGGTCTTGGTACGCTTTCACGTAAATATTTGCGCAATTGATTTTGTAATATACACGAAGGATGTGTTCCAATACAACCCCAATCTAGTTCACACTCAATACACGTGCACCTCAATATTGATAAAACCTGTAATGAATCTTCACGTGACATCCAGTCCCATCACATCTTCCCTTCCGTAAACAGAGAGGAGGTTTGATAGCAGTTCCTGTACGGGAACGCGTACATGTAGCTATTGGACTTCTGGGTGCCTCAGGCTGTGCCCGTGTCTCTGGTTCTGGTTGGGGTAGGGAAGGTTGGAGGTCCTGTAGGGTTTGTTCCTCATTGGGTTCTGGGTTGTCCGGAATTTCTGTAAGATGACTCCTGTTCCGTCCTAACTGACCAGATGGTGTCTCTACCAAGTATGATCTGGGTGCAAGGGCAGGGCCAACAATCTGTCCTGGTGTTTTGTCCCCATCTAGTGACATCCATACATGTACATCTGTTCCCTCCTCCAGATCTGGACGTGGCCGTACACGATGGATTCTATCATAGTAACACTTCTGTTTCAGCCTGAATATTTAATTTTTGTGTTGAAAATTCTCTGAGGAAGAGCCACTTAGGCAGGAGATGTTTGGTGATTTGTGGTACTGTTGTACGAAGCATCCTTCCCGTCAACAATTCCGAAAGGGCTAGGTTGCACCATGACATGGGTGGAGATGTACAGGTCTTGAGAGCATTTAAACAACCTTTTGACTGTTTGGACTGCCTGTTCAGCTTGTCTGTTGCTCTGTGGGTATCTTGGGCTGCTAGTGACATGTTTAAAGTCATACTGTATGTTTTTGCAAACTCTTTCATCTCTTGGGAGACAAACTGAGATCCATTGTCTGTGACCAGAACATCTGGGACTCCAAATCTAGAGAAGGCAGACTTTAGCACAACTACTATAGTGGATGAAGTGGCTGTAGAAGACAGTTTGGCAACTTCCAAATATCGCGAAAAATAATCAACTAAATCTGCCCTTTTATCTCAAACAAGTCTGAGCCGACTTTTTGCCATAGGTACACTGTACTTAGGAATTTCGGAGATAATCATTGGTTCCCTGGGCTTGGAGGCATGTCTACTACATTCTCGGCACTCCTTCACTTCAGCTTCTACAGTGAGATACCTGGCCATCAAACGGACAGTCGGGCACGTAGCTGGCATCTTTGTATGCCAAGGTGTCCACTACATGTATGTATCTTAGAAAGGGTTTCTTTCAGCATGCTCTTGGGGACTACAATGCGGTCTCCCATCAACAGTAGACCATTGTGCATGTTGAATGACCCCTGATTGGTCCAGTATGGTTTGATATAACTTTGAACTAAGTGTTTGTTTGGCCAGCCAAACTTGCAGTATTTCAGTATCTGTACACAGACAGGGTCTGATGTTTGAGCTGAACAGTAATGTTGTAGCATGTTAGAGGAAGCTGGAGAGTAGCTGTTATACCTTCAATGAATCCTTCCACCTTTTCTAAGAAATCTGTACAATCTTTCCCTGGCCTTGCAACTGGAGCACGTGAAAGTGTGTCGGCCGTGTACAAGAGTATTCCTGGAACATGTATGACGGTATATAGTTAAACCTCATTAGTCTTAGTCGGAACCATAGTATGCACGGAGGTAGGTTGTCCAGATGTTTTGAAGAGAGAAGAGGAACTACAGTGTAGGGGTTTATGTTCAGTTTCAATGCAGAAATGTTTGCCAATGAGAAAGTCCTTGAACTTGTCACAAGCCCATGTTGTAGTGAGGGCTTCCTTCTCGATCTGAGCATAACGAAGTTCAGTGTCTGGCATGGAGTGGGATGCAAAAGAGACAGGTTTCCAGACACTGTTGGTCAGCTGAAGCAGAACTTCCCCTAATCCGTAAGAGGATGCGTCAGCTAAGACTTCTGTGTCTGCTTCTGGATTGTAGTACTAGTATGTGGGCACAGTAGGCTTGACTAGCTCAGTCTTCAGATGGGAAAAAGACTCTTGTTGAGCAGGACCCCAGCACCATGCATGCTTGTTGCTAAGCAGTGAGCGCGGGGTTGACTGAGCTGTGCCACATTGGGGGGAAACTTCCCAAGTTGGGTGACCATGCCCATAAAACATCTTAATCCTGACACGTCTTTTGGAGGTTGCAAATCCAGTATGGCTGCTGTCTTGTCTGGGTCCGCAGAAATACCAATTTTGTCAATGGTTTGGCCAAGGAACTTGAAGCGTGTTGAGCTGAATATACACTTCTCTTTTTTTAGCGTGAGCCCTGCAGCTTAAGTGTGGCCAGTAGTCTCTTATCGTGCTCTTCTTGAGATCTCCCAAATACCAGTGTGTCATCCATCAGGCACACAACACCTTCTAGGCCAGCTAGTATCTTGTTCATTACACACTGAAAATGCTCTGGCGCACTTGAAATTCCAAAGGGCAACTTCTTGAATCTATAATGGCCGAAGGGTGTTATAAATGTGGTCAGTAGACGCGATTCTTCAGACAGGGTTTTGCTACTTTTCTCCAGCTTGATTCTCCTCAGGGCTCTATAGGCTTGCTCAGAGATAGCAGTGACCTCTGCCCCTGTGTCTACTTTAAAGGTAAGGAGCACTCCATTAACTGCAATGTCAACTGTCCATGAGGTTTGACCTAATGGCCAAAAAGGCTGAATCCAAATGGGTTTCTTCCACCACAAGATCCATTTTTGACTGACGGGACCGTCACTGTGCACTGAAGTGACCTATCTGACAAGCAAAACAAGTGAAGTTCCGAGCAGGGCATTGTTCCTTAGGGTGAAAATTGTTACCACAATTTTTACACTTTCTCTTGCTCCCTCCCTTGCTATGCCATTTGGCATCAGTAGTGGTTCTTGTTCCCTTGCTGTGTGTTACTTGGTCAACATTGGGAGTGTCTGGTCGGGTGGTGTTTCCTTTTAGTACGTGTAGCTGTTGTTGTTCCTTCACTGCCTCTTTCTGCCTTACAGTTTTTTTGGCTTTCTCCAATGTCAGCTCAGGGTCCATTTGGAGACTTTCTGAAGGGATGTACATGTATCTCTGATCCCCACAACCAATCTGTCACGAATCATTTGGTCCTTCCACTCAGCGTATTCACAGTACTCTGCAAAGCTGTACAGTGCTGTGATATATTGTTCTACTGACTCGTTCTCCATTTGATTACGGCGGTTGAATCTGACCCGTTAGAAAATCACATTTCTCCGAACTTTGAAGAATCCATCCAATTTCCCAACCACGTCTTTGTACTTCTTCCGTTCTTTGGGCGTGACATGCGTAGACGCAAGTACCCCAGGCAATAGAGCAGCGTACTAACCTGACGCTCATCAGATTCTTCAGACAGCCCTGATGCAACTCTGAACTGCTCAAAGCGGCGTTTCCAACATTCCCACTCGTCTGGGCGCTTCAAGTTGAACGGATCAGGCGGAGATAAACGAATGCTCGCCATAAACAAACATAAATAATATACACGAATCCTGTGTTCCAGTACAACCCCAATCTAGTTCACACTCAACACGTGCACCTCAATGTTGATAAAACTCTTAATGAATCTTCACGTGACATCCAGACTTCCCATCACAGATTTTTTTGCAATTCATTTTTCTGCAATTGGGGTAGTGGCGTACAAGTATGTGCTGTTTTTTTTTGGTGTACCCACCATCCTTGTTTAAGTTAATGCCACTTTTTCAATTAGGACACGTGTCATCATTGTGGTAAACCATATACAGAGTGGAATCTCCTGTACCTTAACAGCAACAACTTTGGCTGAAGCACTCACATTTAGATTAGCTTATAAAAAGGCCAAGTGAACCAAAGACAAGTTTGTTTGTATGTTGAATTCCATGCGTGGTATCATGGTGGCTGGCTCCTTATATCTTCAGTGGATAGACATTGATCAAAGATATTGGTCCATATTGCAGAAATCAGTAAGTTCAAAACCAGGTCAAGAAAGGGGTCCAAATGGGATCCCTTTGCTTAACTCCAGATTCAGACTGCAGATGACCCCATAACAGTGGATGTTCCCAACAGGCCCAACACAATGGTTGTTAACCTCAGCCGAGGTGCCTGATGTGACACCATTTTAAATGCATTGTTTGGATCTACATGTACATGTACCTTAACAGCAGCAAATTCAGTATCAGTCCAGTGCTCATCAGTACAACTCCTCAGCCAATAAAGCACCTGTGCTCCATGCACGAGCGTCGAATTAAGATGAGGTGGATACAACTGTAGGCCTTGATGACCACTATCACCATTGTGATTCGCAATTTTAGAACGCATTCACCTGATGGAAAATTTCATCAAAAGTAAAGACATGTTCACGCTTTACTGTAGACTCATTAAGTTAGTCACAAATAAAAACCACATAAACATGTTATGTAATGATGGTGTAATATAATTGAAATTTTATATCACTTTCCATCTGGCCTGTACATACAAAGACGGTTACATGTAGGATACTATTTCCTCGTCAAAATTCTTCATGAACAGTTCATACATGTACATGAAGCCATCAAATCATAATAAGGACTTAACAGTTTCAAGTAAAGTTAATGTCTAATGTCCTGGGCGTACCCCGCGGTGCACGTTTGTACACCGCGGGGTATGCAAAACAAAGCTTTTTGCATTCCGCCGTTTCAGCATTCTAGTGAAGTTTGACTGTTATGCCACGTTGTGTAAGTCCTTATCAGTTTGGGCTGAAGCTTTGAAGGCCTAGTACCTTTCGCTGCTGATACAACAAGTCACCACAGTGGAGGTACACAACATACATACCGGAAGTTTCACATACATGTACCTCCACTGTGACAAGTTGCTGTAAGAGCAGCGAACGGTATTAGGCCTTCAATGCTTCGGCCCAAGCAGATAAGAACTTATACAACGTGGCATAACAGTCAATCATCACTAGAATGCTGAAACGGCGGAATGCAAAAAACTTTGTTTTGCATACCCCGCGGTGTACAAATGTGCACCGCGGGGTACGCCCAGGCACATTTGGGTATGTTACATGTACATGTACATGTATGTATGAACCACTACCTGATCTGATATTCCTTGGGCTAGTAACATGATGTGGAAGTTATGGCAAGGGTTGTTACGTTTATTCATTCATCTTGCAAAATCACATGCAAAATGGGCTATTCCATTTAATGGCCGTGCAGGGATACAGATGACACTGCAATAAATACCCCCGGACAGTTAATAAATCCCCATGGATATTATGAATATCAAAGCTAACCACCGTTAATAACAATTTTTCCATCTGTACCCCTTATTGGTCATTGAATGGAATTAGCCCATTGCTTACAAACGAGAATAAAGATGTCATTGTAACAGGGTACAATTCGTATTGAAGCTTTTGTTGCATGCAAACGTACTGTTTGGCAAAGCAAAAGGCACGTACATGTAGGTGGTGCAAAAAAAAAATGCTGCTCCCTGTGAGGATCGAACTCACGACCTTCAGATTATGAGACTGACGCGCTGCCTGCTGCGCCAAGGAAGCAACAACATACCAGTCTATTGTACAAGACACAGCACTACAGTACATACAACACACCACTACATACACACCACTACAGGTACATGCAACACACCACTACAGGTACATGCAACACACCACTACAGTAAATGCAACACACCACCACAGGTACGTACAACACACCTACAGGTACATGCAACACACCACTACAGGTACATGCAATACACCACTACTGTACAGATACATGCAACACCACTACAGGTACATACAACACACCACTACTGGTACATGCAATACACCACTACTGGTACATGCAACACACCACTACAGATACATGCAACACCACTACAGGTACATACGACACACCACTACAGGTACATATGACACACCACTACAGTAAATGCAACACACTACTACAACACAGGTACATGCAATACACCACTACTGGTACATGCAATACACCACTACTGGTACATGCAACACACCACTACAGATACATGCAACACCACTACAGGTACATACGACACACCACTACAGTAAATGCAACACACTACTACAGGTGGAACACACCACCTGGGTACTTTGTTTAAATGATGTCTCCTGGGCAAGCCATATTAAAATACATGGGCATAGGAAAAAAGTGTACTATGCTATGTTTTACTACAAATTAAAACATGGATGACTCCCCTATAGATCTTGACAGCTCAGCGAGAGACTAGCTTTCTGATGATGTATTTTATATAGAAAATTGATTAAGTGAGACTAATATTCTGGATGTTGAGTTGATCGACTAATTTCACGAACACAGTGTTAAGTATGTTGCATAAAGTTACGTAGCCCATGTGCAGCCGCCTTGAGTACTCCTAAAATATCATACATGGATGTACAAGTACTTTTGTTGCTAGTATGCTATTGGTGAAGGCCGAATCCTATTTTTTAACCAATTGGTTGTACATGTACATGAGCAGTAGTCTGCTTTATTGTGTTTGCGCATATCTTACATGTATCTGCGTAAAAGAATTACATACTTGGTAAAGTACATGTATGTGGGTACGTTTAAATCCAAACTATGTGTGAACCTTGTTTTTATTACATCTCTCTTTTATTGCCTCATTTTCTAACAGCGGGACGCATAGCTTGCTCACGGTGTATAGAAATCGCAATGATGTTCTCAATTATGTAGCATCTGGAGGTAAAGTGGCTTTAAGCAAATAATGGCGTACATTTTCCCCAGAGATACATGTATGGGCACATATTCATGTATACACATGCACATGTTGGTCTGTGAAATAAAATTGTTTCCGCTATACAAGTGGGATGTACCATGGGTGTACACTGTACATGTACTGCATGTGACGTGCGTCTGGTTTATTACATAGACATGTAGTAGTTTAAATGGTTTTTCACTCTTTGTACAATAAGCATGCAATGTGTGCTCCTTCCTAGGTCTAACTGGTTGCCTTTTTAGAGTGTCAGCTGGGGTGAAGCCTGCCATTGGTGGGACTGTACTTGGAATGCTAATAAGGTAATGTCCCTTCCTACCATCTAGATGCACTGTACATTGTGTACCAATCAGGTGGTGTAAACAAAGTTTTTTTTTCTCCAGCTTCCCTGTAGGTGTTCTTATGCATGGGATTGACCTAGCAGTGGGAGGTGCAAAGGAAAGGGAGAAAAACAGACTGGAACGGCTTAAGGCTCGTGCAGAGATGGAGAAACAATGGTTAGCACTTACATGTACGTGTACATGTACTGTACTGCACATGTACATGTATCTAATTGCAGATATGTACATGTACCCACTTTTGCTATGATGCATTTGCCTTAGCATACATGTTCACAGTGGTTTAAAACAGGGGTCATGTAGCATTAGTAAATTGAGTAAAATGAATGATACATGTAGTCTTATACATGTATGTTTTACAAGATTATTAATAAGAGTAAAATATTTCAAACCAAATAATCAAGTTCTATTTCATTTGAATATAATTAAGTATTAAAATAACCAAAATATGTTTGCAGACATCCTTATTAGTTCACACAAGTGACGTAAAAAAAGAAACACTGTAGGCATGAACCTTACAACAAAAAAATCAAAAATGTAAAATCAAGGTTTAACAAATGCTGCATGCGGACAGAAGAAGTCTAGCTTGATATGATAGTGCATTAAGATTTCATTCTCTGAACAAGATTTAGTTCATGACTTTTGATCACCTGCAAACATTTAGGCAGGTACATGTTGATGTTCTTCCAATATGGAAGCAACTTGATCTTGCATGCTTTTGAGTACAAGACCGAACACTGCAAAACGAGCATTTGACATCATGTTGAAAACTTCTAACTATAGGATCTGACTTAATCCATAATCATGTTTTAACATCATGCAGAGAAATTAGCATGCTGGGAGCCAAATGCTCTCAGATATGTGAAGGTTTTTATTGTTGTGCTCTAGAGGTTCTCCTGACAATGTACTCAATCCTTCAGAATCATTTGCACTAATGAACACTGCAGAGTGAGCTAGTATCCAATGCACAGAAGGATTGAATTTAGATATTGGCCAATGACCCACTAGTTTAAGTACAGTTTCTTTGCAGAGGTGGTCAAGGTGTTCAATATTCACCCTTCGCTTAGAGGAAATAACTTTCAAAATGATCGATAGACAAATTCATCAAATACAACCCTGTCAGATTCTTGATCTGACCTAACCTTCTATGGGATACATTCAGACGCTTTTCAGGATAAAACAGTAGAGCTCTTGCTGTGTTACCAGTTGTTGAAGCCCCTCTAACTCCTACTACATCAGGCATGTCTACTGGAATCCCTGTTTTAGCTTTAATCATGCAATTTTTCTCATCTTAGTTTGTTTTCTGCTTCTGGTCTTCTCTCCAGCTGGTGAAGCCCGCATGAAGCGTAAAAGCTATTTCTAGGCAATAATCTAAACCTTTAGCAATGCATGCAATATAGGGAAAGTAGAGATTGGATTCTGTCCTTATAACCCCCTTGATGTTGTTTTACTCCTTTGTCATCAACTGCTAAACTTTCATATCAGGCATTTGATGTCTCAATGTCAACATGTACATTACCCATCTCAAAGGCATCTCTAATCTGGTCTACTTCATCAGCTGAGAACACAGAATCTCCCACCTCTTCCTCGTAACAGCTTCTACATGTACATTTTTTCATCATTCATTGATTGATGAAATTCTACTTTTAATGGATACATGTTCCCATTATCCTCTACGGTAATACCATTCTGCTGTAGTTTACCAATTTATACATCAACTGGAGGAACGATCTTCGCAAGCAGTACCTTTACCCATGGTGATCAGTATTGGCCTATCTACATTAGGGCTGCATGGTACACCTTCAACCCACACATCATTGCATTCACCTTGGACACCACCTACACCTGTAAAACTTCGGGATACGCTTAAAGGTACCCACATCCAGATTATCATATTATGGGTCTCCTAACTGGTTATATACAGCTGCCTTCCAAAGCCGTCTAAGCCTTCCTTAGCTACCATTGTATGCAGTACCGGTCATAATAAAAGTCACATTCTGTTTTAGTGCGATGATCATAGCACTGTGCAGTATTTTTAAAACACAAAGATAAAACGATGGTCTTTCTGACACCTTTGTACGTGTTAACTAATTCCGCGAAGAGCACAACTCCGTTTACACCGGTTTTATAGTAATGCACGCGGTAACAAAATGGTGACCCTGCGTAGATCGCTGAAAGGATTGAGCAAAGGAATTCTTACGTAGCGTATAAAACTGAACAAGTGTGTTCGTTCGGAAGAACTGTTTTACTAAATACCATAAAGTCATAATGCCTCCGCCCCCAATGGTAAAAATCGCTCGCTTCGACCACTACATGTACTTCTTCTATACGTCTCCTCTTTGAGTTTCTAAATTCCCTCCTCCCTTTGAAGGGATAAGTGGATAACATCATAATAACAGATGAGCCCGCTTTTAATTTTAGCCACACTTAATTGAACTGAGCACTGTTGCGGAACACCATCCAAGCGATGTTCTACAACCTATCAAGCGATGTGAACATTTTGTTAACATTTTTAAAAACTCATCTATACTGCTGGCGATTAACAACTTTTGTGTTAATCGTATTTGAAGAATAGCTACGAAGTCAGAACTAAGCGAAACCAGAAGCCATACTTAGTGCAACAACCGTCACATGAAAACGAAATGTTGGCAGCTACTGTAGCTTCCAGGCTGCGATGCAATGCCCAGCAGTGTTATTCAAGTGTATCTGCACCGATGCTACCAGGCTAAATGAAACACCTGTGACCTCGCTAAGTGAACCTATCATATATAACTCAATCCTTTAATTAAGGTTCTAGCAAAATATAATTGCAATTACACTTTTAATAAAATTGTCCTGATTTATAGTTTGGCAGACTGCCACTTATCGGAAGTCTCGCTAGAGACTTCCATATAGGTTTTGACCCCGACTATGAATTTAATTAAAATCCCGCGACCCTACCATAGCTTCGCTCCCGACGATCGGATCATCTAACTTGTTGTGGCAATCAATCTAGAAGTCAAAACTGAGTAGTTTCGTTTTTGTTTCACGTCGTAGAACCGCGTGGTTGTCGAGAACAAAAAATACTGCCGTCCTCGTTCCCCTTCCAAAAATAATGGGCGGGTCGTCTGCTTCTTCTGCTTCTTCTTCTTATTGGGAACTCATAACTCGGGACAGGAACACTTTTAAGCAATGAAAATTGCACCAATAGCTTTAGAATTTGCTGGAGGACTCGCTTTGATACAAAAACGCCTAAAAGCCTATATACAGTCTTACCAATTCTAATTAAGCAAAGGTACCTAGAAAATTTTCACAATACGTCTGGATTGAATTAAATCGGTTAAATGAAAGGGGGGAAACCTGCGATGCAACAGTGATTTGGGTGTTAAAAGAATTAAGGAAACTAGTAAATAAAAACATTCTCTCTGAGAAAGTTGGTGGGATATAGGTTTTGCAGGCAAATAGTATACTGGTGTAAAAAGCAAGGAAACAAGTTTCATCAGAAGGGAAAATGTAATAGTCCTATATTTAGCACAGAAACAGCATATGCCTTAGTCGAAGTGTGCTAAATATAGGACTATTACATTTTCCCTTCTGATGAAACTTGTTTCCTTGCTTTTTACACCAGTATACTATTTAACTGCAAAACCTATATCCCACCAACTTTCTCAGAGAGAATGTTTTTATTTACTTGTTAACCATAAACAATATAGAACTTTGTTCTGCAGATTATAGTGCTGCAAGTTATTCAAATAACAATAAGTACATGTAAAGACATATACATTATACTGTACTCAAATGTCGGGGTCCTAACCCACTGTGATGCAGCCACCATTAAACAGTGGGTGTAATTACCATGTTGAAATTTGTATGCATACACATCCATTCTTAATTCATTTGTCTTTACAAAATACATGTACATGACTTGTAGTTTGAAATTAACAAACTTTGCCTTTCTTCTATTGTTTACTGGAAAACACATGTAATTATTTGAAGGTCCAAAAAGCTCATTATCCCCTCCAATGACAAGATTGGAGAGGCCAAACCCCCCCCCCCCCCCCCCTTCTGATACCCATATGTCGTCAGTACTCCCATCGTCAATTTAAAAATACGGGCATGAACTCACTCAATCATATATCTACAGCAAAGGCCTATGCATATACATGTACACATGTAGTATCATACCATCATCTAGCTTCTTTATCTTGCCATCAGTTGCCGAATTCTTAATTCATCTGTTTCTTCACTGCTGTTTAGCACTTCAAACATGTGTTTAAAGGGAGTACCAAAATGCACATGGGCAGTCCTAATACATGTATTTCTGCCACAATTAGTCCAGGGGGGGGGGGGGGGGGGGGGGTGGAAGCAAAATTTTCGTGACATTGCACATATCATATTCCATGTCACAGACTATCAGCCCTTAATACTACAGTCACCAATCTCACCACAAAACACAAGCCACACCACATGTTACCTAAGGTTGACTTACCTATTCTCTCCTGTTTTCCACAGTGGGAAACGGAAGAGAATAGCATCAATAGTACGGGAAGTATTGTCCTAGCATGTCCTGTTGCTTGAGATAGAGCTACATGTACATGTAACTATGTCGTATGAATTAAAGTATACCAACAGGGATTTGGCATACTTTTTGCCACTTTCCAGAACAAGAGTGCAATATATGTGTGGAAAAGTATAGCTTATTTTAAATACTGCCTTACACATGTGACTCTGTTTGTTGATTGGTTTACAGATGTTTTGTAATTGTGTTATTGCACTAGAAATTGTATTGACACTTCACATAAGTGCAAGTATATATATATTTCTATAGGAATGAAAAGCTGAATGCAACTAATGATCTGATCGATAATATTGAGAAGGAACTTAAGCCTACTATGGTGGATGGTGCAGGCCTCCAAAGTTACTATGTCATTAATCCATTGCTGGACCCAGCAGACACAAGTGTTCCCATTACTGAAGCAAAACCTGGCCCTCAGTGATTATGCTCTTTTACTTGTACATGTACATGCTTATTCTCATGTGTACGTACATGTATGTATGTATGTATGTATGTATGTATGTATGTATGTATGTATGTATGTATGTATGTATGTATGTATGTATGTATGTATGTATGTATGTATGTATGTATATGTATGTATGTATGTATGTATGTATGTATGTATGTATGTATGATGTATGTATGTATGCATGTATGTATGTATGTATGTATGTATGTATGTATGTATGTATATATGTATGTAATTTATTCAGAATGTTATTATCACGTGTAGATCTAGTTCCATGTTAGATTGCTTTTGCTATGATGTGCTGACCGGGTTGCATGCATCAACCCGTTACGTCATAGGATAGATCACATGACATTCCACCACACCTACATGTACCGCGCCTATTTTGTGTGCATTTGGACTGGGGTTCATTTCATGAGATCCAGCAAATTATGTCCCCTGTGCCTAGTTTGAAAAGCTACATCAACTTCATAATGTAACAGTTAAATTTTGAAATGTGCGCAGCCTGTTGGTATGGCCTGCATACGGGTTAGGCAAACTGCCCTTCGGGAAGCAGCCAGCTGAATGGTTTGACCAAATTAATTATGAGACTACATGTAGGTAGATCAGCACTTACATGAAATGACCTGTTCAGTGACGTAGGATGACATCAATACCGTAGTAAATATAAAGTTTTCATTTACTACAGCTGAAATGTCACATATGCAATATTTGCATACACATTTGCACCACATTTTTAATATTGTAAATCCAAACTTTCATGCAGTGATGCATGGGCTTGGTCTAGCAGTTGGAGAAAACATGGAAAAGTTTAAGGCTTGTTCAGAGAGGGAGAAAACTGAATTCTGTTGTACATTCAAGTTCAGTTTTACAGATTTGTAAGTAGTGAGTCTTCTGACATTATATCAAAAAGGTATTGCTGTGAAGGTGGGTTGAACAGCAGAGGGGTGACCGATCCAGTTTCTGAATCAGTATTTGTTGAATAAAGTGATCACATGAGATAAAAGTGGGATATGGTGTGGCTGAGTTTAACTGCCTATATAGCTGGAAGAGTCATATAGGCAATGGGTGCAATTTTGCCGTAGGTTGCTATACCATTGCATGTATTTTTATATATACGTACCTTAATTGCATGACTCAATACACACTCACTAGCTCACACAACACACAATGATGTCCTTAGCTGCAGTAATCCGGCCAACATGTGATTACATGCATGCATGTTTTGATGTATTGCATGATGTTCCCAAATCCTCTCGTGTTGCCTTGCATATGTCCACTTTTAGAGCGAACAGAATTGTTCTTGCTAAGAATTAGTTCTGTGCTGCAGAGCAAATGTACATGAGTTGCTTATTACTGCACCGACTTTCTTCTTAGGAGAGTACATTGCAGCAGCATTGATGAAGATTATTCTAAGTGAACCCATGCATGCATGATGCTGATTAGGGTACTGTAGCTAAACTACATTTATATTATATTGTTTTACACACCCAACCTGCACTAACACTGGCCATCATACACACCTGCACTAACATCCGCTTCACTATAAAACTCCTGCGTAAACATTCATGCACCCTCAACATTTTCTTCAGTTTAATCAGAATAGCAGCAAATGGAAAAGTGGTGCAGCCATGGATGGTGGGGCTGGTCTGCCAGAACTTGTACATTAAGTGGCTCAGATATGCATTACTATTTTATTTCTTTACTTTTTCTATTCATATAATTTCTTGTATGACATTATTCTATCAAAAGTTTTCCACTTGATATTCCACCATATTATAATATAATGTCATGCATTTCATTGATCGATCAATCAATATCCCTCTGTCTGACAGGCTGAAATTCAATTTGAAAAAATAAACATGCATATGCAGAGAACTCGAAACAAATTCTGTGCACCATATATCTTTCTGTTTTGCCGCACGTACATGTACGCGTATGATATAAATCAATGCTCCTCTGCTGTAATTGTATCGCGCAAAACCACTGGAAATCCTGTTGAAAAGTTCCTCAGCTCAAGCTTCGTTCTGTGTCGTTTCACCACTTCGTTCACCATGTGCTCTTTGTACTCCTTCCATTTGCTAATGTCGATAAAGCTGGTGAAGGCATCTTTCAGCGTTGGGTAGCGCTCCTTGGCCAACTCCTGTACTTCTGTCAAGAACTTACCTCTGTGGTGTCGTGTGAGTGCAATCGTACTGATGCAAAGGCATTCAAGTTTCACGGCATCAGTAACAACACTTGAATTAATGGGCCCTTCCCCAATTCCAAAGTAGTCTCCTTGGTGCAGCGTCCTTAACACCCACCATTTCCCCAACTTCTCAAGTGGCGCAGCATTGCAGCAGGCCGCGGACGATCCAATCGGAGGGAGGGTCAATTTTGACGGTTTTGGTGTCTTACAAACCTTCCAAAGCTCAACTCTTTGGATCACCTTACAGTATCCCTTTGTGATAAAGTAAATCATTCCAGTAGGTTCAGAGAGGTCTTTCAATATGACCGAGTTGGTCGGAAAACGCACTATCCTCGAGGTGTCAACCGCCAGCTTGTGGCTGCGGGGGTCCAGGTCGTGGAGGATGGGATGCTCCCTTACGCAGCGAGATCGAGTTTCGCTGTCCTTCTGTTGGGCCGACCTTATTATGGCGTCGAAGTCCTCGTGATCCAACGTCAAGAACTCCGAATATTCCTTGCACACCACCGTGGCTGTTCTGTGGTCGTTTCCCAGGAGTGCCCTTTCTCCGAACGATGAGCCGGACCGGAGCTCCGCAACGGCGTACCTCTCCTTGCGTCCACGCCACTCTGCCGCCTCTTCCAGCTCAACGGACACACATCCCGACACGATGAAGTAGAAGCTGTAACCTTTGCGGCCCTGCCGGATGATGACTCTGCCCTTCTCGTATCCTTCGAAATACAGTACCTTCGAGAGTTGTTTCCGGACCTGAATTGAGTATTGGTCGAAGCACTTCAGCCTTATGATGCATCGGTCGAGAAACTGCAGCTCCTGCGCGTTTCTCGTGTACGCTGGCTTCATGAGGATCAGCTTTGCCTTGCGGGACAGTTGTTCCGACGAGGGGCGGAAGGCGGCGACGTTGAGGCCTGGAGATCCGTTGCTGTCGAAACCCTTGCAACAGTCCTCTACGTCCTCCGCCCACAACCTGAACCAGGTCAGCTGCCTCCTCACCACGTTCACGGCGCGCTTGAACCTCTTTATGGCGGGCTCCGACTGCACCATGCGCGGGAGGTCTTCTGCTGGTGGCAGTCGTGTGCTGTCCGCCTGGTGGTTGTTTAAAGCTGAGAGTACTAGTGCCTCTGTGCTCGGAAGGGTTCGCCGCTTTCTTGATGCATTGGTGATATTTATGAATTCGGGGCTAAGTACGCCTGGGCGACAGAACCTATTAGGCTGCTGGACAGTAGGTACTGGCCTTGCTTCGTTCATGGAGGTACAAATGTAAGGGTGGAGTGGCGGACGCCATACACGCGTATGCATAAACGCTTATAATTCAGTCGCATGGATACAATTGAACGAATGCCGGCCTCCACCACCTCAGGTATACTATACAACAGTATATTATTATGCAGGCCACTTTGACAAATGCCGGGAATGTGTAGCAACGGGCCATGGCAACAATATGCAGATCGACCAGTGGTTTACCCGGCCGCTACCTACCAGGTTAGATTTTGATATTAATCGGTTTCAATTTGACGCGGAACGGACCATGCATGAACTCTATACTTTATCTAATCTACATACATTCCAAAATTCCACTGTTCGCTTGTAATTGATGGGACTCCGTCGCATGTCATTCGTCTTTCACTTATCAGTTAAATGCTTCACGTTCGGCTATCGAAATAAGCCGGTTTGTGGTTGTGGCCATGGTAGCAACACAACGTCGTCAAAAAACGGGGCGATCATGCATGTGCATGGGAGTGGTCTAGCTCCCTCTATGGCGCGAGTGTCATACAATCGTAACGTTGTTGATCCCAAGCCAGCTGTCTCCATCGTCTCTGGCTCGGCACAAGGTAAATCGCATATATACACGAAACGTTTTAGTTGCTATAGTAATTTTACAATATTACGTGCAATTAATGATGTAGTTGCTATAGTAACCAAGTCTAAGCGCACCAGCTAGCAGAAGATTGGTATTAGGCTTGAAGCCGGTAGTGACGAAGGAGATGTACGATAAACTAAACCTTACCTTGATGAGGGAGAATGCTCGGGCTAACCTTGCAAGATACCAGCTGGCTTGTTACCTACGCTATTATTATGCTTATGTATTATTTAACACTATATAGTGGATAAGTAACCAAACCAGTTGCATAATTGTACTTCAGCAACCCCCCCTTAGCCAAACTGCCGCCTGGTTTATTCCTACAATATATCATGCATGCAGAATATTTTGCTTAGGTATGGCACGATTACTAGTAATTCTACTTCTTAAATCCAAACTGTACACTGCATTTGTATGTCATTCAGAGTTACTAGTAGGTGAGTTTGCGAATGTGTTGGGCATAAATAGTACACATTACTTCCAACAGAACTCCTAACTATTTATAGCGCTCCCGTTCATATCGAAGCAAGTGCCGATGCACACGGAATCCATATAGTACACGAGCTAGATACAAAAAAAAAAACCCACGCGACGCCCTCGCGTGTCCATGCTGTCCTACAGCACCCCTTCCCCCCCCCCCCCCCCCCCCCCTCTATATGCATGTTCAAAGCTAGTGTTTCACGAAATGCTGAAACCGTACCGTGCTGGGATAGTCTAGTAGTAGCTGATCCAAGTCGCGCACATCAACAAACAGTCGCAAAGGGTTATTTGGCTGCGACAAGGAGTATAGTATAGTACTTTTAGGACTATACGGTTAATTCTATATATTTGAGCGACAAGTGATGTTTTCGGCTGTGGCTAGAAAATAATACAGTGTACAGTTGCAACTGTGAGAATATCCATATTAATTAATTGTTTTTAGATGCAGCAGAAACTTTCACTTCGTTCACCTTCACTTTCCTCACCCATAAACTCCTTGATGCAATATCATTACAATCGTCTAAAGAAACCTTTCTATGAGTTAGATACTTAAAAACACTTGACTGTACAATTAGTGAACATGTAGGTGTCAAAGTCAAATATAAACATGGTGAAACAACAACTGGAATAATTAAAAAAAATATCGAAGGTGAGGATCAATGTCAATCCCTTTTAAATTATTATGTATTGCAACCTCGCAGAAGACCAACACTGTGTCCAATATGCATACTGGCACTCTAGTGTAAAGCCTAATACGATAGCAGGTGTAATCATTTCAAAGAGCAGACAAAAAGAAAATCAGTTTCTCATGTTTTGTGAAGAGGATTCATCAAAGGGGGTGACATGACTAGTTCAATGGTACAAAATTTGTTATTATGCCAAATATGTGTCGTTCTTTTGCCACACATCAGATGTCGTTCTTTGTATCATACCCTTCTGGCACATCAAGATGCATCAAATGAACTTTCATGTGTTGTGGTAGTCCCTGAGAATCAGTAGAGTTATGAAACATTTCAATTTCAATTTGACTCTGAAAGGTTTGAATTATATGACATTCTCAGTGCGAACTCCTCTCTGCTAATCTACAAGCGCATGGTGAATTATCCCATTACTTGTACAAGCTTGACCTAAACAAAAGTAAATAATACCGCATTATTTTCTAATCGTATTCATCAATACAAAAGCCGAAATTCCATAGTTAAGAAGTGGAAGTAGAAGATACCACGAATCCCATACTAAAATTTGCAAACTATGAGACTTATGTTGGTTTGTGTAATATTAAGATGCAATCTGTAGCCTGCACTTTACAGAGCGAATTCATGCATTTCCAAAGCAAGTGGTTTTGAAATTTACATCATGGCTTCAGCCACTTGAAGAGACCTGTGCCAAGGAGTGCCTAAATGATTTTGTTGAACAGCTCTTGAAAGTGTACATGCATATATACAGAATTGAACACTGCAGCATATGACTTAATAATATTTGCTTTCGTTTAGATTTTAGTGTAGTTCTTATTGATTTAGATAATGCTTGTATCAAAAAAGATAAAACTACCTGGGGAAATAAATTCGGTGTATTTTTAAAAGAAACAGAGCTGCATGTTTAATGTTCCATCAATTGACTGTGTCCAATTGGGATAGTTGATACTTACTTCGCGGGTACTGAGCAATATCATAAACTGAACCAGTTTAGCATTGAAAATGAAATCGAATTTGTTAAGAACCTGATCCGAGAAGGTAAATGATTAAAGTATTTTCTCTGTTTAGTTTTTATGATAATATCTCATTAGCTGCAGGTATCTATGGGCAAAACACAATTCAGGAGAATTGTAATACTTTGGGTGCAGCACTACTGGAGAGAACGCGTGTACTTTTTAGCTTACCATGACTTTTACATACGTAAATTTTCATTGAGCCATTTCTGAGACTCCACATTTCTGAGACTCCACATGTGGGTAAAAAAAAAGTACATGTACATTTGAAGACTACCACAGTAGTAATTTGCAGTAATATATAGTGCCATCCCTGTAACACAAATAGCGCATCTTATATTAGTTGCATGAGAACCAATCAAGGTAGCGATGGTAGTAGCAAGCCGTTAGCAAAAATTAGGAAGATTTGAGTCGAAAAATGGTATTCTCCGTCTGCAATCAGACAGATATACTAAATCAGTGACTCAAGTAATACCCACGCACTGTCAGCACTTTCGGCCTAGATTTTGTACACAACACAACCTGCGTAGACACATGCATGGTTGTAACCTCTTAGTTAGATGAAGGCCAACCAGGTAAGGAAGGCCAAGTAAACAACACAGAGATGCCTAAAATGGTAGCCACTTGCTCACTACTTGAGTAGGGCAGGCATGGAAAGGTCATGATCAAGCAGGGGCAGGACGAGTATAGGCAGTCAAGTTGGTGATGACCAATACTCATAATCAAGACGGCATGGACGCGTTCGTAAATGAGGTAACAAATTCAGATGTGCTCTGTGTGATTGGTGTGTCCACTGATATAGCACCATCTGGCATCAATATCGGAGTACATGGAGTAAAGGATCTCATGATCAAAGGCTATTCTTTGGCATAGAAAGTGAACTCATGATTGCGTGCTAACTGCAGAGCAAACTTTATTTTGCAAATAAATTTTAATGTCACATGCATGTCACAACCTCACATAACAGAGAATGGGGTGTGTGGAAGGTGAATAGTTGTTGATTGATTATGGGGTGTGTTTTAGTAGGTGAAACACTGAGCATGTGAAGGAGATGATGTGAGAATGTGGTATCTCATGATTAGGTTGTGAGGTTATATGTAAGGGTGGGGGGGGGGGGGGGGTACATGGGTACATGTATTCCTACTGGAGCATAGATAGGGTAAGCCAAGTGGGGGAGGTGTGGTGAGGACAAAGAAGGGAAGGTGGAGGTGTAGTGAGGACTAAAAAGGTGGAGATGGAGGTGTAGTGAGGTCCAAGAAGGTGGAGGTGTAGTGGGGACCAAGAAGGTGGAGGTATAGTGAGGATGAAGAAGGTGGAGGTGTAGTGAGGACCAAGAAGGTGGAGGTGTAGTGGGGACCAAGAAGGTGGAGGTATAGTGACGATGAAGAAGGTGGAGGTGTAGTGAGGACCAAGAAGGTGGAGGTATAGTGAGGACCAAGAAGGAGGAGGCCAAGAAGGTGGTGACATGTGTTTTATCATCTGATGTTGCCTTCTACAAATTTAATTACACGCATGTGCACACCCACATCAAACTGCCATGAGTTATCACACCAGCATTCTTTTATTTCTCATAGTCATGTGCACTTCTAGGTATCTGATCACATGCACAAAACTTGCCCATCTCATCACCTTTGTATATAAATGTATTATCTGCCTTTTCCTGATCATCTTGTGTTGCCATGTGCACTTATACACTTAGTAAACCGGCTTCAAACTAGGATGCTGCAAGCAGCTGGTTAAGGGCACAATTATATCACAACCATACATTTACATGTGAAAATGTGTGCAAACATGTGCACAATATATAATATGGCCATAATCCATGCTCTGGTTGGTTGCTTTAGACTGTGTTTGTAGGTCACTGGAGCTGTATAGACCAACGTTGTTTCCTGGTGTAACCAAACCTGTAGCCTTTGTCCTCATCTCAGCCTATATGGAAAGCAGTTCATGTGTGTTTGTGTGTGTGTGTGTGTGTGTGAGATGATAATAAATTTATATTGTATATACATCTAATAATAACCTGCTAAATATTTCATCAAATATTGTGGATTTCGAAATAAACATTGTTTTATGCAATACGAATTATAACACATTTAGCACAAAACACAAGCACATGCACACATATGTTGTTCAGCATGCATCATCAAATAAATTGCCTAGAAGAGCAAGTGTAACTGCATATAATACAATTTACGTATAATGGTGGCTTGGTATTCAGCTATGTGAGCCTGGCTCTGTGTGTGCCCTTTGCCCAACCAAAGCCCTTGAGGCTCACCACACCCTAACCTGCAAGAGGGGTAGTGGTGTAATTGCGCGTCACAACCACCTTCGCGACACCTTGCATCACCTCTTCAAGAGAGCCTTATACAACCCTAAGCTGGAAGCTGGCAGTGGTCTTGGCCATCACCAGAAACAATCTAGACCTGCAGGCATACTAGTCGACAACTGGGGCATCAATGGCAAACCTGCTGCGTTCGACTTATCTGTGTCATCTCCGCTAAAACCTGACATAGTTGCTGAAGCGGGACACACAGCAGGCTCTGCAGCTTTTGCCACAGAACGGCGAAAGATACAAGCAAATTCAGGGATCTGTGAAGAACTAGGCTGGAGTTGCATACCCCTTGTTGTTGAATCATTCGGGGCCTGGGGCCAACTAGCCTCTAACACATTCAAGAAACTTGCTTCCCGCCTTTCAGTCCAGGTTAACTCCTCCACTTCCACCACTCTGGACTTACAAAACCTTTCCCTTGTGCGCTCGAATGCCAGAGCATTTCTTGCAAGGGCAGGTCCTCGTGCTAAAGTCTCAGACCTCTACTTAGTTGGTTGACTCATACATAGTTACATAGTTTACTAGTTAAATACTTGTTTATCCTGTACGTGCATTTAAAAATAATCATTTTACATTGGGATTAATATAGAAGTACATGTAGTATTACTTTCTTCCTCCCAAAGTGGTGACCTGGTGGATCATGGCTGCAAAAAATGGACATAGGGCATGCATCTGTCGACAGAGAACTAGTTGGGCGTGGCCACCTGAAGTTGAACAACAGTAGTTGGTCATATGGATTAGAGTATATATAATTATACACAGCACATGCACTGGTGTCTGTTGAGTAGAGCATGGCATACTATACTGAGCTGAGTTATATACATCAGAATATGTTACAGTTCAATGGAGATAAAGAGTTTAGCACGCTCAAATGATGTAACGATGTAAACGTACTTTGTAATAATATTTTGTATCAGCATCCATTTTTCAACTGGTTTGAGCAGGTTTTTTCCTGTGCAATGGAATTATTGTCCATAAATGAGCTGATATTGCATCCCTGAAGCAGAAAGAGCCTAGAAAGCAACAGGCGCAGGTCTTTTTACCGCAAAGACACGCAAAGACACACAAAGACAACCCATAAGGCACAAAGACACGTGAGGATGCTACAAAAAAACACAAAGACACTGAAAATGCTCGCTACCTGATATATAACAATTTTCGATACTGTTTGCACAAAGACACTCAGCTACCCGTCTGTATTTTATTGGCATCCATAAAGACACTTCAATACCATCCTAGACCCGACATCATTTACAAGGATTTGTCTAAGTGCCCAATTATTGATATCAATCATGATTTATTAACAACATTTACTTTAATTCCAGTTTTGTACTAAGACCATCTTTACAGCAGTAAATAAATTACCTCATGAAGTTAAATAATAATAATAAAGAATTTGGGTTCTGCATAATGAAATACCAAATTTAGCTAACAGTACTAAAACTGCTGTGAAACTGATGTTTTGTATGCATTCCATGACCAGTGGATTTCTGAGATGGTTCCAGCATTTTTTTGTGAGGTATGGAAAAAGAAGGTTCTTTTGTAGATGTCATTAACTATTTAGCAGGTGCAATGTTTACAGCCTTCAAGAAGATATGAAAGCGGGCATTGTGCTATGTTTCAGACCATTTCATCCACCTATAAAAGGATAAACAAAGGTTATTATAGATATAAATAACTTTCAACTGATGCAACAAATCTTTTATGAAAAGCTGGTAGCATCCAATAGTTTCCTGTTCCATATGTTGCTCGTCTGAGATCTATCAACCTTCTTTTTACAACCTTGTACAACTTTGAAATATTTCATTCATCACTACTGGCTTCCAATCAAACTCAGCTTTTTATTGGCTCACAGTTATTATTGTTCCACATTTGAGTCTTTCTTAGTTGGGGTTTTACAACGTGGTTCCACTTAATAGGTTGTAATCTGGGCACAAAATGTTGGATTTCCATCAAGTCTGATGACAAAAGTTCTTCTACTCTTTCAAAACTAAAGCTACTGTCAGAGTTTGTCAAACCATCTGAGCCAAACAAAACAGATAAATGGTGCTGCGATCTGTTTTAGATACATCAACCTTGTCAGTGAGATATCTAATGATATTATCACAAAGATGCTTGGTGCACAAATATCTTGATGCATTTGGAAAAACAACGTCCAGTGCTTTTGAAATAACCTTTTCATCATCACTTCCATGAATGAGATCCTCACCTATGATCATGCCTAGCTCATCAATATTCTGGTCAGAACCAATTACACTATTAACTATTGAAGAAAGTTGTGGTAGGTTTCAAAAGAACTGTCATCATGTAAAAGAATCGAACCAACCATGATTGGATTTTCCCTCGTTTCATTGACTTCAACTTTCAGACTATTATTATGTAAAACTTCAGTGATACAAACCATTATCTAAAATTGTATGTTTTATCAATTGCTCTGGCATTATAGGGCGGACTTTAAAGTCCATAATTTTTTCTTCGCAATACAAAACAATCACCACACCTTTTTTGTAATCATGACATTCTGAGCAAAGTCATCATGTGATACCATGCCAACAACTGCAAGAACCTCATCAGCAACATTAGCACTGAAATATTTATTCTTGTTACACCTAAGTTTATCACGGTACCTAGCACTTCGAATTTGCTTGTTGCTTTGAGGTGCACTAACACCCTCACTTTCTAATAGCTCTACATAAATATCACATGGTTTTCTACTATCTCTTCTAATTTTATGCATAACACATGGTTTTGCATGATAGTAACTGTCTCCTGTGGTGTGTTTTTCCATGGATTTATGGAATAGTGAGAAAAGTCATGTACTGCAATGAAGTTCCCCATAAATGCCTAATTATCATTGAATTCAAGCCATGAAATACGTTTGGAGAAGCAGGCATTATGTTTTAATGAGGAATAACAATGATGCATGCATAACTATCACATCTGATGGTGTTGGTTTTGATTCCAATTCAACCCACTCTTTTCTTCCACGAATCTGTCTCTCATAACAATATACACACCATCTCTCTTTTACTAACTATTCTTAAGTAAATTTTACCCTCAACAAGGAAGGAAGTCCTGACAGTTGGCTGATAACTGTTCCATATCCCACAATCATCAATAAAGTACTTTGTCTAGTTCTTTCACTTGTTGATTTATGCATCACATTTTGGGTGTTGTTGTCAACAAAAAGTAAGTTGGACTTACCACCTCTTGGGTCTGCCATATTTGTTGTTAATACAATTACATACTCTTCTTCATTATTAAGCAGCTTGTAATTGTTCAGTGTACCACCTGAAGGCATAGTAAACTATCAAAGTGTGCTATTCTTCAGGTTCATGTGAACTTAAATTCTTCTGTGCAATTAGCTTTTTATGCATGGGTGATGTTAACTCAGGATTGCCGAACCTTCTTCTTCGTCCTTGGGACAGGCCAGTTCTTAATCGCCCCCTCCTTGGACCTCTCAAGTTGCACCTTTCCCTTACTAACGACGTGTCCTAAATATATACACTCAATGCTGGTATTAGGTGTTGAAGCCTCAACAGGTGAAAATGAAATTTGATCAAAGGGACAAAGTGGTTTGGGGTCCATATCTTTTGTTTTCCTGGTTGCTTGACACAGACTTGTGTGTGACCAAAGAATATAATTACACACTGAGCATGAACTGTCCACACATTCATGCAGCAGCAAGAATTTTAGTATGCTAGTTTCTGCTACATGCACTTTGTCAGCAGATCCATTGAGTTGTGGGTATGAAGATGTGGAATGAGGCAGTGCATGAAAAGGGACCTAACTCATATTTTTTCAATTCTTCTAATTACTTCATATTCTAAGAGACATTTATGTTTTCTACAACTTCTTACTTACGCACTGGAAATTAGTCTGTCCATCATGGAGTTACAGTGACCTGAATTTTAATTATACGCATGCATTTTTTAATAGCAAGCGTCAGCTTTGATGCTCCTTCCTGGAAAATGTTTATAATATGCGCTAGGTCACTTTTCGCTGCCACGACTCCATATGATAGGCATATTAATGGCTGTTGCCAATGCCTGCATGGTCCAAGCACAAGACCATATTTCTTTTTTAGCACAATCAACTGTAGCATCTAAGAATAAGTAAGTGTGACATTTTACTGTACATTTGTGAGCTGTGCATGTGTACCGCACTGTTACCATTGCCTGTTGATTGAAGTGCTGCATTCCCTTCAATACCTCCATTTTGCATAATTTCTCTTGTTGTTTCATCTTCCCGTGTGTCAGAGATTGAACTAACGGTTGGAATATTAATATTTCCGTACGGCTCTAGGAAATGAGATTCATGCAAAACCTCAGAATTCATTGCTGCTTTGCTAAGACGGGTTTGAGCCAATGTGAAATCAAAGCTTCCAATACCATGTTCCCTACACAGAAAGCAGTGATAGATAACTCTTGAAGACAGACCCTAAACTTATTAAAATGTGAAGACATCGTGCTCGTTTACGAGTGTATAGTAAAACTTACATGGAAAATAGAATACTGACGTAGCGTCGTCGACTACCTTTCCTTCACTCTCTGTAAGCCCACCGCATCCATAGTAATTAGCCCATTTCCAACATCTACAACATTCAACGCTTTCTTCTCGGCACTCCTCGTGGCACTTCTGACATGACATCTTTAATCATACATTGATCAATGATAATCCCAGTTATCGTACGATAACCGGGGTTATCAATTTTGACTGTTACTAATATGCTGAACGTAACGGAACTTTTGCGGAACGTTCCGTTCCGTTCCGCATACTAATCACAGGAAAAATTTGCGGTAAATCATTAATACGATTCTACAATTGATTCACGCGAACGAAATCATTTGCAAAATCGGATTTGATTTATAAGCTAAATCAAATAGAAAATCACGTCGTAATCAAGAGATAATCGTTAGACGATATTGCGATTGATTTTTGTCATCAAATCAATCGTAAAATCATATATGTAATTTGTATCATGATTTTTTTTGAAATCATGTATCAAATCAATGGAAATCTAACAAGCGATTATTTGGTGATTATAATATGATTTGTCATTGAATTAGAATATGATACTTGTCAAATCATACATAGAACAAGCAAAAGCGGTTCACAAATGTGTTTCTTCATCAGAGTCCATGTCTCTGGAATCATCGAACGTGTCGTGGACAACTACGACGCTCTCTCTGTGTTGCGCTCTCACAGTACTACCAGTAGCACCGACTTGGCTCTTATTAGAATTAGCAGCACGTGCACTTGCTAGCGTCAGCAGGCGTCGCCTTGAGCTCTGAAAAGACGATCGCTCACGCTGTTGCTCTTGATCTTCATCAGCAGGAGCGGGAGTTGACTGGTCATTCGGGGTCCCAGGGTTAAGGTCAGAGGGATCATCCATGTGCACTCGATCTGCTGCATTCAGCTCAAATGCATCCAAAGCAGCACGCGAAGTTATGGATGCTCGAATGTCTGCTATTCCCTTCTCATCACCTGCTCGCAGTGCTCCTTCGCTTATAGCAGTTTT
Source organism: Eunapius fragilis (assembly GCA_963681505.1). Lineage (NCBI taxonomy): Eukaryota > Metazoa > Porifera > Demospongiae > Spongillida > Spongillidae > Eunapius > Eunapius fragilis. The sequence goes on along the minus strand of OY811971.1, from coordinate 8,142,969 downwards.
GACTGCTGCGTCCCGTGCCGCCTAATAAGAGTATAATAGGTATATGTATATATGCGCTGGTTGTATACAAGTATTTATTCCCTTACAAAGGTAATTCTACTTCGGTGTAGACTTTTTAGCCTTTCTGTGCGTTTCAGAGGATCAGCTTTTGTGAGTTCCGTGTACCTCCGTGAACTGTACAAGTCCTTTAAAAGGGTATTTCACACCATACATATATATCATTTTATGTATATACCTTAACTCTCTTCGCGATTTTTGATCGCGGCAGAGCATGATACTTGTTCAGGCTCATAGCGCTCTCAACAGAATTGATGAGATCTTCCTTTATGCTTCCATCTACTTCACACCACGGCTTCGTGCGCAATAACGGTTTCACCTTTTCGTCATTTTCAAAAAATGCATCCTGTAGTATCGGCTGTACACAGAGATTACCGCGATTAAAATATCTGTTTTTGGAGCAAACACTTACCAGAGGAACCATGTCTTTAGCCTTCTTTTCATGCTTCAAAACCTCGGTTTCCTTTAACCGACGTGACTCTGGTTTTGTGGTTGGATAATATATTTAAAGCGTGCGGACGAAACCCTTGCTTTTGCGGGTATACGTACATGTAAACCACAGCGAATGACCGTAGTTATTGTATTTGCTTACCTTCATCTGCGATGAACTGATCAACGGTCTTTTGAAGGTCATCAATTCTGTCAGGCATATTTTCTAACTCTGCCACACGTTCTTTGAGGATTCTCAACTGATCTCAAAGGCTCGTCACTTGATCACGAAGGGAAGACACCTCATCTTCAACTGCAGTCGCAATGCTAGTTATCTTTCCTTTTGCCTGGAGTTGCCTGCCTTTATTCGCCATATCAAACACGTGAAATGAAAATAACTTTTACTAATTATTATTTAATTTAACACTCAAATGTCGGATAGGCGCGCAAGTGTTCTTCTGAGATGCGATTGTGCTAAATGCGAACAGGAGTCATACCACACTTATTTGACAGTTAGAAGGCACAGATCCCTTTATGGTGTGTGCAGGCTACCACGTAACACTAGAGATTGCACAAGTAAGTCCGTACACGCGTACGTCGTTGCATATATCACAGCCCTATGCGGCCATACAATTTGTGGACAAAAGGCAGGGCCTTACTAAAGCACGGAACGGAACGGAATGACACGGAATATTCCGTTCATTCCGTGACTATTCCACGGAACGAGCTGGTCAGCGGGAGATATAGCTCCTGCTCAGTTTGCCAATCACAGCAATGACTAATCTCTTCATGGATTGTTTTAGACGTTTTGAGGTTGTACTGAAATGTATCCATCAAGAAAAGAAATGAACATAAAACGCCAACTAAATTTCCCTTTTGCCCCATAAGCAGTTTCTTCAAGTAGTAAGATATCAGTAATGATACTGAAGAAGATAAATCAAAACAACCACAATTGAGAATAGCACATGAACTGAATCAAATAAAAACTACAAAGTGCATTTATTGCATAGCCATTTGGTACTGCGTTCCCATGCATTTTTGGGAACTTTAATACAAATATCACCATGGTACCACTCTTTGCATTGACTGCAGGCAATCATTGCTTCATTTGCCATCCTGGGCATTCTGCAAACACAGTAAACTTTGATGACCTGTTCATCCAAAATCTTTGCTGTACAGCGTCTTGTGCGCTGCACTGGAAATTCCATCATGTATCCATTTTCAATGCAATTTACCAAATGTTGCCTCATTGCTTTTTGACAATAAAATGTTTTCTCTGGGTGGGTTCCAAAACAGATAGAAGTAGCAAATGCAATTGCAAATAGTCCACAGTCACTGCTTCCACTTTGACGTTGCACATTCACGAAACAAAGTTTTATTTCAGGGGATTTGGTTCGGGAAATAGTAGCAATTTGCTGCTGGACATGTGGAGAGCACTGATGAAAAAGGCTGTCATAAACAAATACAACTGCTTCCTCTGTTCCTATATTAGAAATGGTTAACCAATGTTTTTGCATGTTATCATGCAAGATTTGAACATATGGTCTTTGTTCAACAGCAAAGGTCATTGCCAACCCACATCCGACACTTTGAAATCCGAAAGTGTTCCTGAATTGTGTAGCTAACAGTGTTTGTGCAGTATCTATAATTGATGAGTTTAGCCATTGTCCAGGTGTTGTTAAAATTCTTTTGTCGGAATGAAAGAGATGTAAATTTTCAATCCACACATTGTCATGTTGATTGGTTTGGTCATCATCCTCCAAAAGTATTGAAAAGTTGGACGTTGAGTTAAACTTTGCAGTCAACTTTTCTCTTTCTCTTTCACGAGACACCATTGCCAACTTGTAGGCCAACTGATTTCTTGAATTGTGTGCATCTAGGTGTTGGTTTGCTTCATAGTTTCTTGTCACTGCACTTGGATACAGCATTTGAGGTCCCTGGGAGATATGGGAACTCACTGTAGCCTTTTTGTACGTAGTTTGATCCTCTACTCCAGGACCAACAACATCATCCTCACCTATATGACACAAACACAGCAACAAGCCAATGCAACAGACAGTGCATTAAAGGCAACTACCAGACATATTTACTCACTTAGAACATTGTCCACCTTGAAGCGCTTTGTAAAAATTCCTTCATCAGCATAATGAGTAGACATGTGCTCATCACCTATATCCTCAGGCAGCACTTTCACTTCTTCCGTTCTAAAATCCTCAGACACTTCAGCTCTACCATCATCAGCATCTTCAGGCAGTCTCACATTTGTGATTCGATCAGTTGCAACTTTCTCCTCAGGCAGCTTAGTCTGAACAATTTGATCTGTTTCACCCAAGGGCAACTTGTTGCGTTCAGCTAAATGATCACAATTCAAAGTACGTTAAATGAACCCAACTTACTTATGCTAGAAAATTTAGCCTTCAATATTCAGCAAAGACACAGGCACAGTAACAATACAGTGCAAAACTCATTAAAAGTATATTAACTTACTTAGATCATTGTCAACCTTGACGCGCTTTGTACACATTCCTTCACAATGCGTAGACATGTGCTCATCACCTTCTATATCTTCAGGCAGCACTTTCACTTCTTCCGTTTTAAAATCCTCAGACATTTCAGCTCTACCATCATCAGCATCTTCAGGCAGTCTCACATTTGTGATTCGATCAGTTGAAACTTTCTCCTCAGGCAGCTTAGTCTGATCTGTTTCACCCAAGGGAAACTTATTGCCTTCAGCTAAATGAACACATATTCAAATTATGTAAACGAACTTATGCTAAAAGCATATAAAACTAACCTTCAACATCATTTCGGCGAGGACGTTTTCTACCACTTCTTTTGTCTCCCGTGCTCCTGGTGTTTTTTCGAAGTTGAGATAAGTTAATACTTCGCTTCTGAACTGGAGGGATGCCAATGCTCATCTTAACCGCTAGTATGTGATAGCAATCGTGCTTTGAGGGACAGCTACAAGTTTCACTTGGAAATACTGTGACCACTCTTGCCACTCCTGATGTACCTTTCACAAGGAAAACACTAAGCTTTGCATCAAAACTCACACAACCACCTTCAATACACATTTTTGCACGATACTGAGCAGTTCCTTTGGTGGAGCATGCATTCACTTTTTCTTCAGTCTCCTGCACAGTGGCCATGCTTGCAGTCATAACTGGTGTGACAGTACTGTTTTCAAACAATACTTTGCCTTTTAGCCTTTGGACAATATCCTTAGGTGAACATGTTGGAATTAGTTCAACATCCTTCTCTGCCAATACAATAGATGTATATTGGCTCAGGACATGGTACTCGCCTATTCCAGCTAATCCTCTCTTTATCTCATTGCTGTAAAAAGCTTGCATCTGATAGAATGCTAGCACCGCATTGTCTACTTGAACTTCTTTCCATCCCTGCAATTCCTTCAAAACAAAATTTAAGCTCTCTGACTGGTTATTAGTGATGCCACTATATGGGTTATAAATGTGTACATCTTCAAGAACCCATCGACCAACATACAGTGGAACATGGGGGTGTATTTCATTGAGGTCGTATTTTGTGAATTCATCATCCCACTTCATCTTAGACTTTTCCAGTTCATCACTGTATTCTTTGTTAGAGCAGCAATGAAACAACCTTTGCACATCATCTTTATAAATCGTAATGTCTGTTGATGGAGCTCCATGCTGCTGGAGCCATCGCCATATGTCCCTAAAAATGTGATTCCAACAGAGCACTAGTGCTATGTTTGGAAGTTCAGACTGAACTGCTTTTATCAATGCAGGCTCCCTGTCCATCACAAGTGGAATCTTTATCTTCCTCAATGACTGCATATGTTTAGAGCATTCTTTAAACATTTCCTTATGCACTTCAGTAAATTTACGTTCGTGCAATAAGAACATAACCGGTATGCATGGTCTTTCTTTGAATATTGTATGGCGAAATATCAGTGGAGATACATAAAAATCACCTAACTGAAATGTTGTGTCATAAGAAAGTAATTGATCTCCCCCTATTTGCAGCACTCTGTCAGCTTCATCAAGTAATTCTTTTAGGCCACAAAGCATACTAGATCAGGAAATGTTGTGATTTTCCAAACAAAGCCAGCGATGTCATATGCAATTTCGTGCAAGTTGTATATCTCATCCTTTGATATCTTGGTACAATGCAAATGTTTGTATCTCAGGTTACGTAACTGCTTCATATCCCTTGGCTTTTGAGTAGGTATAAACTCCGGTAAGCAGTTTATGCTCGAGATTTCCCTTTTATACACGATACTGGCTTTATCATGGATGCACTGATTTTCCATCATCTTCAAAGTAGAAGGGCAGGTTCTAACAAAAGATGCTGCTGCTGAGTTATCTTTAGTATTGCGATGACAAAAGGGTGTGGCTGCATTACAATTCCCTTGGTAATGAATGAGGGTGTATGCTTTATTACTAACAAGCTGGTATGCATGCTTGCAAAAGTCTCTTAATGGGCCATTTGGGGTATCTACAATGAAGTAGGACTTTCTCACACGAGGATCTTTTTGAGGTAAATTCTTAACTCCTTGATTTATCCAACGATATTGATCACAGCGCCAATCCTCTGACAACAAGTTAAACAATGAAATGCACAAGTTTAGTTAGCTTTTGAACACATGACAAGAATACACCATTAAATGCAACAGATAGTATTACTAGTGCAGTGTATATTAGACAATGGAAATTATATACAGGAAGGAGGCTTCATTGTTCAGATGAAAAACAATACAATGCAGTACCTATTGATTCTCCAAAATATTTGAACAGTGCAATTTGAACAACTGTGATAGCTCAAACATGCAAGAATTCTCTTTCCTAATGAAAATGCTGCATCTGCCATCTGTAACATCAGTTAAGAAAGCTTCTAACTATTTAGAGGGTGAGAGTAGCAAAGGAATCTTGATCTTTTGTGTAACAGCCCAATTAATCCAACTAAATAGTCTGAAAAATCTTATCCAAATCTGAAAACCTGTTGGGGCATACTCCCAGACCCTACAGGGGAGTTTACAGTGCTCCTCATGCTCCTAACTGATGTAGGAGGGTATCCCACCCACAACGTCTCTATGTCTTAGTGTAACTATCAGTGCAACAAGATTACCTTCTCTGATGGCATTTAATGTTTTATAAAGATACACATCATCTCCTTTGGCATTTACTGGTGGATCAGTGATGACATTAGCAGGGGGTGTTCGGAGGATTGCTTCCACTTCAGATAACGATAGCGATTTTCTCCGAAATAAGACACTCTCGACAGGTACTGCTTCCATGTTCGATATCAAATAGGAGCTCAGTGGGCAGCATGCGTTCGCACCTCATCCACGCATGCGTTAATACACGTCTCTGTCTATGTTCTTTACATGATGCACAGTATCCAAAGAAGAGAAATACATCGGCCCAATCCATGAAGAGATTAGTCATTGCTGTGATTGGCAAACTGAGCAGGAGCTATATCTCCCGCTGACCAGCTCGTTCCGTGGAATAGTCACGGAATGGAACGGAATATTCCGTGTCATTCCGTTCCGTTCCGTGCTTTAGTAAGGCCCCAAAAGGCATACCTCTTGAAATATTGAAAAAGTGGCGTAATGCCCTAGCAACCACCCTTGACAACCGACAACCATAGAAACCTTGCACTACATGTTAACATGTTTGAACTTGTCACCATTTTAAAGCCATACAATGAATGAAGTATCTTTGTTCTATTTGTAGCCAAAGTCACATGGCCTAGTTTTCTCTCCACCGCTTCCTACAAGCGGCCATTTTTCGACGAACGCATCGACTTCAACGTACTTTTTGGACCACGTAGACAAATTCTGCACCCCAGTTGGAAGCGCATAACAAAAGGAGACAGAAGGAACTTACAACATACAGTATGGAACTGTAGCCATACTTTTTCTTCGCAATGGTATACGCATGTGAAGTGTACTGTGGTTTGAGCCGTGTAAACTAGCCCAGTACATATACGTGTTGACGTGAAAATCAGCTGGATCCCCCTGACCTTATGTACCCACTGTCAGCTGGACACCCAGCCCACCTACCCACTGTAAGTAGCTGCACCCCCTGCCCCATGTACATGTATTGGACCCCCTGCCTTCATGTACCCACTGCAAGCAGCTGGACCCCCTGACTGCCCCCTGCCCCCATGTACCCACACTCTGCCCCCATGTACCCACACTGTAATCCCCTGTCCCCATGTGCCCACTACAAACAGCTGGACCTCCTGCCCCATGCATATACCCACTGTTAGCTGCTGGACCTCCTCCCCCACATGTCTACTGTAAACAGCTGAACCCCCGGCCTTCATGTAAGCAGCTGGACTCCCTGCCCCCATACACCCACCGCTACCTCCTGCTCTCATGTACCCACTGTGAGCAGCTGGATCCCCTGCCCACATGTACCCTCTATAAGCAGCTGGACCCCCTCCTCCCATGTGCCCACTGTAAGTAGCTGTACCCCTGCCCCATGTACATGTATGCAGCTGGACCCCCTGCCGTCATGTACCCACTGTAAGCAACTGGAACCCCTACCCTCTGAGTCCACTGTTAGCAGCTGGACCCCCTGCCCACATGTACCCACTTTAAGCAGCTGGACCCCCTCCCCCACATACGCCTACCCTCATGTACCAACTGTAAGCAGCTGGACCCCCTCCCCCATCTACCCACGACCCCTTACCCCCATGTACCCACTGTAAGCAGTTGGACCCCCTCCCCCATGTACCCACGCCTCCTTGCCCCCATGTACCCACTGTAAGCAACTGGCCCCTTGCCCCCATGTACCTACTGTAAGCAACTGGCCCCCCTGCCCCCATGTACCCACTGTAAGCAACTGGCCCCCCTGCCCCCATGTACCCACTGTAAGCAACTGGCCCCCCTGCCCCCTTGTACCCACTGTAAGCAGCTGGACCCCTGCCCCCCATGTACCCACTGTAAGCAGCTGGACCCCCCGCCCCCATGTACCCACTGTAAGCGGCTAGACCCCTGCCCCTGTGTACTCACTGTACTCTCTGCCCCTATGTACTCACTAAGTAGCTGGACCCCCTGCACATGCCCCAAAGTACCTACTATAAGCAGCTGGATTCCTGCCCCATGTTCCCACAGTAAGCAGCTGGACCCCCTGCCCTCATGTACCCATTATAAACCCCCTCTCATGAATGCTCTCCTTTTGATCTCTCTAGCCACCAAATGTTTTCCACAAGTTCTGCAAAGTTTCTGGAGCTGGTATATGTGGTGTTCCATCTAGGCTATGTGACCGAATAAAGCTACTAATACCGCATTATTCATAGAAAAGCAAAACCCTTTATTTGTGTGGTGAAAAAAAAGTATGGCTGGACCTAAATGGTGTTTCTGTATACCTAAATGTGTATAGTTGACAATGCGGCATGCCGACGTTCCTGAGAATTTGTCTGTGCTTGGTATTATCAGCGTGAAGTACCCCCTCTCCCTTACGGTATCCATGCATATATAAATTAGCTGCGCGTTATTAAGGATTGCGATATGAAGAGTGCGCATATGGTATAGGCTCTACTACGACGATACACCAGTTAAATGGGAGGGATCAACAGGTATTTGATGGTAAAATTAACAAGATACAGCTCTATCAAAAAACGCCATTTTAATGAGGCCATGGCGCATCTAGCCGCAATGGATTTTTTTGGTTTACGGTATTGTCTAATTATGGACCCTTTTGTCCAGCCGCAAAGGGCGGGCCTAAATTAATTAACTGCGCGCGCGCCAATAAGTGCTACAAATAATTTGTTATTCATGCTTGCATGCAGCAACCAGTCATACTAATGAGGGGACGTTGAGGAACAGCAGCAGTGAAGAGTTTGATCCCAGTGATGATACCGCAACAAGAGCATGTGAAGATAACAGCTGCAGCTCTGATTCAGGTTGGAATTGGCCCAAACAAGTGTACTGTTTGTGCATATAATTTGTAATAGTAGATGGCAGTACAGTGGGGTCTGATATACATCAGCATTTTGGAGAAGTATCTGTAACTGAATTGGATACTCATGCAGGTAAAAGAGTCATATATTGTCTTAATTGTACACTGATTATTTGAGTATGTGCCTTGCTCAGACACTGAAACAAATGAATGCTTGGAGTCTTCAGCAGGTAAAAATTTAAATGTATTTTGTGCGATACTATATTACTTATAGCACTGTATGATTACAAGCTATATATTTAGATCTATCACACAGCACTTTGCTATAGGCAATTCACTATTGTAATGCACAATTATATAAATGCATGAGCTGTTCGTCTATTCTAGAAAGTGAAACCTCATCTACCTCAGACACATCAGATATTTCTGACTGTGACAACACAAGTATTGAGAGAGATTCAGTTGACAGTAGTAGCATCAATGAAAATTCTGATATCATGCATACTTCTACTCTAAGTACCATTCTTGAGTGGATATGCATTGCCCTGAGCAAATTACCATCAGCTTTCAAAACGTGCCCTTCTAGCCATCTGTGGCTTGATCTCTACAATCCTATTTCTCATTTCGCATCCACTGTATGAAATATTTCCAACATCACTTCAATGCTTTTATAGTACCATGAAATATACTAGAATGAAAACAGTTACATATGTTGTATGTCCGGATGCAGCTTGCAATCAGTTATATCAAATTAGTGATGCACAGCATCATAGTAGTTGCACTAATGTAATATTTGGTAAACTATGCGGAAAAGAACTTGGCTATAAGAGACACCTATCATTTTCAAGGGAAAAATGGACCCCATTTAAGACATTTCATTTTGTACCTCCTTCAGTATGGTTGCTGCAAATGTTTAAAAATAAACAGTTTTGTGTACTTTTGAAACAGCATAGGCATAACAGTGATGGAATACTAGTTGATGTGTATGATGGAAAATTGTGGAAAGAGTTTCAAACTAACCCATTAAATCCATCTGAATCATTGTTATCAAATTCTAACAACATCAGCCTTTTACTGAATGTCGATTGGTTTAAACCATTTAAACGGTCTGAGTACAAAGTTTCAGCAATCATGATGACTGTGCTAAATCTGCCTAGAACTGAAAGGTTCAAGCACAAGTGGACTATGGTGTTAGGAGTACTACCAGGTCCTTCTGAACCTAAAGGGCATATAAACACGTTTCTAAAGCCTATTGTAGATGATCTACTTTTATTATGGGATGGTCTTCCATTACATCCAGACGGGAGCATTGTAAAGGCTTTGCTTCTTGGAGTGTCAGCTGATATGCCTGCTCTGCGTAAAGTAACACAATTTCTTGGACATAAAGCTGATCTTGGATGTACTTATTGCACATTCCAGGCTAAGCGAGAGGAGGGTTCAAGAGGTGCATCTGGTAAGATGAGCTACTACACATCTTCAGTTTCTGCTAAAAGAAATATGGATCAAATTAAGGTACAAGCTCAAGAGTATCAATGTGCAAGAACAATTACAGAAGCAAAGGCCATTCAAAAACGAAATGGTGTAAGATACAGTGAACTATTTCGTCTACCATATTTTGATAGTACCAGAATGGCAATCACAGATCCCATGCATACCTTCCTTCTAGGAATGGTGCACAATGAAGTAAAGCTATGTCTCTCATCTTTGTCAACACAATCACAAGTTGAATTTTTTTCTCGCCTAAAAAAAAATTAAAGTTCCATATGATATTGGAAGACTTCCAACTAGTATTCTAGACAATGAATCATTATCTGCACTCACAGCTCAACAATGGAAGAACTTTGCATGCATCTACGCTAGACCATGCTTTGCTGACTTACTTCCATCTCAATCTTACAAATCCATTTGTCTCCTTTGCAGAATTATAGAATTAGTCATAAAACAATGCATCAGTATTGATGAAGTTGCTTTATTATATAGACTATTAAATGCACATCATAAGCAATTCTATTCTGTTTATGGAAAATGGGCAGTGTCCGTAAACTACCATATAGCTTTACACCTCCCTGATATTATTGCTGATTATGGACCATCACATGGTTTCTGGTGTTTTGCCTATGAGCGGATGAATGGTCATCTTACTGACCTTCCAAGTAACAAGACAAACATTGAAGCTCAATTATATAATGAACAAGTGTCTTGAAGAAATGTGCCTTGGTGGATTGGAAATCTGTGAACCAAGCTTGATTGCGGACATTAATTTCAAACTTCCAAGTTCTCTCAAATCTATTGTTTTACCTTCAAAATTTGATGATGATTTGTTGTCAAGCTACAAATTTGTGCATTTGTTAATGGAACCTCCAGAACATCCATGGGAATTTCAGTGCAAAATTGACAGGGGAGATGTGAGTGACTGGCCAGCTAAGTTTCATCGTCCAAGTAGCTATGTTAAAATTAATCATGATTTTCATGATCAGTTGAAAGCATTTTTAAAAAATCTATATGATGATAACACAGAAGTGTATGTGAAACCAGCTATACACAAGTTTGGTCGCTGCTTTGTAAATGGGCAAATGTACTCTTCAGATTATAATTGTACTGATAGGGGATCATTAGCGAAAGCTATGTTTGTGCTGAAGGAAACTAATGATCTGCATCCATATTTTGGTTATGTACGGTTTTTCTTTCAGGTTGATATAAAAGTAAAGTGCAATCAAAATGGCATTGTGAATGAATGTACAAGGGAAGCTCCTTTAACTTATGTTACATGGATGAATTTTACTTCACCAGAATAGAGTTCTGTTAATGATTTGTACATGGTCAAAAATACTTATTATGAAAAGGATCAAATAATAAGTCCACGTCGCTTCATCAATAGATGTGCACTTGCTCCAATTACTGGAAAAAGTTACAACTATATTGCACAGCTTCCGTAGTGACCCATCAAAGACAATGCAATGTATGCATGTATGTTCCTTATATGCTCTGTAATTTTTGTATACAATTGATTATCACTCACATTAACATTAGTCATTATGTCATGTATGGTGGAGGACTCATTAAAAGTTTTATATTTATACGCATGCTACATCTTTAGGTTTAGTTACAATTATAACTCACAATTACACTTACTAATTATATATTGTACATTATATTAATTCACACAGCGCAGGTATGACTGAATACCTAATGTTGGAAGTTCCTTACTATGTACCCATCATCTATTATTCAAACCAATAAATGACAGAAATATAGCTTGAATTTCTAATACAAAAAAGCATTCAAAATGTTATCTAAATGATATTCATTTAATTTTACCACATTCAACTTGCGAGTAAAATCAATAGTTGAATTTTTATATGATTTATAATCGCGTTATGATTCCTAAAATCCGTTGATGATTTTCTATGAAATCAAGAGGTGATTTTGAAATCAAAAAATGATTTTGAATCACATCAAAATCATGTATAAAGCATAAGTATGATTTGTCTATATTCAATGATCAACTTTAATCAATAGTTGGTTTTCGCATGATTTAAAATCACGTTGTGATTCCTGAAATCAAACAATAATCATGTATAGAATCAAGAAGTGATTTTACGCAACATTTTCCTGTGTAATCTGAGGAACAGTATGATCATGGCATACATGTGTGTCACATTGCTAATCTGAGGAACAGTGTGATCATGGCATACATGTGTGTCACACTGCTAATCTGAGGAACAGTATGATCATGGCATACATGTGTGTCACACTGCTAATCTGAGGAACAGTATGATCATGGCATACATGTGTATCACATTGCTAATCTGAGTTTGGTCATGGCAAGCATGTGTGTCACGTTGATAATGGCATACATGTGTGTCACATTGCCTAATCCTAGTAACAGTATCACAGTGGTGCCCTCCTTGCTAATCTGAGGAACAGTATGATCATGGCATGCATGTGTCACATTGCTAATCTGAGGAACTGTGTCACAGTGGTGCCCTCTTGCTAATATGACGATCATGGCATACATGTGTGTCACATAATTGTGGAGAATTTAATTGTTGTACCATTGGCAATATATAAAGTTTAGCAAATTACATTAGAAGTGATTGTATGACTGAAATTCATCACTAACATGGGGAACCTTAGTTTTGTATTGAAGACTTGCAGACAGGACAGAACCATTCCTCTTTTCTTTGATTCCATGCAATCTTAGGAATTGCAGCTACACACACCTCCCCATGATACCATTCATGACAGGTGCTACAACATATCGTGAGAATTTCAGAACGCTTCGGCAACCTGCAAGTGCAGTAAACTCTAACCGCTTGCCTGGAATTGACTTTGAATCCATGATGTCATTTCATATTCAAGACCGGAAAACTTGTTAACTCTCCTGCCTCCAGGCATTGAATCAAGTGCTGTGGTAAGGCTGAGTGGTTAAAAGAAAGATTACGGTTCCTCATTTAAACACAAGGAGGCTGCATAAGCCACTGCAAAGACTCCACACTTTTTTTGGTGGAGATCAATAAATTCTAGTGTAATTGCTGACTTAGCTGTGTTTATCATACAGGCTATGGACTACAGGATGAAACATGACTATATCACTGATACATTCTGACTATTTCTGGATGTTCAGTTCCCATATTACTGACAGTGAGCCAGTGGTCTTCTAAAGGACCTGAATGAATCTATGTCTCTCAATTTCAAAGCTCTAAGACTGCATTCCACATCCTGAAATCCTGCTCCTCTAAAAACATCCTCAAACTGCTTAGATAGGATCATTTGAGCACCTGTAATGATTGTTGCTGAGAGCCATTTGTTAGATGTAATCAATTCCTTATCAGATAGCCTCGTCCCCAGGCCGTCAATTAAAGGTTAGAAAAAAAGACGGCCTGGTACCTATTGCCACTATGTTAGTGCGCATGCGCTGGCCAATACCAAAAATCTGGTATTCGTATACTTAGTTCGTAAACCGTTCCGTAAATCAACTCATATCCGGTCTGCGTCGTTAAAGGTTTTTATTTATTGATAAAATGAAAAACATCGCACACGTGCCAAAAATTCATAATTTCCTACACGGCTACGCGTATGTGTGCGTAAAGGGATGCACACATATCCAGGGATTGGCAATAGACCACAACCCTTCGAGCCTTGATGTTGCGTTCAGCCAGATCCCTGACGACAGAGCTGAAGTCCTCCTCGATGGTATTCTTCCAAACCGCCTCATATGTGATGTTCGGTTTGTCAGGAGACACGGAAACCAAACAAAATTTGGAAATAAATCGACTTCCCGTAACCTGTAGGAAACCAAGCGAACACATCTCGACCGTTGTACAAATGAAAAGTGCTTCCTCCTGCTTTGCTTTCAGTACAAGGTTCTGTTGGTTCACACACAAAAGAGAATAGGCCAACGCTTCATGAAATTCTGCCATTGCTTCGACGCAGACCGGATATGAGTTAATTTACAGAATGGGTTACGAACAAAGTATACGAATACCAGATTTTTGGTATTGGCCAGCGCATGCGCACTAACATAGTGGCAATAGGTACCAGGCCGTCTTTTTTCCTAACCTTTAATTGACGGCCTGGGGACGAGGCTACTTATCAGACTGATACAAATCAAGCGCCTTTAACCACCATGCATCAGCTACTGTTGATGATTGTTCATAAGCATCGGATCAATAACAGTAACCTCTTTCACTTCTCTCCACTTGAACAAGATTCTTCTGCACATTTGTACACTTTGGTTCTTATGAATGCAAACAGTTCTATTGCTCGTTTGTTTATATTTTTACCTGTATAGGGTAAATAATTCATTCACATACTGAACATTTATTTCAGTTCTGCCATCTTCATGAAAAACTGGTTTTGTGGAGTTACCTGAGTAGTAGTGCTTGCTACCGCAGACATGAAAAAGAAAAACAAAGAGTATATGAGCAACACATCAGGGAAATAGAGCATGCCTCCTTCACCCCAATTGTACTCTCCACTACTGGTGGAATGAATTGCATGCAACAACTTTTTATAAGCGCCTTGCAGACTGGCTAGCTTCCAAATGGAACTCATCCTACAGCCAAACCATTGGTTGGTTGCGTTGCCGTCTATCCTTTTCTCTCCTCTGCACTACACATGTACTGTGTAAACCAACTAAAAATATAATGGTTTACTCTCTTTTTTTTTTTTTTGTTTGAAGTTTGAACCACCCAGGGATAATTAGGATGACTCACGTGTGTATGAACCTACAGTTACGTACTTTTGTTAGCCAATACGTACCCTAGCGTATTGACCAAGTCCTTTTGCATGTACACACAAAATTATTATTCATATAGTCGTTTAGATGTTTACAGCTTATTGTAAGACATTTTAAAATTTATACAGTTACTCTTCCTCATGCTTCTGTCAGTATTGCAAGACCTTTGAAACATTATGCATTTATAGCAAATTAATGGGGTAAAGAGGGACCTTTTCGTGTCTAGCTGCCCTGCCTGCCCATTGGCTCAGCGCAACCTCACCTTCAGTTGATGAGACGTTCCCAGTTCGATTTTTTGAATTTGTCATCATCGCATACCGTAACTACGTATACGTTAATTGTATTCATACATACGTTTGAGGGGGCGGGGAGGCCGCCGCCCCCGTTGACTATTGAACTTTCGGATCTATGTATGCCACCGAGAACTCAGGCGGTTGCGCGACCGGAAGACGCTTCTTTACGGTGGCCCTGGAGGTCGCGAGCGAACATTGTACACTTGCGCATTTCACGTCTGCGTATAACAGAGAGCACAAGTACGGTTTCGGGTTAAAACAAATAACAAAGGCGGTTTGCGTGTCCGGATATTACGCAATTCACGTACATGTATGCTTACACAAAGCATCGGACGTTTTTTTACACAAAACATCGGACGTAAGACGTTTAATAACAACTCGGGTAAGGCATTTAATAACCATGTGCGTAAGACGTTTCATAACAATTTAAACACAAAACTTTGATCGACGAGTTACGACAGTTAACGCTAAGGGTGGGAGGAACGTGCAAACGTGTCTGGCTGGAGGCATGCACCGAGAAGACCGTGCAGTTGAAAGTACGTACCGCCATTGCGCCGGTGTTCACTATACATGGCGCTAAACAACCATGCACCAATACAGGGCTTATACTTAAGTACTGAAGACAGCACAAGAATGCAGCCGTTATATTGGCGTACTTGCGCAAAGTCCATCACGCTGCAGTCGGGTATGACATACGTTGTCAATGTGTGTGTGCATGTGTGTGTGTGTGTGTGTGTGTGTGTGTGTGTGCGTGTGTGCGTGTGTGCGTGTGTGCGTGTGTGCGCGTGCGCGTGCGTGCATGTGTGTGGGTGTGTGCGCGCGCGTGTGTGTGCGTGTGTGTATGTATGTTTATGTGGTGTACTTGTCACAGGCTGACATGGTTAAAGCAGAAACTTGCAGCGATGGGTCTAGCTAAAACGGCGAAACGTGTGTGAAACTCATCTAGCTGTCGATTCTGCACGACGCAACGACGTGTCACAGTATTTGTACCAGACCATATTAGCATATGCGTATTTATGTAAGCTAGGCAACATGTTGCATGTTGGGTTGAGGTTCTGTTGCTTTAGCATGTGTTCCTTTAGCTGTTTAAAAAGTGACGATCGCAGCACGGACTTCGGGTGTAAATGATGATCTCGACGAAGACTCATTGGGACATTTCTCTCTCTCGCTACTACTTTCCATGACATATGCAAACACGATCGACGAACTAAACAGTTCCTCAATAATTTATACAATACCTGGAACCAGACAAAGGACAATGTAATTAGAATAGGTTGTTTAGAGGGGGGATGTTGCAGACAGAGAGGCAGGCTTGACCTACAAACCTTTGACAAAGCTCCCTTTAAACGCACTATAAGCTTCCATGCCCCATCTAAGCAGGGGGAAGATTAAGTGCATGCACAACCATTCGCCGATCCACCTCATTTAAATAGCGAAGGATCGCAGCTCGGATTTGGGGTGTAAATGATGATCTCGACGAAGACTCATAGGGACATTTCTCTCTCTCGCTACTACTTTCCATGACATATGCGAACACGATCGACGAGCAAAACAATTCATCAACATTTTTATACCGTTATGATATGAATATCGAATACACAATGAACAATTTTGTTGATAAATATATTTATGTAGGTAGAATGGTAGAAAGCATGCATGCTGAGTAAAAAGCAGTAAATGTCTCTACAATTAATGGGTGTGATTTCTATAGTAGCAAGAAAATGACTAGCCAAGGCACCAAATTCTTGGGGATAAAAACCAGGAGCATCATATCCATACTTGACAAGGATAAATGATCAGGATCAATGTCCTGTTTGTAATCTCATAATTCCATTACTGCAAGAAGCATCATTACTGCATGTAACTCTACAGACAGCAAGGTCTCGTCCCATGTCCCAGCAACACATGCAATCCAGAGTCATTAACCTTTTCGTTTTATAACAGTATTTGGTTTTCAGTAGTCTCCACATGGCTCTGTAACCCAACAAGCAGTTAGATGTCCTTAGCTCACGCTGAAATATCAAAATCGTTATAAAGTAATGGTGTATCTACATAGGCAACCTATACCTTTATTGCATCGTGCAATGTTTCGCCGTTTTAGCTTGATCCATCGCTGCAAGTTTCTGCTTCAACCATGTCAGCCTGTAACAAGTACACGACATAAACAAAATTTAAACATACATACACACACGCACACACACGCGCGCGCACACACCCACACACACGCACGCACGCACGCACACACACACACACAGACACACGCACAGACACACACACACACACACACACACACACACACACACATGCACACACACATTGACAACGTATGTCATACCCGACTGCAACGTGATGGACTTTGCGCAAGTACGCCAATATAACGGCTGCATTCTTGTGCTGTCTTCAGTACTTAAGTATAAGCCCTGTATTAATTGGTGGTTGTTTAGCGCCATATATAGTGAACACCGGCGCAATGCTTTCAACTGCACGGTCTTCTCGGTGCATGCTTCCAGCCAGACACGTTTGCACGTTCCTCCTCAATTACCGTTAACGGTCGTAACTCGTCGATCAAAGTTTTGTATTTAAATTGTTATGAAACGTCTTACGCACATGGTTATTAAATGCCTATTACGCGCGAATTGTTATTAAACGTCTTACGTCCGATGTTTTGTGTAAAAAACTTCCGATGTTTTTTGTAAAAATCGTCCGATGTTTTATGTAAGCATACATGTACGTGAATTGCGTAAGCATACATGTACGTGAATTGCGTAATGTCCGGACAAGCAAACCGCCTTTTGTTATTTGTTTTAACCCGAAACCGTACTTGTGCTCTCTGTTATAATCACAAAACCGCAGACGTGAAATGCGCAAGTGTATACAGTGTTCGCTCGCGACCTCCAGGGCCACCGTACTTCTTTGAGTCTGGGGAATTAGTACATGCCTCATGATAAAAAGGAATAACAGCACACCGGCAACTAAGGCCACACCAACCTAATCATTAGTTTCTGGTCCTCCACATTATATTTATAGCATGCGGGCGGGCGGGTGATTAGGACGTCAGGACTGCATTATTCGGGCTACATGTACATCAAATTGATTCAATTTCACATTCTTTTAAGATATTCTAAAACATACTATATACAGCTTGTTTCATTTTTGTCCTTTCCATTTCTATTCTTCTAGAAAGGCTCCAACGCTCTTGCGGGGGCGTGGTCTGGATGGGTACCCAGTCCTTCCTAGTGAGAGGTATGAAGGACGGCTGTAAGCCTACCCAGAAGCTTTGCAGCTTTGGTATTTGAAACTGTTACTATGACGTTGGGTGCTGCAGGGTTCCGAATATCAATTTGATGGGACAGCAGTACATATAGCTATATTTGTTATAAACTTCACATGCAGCATTGAATTATCCATAAGTCCAGCTGTCTTCATACTACTACATATCATAGTACGCTATAATTAGAGCGCCTTTCACGCAGTTATAATTTCTGTTCAAACAGGGTTCGATGCATGTGATTGACGTAGAATGCTTCGATCCTTGTACTGGTTACCATTTGTGGCCTGGCTGATGTTTTGTATGAAAGATCGCCTTCAGACTTGTTCAGAAAATAAGATTACAGTTCACCCAGGTCATAGTGAGAAGCTATTGAATATGATTATGTTATGAATATGATTATAGTCACAATCAACGATAAATGAGACAAAAGGATGCGGCGGGGACCAGAAACTAAAGATTAATTTGGTTTGGCCTAATTACGCAATTGCAGTCATTGAAAACAGTTTGCAGATGCATAAATGTATGCCACCTGGCTAGACTATATGCTAAGGAAGAGCAACTCATGTGATTGTGAAGTTCTAAGCAGTATACAATCTTCTTATCAATGCACGATCTTTGAATTTCTTTGCAATCTTACTTCATTGGACCACACCGCTCTCATTTCGTCGTAGTTCCTAAACCCTAATTTGGGTGTAATTATGTCTTGCCATGCCCTATCAATAGCCTCCTGCATCTCGAGGGGTAGCTTCTGCCCGTCGCCCGATTTTCCTCCGTCCTTGCGCACTCGACCGACGGGTACCGAAGGCGGGTCATCTCCAAACATTTTAGCGCACTCGGCGATGATGGAGTGGTCTACGAACCTGCTCTGGTGCTTCGCCATTTCTGCGTGTGTTGTGTTACGCACCACGCGGGCCAGCGTCTCTTCGTCGCTCAATCCCATAAACTCGGCAAAGATCCGCGCCCACCCAGCATGGTCCTCTCTAATGTCTTCAAAGAACACGAAGAGGACGCCTTCATCGTGACGGTGCTCCCACCATTGAAGAAGGTCCTTCAGGCTGTTAGCTGTGTAGTGCCCCTTGACTTGCATCAGGTCGTACATCACAGTCATCGACACTCGACCTTTCAAGAGCAGCAGCGTATCCAAATAGGTAACCAGGGAGAAGAACACGTCCTTGGGTTCACGCACGCAGTGTATAACCTTCCCTCCTTTCGGGAGACTCTCGTACGGAACGTGAGAATAGAAAATTCTTGGTTCCGCCGGCTGTACGACGTCACTCGGTGTGTCTACGGGAGTCCCGTCGACGCTCAAAGGTACCTCCAGGAAGGTTATGACTTTGTCAAATTCTTCGAAGTCCGGGTCGGTCCCCCCTGTACGGAGTTGGTGGCATATGTATACCAGCCATGTCGTGCCAGACTTCGGGGTAGTGGACACGATAATATCCGTGGAACGGGGCGAAAAGTGAACCTCCTTGTTCATCCAGCTGACAACATCCCATCTTTTGGTCAGTTCTCGTGACTGTTGTTCGGGTGTCCAGGTGGACGCTCTACTCAAAGGTAGAGGGGTGGTGTTGGTGGTGTCCATTGTCATGCGATCGTATATATGTTACGGCCCGATTTAAAACCCTTGACCCGCTTTAAAGCCACTTTAAAGCCGGTTGATCATGACCCGCTTTGAAGTCGGTTGACCCGCTTTAAAGCCGGCCAATTAATTGATGACACGTGCATGATAAAGAACCGTTGAATGAGTCAGAATCCTTTCACCATACGATTGGGAATGGAAATAGACCTAGAAAGACGGGGAGTTCGCATCTGGCTGCAGGCCCATAGCCAGGTAGTCTGGTGGGGTGGGGGTGGGGGGAAATCGCGATTAACAGGACTCAGAGAGGGTGGTGGTGGTAGTGTTGGTGGTGGTGGTCGTTGTTGTCCTTTTCGGACTCGATACGACCAGCGCCCTGCGTGTGTGTGACGGGGGGGGGGGGGGGGGGGGGGGGGGGGACCCGATACGAAAACCGGGGGAGGGCCAGATAGGATTGCTGCCAGCTTCGGGCCTGATACAAAACGTACGATAACTGGAGGGGGGCGGAAATAAAGCATCAAACCATCAAACGGGGTGTGATCGGTGGATCCCCTCCAATCCCCCCCCCCCCCCCCCCCTACCCCCAGACTACGGGTTTGGGCTGTACTTGTCTTTTACTTCCGCCCTCCCACTTCCCCCCCCCATCCACTCGCTTTGAATAGGTACTTTACCAAAAAGTTTCAAACAAACATTCATGCATAACTAAATGCATCAGTTTAAAGACCATATTGAATGGTTTTCAAAACAGTTTTTATCTTTTTTGTAGCTTAATCCTAACCGGAGAAACGGGCCTTTAAGTACCGATAAAACAATGTATGGTGAGTGATGCGGAGATATAATAAAAACTGTGATCGCGGTAATGCTTATATTCAAACGGTCATAAGATTTTTGTCTTTCAATATTTTGATTCCAAATTTGATATGAAGAATGCCATGTTGTAGATCTACACATAGCATCTGCATTTAGGGAAGAATTACTATTTTCTTAGTGAAATTGTAACGTGTATTTATCGATGTATTATGCATTAAACTAAATTTCTTGACGCCCGTTTGAATGTTTCAAAGATCAAATTGCCCCAGGTAATTAATGATAAGAAAGACACTGGGGTACGTTCAGACAGCATATTATGCACCGGAGCGGCTTGACTTCTTACTAGCATATCATTTGATGGGTTTTTGAGAGAGCCATGCAGGTATGGTTCCAGCTGATGCTCAAGAACTTCTAGAGGGCTTCTTACAGCCAAGCTCATAACTTCATTAAATTGGGATTCCTCATCACTGGATAATTGTGCTTGCAAACACAGTAGAGTCTCATCCTCTTCACTTAGCTTCTCTTCAAAGACATTTGATATTGCAGTTAGAAAGAAAGTTGGTTTCTGTATCAGTTCCCGCAATGTCATTGTGCACATCTTAATCATGGGAACCATTTCAAAAAGGTTTGCCTTACATTCGCTATTACTGCAAAGGATCTTCATCCAAGGCCCAGTTATGAATTTTCCAATCAATCCTAGTACTCTTAGCTGAATTATTATCGATTTATTCTGTAAATCATTAATTAAGCTAGTCTTCAAACTGTTTTTGCAGTAACACATATTTTGCAGATAGTACAATAATCTATCTTTGATCTTAAAAAAAATTTCCAGCCAAAATAAAACATTGAATTGATTTCCTACATATCAAATAACAGTCCCTGCATGGCTTAACATTTTCACAACGCAAAAAGTATTTAAAGCCACTGCACAATCATTGCCAAATGTGCAACTTTGTATCCCATTGTCATTGTCATATACTTTTAATGTACATCTAATCTTATTTGATATACCATCCAGTGGATGCACATTACATTTTAACTCTAAAAGTGTGCGCTGAAACAGTTCTTCTAATTTTAACCATAAACAGTGATTGACACTAACCCTATCACTCATAGTACATTGTAAATGATTATGAGCTAATTTTTGAAACTATATCTAAATTAAAGCAGGCTGAATATGCCATAACAGCATCATTTATCGAATTGGCAATGTGGGTATAATAATCATCCGTTTTTCCACCAGGAAGCTCATTAATCTGCAACACATTTGCTTTTCATCCAGGGGCACATATATGTACCTCATTGATATGTGAACCATCAATACATGTTGCATCCCATGCTAATGTTATGTTATCTTGTGTAACTAAGAGTTCTCCAGACTGGATGTCACTTAACACACCCATCTCATAGGCCATACGACTGATTGTAGCCACACTTGGAAGGCTTTGTACGCAATCTCCAGTCATTTCTTTAACTACCATTTCTATTACTGTTGCAGCAGTTTCAACAGAAACATTATTAAGAAGACAATAGTATATGCATTTTCTGATAGGTATATCATACATTTTTTTATTTCTCATGGTATCAATATTGTTAGTTTTAGGTTGATTTTAAAAAAACGGTCTTTGCATGCATGGTTAACGCATCTCCCGCAATCCTATAAACTTGGTCTGTGGCGAAAATAAATTATTGCGCACAGTCCAAAAATTCTGAAAGTTGCATATAATAGCGCTCATAGATCAATACAACGATGCAATGTGTTTATACATAGGACCCGAGTATACACCCTCAAAAAAGGGCGTATTTATGTGACTCGAAGGTTGATTGGATTACATAATTCTACAAAGAAGTGTACTATAAATCCAATTTCTACATCTCCTAACAGAGTATTGATTCCTTTCTATGAAAACCAAATTCTGTTTTAATACGACAAGCAATGACGTAGCTGTGACACATTCAACGGCGAGCTGAAAATGAGCGATTGCGCATAGCCAGATCGTCCTAAGAGTTACAAGGTAGATAGAAATTGCTTGCCTGCAACGTTTTTTGACATTTGTGAGGAGGACCCGTCATTGGAAGAGTACAATAAACAACGTTGACTTTTTACTCTAATTAAAAAGCAGTACATCCTTAATTTAGATATTGCGTACGATGTTAGATACAATACTGCGTGAAAGAGCGCTCACAGCTTCATGATCCAGGCAAATTTGAAGTATTATCGTCTTTAAACTATCGAGAACTAGATTTTCAAAAATACCTACCTCTCTTAACCTTCGTATAAACCAGTCACAATTTTTACTGCAGATATTTGGATATGCGGAAGTACGTTACGTGAAATGATGTGAAAGTACCTACTTTGAATAATTGGTGCGCCGATCGACCTAACATCCCTATAAAGGCAGACCCAGCTCGAACCAGCTAGGCATACAGCCTCGAACAAGTAGTACTAGTGCTTTCATATCTGGATTCTAGATCTATATAAAAGCACTAGTACAATAGATACTGATATTAGAAGAATGCATGCATAACATAGGTCTTCTAACCCCTCCCCCCCCCCCCCCCCCCCCCCCCAAGCCCCCTTGAACAATAATAATAATTTATGACCCGATGACCAACCTATAACTAGGCCCAGCTCGAACTATGCAGGCATACAGCCTAGGGGTACTAACATATATAGACATAAATTATGGATTATAGATAACCTCATTTTTATATAAAAAGAAGTTAATAAAAATTCGGTCGACCAGCTTTCAAGCGGGTCGATTTTGCATATAGGTTTTAAACCCGGTCGACCGGTTTTAAAGCCGGTTGACCCGCTTGGAAGCGGGTCGACAGGCTTTAAAGCGGGCGACCGGCTTTAAAGCGGGTCGGGTTTTAAATCGGGCCGTAACATATAGATGACTTCGGTGGATTATTAAAAGGGGGCGAGCCCATCATATAAGGGCATTTTTGCCCTCCAATGCCCTCCAATTACAATATTCAAAGCTAATTACCGTACGGTACAATTATGGTACAGCTACGGTACAGCTAGCAAGCCCCCGTTTAATAATTCGCCGAAATCATCTATACAATGGTTAATCAATAAGGAGTGAGAATGCGGGGGCGGCCCGGCCGGATAAAGACCTTTACAGAAATACCTTCACCAAGCAATTTTGAAACGACGTTACTTGTTCTTGGTGACAATATCCAGAGATGATATATAGATATTATCTCTGCAATATCGTGTTAGATCTCTGTTGGTGGGTCAAACAGATTGTAATTTTTGGGACGCGTGATCGTACTGAACTCTTGAAATACTATATCAATTTGTTACATGGCTTCTGCCGGTTTGTTTTGTCAGAAGTTCTTCTGTAGTGACTGTGCATGACTACATGAGACTGTGGCATGCACGCACGCCTTAGCCTCGTCCCCGGGCCCTATTGTTATATTAAAGTTACGGGGGCGTAATGGTAATGGTAGCGCATGCGCGCTAGGAGTGAGGCAGTCCTCACTCCTAGCGCGCATGTGCTACCCCTTACCATGAAAACTGGTAATCGTATACTTTTGTAGTTTATTTAGGAAACCATTCCGTATACTCCTCGTTCCCAGCGCTGGCTTTCCTCGTCGCGTCGACCGTAGATTTTCATAGTGCTCCATTTAGAAATACACAACGCGTTATGTAAAAAGTTATTTCTACTGAACGTTTAATCAACCATGGCTGCCATAGAGTCAACGTCTTGTAAGATTTGTAGCAACGCTGTTACTCCTACACATT
The DNA here is from genome assembly GCA_963681505.1 of Eunapius fragilis. Taxonomy (NCBI): domain Eukaryota; kingdom Metazoa; phylum Porifera; class Demospongiae; order Spongillida; family Spongillidae; genus Eunapius; species Eunapius fragilis. The sequence continues at coordinate 8,118,643 of OY811971.1, read as the reverse complement.
CAATTATGTTATTCTCAAGTATTTCTTTGGCATCAGGCCTTGCAGCTAGGCTCAGCAGGGTTGTTGATGTCCCAGTAGCTGCAGATGATGGTCAGTCAAGGTTCATCTGCAGAAGTTGCAAAAATAAATTTTTGTCAGCTGAGTCCTTCAGAACCACAGCCAAGGAAACGTACCAGAAGAATAATGACTCTCTCGAGCTCATTCTCTCTGGAACCGGTAGAAAGAGAGCAAAGGATACCAGTGGCCCTGGGGCATCTCCTTACACTAGCCAGTGTAGACCTGTGGCCAAGCGCTTTGGAAGAAGGCTCACTTATCTGGATAGCCATGACTGTAAGGGAAAGAAATATAATCAATGTTATACCTTTAAATTTATTTATGTTTGTACAGCACTAAGCACTGAGCCATGCCACTGAGTGACAGTGTCCATTATCAGGATACTACAGAGGGTACAGGAGACCAAGAGATAAATGTGATTGGTGTATCAAACCATCTCAGTTATAAACTCAGCACCAAGGCGCCAACCCTATTCAAAATCATCCATAATTCAGTTGTCACAAAAGGCTTGGTCAGGAACAAGCACAAAAGAGATGTACAATACCCAGGCTTGTGCACGGCTGTTGGTATTCTCTTGAAGGAGCGCAACAGAGAGATGTGTGGGGTGCATTTATACATATCCAGTGCCCTAATCTCCACTAAAATTCACAAGGTGTGTGTGTGTGTGTGTGTGTGTGTGTGTGTGTATGTGTATATGTGTGTGTGTGAATGGAGTACACAAATAACAGTACTCATTTTTTTTTACAGACCTGGACACAGCTGAATCACATAGATGTTACTATTTGCTATGATGCCATTCTTAATCGGGTGAACAAATTGGCTTTCATCATACCAAAGTGATGGACAAATGGTTAAGAGAAGGGGCTTTTGTGAAGTTTGTAGGTGACAATGTGGATAAGCAGTGCAATGTACAAGACATCAGAGGTGTTCCCCACGGGGAACTTAGACACATGTTCAGCCTACTTGCAATAAAGACCCACATCTCACCTCCAGCTCCACTGCCCCAGTTCTCCCCACCTCGCCTAGTATCACTGAAGGTAGACTGTTTTTTTGCCATCCCGAGAAGACATGAAGGTTGTTCAGAGTGACATGGAGGTGCTTGTTGTTAAAATACTGTGTGACTACATCAAGGATCTGCGTCAACTGAAGAAGTTTGTTGTCACTCATATTCCGCACACCTACAGTGACAAGATGGCAGAAAAGTCTGAAGTAATTGTTTTGGATGTGCTGCACAAGAATGAGACCAAGAGCAGTGACATGGTGCACATAATGAGAGAAATGACATCATACGTAGGAGCATCGTACAGTCATGTAGCTCTTACGGGGGGTGACCACGTCACTTGTGAACGAGAACAGGGTGCCAAGCGTCATGTGATGTGCTCCAACACACGAGAGGGTTGACGTGAGCAGCTGGAGCCATGTGTAGAGGCCTGGCACTGTGTCATGAACTTCATGATAGTAAGTACATGTAGTACATTACATACACAGTGTGACTATATGTACATGTACCTTTGATTTTCTGCAGTTGATTTGGCAAAAGCTTGTGAAGATCAGTCCACGAGACCATGGATTACTCACCCAACTCTTTACAAGACTTGGACGGTTGTCCAAAGCTAAAAACCAAAGGATGACATGCACGCTTGCCAGGATGCATTACTCACTGTGTTCAAGGGACACACAGTGGCAGCTGCATGTACAGAGCTAAACATAGGAGGACCTGAAGGGGACATAAAGGTGGACGTAAACAAGTCTTTGTTAGAGGCCCTGACCATGAAGGTGGCAAGTAGTTTCACAGTCATACCAGAGGCGTTCCTCAATGGGAGTGTAGCAGACACTGCAGGTGATGGAGTACATAGCTATGCACGTGTTCTATGCCATTTTGCAGCTTTAAAACACCTTTTCACTGATGCCTGTAAGGAAGGAGATGGCGAACATGTCATCAGATGTTGGAAGTTGTGTATGCTTCACTTCCATGCAGAGAGGAAGACTAAGTATGCACTTGAGGCTCTTAGACTATAATTCCAGCTTGTTACTCTCCAGCCTAACCTAGTGCACCAGCTGATCTGGGGACGATTTGTGAATACCCATGGTGGCAAAGGGCGCAACCTGCCTTGTGATCTCCACAACGAGCATGTAAACAGGCTTTACAAACAATTAATAGCAAACATGGGAGCCAATTTCACCGAGTCTGCTAGCACTCATGCTGCAAGAGCAGTGTCCTCCCTTGAGAGGCTTGCTCTTGGTTTTGAGAGGCAGACAGGCATCCATCCAGAGGCAACTGCTCACAGCATGAGAAAGATGTGAAGATTGTTGCTGAAGTTGTATTAAAGGCCAGAGTACTTGAGGTAATTGACATTAGATGTCACTCAAAGCTCCCCAACTTCTCTCCTAATCCCCTAGATAGAATTGATAGAGTAAAATGATGGAGTGGATAGAGAAGAAAGCAAAACAGGAAAGCAATATACAATCATACACTACAGATAGTGACAGTGAGGATGAGGAAGATAGTGAAAGAGACATTAATGTAGTGGATGAGCTCAATGAGACAGATAATTAGAGACCATGTACATATGTATCACATATATGCACTCACATGTTCCAAATTCCGAGCTGATGTGAGAGTAATAATGTGTAAGATGTGAAGTCAGTGTGGGAGTGCAGTGTTAGAAGGAAGGGAAGTGTAGGAGTGCATGTGTAAGAGAGGAGATGAGTCTTCAATGAACATTAGATCGGCAATTGTCACAGCACAGTGTATTGTCACGGGATCCCAATGACATGGCTACAGCTGGATCAATGTACTTGAGCAACATAAACCTGTGACAAAACTCCGTATTCTCTAAATAGTCTCTCACTTCCTTCAATTCCTTGTTATGGTAAACACCCTGGTCAGCATACACAAGGCTTCACTTGGTTTCCAGTAATTTCAGGACACAGACTGCTGGTGATCTCTGCCAGCTCTGCCACTCTCCTGCATGTAGTCTTCAAGCGAACAAGGAGCACCATAGTGGACGATGTTGTCCAAGCTCTTGAAGTCAACCCCCATTTCAAGAGCCATTGTTGCAAACACCACTCTAACAACACCATCAGTTTGACTAAGACTAGACATTAGACATTACCACCCTCTTATTATGCTCGTCAGTACAGGAGTGGAACATTGCAAATAGTCGGTTATGGCTAACATGTTCAGCACCTGGCGGGTAGTAACTTGCATCTTATAGAGCTTTTAGAAAGTGTGTGTACAGAGATGCACACATATCCAGGGATTGGCAGTATATCACAACCCTCTGAACTTTGATATTGTTTTCAGCTACATCCCTGACAACACAGTTGAAGTCCTCCTCAATGGTATTCTTTTTAACTGCCTCATAGGTGATGTTTGGCTTGTTAGGAGACTCGGCCAGTACACAACAACCAGCCATGTCTAGCTTCTCAATAATGTCATTCCTCATCATGAGGGTTACAGTAGCTGTAGTGGCAAGCATCAGAGCACCAGATGGCACATAAGCCCTTAAGTTCTTCAGTGCACCAAACAAAGGGCAAAAATCTTTGCTCCTGCGCATTGTAGGCATTGATTAATATGTATCATATGTCAATAAGTCACTTACCACTTGAAGACACAGTGTGTTTCACCAACAGCTACTACCACAACAGTTTCTGACAGAGGAGGGCTGACAAGGAGGTGTCTCCACAAGGTGTCTGAACCAACAATGGCCTCAGGAGCACTGAACAGGAGCTGAAAATGACCAAACGACACTTGTCTCTCACTGGCAATTAGTTCCTTGTCCACATCTGCACAAATGATAACAAAACCTCAATGAGACATTTGCATCTATACAGCTAAGATTGTAGAAGATCCATTTATATCCTATGTAGGATAAAATACCTGTATTTCCAGACAGTATTGCAGTATTTACACCTCTCTTCTGCAAACCAGACACCTGGTCAACCATCAGGGAAGCTAGTGATGAAATAACTAGCACTAAGCTATGTTTTGCTTGCGGAGCAGTGGTGCATGCGCTCCAGAGTCAAACATGAATGGTAGGAGTTGGTAGCAAATTGACTTCCCGTACCTAGTTGGAAACCAGGCGAACACATCACAGCCACTGTACAGATGGAAAAGAGCTTCCTCCTGCTTAGCCTTGAGCATAAAGCTTTGAAGATGAACAGCTGATAGAGAGTCAGCCACTGCTTCTTGGAACTCAACAGAATACGCCATCGCGAAATAAGGAATGGTTTCCAAAATAAACTAAAAATACACGTGCTAAGATGCTTCTAGATGGTCCTACAATCAGGGACATATACAGTGTGTATGGCTGCTTTAAGACCAACATCTAACAATTCCACTCACACTGCTATAATACCTATTACAGCAATCACTACACTTCTCCCTTCACAAGCCATATCGTTCTGGGGGTAGGTGCATGAGGTCGGGTAGGTGCAGCTACAGAGCCCAGTACTGGTCTGTAGTCAGGGTCCGCCCGAGGCTTAGGCAGGGGTGGTAAAAGCTGAGCATCAGCCATGGGTGGTGTTGGCGGCTGCTGCTCTGGAACGGGAGTCATGTTAGGATCAAGGGGCCCAACGTCCTTTACATCTTTCTCCTGAGACATGATCGTCTCCTTTCTATCATCTGTGGCATCATGATTTCTATATGCATGGTCAATGTGATAATGACTCTCTTTACCATCTTCCAACTAACACCGTCACAGGCCCCTGTACTGAACTAATAACTCCCGGTATCCATTTAGGGAACCCACCTCTATGGTTCAGGCAATACAACCTTTCTCCCGCAATTAATGTACGGTGACTCGCCTTCTGATCATGATCATCCTTTTGCCTTTCCTGTTGCTGCTGTACTTCAACAATATCCAAATGAGACTTGGGTTTCCTACCTAGTATAACAGCTCTGTTGGTGATTGCCCCGTAGTTGAATGAGGGGTCATGACATCAGCCTATACTGGAATAGAAATCGAGCCAGACAAGTTTCAACATCACCTGTCATTTGTTTGAGGACATTATTTAGAGTCTGCATTGCGCGTTCTGCCAATCCATTTGTAGCAGCATGGTAAGGTGCACTTCTCACATGTCGGAAACCATTAGCCTTGGCAAAGAATTAAATGCTGTTATAGTGAGTGTACTAAAATGTCTGGTAGCCTGTGAGTAGCAAATGCGTGTCTGAGTACTCGCTTTGCCTGCTGAGCTATAGAGGAAGGTGAAGAGACATCAGCAGCCTCCATCCATTTGGAATGGGCATCCACTATGACAAAAAAAGTTGCCTTCCTGTGTGGAGCCAATGTCACATATATGGTAAATGTGTTGCAAGACAGCAAAATGATGGCTGATGTCACAACTTGGTGCAAGTCGATTGCTGTAGACATTTTGTGCCCTGACGGTTGCATTAAAGGACTCACATCTAACAAAAAGGTTACATGTATGTTACCACAAATATATAACTTGACATTACCTTTCTGCACCAAACACTGAGCTTGGTCCGAAGTCCTTCATGCAACTAACTAAATGTAGGAGGGGATGTACCTTCGACTTCATGAATATCTCTGGCAAGCAGCTAGCACAAATTCTTCGCATATCCCTTCCCATTCCGCATTCAGTTCCTCAGTACAGTAATTGCAGTAAGCAATACGAAACACCTAAGAGTATACTATTATAGAGCATTACACCTCCGTACCTTGGAAATGCTCAAAAGGACATTCTTGTGATCATTGTCAAGATACGGGCTCTAAATAAATACAGCCATTTTAAGTCTCTTCCTACAAACGACTGGTAGTAGTGACAAACATTCCCATACATCCGCACTTTGACTCCTGACGTTGAAAATACCTTGACCCTAGCAAGAAACTCTTCCTTCTCTACTTTGAGAGTTTCGGCATCCATATGCGAAGCAATTACTTGATAGGGCCAAGTACAAATGTGTGGAGCATTTCAAGGGAATCCACCTTAATTTCCAACACACAGTTCTTAAACCCAATGACGTTTGCATGGCATTGCGTTTCTCCTGAATTGGCTGGGAGCGTATAACTGCATGCCATCTGCATGCTGCAGGCATCTCTCCAGCGTTCTAGCTTGACACACAACATGTGGTGTACAATTCTTATCCATCTGTAGGAAATACCTACATGCGTTATCCAAACACATTTATTTTAAAATGATACCTCCCACACGCGACAAAACATGTTGGCAAAACTGCCAAGATGGTTCAAAAGCTCTGAAGCACGAGGATTGTCACATATGATAAGTAGCAGTGGTGCCATGACCAATGCATTCTCATTGCTGTATGCATCAAACACTTCAACACCTTCATTTTCAAGCGTTGCTAACTTCCTTGCAATTGGCTCAGCTATCTCCAAAGGTGTGACACTATTAGAAGAGCAAATGAAGTGGATGTTGACATGTTGCATATTGTCTCTTCTTGGCAGTCCAGCCAGGAGAAGGTAATTTGTGCCACTTCTTACTCCTGTTCCCACTTGTATCATTTGAAAAGAGAATAAGAAGCACCATAACAACTTTCCGGCCGGCTGCCTTCTTTTTCAAAGGATGTGGTGCCAGATACTGCTCTGTAACCTATGAAAGTGTTGTGAATGAACATATATAACTATTTTGCGCACTTATTTTTCTATGAATATGCGCATGCGTGCATGTGCTGGTACCAGCCGGGCTGAAACTCATGTAATCTCCGGTGCATATATATGCAACTGTATGGGTTGTAAGAATGACTTCTTTTTGGCTACTCATAACAAAATAATATATGTAATCCCTCTCAGCAACATATAATGTTACCACTAGCTGAATCAAATCGTTCAAATCTATCGAACTCTTAGCACATTTCTATATGTAGGATATAGTATGTTATTCGTGTCTAAAATATAGGACTATTCCATTTTCCCTTATTATTAGACCCTTGTTTCCTTCCATTTTACACCACCATTGCCTTCAAATCCTTTATGCCACCAACTTTCTCATAGAGAATGTTTTTTATTTACTTGTAACAAATAATTGTTCGTTGGATATACTTAAAAATATCGCGATACAATATCGCGATATTGTAGTGTCTCAGAATAATATAAATATATATATCTGAGACAAGAATGACAAATCACCTAGAGCAATCGTATTTATACCACGTTCTACGTTCGTTGGATATACTTAAAAATATCGCGATACAATATCGCGATATTGTAGTGTCTCAGAATAATATAAATATATATATCTAACTGAGACAAGAATGACAAATCACCTAGAGCAAAATATACCATATCGATCGCGGCAGCGCTGGTTGCAACCCCCTTTCATAAAAGTTTAAATTAAAAAGGTACCTCCCCCTCTTCCGCTAAGCAGCCCCCCTCCCCTCCCCATTTTTCGTATCGCGTACAGCACCACCCCCTCCCCCCCTCCGCTCCCACCTCTGCGGGTCTAAACCCCCCTTTTGGAAAATCACGTATCCGCTCCTGCTTATGGTGGAAGACTGGTGGAGGAGGGTATCGAGTTTGGGGTGGGGGCGTCTACCGGATGGCATATGCTGATCGGAGGTGGAAAGCGGGGGTGCCTTGATGTGGACGGGGCGAGGAGCATCCAGTGGTGGCCTTGAAATCCCAACATGGAGAAGGGGAGGTCCTACATGTATATGTGCATTAAAACGCGCTTTTTGAAGAGCGCTATTATTCTACTGAGTTCGAACAGGGAGTAGCTATAGGAAATGAACACAAAATGTCTGGAGGTTACCGTTTGTTCTAGTGCCCTTACTAGTTAATTATCAGTTTCCACATCATGCACATAATTTGTGACTCTTACAAGCCAGTGCATTGATATTAACCTTTAAAACGGCTGCTCCACACCCATTATTAATTAATTCGGAGCTTACAGCGGTACCTTGCTGTGCCCGGGCCCCTGCCCGGGTTCTCCCCCCCCCCCCCCCCCCCCCCCCCTTTCCCCGTTTAAAGGACTGCTAATGAGTACCGTATATAATTACAAATAAACGATCAACGTCCGTTCTGAAATTCAATTATAACACTGCTTTCACAGGTTTGGTGTCATGGGATAATTGGCCGTTCCGAATATCCTATAGGATTCTGGCACTCCCATTCTAAATTTCCTACGGTATGTTTGGTTTTCGGTACCGTCGTGTTTAAGTTGATTAGTAGTGCGCGTGCTACTCAGTAGGATTAATAGTTCTTCATGCACGCCAAATTGTGGGCTAAACGGAGAAATCTATTTCTTATACGCATAAAATCACTGTCCTCTAGCGTTATAAATAATATGCGCACTCAAGAATTATGCCAGTCGTGAACATTCGTTGTTTCACAGTTTCTGTGCATATGCAATAACTGTTGTAACGCCACCCTGATCCCACCCGTCCGCTTTCATAGACTATAAAATCTTTATCATGATGGTAAAATTACATATGCATGTAATTATATACTACAAGCGGCTATTATGCATTAATGCACCCATTACTAGTTTTTCCGTGAGATTGTCTGTAATAGAGTCCCGTATGCATAACAGCGGTTGCCATCGTTACAGTACAATTTAAACAATACTATATATAGCATAAAAGTATTGTCAATAGTCAGACAGTATACGGACAAATGGATGCTTGGTGTGGTCTGCGTGCTCCCTGCTAAAGAAACGGAGATCTCTTCCTACTTCTTGTTCATTCTTTGCCATTACCAGGAGGCCATAGTTTGGCTCACCTTTACCCCAGTTACGCACAGTTTCTGTTATGTCAAATTCCATGTAGCCAGAAGGTCGACCAGTGTATACAGTTACTTCATCTTGGAATTTTGAGCAAGCATCTTTTCCGTCCAATGCTAAGTACGCTGCACTCCATGATACTGACCCTAGGCGCAAAGCACTTGTTGCCTGTGTCTCATTCCATTCCTTCTTCACCTGGTGAACTCTGAGGGTGCGCGGGATGTCAGGTGCCTCCTTAACAGTGTTAAAGCTGGCCTTATGTGCATAATAAAAATAAAGATACATCTTTGCCCACTTTACAGACTTGCAGCTGGATGGTAGGTTTTCAAACTGAATCAAGAAGCGCTTTCTTGGATATCTGAAGTGGGTTCCTACCAATAAAAATCGTCCTTCGTGGGAATTGTAATTGACATCTGGTCTTTCCAACCAGACATCTTGTGTAGCTTCAAGTCTAGTCACTATTCCGTTTCCCAGGTCACCAGTACAACCTTGAGAATGGACATTAAAATTTGCCAGAGTAATGTAAGCAAAAACATAATAAACAAATATATCAGGAATAATGTTCACTTGTTTGTTTATTCGTTTATTTAGACAACAACTATTTATGTGGCTGGTTTATTTACACTGGGTGAGGGCACAAGAACAACTATTTTCATATATATAAATTGTTATTGTCATAAATGAAAGATGGGTTAATAACATATAAATATTATTTTAATAATATTACATCATTACACACTGATATATAAACATATACAACTAGACTACACACAATGTACACAGATGCTAACTATATCTACCCTACATTACTTTGACCGATGCTACGGGCAAATATATATAAACTTTTATTGTCACAAAAAACTAAAAACATTCTTTAGGTGAGATGTAGCATTTGAAAGCAATGGTGGTGTAAAAAGCAAGGAAACAAGGGTCTGTAATAGTAAGGGAAAATGCCACAGTCCTATATCTAGCCCGTTTGCAGCATATACTATGTTCGTGTGCTAAAGATATTTTCCCTTTTACTTGTTTCATAGATTTTTTTCGTCATATCTAATTATAGGTCTTACACTGACCGAATAGATGTAGTTGATTGTAAATCATTTGCTACTGCTCCTGCAGTTTTCTGGTTTGATTATCAATTCTTAACTCGTGAAGATTCTGACTTGTAATGATACAAGTAGCGTTTTGTATGGCGCGGCGCAATATAACAATACAATTACCAAAATATACAATAGACTATTTGATCACAGTAGGCACTCCTCCAGCCAATTCTGAAGCTATTGGTAAAATTTCCATTCTTTAAATGTGTTCCTATTCCAAGTTATGCATGGTCAAGAAGGAGAATAATTCAGGGACTGGGTACGAGGATGGGCAGTAACTTTTGTTCTCGCACGGTTTTGAGACATGAAACAAACAACGAAATTACTCACTTTCGTATTATCGTCAACTACCTAAGTGATCCAATCGTCAGGAGTCTCATTATAAATGGGTCGCATGTTTTTAATGATATTCATAGTTGGGGTCAAATCCTATATGGAGGTCTCTAGCGAAACTTCTGATAAATGAAAGATAGGCATATAAAATATTTATTGTCATAATAAGTAAATAAAATATAGTGCTAATGACCATAAGTTTTACTTATATTTATTCTTAGACCAAATTCCTATGGATGCATGCATAGTCATTGCAAGAAGGGTCCACACCCTCCCCACCTCCCATTGGATATCCATCTGTACGTGAATGAAATGTAAAAAATAATTACCCTTCCGTGCATGGGATAAGAATTTTGAATTACCAGTGTGGATCATTGCTATTGATGCTTGTAAAGTTTGCTGCATCGCTTGCATTTTCTTCTCTGCATTCATTGATCTGACAAGTTCATTGGCTGAAAGGAGTTCACTGTTTTTAGCTTCGAGCTGCTTCTCAACTGTGGAAAGGTTTCTATATATTTCGGTAATTTCATGTTGTTTAGCATCCAACTGGCTCTCTAGGCTTTGAGATGCACTGTCGAGGTATTGTTTATCATTTTTTACTTTCATTATATACACACATAACTGATGAGCTGATGGGCGATCACTTTCCTTATCGCAGATGCATGATAGGGCAAGCTTCAGTAATACATGTGCTGGAGAGATCAGATCTAGATGTGTCTTGCGACGCTCAGATTCTGGAAGGGGTACTTCAACTGGCATGGGATAGTTAGGATCATTTACATATACCTTCTTTCTTGGAGGTCCAGGGTCTGGAAACTGCCTAGTAAGTATTTGAATGATCAGTACACCAAATGAAAAAATGTCTAATTTGTTGGAATACATAGGTGGGTCTGCAAATGCCTCAGGGGGCATATATGCGGCACACCCTGGAGCTTGAGTGAGACGAGACATTGCATGACTGGACAGTGTGGACATTCCAAAGTCTGTTATTTTAGCTCTCATGTCCCTACCAAGAAGAACATTGTTACTGGACAGGTCACGATGGATGAGATTATTATAGTGCAGATAAACCAAAGCTAGTGATATGTCATGGCAAAGATTGACCTCTACGTTCAATGGCAGAGGATGTGCCAATGACCTCTCCAGATAGCCAGTGAGACTTTCTTTCATTAGTTCCATAAGTAAAATAACCATATCTGGACCTTCATTGTGGGTGCCTAGATACTGGACAATATTAGGATGCTTCACAGTACTCAGCAACTGGCACTCATCGTGAAATTTCTGCACGTTCCTGTCACTAGTTATAATGGGATGTAGCAGCTTTGCAGCACACTGAAGCTCATCACACACTGCCTTGCACACAGTCCCGTAGGCTCCACTACCAAGCTTTTGTTCTCGAAGAATTTTGACATTGTAGTAGTGGCAATTTTGAAATGGCTGCATGTGTGCATTATAAACCTTGTGATGCAACAATAGAATATGTGAACTAACGTATTACTTATCAATCAAACGTTTGCATATTACAGGGATGAACTGTTACTAAAAATGTATTTTTAAAATAAAATGAAATGGTCCATAATATACATGATGCCTAGACAATGAGCTAGATAGAAGCTTTGATCACAGCTTTGAGTTAATATTATACATATGAATAAGTATTTCTTATTTAATACCTTGATTATTGCATCCGCAGCCTTTATATTAGCTCTATTGTTGGCTCCAGTGGCGCTCACTTCATCACTCTTCAAGACCCTTTGAATACTGTCAGCTATATTAGATTTCTTAGATGTAATTCCATAAGATTCAGCAATAGGTACTTTTTCCTCATCAGTAGCTAGCTTGTGTAGCATAGTACGATCATATGTCATTTTCTCTAACAGCATGACTTTTGCATTTAATGCTTCATTCTTTTGAATAAGATCTGAAATTTTTGCTGCATAAATATGGCTTTGCTCTTCAGCTTTTAGTTCTAGGCTTTTAACAGCTATTTCCTTGCCATCCTTTGCTGCAGCAAGACATTTTTTGAATTCAAGTATTTGTTGCTGAGCAGCCTTGCAATTTTCATTGTAAGTAACGATTTGAACTTCTAATGACTCTTTATCATTCTGTACTTTTAACAATGCTTCTTCGGCCTCGAGGACTCTCTGCTCATTGGAAATAGCCCTTGCTTCCATCACAACTGCTCTTTTTTCTGCATTGCTAGCTCTTTCTTCACTAATAGTAGCTCTACTTTCAGCAGCAGAGGCCCTTTGGTCCGCTATCTTAGCACTTTCCCGAGCTTTATTTAAGTCTTTTGTTATGTCAAATATCTTTGCATTTAGGTGAGCACAATCACTTTCAGCATTATTAGCTCTTATTTGAAACCGCATAGCCATTTCTTCTGCCGCAATAATCTTTTTTTCAGCAGTGATAGCTCTCTGTTCTGACATGACAGCCCTCTCATCAGCAGCTATCACCTTTTTCACCACAGCAATCTCTCTTAGTTCAGAGGCTAATGCAATCTGTTGTTTAGTTGTCACTTTTTTCTCAGCAGCAATAGCTCATTGTTCTGAAGCTATAGCTTTTTCCTCTGCAGCAATCACCCTGTTTTCAGCGTCAATAGCTTTTTGTTCAGAGGCTAGAGCTTTCTCTTCTGCAGCAATCAACATTCTCTCAGCAACAATGGCTCTGTTTTCGAATATTACAGCCTTCTCAGCAGCATTAATTACTTTTTTCTCAACAACCCCCATTTCTAAAGCTGCAGCCATCCGTATAGCATTGATTTTTTTTCTGCAGCAGCAGCAATAGCTTTCTCCTGGTATGAAGTAATAGTGTTTTCACTGAATATTACTTCATTTTCAGCACACTTTTCACTTTTATCAGTTTCATATGCACTTTTTTCAGCACAGATGACTCTTTCCTCAGCAGTCTTGTATTGAGCTGTTATGATTCTCTCATTTTGGATTGTGCCAAATCTCTACAGTGGAAAAGCTATTCAATATGATGCAAGACAATACTAAAGATAACAAGATCATACAATTTTCGAATTTTGTAGGATATGTAAATCTATTTAAATCCATTTTCATATTTGACAACAACATTAACCATACACTATCTATAATACCTAACGAATGTACAATACATTTTATTGTTATTGTTATCAATTAGGGTGCTGAAGCATGTAGTGCTTTATCTTTTTCTTTTATGGCAAGGTGTGAAGCCATCATAATCAACTCTCCGACGTCTGCTGTACTTAGTGATCTTAATAGCAGGCTGAGTTTTAAATCCTGATCCAGTTCAATACAAAAGCTATCCAAGCTAGTTCAGGTCTTAGGAGTTTGATACTGCTCCTTGTCAAAATTGTCTGCATCCTGTAACTGGTCATCAAACTGGTAGCTTTCAATTGCTAAAATGTGCATAATCTCCCTTGGAAGTCAAGTAGTTCCCTCCTGATACATCGTACTCATTATCTGGGGAAATTTGGAGCAATATTCTTCTATTAGAAATTTTGGTGTTTACCTTTCAATTGACTTAAAGCCTGGAATTCATTGCTCATTTATAGCAGCTAAAGCATTACTCTAGATGTTATCTACTTCTACGGGGATTTCAAACAAGTAATGTTACCATTCTATTATGGGTATATAAAAGCTATGTCAGACTAATTCTTGAATTCAATACTCCCGAATGGAATCCATGGCTCATACACGACATCAAATGTGTAGAAAGAGTTCAGCGTTTTTTCACTAGAGCAAATTACAAACGATATATAGATATGATTACTATGTTGATCGTCTTACCAATTTGGGTCTCCATTCATTGGAATATCGCAGAGTGTATTTTGATCTCGTGATGTGCTTTAAGATAGTTAGATCTGGATGCATCTGCCCTTTTCAGTATCAATGTGTCACCATATTGTACAAGGGGTAACTCAGTAAAAATTTAATAGTCTTGTGTTTACCACATCATAATTTCTGTTCCAAATTTTTTTCAATCAGAGTTATTCATATTTGGAATTCTCTGCCAGACACGGTTGTTACTGCAACCTCCGAACAAATATTTTGATCAAGTCATGAAAATGTGAACCTTTCTATCTTTTGCAAATGCTACCCATTTTAGCAGTATGTTAGTGCATTTATATGCCATTACTTGCCTTGTGTAATATGTGGACAAAATCATTAGTATACTCACGCTACCTCAACACTTTATGGTACACTCAACCTGATTCTTGTCAGAGCAAATGCAAGGGCACTACTATCCCGAGCATATGGCATAAGCTCTGACATCACAGCTTAACTATTATAGGCTGACATTAAACTGTCCAATCTTACATGTAGTTGTTGTGTATTTGGTGTGTGATAATAATAATAGTAACTGGGTAGCTTAGATCTGTAGAAAAATTTATTATTATTATTATTCCATTATTTGAACAAGAGTACATACATCACAATAAATCAAACACATTAAAGACAAAAACATCGTCCAGAACAACTTGCTCACAAGAAGCAAAGTGAGATCTGCTAAGTATGGCTCTAGCATTGCACCTAGAGGTTAAGATAATCATATAGGCTGTTCAGCATTTGGGATTTGTAAGTGTTGGTTCGAACAGCTAGTTGTGAGGCCAACTGCGACAAAGCCTGCCTCACCTCTGTGCCCCAACAACCATAAGACTCCACCCCATTGGAATGCAGCGCCATCCCAACTCTGCACACTTCACGTCATTGTTCCTGTGTTTGCATTCCTATTTTGCCTTTGCTGCTGCCCCAGGTGATATACCCGCTTCTACAATGTGTAAAGGATTAAGCAGGGATGTCACTGAGACATCAAAAGCAGCAGAAAGCCTCTGTCCCAGTTAGCCACTGAAATATCTGCTGGAAGAGACTTTGGCTTTTCAATACTCCAACTGCTACCCTCTTCGAGATGAGCTGACAAACCTTGAAGGGTAGTATAGAGCACATTTCTCAGGGCATTGTGCCGTGTTGTTACATCCCCACCACATCGACAGGTAACACAATGATGTCCTAAAGTGTTCAATGTACTACTGGGACAGAAAGAGCATATAAAAAGAGATCCATCCTGACTAGATGTGGGTGATGGATTAATGCCAAGCCACCACTGAACTGCAACTTGGAATTTATTGGGGAGGAGATGCAAGCCCTGACTGATGGATGGAGTAACAGAAATCCAGGCAGCAGCGTGTGGAGATGTGATTGATAATAGCCTATTCCTATCTGCCAATGAGCTCTTTTCAAGAAGAAGAGAGAGGAACTGCACTTCCTCCATCAAATCAGACAACTTCTTCTGAGATGGCATGTGGGCAGACAAATTAGGGATAGATAAGGCTGCAGACTGGGGAATATGGTTATTGAATTGTAATATTGCATCAGCTAGATGGCGATGATCTATGGTGGCATCATAACTCTCCAGTGCAGAAGAAAATTAAAGATGGTGGGGTGGCCCTGGTGATGTTAACTAGTTTGCAAAAAAACTGGCACAATTTTGTAGTAGAATTACTGCCACTTGAGGGTCAATAATACCCATTCGCTCAATAGCAGATAGGAGAGCCAAAGCTTCTTGGCTACAATAAAAAAACTGTTTTGTTATCTATGTAATAATTAAAAAGTTGACATAAATGAATACATATATATATATATATGGATCTGACTATGCGGAATTGGTAAAGAGATATAAATGTGTAAAGAACAATGTCAACAATCACATCTGCAGGACTCAGAGCAAATGGTGGAGTATGAAGGCTGAAGAGATGAATCAGATGCATACATGTAGTTCTAGAGATTGGAAAGGTCTGTTTGGCATATGGAAGAAACTATCTCACTCCAAATCAGGAAATGTTGCTACTATACGTGATAGCTCTGGATATTGTCAGATCGCCTTGCTGTAAATGTTCGTTGGAGGGAGCACTTCTCAAACCTGTTAAATACTCCTGTTGCACACATTGATCACAGCATCTTATCAAAAGTGACACAACATCTGGTTGCAAATGAGCTAGCTGATCCACCTACTTTGGATGAAGTAGAGAAGGCCTTGAAGCACTTCAAGAAAATGAAAGCTCCAGGCAGAGATGGCATTATGGCAGAATTGCTATAATATGGTGGTCCAATAGCACTGGAGGCATTGCACTCTCTCATAAGCACAATCTGGGAATCTGAGTTTGTCCCACAGGAATGGGTAGAAGCTGTGATTGTTCCCCTTCCTATAAAGGGCAATCTTCAGCTTTGTGATAACTGGAGAGGGATATCGTTACTCAGTGTACCAGGAAATATATTTGGCCGCGTCATTGCTAATCGTGTGCAGAAACTAGCAGAAACATAAATTGATGAAGCACAGTGTGGTTTCAGGAAGATGTGTGGATGCAATGACATGGTCTTTGTGGATCCACCAAGCCAACATCCACAAGCTTTGACAGGAGGTTTTGGGCTTCAGACCTTTTGCGGCTGATAAACTGGTGGCAAAAATCAGCATCTCCAATGGGAGAACACAGTATTTCAATTGTTGGATTTTTTAATGCCAGCTGGGAAAATGTCTAGTGAGCTGTGGCTAAACACCTCACACTTATGTACGTTGACATGGAGGCCGAGTGGTGGGCCTAACTCTTGGAGCAAAGCCAAGGCATTCATCACAGAAGACCTTGTACTTGCAAGAGAACCATCATCCATGTACCAGGCATGGAAATTGAGACCAGTACAATCGTCTCTGGTTGAAATTGCTGCCACCAGGATGTTCAAGACCAAAGAGAACAACAATGGGCCCAGGGGGTCACCCTGCTGAACGCCCAGCTCTGATGTAAAGCAGCCCAAGGGATGCCAAAGGAATGGGTGATGGCCATAACACCAGTTAGCCCAAGGGGAGCAGCTCTGGGAAGTGCTCAGCACACTCAATTAAGACTACTTTTCGAGACACCATATTTAATGCATTTTCAGGTCCACCTTCAAAACAACCAAGTCATCCTCCAACTAATGTTGCTCAATACAGTCTCTTAATCCATGAACTATTTTTTCTGCACCAAAGGGGCAAGCCATTCATACTGAAAGGGTTTTAAAAACTGCTGAGCCTTTACCTTGACTGAAGCACAGAGACATTTACCAACCAACCGGCGCAGAGCTTCTCCCACTGCAATGGGTCTGACACCAAAAGGGCACCCTGGTTTTTACTTATTCAAGGTTGTAAGGTTGCCCCCAGCAAAATATGCAGTGATTTCAACAGGTGCCTTACCTGTAGCCAGAAGATTGACAACTGCCCTGAATGAGTGCAAAATTGGGGTCTGCAAAGGCACTTCTGCTGCATCTATAAGATGCTGTATACGGAGCCCAGAAGGCCCAGCAGCAGTTAGCTTGGGGAATGAACGCAAGATTGCCATGAGATTGATCTCTGATGGGATAGAGGTTGATGTATCAGACGGGAATGGAGCTGTGGGGCATTCATTCTTGGGGTGTTTGGTTTCCAAAAGACTCCAGGTCTCTTCATTGTTGGGTGCAAGGCCAGTTGATACCAAGGTCTGGCAAGCTTTGCTGTATAAATCATCTTGGGCCAGTGAAATAGCTGATGTAACTTGCTGTTTCCGTGGGATGTCCTTGGTACGATGTAGTTTATTAGTGCTCGATGCCCGTGACAATGCGTTTGCAACTTGGTAAAATGCATTTCGGAAGCACCATAAGCTTCAACCAGGATGCCACTGAATTGTCTGCAATAACCTCCATTAGGACTTATTATTATTATTATTATTATTATTATTATTATTTTAATTATTATTTAATGTAAATACAATTATTAAACACATTACACACACAAACGGATCTAGCTCTATGACAGTGGGATAATCCTAGAGAGGATGGCTGTAGCATTGGCACGAACTAGATGGACATTAAGCCGGCCATAAATGTCATTCAGCACAACTGACTTGGACTTGCATGTAGAGGTGGCGAGTCTGGAGGCAATTGATGAAATGATAGAAGAGGCCTCATCGCCCCAAGCTCCATACGATTCTACCACCATGGGGACAAATACCCATCCAAGTTCCGAACATTTGGGATCATTAGCTTGATGTTACCTCGCCTCTGTGGCCTGAGCAGCAGACTTGGCCAAGACTCCCGCTTCCACAAGGGTTAAAGGGTTTAGCGGAGACGTGATGGAGACATCTAGTGCTGCTGGTTTGCCTAAGAACCAATTGGATAGCAAGATATCAGCTGGGTGAGTCTTATTGTGGTCATGTGTGAGATTGTTGCCCACTTCCACCTGAACACCTATGTGTGCACGCCGACAGGTCTCCACCAGGATATCTCTGATCTTGTTGTGGCGGGAGACCACATCTGCAGGTGACTGCATGGTGGCCAAGGTGATCAAGTACACCGGGACACAGGGTACACTGAGAGCCCTCTGAAGTATCGAGGCCAAGCCACCACTTAACAGCTATTATTATTATTATTATTATTAGATAGAAACAGTACACCACTCACATGAACAAATAACTAACTACACTACACTACACTACACACAAATGTCCTAAAGAACTACTACCCCTGCTCAAGATGGCCCTGGATATTGATCTAACTAGACACATGATCATTCTTCTGTATTATAATAATATTATTATTCAAACACTTGTCATAAACACCCTAAACCCCATCCATACACCAATTCACACTGTGAAGGCTACCTTCAACCCATGTCCTCTGCATGCTGCAACCTAGACCGGGAGAGCAAGGCTCTAGCATTGCATCGAACTAAGGTGAGGTTAAGCCTCTGGTAGAAGTTTGTGATGGCCTTTGATTTGCTGCACTGCAGCTGCAGGGCCAGCCGGGCTGCCAGGCAAGAGTCTGAGCACTGCGCTTCCTCACCCGATAGGTCTCTACTGCCAAGGGTACACATACCCAACCTTAGCAGCTCTCTGCACTTCTGATCGTTGGCCATCCTGCTTCATTCAATGTCTTGGAGTTAAGCAGAGAGACTACGGTTAAATCAAAAGCCACTGGCTTGCCACTCAATTAGTTGGGCACCAAGATGTCTGCTGGCCGGCTATGTTTATTGAAGGATGACAGAGGATTTTTAAAGCATGCATGAATTAAATATCCTACAATGCATGCCTAATACTGCTGTATGGACATATCACGATTGGTTCGCGTAACAAAAAGTATATAAACAGTAGGGGCATTGCCGTTGGAGCGCATTTTGAGAATAATAATTAGTGAGACAGGCCAGTGTTAAATAAATTTCAGTAAGAAATTAGTCTCATGCTCATTAGAACTAGCTCTTACAATTTTGTTTATGATTGACCACCTAATTGACGCCCTTTCCAATGTGGCATACCCTCTTTAGAGGCCCGCAGGGGGTGCAATGCTGCCAGGATGCCACTGCTATTAACTAAGATGCAGCAAATATAAATTAACCTGAGCACTTTGTTGCGACTCTTTAAGGCTCGCTTCAAGCTCGCAAATTTAAATTTTCTGTTGTAGCTTGGTCTTTTTTACCAGTTCATTAAAAAAATAGATAGTGCTCATTAAGCTTAATATATATGTATAACATGCTACCTCTTGAGCTAAAAAGTTCTTCAAAAGTGGGAAGACACTACGAAATGACTTGACTGATTGAATTCAATAGCTTAATGTGAATTGAGAAAAATTTAGATATGTGGCATTATGCTTATCAACTGATGCTGCATTTGATTATTTGCCATCTGCAAATATACTCTTACCTGAGCACTTTGTTGTGTTTCTTTATAGCTCGCTTCAAGCTCGTCCCTCTTCTGTTGCAGTTTGGTCATTTCAACCTGTTAATTAAAAAGATAGAAAAATTTTGTGCTCATACAGCTTGATATATATGTACAGCATGCCAATTTCTTGAGATAAATAGTTCATCAAAGTGAGGAAACACTATTAAATGACTTGATTAATGGAACTATTCTCCATTCACATAAAGCTCAATATCTTTATATTAATATTTTGGTCATTTTTACCAGTTCATTAAAAAAAATAGATAGTGCTCATTAAGCTTAATATATATGTATAACATGCTACCTCTTGAGCTAAAAAGTTCTTCAAAAGTGGGAAGACACTACGAAATGACTTGACTGATTGAATTCAATAGCTTAATGTGAATTGAGAAAAATTTAAATATGTGGCATTATGCTTATCAAGATGCTGCATTTGATTATTTGCCATCTGCAAATTTACTCTTACCTGAGCACTTTGTTGTGTTTCTTTAAGGCTCACTTCAAGCTCGTCAATTTTCTGTTGCCGTTTGGTCTTTTCTACCTGTTGATTAAAAAGGTAGAAATTTTTGTACCCACAGTTTTAAATATATGCCTACACTCTTGAGATAAATCATCAAAAGTGAAAAAACACTACTAAATGATTTGACTGATTGAAATTTAGCTCCATTCACATAAAGCTCAAATTTAGATCTGATCAATTGATGCTGCATATTATTATTTGCCATCTGCAAAACATCAAATAAATCAATACAAGTTTGGTGTATGGTAATGCAATTTTATTGCAATGCATGCTAATGTCAAATATTACTCTTGCAAAAGACATGGTTAAACGTAAAATTGTGCTTGAATATACGTCAAAGTCAGAGACTGACGAAATTAGGAAGATAACACAAATAAAAACTTTCATCATAAGAAAGCAATATGTATGATAAGGAAAAATGAAACATCCTATATTGAGCACATGAACACATAATTTGCAGCAAATTTAAATTAACCTGAGCACTTTGTTGCGACTCAGTAAGGCTCGCTTCAAGCTCGCAAATTTAAATTTTCTGTTGTAGCTTGGTCTTTTTTACCAGTTCATTAAAAAAATAGATAGTGCTCATTAAGCTTAATATATATGTATAACATGCTACTCTCTTGAGCTAAAAAGTTCTTCAAAAGTGGGAAGACACTACTAAATGACTTGACTGATTGAATTCAATAGCTTAATGTGAATTGAGAAAAATTTAGATCTGTGGCATTATGCTTATCAACTGATGCTGCATTTGATTATTTGCCATCTGCAAATTTACACTTACCTGAGCACTTTGTTGTGTTTCTTTAAGGCTCGCTTCAAGCTCGTCGTCATTCTTCTGTTGCAGTTTGGTCATTTCAACCTGTTAATTAAAAAGATAGAAAAATTTTGTGCTCATACAGCTTGATATATATGTACAGCATGCCAATTTCTTGAGATAAATAGTTCATCAAAGTGGGAAAACACTATTAAATGACTTGATTAATTGAAATTTTCTCCATTCACATAAATCTTTATGTAAACTGAGAAAAATTTAGATCTGTGGCATTATGCTTATCAATTGATGCTGCATTTGATTATTTACCATCCGAAAGTTTACTCTTGCCTGAGCACTTTGTTTAAGGCTCACTTCAAGCTCGTCAATTTTCTGTTGCAGTTTGGTCTTTTCTACCTGTTGATTAAAAGGTAGAAATTTTTGTACCCACAGTTTTAAATATATGCCTATACTCTTGAGATAAATCATCAAAAGTGAAAAAACACTACTAAATGATTTGACTGATTGAAATTTAGCTCCATTCACATAAAGCTCAAATTTAGATCTGATCAATTGATGCTGCATATTATTATTTGCCATCTGCAAAACATCAAATAAATCAATACAAGTTTGGTGTATGGTAATGCAATTTTATTGCAATGCATGCTAATGTCAAATATTACTCTTGCAAAAGACATGGTTAAACGTAAAAATGTGCTTGAATATACGTCAAAGTCAGAGACTGACGAAATTAGGAAGATAACACAAATAAAAACTTTCATCATAAGAAAGCAATATGTATGATAAGGAAAAATTAAGCATCCTATATTGAGCACATGAACACGTAATTTGTGCTATGTTTTTCATGTGCCATACAGACGATGATATTCGTATAATTCAACCCAGGTTTCTTTGCTTGGCTTGAAATCCTATACACTACTAACTTTCTCATAGAGAATGATTCATTTACTTCTTTGTTAAATGATAGTGCATTCCTGGAACACTAAACATAGTTAGCAAGTAATGTGTCTTGTACCCAGACAATTATACATGCAATGTAAGGTATTCATTTTATTACAGCACATGTAGTGACTAGTTCTCAGGCCATAAACATTTGATTATCATACACTTAGAGAATAAACGCAAAATGGTAGAATTTCTGAATTATTCGATCTTCAAGAGTCCTGTCAACAGCAAGTGTTAGATTCAGGATCTGATTATGATTATATATATGGGACAGTGTCCTGCAAATCACCCTACTGGGTAGTTTTTCAAGTTTAAAAATATTTTGATTCTCCGTGAACTCCAAAGAGCGTCTATTAAATGCTCCTTACACATCATAAATTGGGTTATCCAACATAAAGTTATTAGGCACTGAATTTGTAATTAGCCATAATTTCAATGTAAGCGTTATTTTTCTTTTGCTTGTCCTGGAAAATTTGAAAAAGCATCACAAGGGTGATTTGGTTGAACACTGTTCCATATGTTAGCACAACTTTTAGTATTAGTCTGGGCACCAGACCCTATAATACTACATAACAATAATACAAAGGTACATAAAGATGCATTTTTTTCTTTGTTTTTTACGTAATAATAATATAATACAATAGGATACACATACAGTGAATAAACGGAGAACAGATAAAAACTTAGGATGAGCACATCAGGTCAATTGGACTCTCAAGAAGATTTGCTGTTGATGGTCAATGGTATGAGGACTGTGAGCCTCGAAGACAAACTATTGCAGAACGCAATAATGAGAAGCTCAATCTGCAATGAAGCCAGAACAAGGAAACACTGTATGGTTGCTCCTTCTTTTCAGCTATTAAGGAGGCAATTCTATTGCACATGACCGTTGCAGTGGGACCAAGACCACTAGAGGTTGAAAATACAAGAGGTGATGCTCAACTTCTCAGACACTGTGTTCATATGACCTTGATTTGCTCTAGATGGTGATGACATTGAGCAAGTGGTGTGTTTTGATACGATTTAGAAAAGGGATTAAACACCTTGACATCAAAAAAAGTCTTTTGCCTGTTCTTGGACCAAAGATTTTCTGTCACCATATCTAATCGAGCTTCATCTGCATCGTTGGCTGTTTTATATTGAAGCCGCTCTCCTGACAGAGGTTGTAGGCAAGGTTTTGTTCCCACTGCGTGGCATACCTCAGTGTGTAGTGAAGCTGTGATATCATGCAACTCATTGTAGCGAATTGATGGGGCAGTTCATAGCATGTTCTACAGTGAAAGATTGGCCACATACACAGCTAGCTGGAAGTAAACCATAGCGAAGGTAAAGAGCATCACGAAAATCTCCTTTGTGAAGAGCAAAGCCATAATCGTGAATGGGAAGAGCAGAGAGGCACCAGGTTCACTAGCAACTTCCATAGAATGTTTAAGTGATCCTGGATACATGGCAAACAAAACATCATATTGGTTAGATGCTAACAGATCTTCTGTTGAAGAGCATGTTTTTTTGCAAGATGCTGAGCATCAATAGATTCAACAGGTAAAGAGGACGATTACGAGATCAACAAGGGCCTGGTAAATTTAATGGAGTTATCAAAAAGGCGACACTTCTCATCAACAGGTTGTGTGATCCCAAGGCCACCAAGACGAGCTGGTAAGGCAATTAGGTCTCTTAATGAGTGAGGTTTAGTAGGTATGACTTGTGTATGACATCTTCAAGTGGTTGTAATTCAAGCTGAATGCTTGAAACTGTTCTACAGATGAAAGTCTATTTACTTGATAAACCGTGAGTGAAGGCAACATAAGCAGAGTGGGGGTGAGTGATGGAGATATCAGATACATGAGCAGAGTGGGGGTGAGTGATGGAGATATCAGATACATGAGCAGAGTGGGGGTGAGTGATGGAGATATTAGATACATGTAGCTGTTTAACTTCGGTAACCCATTCAGAAACCTTCTTACGAACAAAAGATTTGTCAAATATTTCAGATCCTATTGCAGCTCCAAGAAAACGTTGTTCACTTGTGGTAATTGAAATACCAGAGCCTGCAAATTTCAAAGATGCTTCTGACAGTTTAGCCTCTTTCACAACAATCCAAGATTTAGTACCATTGGGATAGTATTCATATCCAGGACCATTTTGAGTGAGAATGTAAGGATGGATTGTAAGTCACTCCCTGCTGAGGCATCATCAGCATACCAGATCTGTTTAATATTATTGTGTGAAAGCTTAGCAATGAGAGGAATTGTACTATATATATTGCATATGGCATAGCCATCAAAAAAGGGTTGCCTTGAGTCACACCTTCAGATTTTGCCATCAATATATAAGTTTATATTTTTTCGATAAGTGTTTATTATAATCATGGCTAGTGCTGGACATAGACTCTTGATATTTTGGAGGGCCACTTGACGA
Source organism: Eunapius fragilis (assembly GCA_963681505.1). Classification (NCBI taxonomy): domain Eukaryota; kingdom Metazoa; phylum Porifera; class Demospongiae; order Spongillida; family Spongillidae; genus Eunapius; species Eunapius fragilis. The sequence continues at coordinate 8,094,095 of OY811971.1, read as the reverse complement.
TTCAGAGAATTGAACATGTTTGTTGCATCGACCAGTAAGATTGGTTAGGGTTTAATAAGATATTATGGATTAATAATACTACATATTGGGAAAGGGTCTGGTATCCTTCCATAAGTTGAACATTTTTTTGTCAAGCTACAAATCTGATTGGCGCTACCAATCAGATTACTGTTATGTGATAATCAGCATTCATTCGACTAGTTAGTAATTGAACATGAAGCAAGCTTGCTTGCAAAAGGTATAGTTGGACTGTTTTGATCATGCTTTCAATTGTGATCACTTATGAATGTTCACACAGCATAATCTGCACAGGACCGTGTCCGCACCAGATGAAGAAAGTACACCAGATTTGGTGGTTTGCTTTAAAAAAAGCTACCACGGCTTCGGATGTTGTAGAACACAAGTTTTAACACAACCCAGTTGTTTGTGGCAAAAAGCAACATTCAAAACCCACGCTATTTGAAACCAGCAAAATGAAATGTTAAAGAATTTAATCCATTATCCACGTTACATTCCATTGCCACAAAAACTCATATAGAGAGATACCAGATCCTTTTCCAAATACATCATTCTAATAAAGGGTCTGGTACCCAGACTATTTCAATGTATACAATGTAGGCTCAAAATTATTTAACCACTGCATGAAGCAAGAATGCCGACCAATACTAAAGTTATTGGTGTAATCTTTCCTTACCAAGTTATGTATATGGCCAAGAACTAAAACGAGGAATAACATGGGACCAAGTACGAGTTCAGGCTCAAACGTGACATTAAACAAACATTACACTGCTCATTTTTTACTTCTTGTATGATAACAACAAGATATAACAAACCAATCGATATATAGGGGTAATTTTTAAAATGACTATCATAATAAAATATAGAATTAGAGTTGCTAACTATTCTCGATATGGTAGAATAACCACTTGAAAGATTACCCATGAAACATTTTAAAGCATCCTTGGTCTTATTGTGCACACAAAGTAAGTTATCCAGAGCTGAATTATATGGACGTCATGAATACTTAAAGGATGAACCGTTTTAATTGCCACACACACACAGTAAAGCAATAAAATGAATCCTCTATTTACCATACTGCTAAGATTGCTATACATGTTATGTTTTCAGAATTTGGACTGATAAATACCAACCATTATTATACCTCTTGAGTCTCCCTATACCTTGCTTGAAGTTCATCAAACATCTGTTGCATTTTGGTCTTTTCCTCCGTTGATTATTAAATAAAACACAATATAATGCCATTTGAGACTTTGCCTATTTTAATTTAATGAACAATTAAGAAGATGCTATGTTTACAGGGGAATTAACTATTCTCTTACTTGAGCATCCTGTTGTGCATTCCTGAAGATCTCTTCAATTTGATTTTGCATTTTATGCTTGGAATCCTGAATTTGAAGGCAATTAGTGCTGTAAAATGCAAGGAAAAAAGATCTTTTCAGAAGGGAAATGTAATAGTCCTATATATTTAGCACACAAACAACACATGCCATAGAAATGTAAAAGCAGCCTTACAAGGTAATACCCTATATTTATATTTCTTAACACAAACACTATGCATTGTTCCATCCTCACATTTGCAATTGACGTGTCCTTATATGCATGGGACAGTTAATGCATATTGTCTAGGCGTCTCGCGCGCGAAGCACGTTTATCCACTAAGGGGGACAGAAAACTTCGTTTTGGTCGTATAACAACGTAGTCTGGGAACACGACTTCCCCAAGATTGAGAACAGCGTGTGTGACCAGATTGTTTGTACACGGTTGACCGACAAATTTCTGAAGGTCCCTATATTTATGGATCAGGCGGTTGGGTCTTTGACGACTCCCAGACAGTCACGGACTGCTTGAATAATATCCTTTGGCGGACGGCTGCCAGACGATCAAGCTCACCGCGGCAACACTAGTACTGCTTAGTATCGTCCCTAAAACTTCATTAGTATCCCTCAATCTTTAATTATAATGGTCTGTGTGGGGCGTACTATGGTGCATGCTAGTGATTTAATGACCGTCCATTTATACACCCTGGACTAAAAATGTTGCAATATGCATAGTTAGAACAGCAGAATGACTTTATAGATACCTGGCAGACTTATCGCAGACTAGCAGCTGAAGAATCTTCAGGGTGGTCGAAACAGACAACAAGGGTTAAGTGATAATGGGAGTTGCGGTTAGCTCTACAATAACACTGCTGTTCCACGAGGCTATGAATTTAATTAGCCCGTTAATTACTCGTGACGTCACAGCTGGCTCTTTTCTAAAAAACTTTGTAAGAGGTGGTACGGAGAGTTACGGACAGCGAAATGCCTGGAGATCGATGTGCAGTGTGTGGGATTACCAAGGCAACAGATCCAAACGTCTCTTTTCATAGAATTCCGAAGGATCCAATTATGCGAGCTAAGGGCGCTACTCCAAACTATTTTGGAAAAGTTAACGTCATTTCGACGTTTCATTAACCCTCCCCCCCCCCCCCCCCTCATAATGTGATTGATATCGATGGAGTTCGGCCGCCATTTTTTTGGTCAGTACATCGGATAACGTAACGAGCCCGAACCCCCCCCCCAACGTCAAAATGATTCCCAAATAGTTTGGAGACGCCCCCTAAGTGGACAGAACAAGATTCGAGAGCACAATGAGCTAAGAACAGAGAAGCTCGAAGGTTTTTACCAAAACACCTGAGCGTGTAACTACTTGTAGTTCAGCTACAATTGTTTCTGATATTACTACTACTCCATCTACTAGTACTCCTCTACCATCTGCTAGTACTCCTCTACCATCTACTAGTACTCCTCTACCATCTACTAGTACTCCTCTACCATCTACTAGTACTCCTCTACCATCTACTAGTACTCCTCTACCATCTACTAGTACTCCTCTACCATCTACTAGTACTCCTCTACCATCTACTAGTACTCCTCTACCATCTACTAGTACTCCTCTACCATCTACTAGTACTCCTCTACCATCTACTAGTACTCCTCTACCATCTACTAGTACTCCTCTACCATCTTCTAGTACTCCTCTACCATCTTCTAGTACTCCTCTACCATCTACTAGTACTCCTCTACCATCTACTAGTACTCCTCTACCATCTACTAGTACTCCTCTACCATCTACTAGTACTCCTCTACCATCTACTAGTACTCCTTTACCATCTACTAGTACTCCTCTACCATCTACTAGTACTCCTCTACCATCTACTAGTACTCCTACCATCTACTAGTACTCCTCTACCATCTACTAGTACTCCTCTACCATCTACTAGTACTCCTCTACCATCTACTAGTACTCCTCTACCATCTACTAGTACTCCTCTACCATCTACTAGTACTCCTCTACCATCTACTAGTACTCCTCTACCATCTACTAGTACTCCTCTACCATCTACTAGTACTCCTCTACCATCTACTAGTACTCCTCTACCGTCTACTAGTACTCCTCTACCATCTACTAGTACTCCTCTACCATCTACTAGTACTCCTCTACCATCTACTAGTACTCCTCTACCATCTACTAGTACTCCTCTACCTCAACTCCTGATAGCCCAGGTTGGGGACCAACTTGATACCAATTATACTGTCAATGAGCTACTTGGACCAAGTGGACTGCAGCGCATGAAGGAGTGCTGATACATGAGTACAGCTTGCTCGCATCCTACACATATATTGATGATTAAGCAATCGTTTACATAGCATAGTTGAAACTATACAAAGAAGGCTTACCCAGCAGCACTGACAATCACATTTTGCTGAACAAATAGATAGCTATATCTCCCTCTTTTCCAAGGAGCATATTAACTTTGTATATGCCACCCTTCATCGATGGTGATGTGGTACACTTGACATGACAATGGCTACATCACTTGGTGGTGATGTAGCAATTGTCTGTTTATTTCTAGGGTTAACTCTAAAGCCAACCAGAGGAGTGAATTTGTTTTAAACTTTTGTTATTCCGCCACTCATGTAACTTTCAGTCATTATTGTGATTTCGTTTCAATCCTGCTTTTATCAGTTGAACAATTAAAATGCACCATCCATGTGAAATCAGAAGTACTTCAGTCAGGATACTGTGCTGCGCGTTATACATTAATAATTTAAATCGATACGTCGATTATCCTAAAGTTGTTGATGTGACATCAACCAATTTACGAGTCTCGATTATTTCGTCTAGATAATCGATACAAATTCGATATTCGAGGCTTATCGGCCTAGCAATACTTCAAATGTGGCGCCATGCATGGCTTACTGGACGTCTGTATCTCTCGATACAAAATTATAATGATCCTACATGGAGTTTATGTTTCCGGCGCACCAAGCAAGAGCTATTAACTATTTTGGTTGCTATAAAGCAATGACGCAAACAAGTCTACCTCAATTATAGGTAAAATTTTGAGCGGTAATCACCGCCCAGTCTTTAGAAACGTAAATTGAATTCTGTATAAGTCAGTGTGTGTAAGGTACATAACGGAGGTCCGCTTGAAAGGGTGTCAGTACAGTGGAGGAATCCGTCCTTTACTGCATAGTCGTTTTCGTTTTCTTTGAAACAGAGTGGGTTGAGAATTTATAGGTGGTTGCCGAACACTTCCTCTGTAAATTATGAGTACCGGTGTAACAGGATAGCTTGTCCCACAGGAAAAAATGTTTATTTTGCTACCCTGAAGTTCTAGAGTAGTTCCATATGATCTGATGTAAATGTTGTTGTAAACCGATGTAAACTGTGATTAGCAAATGCTATAAAAATGGCAGCCCCGGATCCAGCTTAGGCTTGGGGGGGGGGGGGCGGCTGCCCCCCCCATTCATATGAAATTCCGCCCTCTGGGACCAATTGCCGCCCCCCCCCCCCCCCGCTCCGCTCTCCACGCACTATCACACACGCAAACCAAGGTATAAATCATCGTACAGCAAGCAGCCCCCCCTCCCCCATATTTCGTATCGGACCTGAAGCAGACAGCACCCCCTTCTCCCCCCTGCTTTTCACATTGGGCGTGATACGGACAGCACCCCCCCCCCTCCCCGCTTTTCGTATCAGGCCTAAACGGACAGCACCCCCCCCCCCCCCCAGCTTTTTTTGTATCGGGCCTAAAATGGACAGCACCCCCCCCCCCCGCTTTCCGCTTTTCGTATCGGGCCTAAAATGGACAGCACCCCCCCTCCCCCCCCCCCGCTTTTCGTATCGGACCTAAAACGGACAGCACCCCCCCCCCCCCCCTTCCGCTTTTAGTATCCGCCCCTGGCTTCGCATGCATTCATTGTCAATGTGCTGCCCCTCCCATTAAACTGCCCCCCCTTAGCAAAATCCTGGATCGGGGCTGAAAAATGGTGTTTTACATGGCATGTATTTTTTACGTTGGTAGTAAAATTTGCTCTGCTTTTACATACTTTGCTACTGTAGTAATACTGCATTGCAATAGTTTTAGCGACTCACAGGAGCAATGCGTTTGTGTGAAAATACAACAAATATCGTTACTAGTGCCCAGATTTTACATTGTATAGCACTATAGTAATTCCTCATTAGTCTGGGAACGAGAATGAGCAGCCATTAATTAAGCACTAAACTTTATAAAGAAATGAACTTCATCAATTACACTTTCAACACAATTACATCCTCTTTGCACAATCCAGCCAGTTATTTATTTGTACTAATTTCTCTTCTACGAGTCTGTTTCCAAAATAAATTAGAAGTTCTTGAAGTGTGCAGTTCTTTTTTAGTCTAGGAATTCCAAGCCCGTCAATCTGAGCAACAATCCCTGTAATGCATACACGTGCAATGTGTTGTGAATGCCACCACTGTGATGCAACAAGTACAGCATCGTCATCATCCATTGTATTACCGGTAGTAAGTTACAAGAAAGTCATGTTATAGGAATGTGTTAATTTGAACAGTAACATACCATTTCTTGCTGATTAGGAAAATCTCTATTCTGCTGAATTTTTCGGGCTCTAGCCAATTTATACTCAGTTCTGTTTTTACGTTTTTCATCACTGGTTGACTTTGAAAACAGGGACAAGGTAAGTGGTCTAGCAGCAACATCAAAAGTGTGAAGGCCCTCAATTATTTGGTGTGAAGGTAGGACACGCCAAATCAGGTGTGACCTTCATATCAAGTGCATGGGATTTCACCCAAAAAGAAAAAAGGTGAAAAAAACTATGCATTGGTCAGAATTCAAACCCGTGATCACCTGTACTACAGCCCTGTACCTAACTCCATAACATCAATGGTTAAAAGTTATCTTTTATCCCACAGTGCCATCACTTCTTAATAGAAACTAAAACTGAGTGATGGTCCCACCAAATTGCAGAGTGAATTCACACGCACTCGCTCGATATGCCATTGTGTCTGTTGAATTTTTTGGGTCCTAGCCAATTCATACTCAGTTGTGTTTTCACGTTCTTCATCACTGCAGGTTGAATTTGAAAAACAGAGACAAGGTAAGTGGTCTGCCACATGCACTTTGCATTTGATGTTTGCATGGGCATCAATATACTGACGGATAGGTGTAGTGTGCCTTTACACTCACCTCAAATATTCCTGCTCCTTTCTCTGGCTGATCACCCTGTACATGTTATCCAGGTAGGTGATCACAGCATGAAAAAATACTGTACCTCTAATGACTGTTGCACGGGTTGAGAGTTGATGCTTTTGCGTGCAGAGACCTTCATTGGAGGACGTGATGGGGTCATTTTTTGCATGGTAACAGGTTGACTTGGAGTAGAAGCTCTGGAATATCGGATACAGGAGTTAGTTTGTGAACTAAAATTTGCTACTTAGCTACTTTGTAGATTTGTAGAAATCAGATGTCAACTGGGGGAATAAATCTATGAACACTTTGACAATTTACATCCTGGAAAATTACCTGATCACCAGCAAAAGTAGGGCTAGAATGTGACACCTACAATTAAATGGCATTCAAAGCAGGAATTGCATGTAATCATAGCACTTACAGTAATAGCAACTGAAGACGTTGGAGGTGAAAATGGGGACACCTGCAGAAATCAGAGAGAGATAAACATGCACTTACAATGATACACAAGTGTTATGCAAACAGATGTATGCCAAAGAACAAAACAGTACTGGTATGGAGCGCTTCCTGTTGTTCAGCACAATTCTAACTTGTTCAGAGGCCTTCAAATCATCGAGTACAACAGAAGACAATGTCTTCAAAAACAAGTGTCTCGTAATACGCAGTTACTTCAGAACTTGAATTTATTTTCTGCCGCAGAGCCTTAAACACCCACACACAAGCCTTTGACACCCCCACACACACAAGCCTTCTTGTATTCTATTGGAGCCTTTGCTTTTTCTAAATCATCTTGTGCACTTTTATCATGCACACACATACACACCAGGCAAGTGTGTTGTGTGCGCGTATGTATTACTTCTGGTGTGTGAGAGTAGGTATTTGAGTGTGTGGGTGTGTGCATGTGCTTAAAAGTACATGTTCGGACCTTTGTGGCCTGGGTAGCCACGCTGTTAGGGAGTTAAGTCGAGAGATGATGAAAAGGTCTAGAGCCAATTTTTAAACATCTGGTTACTAAATTGTCAGGTGTTGCCATGTGCACTTAATACACAACACACACATACACACGCAAGTACATGCACACACATACACACACATACACACGCACATACACACACACACACACACTCATGCCATGACCCTACAGTAGAACTGGCATGCCAAACATGAACCTGTTCAATGACACCAATTTTCCACTTGTTGTAAAACACATAGTTGAACCTTCAGAAGGTGTGACTCCTCTCAACTTCTCGCGTCACCTTCTGAGGTTCAACTATGTGTTTTACATCAACGGAAGGTCATCCAATAATAAAAAATACATCATGGCACGCAGAAATCATTGACCTAACAAGAACAACTTCAAAAAAACGCGTATCTCAAACTGTTAAGGACTTGAAGTGATAGGCATGCTGCAGGTTTGAAAATACGCCGCTTATCGTGTAAATGATACTTCGAACAACAAAAAAAGGATGGCAAAACTCACAATGCTTTCGAGGTTATGTAGAAGAAATGATAAAACGCTTACAAGTAGTAGATCGCTAGAACCAGAATTCCGCCTCTTTTTGTCAAAATTGAAGGTGTGAACAACCGTATCACGGAGTGTATGTATAGAAGTATGCGCTCACGTGAGCGGCTTCCAATCCCTCTCTAAATAATCTATGGTTAGATAGAACTTACTATTCTAACCCCTCCAGACTCCGAAGTGCTTCCTCTATAAACTAAGTGCTAGTCACGTATACATATAACTAAATAATATAATTACACAAAAAAGAATAATGAGTGATGCCTGCTGACCAAGGATTAAAGCTAGCTCCATCACAGCTGTCCGCAGACAAGCGCGTTGCTTCTTTATGAATGCTGCACAAGAAGCTTACAGGTATACGTATTTCCACTTGTTAAATTAATCCGCATTTCCCCTTCTTACTGCTCCGCATTCGGCCCCTCTAAATACTGCACAGCATTCTGCTCCACATACTAGTCTTCTCACATACGAGTCCCCATATGTGTCCGGATACTAGAGTTTCTGCATACGTATCCGTATGTAACGCGGCCAAGTTTAATAGTAGCAGAGTTCAGCACAACCACAAGCACAGAGTACAATACAGACCTCAATATACAAAAATACGACAACATATAGTTTCCCATGAATAGAGGGGTCAAAGGACTCCAAGATGCGCGTCACTCCATGTCTGGAGATGCGCAACTGTTTACGTCATCATTACACCACTCCCTCCCATCAATGCTGCAAGTAGGGCCCATAGCGGTCTGGGGGTTGCCTGTTTCGCATCGGGTAACGTCGTGGGAGCTCTACAGCAAGTGCAGGTGCAGGTGCAGCGGGTTCTACAGCAACAGGTTCAGGTCCAGGGACAGCTTCCATAATTCCGTCGTCTGCAGCCCTATGATCAAGCTCCTCAGCCTCCTCTTCATCACTATCCAGGCAGAGTATTTCATTTGCCCTCTCCAGAGGTACAGTATCTGGACTCGTTGTCGTAGATGTCGGCGTTGGCACTGCAACCAAGTCTTCTCGCACCGGGTTTGATGTTGCCACAGATGGTTTGAGCCTGTAAAAATGAACACACTGCATGCGTTTTAGTCCCCTTCATATATTTTATATGTGCACTCTGCCACACGCTCGACGACTTTGAATTGACCCTTCCACGGATGGTGAAATTTTTTAGACTTACCTCGCGGTACAGCTGGTGAGTACAGCCACACTAAATCACCACAGTTAAATGGTTTACCGTGGACCTTCTCATCATAAATACACTTCTGCCTCTTATGTTCTGCCTCACATCGTTCTCTCACTAGACAATATGAATTTTCTAAGCCATCCTTCAGCTTCTGCACATACTCGGGAAGTGTAGTCTGTTCAATAGGATTAGAACCATACATTAAATCTATCGGCAATTTCAATTTCCGCCCAAACATAAGAAAAAATGGGCTAAACCCAGTAGATGAATGGATACTGGAATTGTATGCAAGGCAAACCTTCCGGATATAGAGATCCCAGTCTGATGGATGGTTGTGTGCAGTAGTTGCCAACATGTCCAAGAGTGTTCTATTAAATCTTTCGACCATGCCATTTCCTTGTGGGTGGTAGGGTGTCGTACGTGACTTTCTGCATGATCTCCAAAAGCTTGCATATTTCTTCAATCAATTCTGATTCAAACTGTCGGCCCTGGTCAGAGTGCAATTGTTCTGGGGCGGCAAAACAATTCATCAACTAATATCCTAGCAACTGTTGTAGCTTCTTGGTTCCTGATTGGAAATGCTTCCACCCATCTTGTGAAGTGGTCTACAGTTGCCAACACATACTTATTTCCTTCCTCTGTCACTGGTAAGGGACCTAAAATGTCAATACTCACCAACTGCATAGGGTATCCAGACTGGATGGTCTGCAAATAAGCCTTCCTTAACAGTCATTTTTCTGGTGGCACAGGTCAAACAGGATTTACACCAGTTTCTCACAGCTTCTGCACATCCTGGCTAGTAGAAGCGCTCTTTAAGGCGAGACAACACCTTCTCCTCCCCAAGGTATCCTCCAACAGCACCTTCATGGAGATCACGTATAGCACTAGTCTGAAATTTAGAGGGCAACACAAGTTGGAGTCCATGATCTCCATCATCAATCCGTTTCCACAGCATGCTGTTTTTGATACACAGAAGTTGCCACTTCTGGAGGAGAAGACGACTTTCCCTACTCCAGGTTTTGGAGACATCTAAAGGAGGTATTTGATCCTGCCGCACCGCCTGGTATACTGGGTTGATTGAAGCATCCTCCATTTGTAGTCTCTGCATGTCTTCTAAAGAATAGGATTGGAAGGGATAGGCTGGCAATACACTCACAGATGCACTGTATTCAACCTCCTTAACTTGGTCAACACGACCACATGCATGGGATTCTGGAAAGGGCATCTGCATTGCAATGTTGGGTACCTTGACGATAAATGACTGTAAAGTCAAATTCTTGTAGCCTTTCCAACCAGCGGGCTAGCTGCCCTTCAGGTTCCTTAAAATTTGTCAACCAAACTAAAGAACCATGGTCAGTCCTAAGAGTAAACTGTCTACCAAGTAGGTATGGCCCAAAATGGTGTGTAAACTCCACCACTGACAGCAGTTCTCGACGAGTTACACAATATCTTTGTTCCTGCCTGCTAAGGGACCGGCTAGCGCGTATGCTATTACACGTTCAGACCCATCTTCAGAAGGTTGTGATAGCACTGCCCCTAACCCTACATCACTTGCATCAGTGTCTAAGACAAAAAAATTTGAATAGTAAGGGTATGCCAGGACTGGAGAGAAAACAAGACATCTGCGAAGCTCATCAAAGGCACTCTGACACAACTCATTCCAGTGGAACACATTTTTTTCTGTTAGGCGTTGCAATGGTTTATCAATAGAGGAAAAGTTTTTAATAAACCTCCTATAGTAATATGCCAGGCCTAGAACGCATTGAATTTCTTGCTTACATGTTGGAGTTGGCCAATAATATATTGCCTCTACTTTAGTTGGGTCTGTCGAAATCCCTTCTGCTGAAACCACATGTCCAAGATACTGGACTTCTTTTTGACACAGACTACACTTTGAGGGTTTTACCTTCAGTCCTGCCTCCCTAAGCCTTTTCAATACACCCACCAAATTGTACAGGTGATTCTCAAAACTGTCACCAACCACTACAATATCATCTATGTATACCAGGCAACTGTACCACTTCAACCCGCTTAACACTTTATCCATAAGACGTTGAAACGTTGCCGGCGCATCACATAACCCAAATGGCATCACCTCAAATTGGTAGAGACCTTCTGGAGTTGAGAAAGCTGTTTTCTATTTGTCTTCTCAATTTCTCTCTGGTAAAATACATTTTGGGATCTTGGACATGCTCCATGCCAGTATCATGATGTCCGATACCCCTTGGGGTTCAAACTCCCCAACTCTCTGCCTGTCACAACAAGTCTCGCCACAACATCACATATCAACGTTTTAACAAAGACAACCACATGTATTAGCTGGAGGACACAAATAAATTCAACCACAAGTACAGTTCAAAAAACATGAAGTGGCGTAATACTTGTGAAACATTCGCAGCCATATTAAATCAGTGCCTTTACAGTTCATTTTTCAATTGACTGGTTCCTATTCTAGGTTTCTTCAAAGAGCACAAGCTTGGTCACAGCAATGACAACTTTTGTTTGAAGAACACGGTGCACCATGTTACCTTCATACAGACAATGGTACAGAATTTATCAATGAAATTGTTCTCTGTGAGTCATCCAACATAAAAGTGAAACATGGTAGGCCATATCATCCTCAATCGCAGGGACAAGTGAACAGACGAGTGAAGATTGGCCTCAGTAACTTTCTTTTGAAATTTGATGAGGACAGAAGAGCTGATGTTTGGCCATCACTATAAAAGCCTGTTGCTCAATATACTAATCACACATGGCACTATACTATTAAGAATACCCCGTATTCTGTATTCTTTGGAAGAATGATGGACCACTTAAGTTGTGAGGTTCAAAAGATTCAATGCAAAGGCTTCCTTGAAGAAGATTTTCTGGTTCAGATAACGGATGACACAGAAGATGATAGCAGCATACTAGATCTCAGTGAATGTGTGGCTAATAATAAATGCAGTGATACCAAAATGGTTGTAATTGATTCAGCTTTTGCAGAAAGATGTGGAGAATTTAATGAGCAGATAAAATTTATTAAAAGGGGAGTGCTTGAGGAAACTGAAAAATGTATTTTCAAGAATAAGCACGCTCATATTAAAACAATGAAAATTCCTACCTTCTCTGTCGGTGATAGTGTTCTTATCAAGAACCCTAATCACCAAGGTTTAGTTACAACATTAAATGTAGTTGGTTCTATCACTAAACGAGTTTGCAAGGATGTGTATCTAGTATCCTATGGACAGAACAATTCTATTGTACTATATGCTGGATAAATAGTCCCATATGCAGCAATTAATGTTCCAACGTGCATAAGCACCACTCAACTCAAACACAACTTGACATTGAGTGACATTATTGAAAGGGTCAGAGAGCTTAGTGATACATTTAGAGCCAGAACAATGAATGCACAAGATGTTGTTCTCTCCATTGCTCAAGATATTGACCTTGAGATGATACTTAGTATGTTGCAATTTCTTCCATCAATAAAAATGATCCTGATGACCTATTAACTTTGCAATTACTTTCACATGACTGTGAATTTCTTTCAATGATTTCACGTGATGAAAGTTTTATTTTAAAGCTCCAGAAATATTGTGAATACTTGCAATTTGTGCTTCAAAAAAATCGTCACCAGTACTATCTTAGTGGTGTGTACATGTGGGAGATAATGAGATCTCAGCATCCTTCAGTTCTCTATGATGCAGCTACCTGCAGTAGAATTCCACTCTGCCATTCATGCGTAGAGTGCTTAGAGCATGGTGAGTGTCTTCACACATGCTGCAAGTCATGGTTTATTTCAGTAGGACTAAAGTCTGGTTTTCTGGCTAAAGAGGATGATTCACTAGTCGTGTCTGTTTCTAAATTAGGGGGGAAATATGTAGATGAAATGAAAACTGTTTCTGCAGTCAAAAAATGTCCCTCAATAGTTAATGTAGATGTTGATGGGAAGTTAAAGAGTTGTGAAATGGTACGCACAAAACAGCTTTCACTGAAATGCCTCTGGATGTGTCTAGTGCCATAAAGAGTGCACAACACCATCTCAACAGTGTGTCATCTGTGCAAAAAGAGGATACCAATTTCCTTAATTTGCTTCTAAAGAGGATCAGTAGCCCTGAAGTGTATCAAAGTACAAGCAATGATCAAAAAGCAGTATTTCAAAAAAACTTGACTTATATTGCAGACGTTATTCGCAATCGTTCAAGTGGGGCAGATCAATTATTGATCTGTCACCTGACGGATAATGCTTTTGTCCAATCACAAGGTTCATCTCTATTTTGTGGTGTCTGTGCTATCAACAATTCTGTTGGTAAAGAGGTTGTTACTGTTGAAGACTTGGACATTGTTGCTGATAAGCTATTCATTACAAGCATTCATGAAGGGGAAATTGATCTTACTGGACCATTTGTGCCTACTAGAAGTCAATTGGGGGACTACTTTGTTGAGGTACTAGAGGTTGCTGCACAACAAAAGCATGTAGAAATGATTAGAATAAGAGAGGAGTTTCATCATTTGAAGGATAGATACTTTTTATCCAACTTGCTAGAACAAAGCCTTCATAAAGACCCTGGTCAACAGTTTGCTAAACTGTTAATTTTAAAATTGCATAACCCCTATACAGCTATGCATATCCATAAGGATTATGCTATCTTGTTTGACTCTCTCAAGACGACACCTGTAAAGCTGACATATGGTAAAGCATCTAAGTACATTTTGGATAAGACTGCAGCTGTTTTTATAGTGTTCCATAAGGGGGAAAGCACTGAAATTGAAGATCTATCCAGGATTGCTGTCGAGAAAAGTAGTTGTGCACATATTAAGTTTTGGAAACTGAATAGTGAAGAACTTCAAATGGTTTGGATATATTTTGGTGTATGGTAATTTATTTTTTTTCCTCTTAAGGTGCAATCATTTCTTAGTGGATTATTGGAGATCATCAATAGCCAAATACACTTGGAATCATTGAAGTTGCTACTGAAATCTGGGCAGTGGTTGAATGATGAGGTACAAAATTATAATTTACTGAGACACTATAATCTATCTAATACTATAATTTCCATCGTACGTACGTCCGCGTAACTCATTTATATACTCGGCCTAGCGCCTATTGGTTGCTAGGTATGTATGCGTACCTAGCTACCAATAGGAACGACCACCTCCCACACAAAAGGCGGTCGCAATGACAGCTGGTTTCCACTTCACATTTAATATCTAATTTTTTTCAATATTTCTTGAATTCAAAGTGGGGTGGGGGGGACTGCATAAGTGCCGAAAGAATAAATGCAACGCTATTGTGGTTCACTCTCAAGTATCATCGTACAGGCCGAGAACATGTAGTTATACTATCTGAAATTGCGCGGGCATGTTATAGAGGTTGCGTAGTAACCGTATGTTAGAACAGGTGAGAGATTATATATGCAACATTTGGTAAAACAGCCGGTAAAAAAAAAAGAGGAGCTAGGAGGTAGACCAACTGTTCTTCTGGCAAATGAATAGAGAGACGGATAATCAGCCCGTGATTTTTCACGGGGACACGCTAGTTTATCATATTTTGCCAGATAATTAACACATTTATGAAAGTCCGATGCAGTGGTTCTGAAGTAAGTTATTTTGAGTAAAAATATGTACTTCGCATTTTTGTACATTAGACATTTGCTCTTAGTACTCATTTCTACACCAAACTTTCAAAGCAACAAACTGGCAAGATGTTTGAATGGTTGAAGAAGGTTACAAGAACTTCATAAATACTGTAGCGTACGGACATTGTGACATCATGCACGCACATGCGCAGTAGTATTCATTGTGCATATATATACTAATGTAAGTGTACTTAACAGGCAGTCTGGTGATTAAAGCTGGTCTTTGTCACATTGGTGTTAGAAGTGGGATATGGGTGATGAGAAGAAGACAGCTCGGTTCAGTGTGAGGCCGCCGGCAAGATTTGTGTCTGGAACAGACTTCACCCTGTGGATTCAGAGAGTAGAGCTGTACATGAAGGAAGCGGAGATACCCGATGAAAAGAAAGGCCAGGAACTCGTCTCACTGCTGGAAGACGATGCGTTTCGAATCGTAAGTCAGATGGGTTTGCTTTGTGCTGACAAAGTTGAGTACACAGCAGTGAAGACGTGCCTTCAGAGACAGTTCTCACCACTGGCGTGGAATTGGAATGGCAGCGGCGGCTGAATGCAGCGCAGCAAAAGAGTACAGAATCCCTGACCGAGTTTGCTGGAAGGTTACGTATGTTAGCTGATAAAGCGTTCCCTTCATGGAAAGCAAATGAAAGACTCGAAATGGCTCGTAACCAGTTTATTAACGGTGTTATATCGTCGTCCATCCAGTTGAAACTTATGCAGGAGAGGCCCAACACATTTGACGGTGCTGTCACGCTTGCGTGTCAATTGGAGTCGATAGAGTCAGCCCAGCGCATGCTGCAGACAGCAAAACAGGTCGGAACTCCTTCAGAAGATACTACAAGGGGCATTAACGCTGCAACGGCAAGTGGAAACAGTGGGAGCTACCAGGAATTAGCTGCGCAGGTGACATCATTGACGCAGCGGTTAGACAGCCTGCTCAAACAGGAACACCAGACAAAGAACTCGAGAAGGGTGAATTACTGGCACTGCAAGAAACCAGGTCATGTGCGTCGAAATTGTCCACAGCTTCGAGCAGGTAACGGAAACGGAGATAGGTCAGCGAGGCATACCTCGGCGGTTGCGTGTACGCTTACCCTAAAAGGTGCTGTAGAAGGCTACACCACCCACATGTTAGTTGACACAGGTTCATCAGTGACCCTTCTTCACGAGAACGTCTGGAAAGCTGCGGTGAGGGGAATGAAGCAGCTCAGTCCAGCTAAGTATCCAGTGATGGCAGTGAATGGTGAAAGTCTTGTTCTGAGTGGACAAGGTGATGTCTTGTTAAAGGTTGGAGAGCATGTTGGTGTGCACAGTGTTCTTGTTGTAAAAGAAATGACACAAGAATGTCTGTTGGGAACAGACTATTTGGAGCGACACAATTGTGTTATTGACTTGGGTCGTAGAACGCTAACAATAGCGGGGCATGTGACACCTGTACCATTGTTTTCTGGAGACTGGACTAGTACTTGCCATGTTCTTGTTAAGGAAACAGTTGTTATTCCTGCTTATCATCAAGTCCAGCTTCCTGTAGACCTGGCGTCAGATGAAGACTTTCCGGGTCATGTTGGTCTGTTTGAACCTAAAACAGACTTTGCTGAAGACCACGGAGGTGTTATGGTTGCTCACTCTGTATCTCCAACTTACGGAGGGAAAACGACAATACAGTTGATAAATCCAACACCTGTCCCAGTGACCCTTTACAGCCAGGAAAAGATTGGTAAGCTGTCATTTTTGCAGGAAGCGGACACGGTGAGGCTGGTAGAACCATCATTGGATAAGAAACCAACAGTGCGTTCAGAGGAAGCTATCCGTAAGACAATTGATGACATGGCTAGTAAAGTGCAGGGCCTAACCGTGGGAGAAAACACTAAATTCAAGAGTCTGTTACGAGAGTTTGCTGATGTCATTTCTGTTGGGGATGGGGACCTGGGACGGACACGGGTATTACGTCATAAGATTTATACTGGGGATGCTTTGCCTATTCATCAACAGGCTCGCAGGCTGCCTTTCCATCAGCGAGACATGGTCCAAAAAATGATCCAGGGGGTGTTAGAGCAAGGGATCATTGAACCAGCTGATGGATCATGGTCATCGCCCATAGTTCTGGCGAAGAAGAAAGACGGTTCGTTCAGGTTCTGCGTCGATTATCGTCGTGTCAATGATGTAACAAAAAAAGATGTACATCCCATACCCAGAATTGACGATGCATTAGATACCCTTGCAGGAGCAAAATGGTTCTCGACAATTGACTTGGCCAGCGGATACTGGCAGGTGGAGATGGATCCTTCTGATAAAGAGAAGACCACGTTCGTTACCTCTTTTGGTCTCCACCAGTTCCATGTGATGCACTTTGGGTTGACCAATGCACCTAGCACCTTTCAAAGGTTGATGGGCTTGGTATTAGCTGGTCTAAGTTGGAGTACCTGCTTGGTTTACCTGGACGATATAATCGTCTTTAGCCAGACAGTGGAGGAACACTTTACTCGCCTGGCAGACGTGCTCAGAAGGTTAAACGAAGCTGGCTTGAAATTAAAACCTAGTAAGTGCCAACTGTTTCGTAAAAGTGTTCAATATCTGGGGTACGTGGTGTCTGAGAAAGGCATTGAGATTGATCCTCTGAAAACGAGTTGTGTTAAAAATTGGCCAGTGCCCAACAATCACGAAACGTTGCGCCAGTTTCTTGGATTTGCCTCCTATTACAGAAAGTTTATCCAGAACTTTGCCGAGATAGCAGCTCCCCTGCATGCATTGACGGAGAAGACGAAATCTTGGCAATGGACAGAACAGTGCGAAGAAGCGTTTACCAGTTTAAAGGGGAAGTTGTTACTGCCTCCCATTTTGTCCTTTCCACAGTTTGACCAAACATTTGTCGTGGATACTGATGCCAGCCAGGAGGGTATCGGTGCCGTCCTGGCACATGAAGGGCACGAGCAAGTCATTGCGTATGCTAGCAGGGTTTTGTCGAAAGCTGAAAAGCAATACTGTGCCACAAGACGGGAAATGTTGGCTTTGGTGTGGGCAGTGAAATGTTTTCGTCCGTACCTTTGGGGGCGGCGGTTTATTATTCGAACTGACCATAATTCTCTCCGTTGGCTGCAGAATTTCAAAGATCCCCAGGGCCAGATTGCTCGGTGGCTTGAAATTCTTGCGGAATATGACTTCACTATTCAACATCGGCCTGGGCTGAAACACAGCAACGCAGATGCACTGTCAAGACTGCCCTGTAAGCAATGTGGCCGTCAAGATTCCGAGGCAATCGCGGCCCCTTCAGAGATAAAGAAAGATGAAAGCAATGACGTCACTAACAGTGTTACGGAGGCATTTCAAGCGATGAGTAGTTGGGTACCGGTTCTACCATTTATCGATCAAAAGCGGGAACAGCAGTCAGATCCCGATTTAATGCAAGTGACCACATGGCTTGTAAATGGAAATGTTCCCTCCAAATTACCCAGTTATGGCAGTTACTGGGTACAAACCTTGTGGGCACAGAGTAGCCACCTTATGCTTCAGGAGGGAGTTATCTACAGGCAATGGGAAGACGTTCCTGGAAAAGGGCTTAACAAGCATCTGCAGTTTGTGCTACCGAAAGCTTTGGTAAAAACCATTTTACAGGAATGTCATGACTCGCCAAGTGGTAGCCATCTTGGCATGACAAAGACACTGGAAAAGATTCGATCTAGGTTCTACTGGCCAGGCCAACGCAAGGACGTAGAAGACTGGTGCAAAAGTTGTGAGATGTGTGCGTCTAGAAAATCTCCATCAACAAAAAGACGAGCCCCGTTACAGAGCGACCTTACCGGGTGTCCTCTACAACGAGTTGCCATGGACATCTTGGGCCCCCTCCCACTAACCGACAGAGGTAACAAGTATGTATTGGTTGTGGGGGACTATTTTACAAAATGGGTTGAAGCGTACCCTATGCCTAATATGGAAGCTGGGACTGTGGCTGAACTATTTGTGTCGCGTTTTGTGTGCCAGTTTGGTGTGCCAGACGTTCTTCACACCGATCAAGGAAGAAATTTCGAATCTGCATTGCTAAAAGAAGTGTGCCAGCTACTGGGAGTAGTCAAAACGAGAACTACCCCTTACCACCCTCAATCAGACGGTTTGGTCGAGAGATTCAACCGTACTTTGTTGAACCTCCTTAGTATGGCTGCTTCAGAGAATGAACGTGACTGGGACTTGCATATTCCAATGGTGATGATGGCATACCGGACTAGTGTGCAGGAATCTACTGGCTGCACGCCCTTCTATTTGATGTTTGGACGAGAAGGACGTCTTCCTGCTGATGTAATGTTTCGTCTCCCTTCTTCCCCTATGCAGGTGAACAAGTACGCTCAGGTCATGCGGTTTCGCATGGAGCAGGCTTATCAGCTTGTTCGCAACCGTCTGCAGTTACAACAGCAACGTCAGAAGGCTATATATGACAGAACAACAAATGGATCATCGTATGCAATTGGTGATCACGTGTGGCTCCATTGTCCAGCTGTGCCAAAAGGGAAGTCGGCAAAGCTTCATCGCTACTGGCAGGGCCCGTATAAGGTGATAGATGTGCTAGGGAAAGTACTCCTTAAAATCCACCATAGGGATCATCCCAGAAAGAAATGTGTCGTACACTTCGACAGGTTGAAACCCTACGTGCATTCGTCAAAGAGAGATGAAGAACAAGAAGTACTGCCTCCTCAGCGTTCAAGTAATGGCGAGCAGGAAGATGACGTTGAAATTGACATTGTTCCCGGGAAAAGACCTGATCAGCGTCGAAATGATCCGGTGGACCATGAGGAGGTTCTTGTTCCTGTTGAGCCCCAGGAAGTAGTAGTCCAAGAGGACAGGGAGGTCGAGCAACAGCAGGCTGCACCGGGAGAAGACACAGCAAAAAAAGACCGCGAATCAAGCATTGATTCATCAATTGATTTGTTATTCGGAATCACGCGCGAAATCAATGACTGATTTAACAGTTAAATCAATTGAAAATCTATTGGAAAATCACGTAGAAATCACGCAGTGTATTTATCAATTGATTATTTTACGAATCAATTGTAGTATCCATTGTAAAATCCACAAAAAATCAATAAGTGATTTTGCACACGATTTTAGTATAGTGAATCCCGTGTAGAATCAAGCGCATGATTTCATAAGTGATTTCTCAAATGATTATTATATGATCACAAGTTAAACATTACAATGAGACAAAGAGAAAGATGGGTCAGTCCGCATCAGAGCTAAGGTTGCTTGAAGGATGAGCAGGTTCTGGTGAGTGGTGAGGAATCTCATGGCTTGTCCCTCCAACTCCACAAGACGCTCTTGCCCTTTTAATGCTCAGCACAGCCGTTTCTTTTGGTACATTGTCCGGATCCATTCTTCATGCGCATGCTCATGCATGGCCTTCACTTGATTCATCCAAGCCGGCGCCCAAAGAGCTCGAGGTCTCTGGTAGTGGTAGTGGCACTGTTGGTACTGAAGCACGGAGCTTTTGAATGGACTCAACATCAACATCCTCTAGGTAGCTGGCACAAAATGACTTACCTCTGGGTAGCTGACACACAATAGCTTACCTCTGGCTTGCTGACACAATGGCTTACCTCTGGCTTGCTGACACAATGGCTTACCTCTGGGTAGCTGACACACAATAGCTTACCTCTGGGTAGCTGACACACAATGGCTTACCTCTGGGTAGCTGACACACAATGGCTTACCTCTGGCTTGCTGACACAATGGCTTACCTCTGGGTAGCTGACACACAATGGCTTACCTCTGGGTAGCTGACACACAATGGCTTACCTCTGGGTAGCTGACACACAATGGCTTACCTCTGGGTAGCTGACACACAATGGCTTACCTTTGGCTTGCTGACACACAACGGCTTACCTCTGGCTTGCTGACACACAATGGCTTACCTCCAGGTAGCTGACACAAAATGGCTTACCTCTAGCAGACAAAAATGGCCTACCTTTACCCAGCAAAAAGTTCTTGTCCAAGTGTCTTGGGCAAGATGTTCAAGATCTTGCCCATAAGGCCACGATCTTGCTGGGAGGACAAGATCTTGCCCAGGAGCCCAAGATCTTGGCAAATTTTGCCCGTGCCAGATCTTCTCTAAGTGTCTTGGCCAGGAAGTTGAACCTTTTGCTGGGTTTTGGTTGAGGACAGATTGGTTTAGCTCTGGGTATAACAGACATGCAATCATGCACCACACGCGCGCGCGCACACACCCATACACACTTACACCTACACTCACACACACAGATACATGCGACTTACAAGGTGCGGTTGCAAAATTTGATCAGCCACGTTTGGTGTGCATCAATAGGAATAAAATTGCAGCGATATGCTTGCCAGCAATACAAATAAGTCCAATTGCTTACACTCCTTTTGCGAATATAATCCTTCTTTCTTCGGGTGCTTAAATTTGCTACCTCAGCGCCCATGGAACACAATGCCCAAATTAATTTAAATATTAATAACTTTGACTGACTATTAAATATAAGGGGCGCCATTTATGGTTCTTGCCCCCTATCCCCCCGGTAAAAGACAGCCAGGACGCCACTAAGTTCGAAATGTATGAATGGATTCGCTCGCGCTCAAACCTCGGCTCGTATAACCGTAACACCGCCCGTAATGCCGCCTACATGTACATTACTGCCAGGGGCGGATACAGGGTTTAATTTCCTAAAGGGGGGGGTTGAGACCTGCGATACGAAACGCGGGGGGGGGGGGGGGGGAGTGTGCTGTCCGCTTTAGACCCGACACGAAAAGCGGGGGGGGGGGGGGGGGGGTGCTGCCCGCTTCAGGCCCGATACGAGAAGCGGGGGGGGGGGGGGGGCCTTCCATTCAAGGCCCGATACGAAAAGCGGAGGAGGGGGGGGGGGGGGGGGGGTGCTGTCCGGCGCTTCAGGCCCGATACAAAAAGCGGGGAAGGGAGAGGGGCTGTTTAGCAGAAGAGGGGGCGTTGCCATATATGAAAGGGAGGGTTGCAACCCCCAAACCCCCCCCCCCCCCCCCCCCCTCTGGATCCGCCTCTGACTGCAGCCATTTTGTGTACCACCCACCCACAGACTTTAGGATACGGTACATGTACAGCTTAAGACGGATGCATTTAAACAGTCACGCTTTGAGCATATGGCGCTCTCCTATCAGCTGCAAAACCTGCTAATCCATTTCATTTTATACTTGTAGGCCTACTTCCTTCAAAATACATGTATTAAAAAAATCATTTGAAAAATCACCTATAAAATCACCTATAAAATCAAAACAGGATTCATCAATTGATTCAGTTTCACTTGGAAAATCAACGCTTGATTTGTATATCATTGCAAAATCATTACGTGATTTTTAATCAATTGAAGAATCATAGCGTGATTTCCCAATGTGAGAATCAATTGCAAATCACAAGCGACAACTGCGAAATCACTTATGAAATCAAAAATTGATTCGCGGTCTTTTTTTGCTGTGAGAAATTGCTGAAGAAATAGCTGAGCCAATTGTTGCAGAACAAGGACAAGAACCAGTTGTGCCAAGAAGATCGACACGAAGCCGCAGAAAGCCAGATAAATTGGGACAGAATATTTATGATGTGTAATGTCGAACCATTCAAAAGAGGAGGGAGGGGGAGTAATGTAGCGTACGGACATTGTGACATCATGCACGCACATGCGCAGTAGTATTCATTGTGCATATATATACTAATGTAAGTGTACTTAACAGGCAGTCTGGTGATTAAAGCTGGTCTTTGTCACAGAATTATTAGTAACTACATGTGTTCGGCCTGTACTATGAGACTTGTGTGAACCACTACAATAGCGTTGCGTTAATTGTTACTGCACATGATGGCCTGTACAGTCGCATTGCTATGTACTTTTGTGTGGGCGGTGGTCGTTCCTATTGGTTGCTAGGTATGTGTACATACCTAGCAACCAATAGGCGCTGATATACATGTACAGATAAAGAAGTTATGCCGATGTACGTACATATGTACATACGTACACACGTTGGAAATTATAGTATTAGTATGTTATAATGGAATACCCACATCAAAGCTCCAGATACATGTACATGTATAAAGTGTATGCTATGCTCATACAACAACCACCCCAGGGTAGCCCATAGGCTGTACATGTAATTCAGCTCACCTGGGTCAGTGTACTCTTCCCCGCTCCTGAGTGTCCAAATAACACAACCTTTCCAAATGAATCAGCAGGAAAGTCACTGCATTTTTTCATCATCTGCTTGAACACACCAAGAGATCCATACCCAGCCTCCATCATGGCTGTACGTCCTCTATTGTTCTTGATGTTGACATCAATACCAGGATGGGACAGGAGTGCTCTTATACATTTGACCCTACCCCTCTTGGTATACTTGTAGCAGCCAATGATTTAATGATAGCGGAATCAAACTTGTACAAATTAGCACAGCATTATAAGCACAGTGATGGACTCACTGCGCATGTCTACACACCTAGCGGCTATATATTGCGCATGCGCTACACTACCCCCCCTCCTTCCGGATAGCTGTCAATCATATATATTGTTCCCACATCTGTCCGGTTTCCATCTTGATCTGGACGACCTTCGAAGCAGTTGTAGCTGCTCCACCTGCTGCTGCTCTTGCCCATCCCTCTGTGGATCTCCCTCTCCTTGTTCTTCATCCAGTGGTGCAGGTTGCTCTTGTTCAGCATTGTCCTCTTGTGTAGAAACATCTATCCAATTTTCCTCCTCATCATCCAGCCGGGGAGTCTCCTGTAGATCAGTCTGAACTGGTACCGGTTGTTGCTCCAACTCTTCTTGATCTGCCCTTCTTGCGCATGGTTTTAACCTGTCAAAATGAACCACTGTTTTCTTGCGACTGGAGTCCCTGTGTTGTATCAAGTACAATACATTACCCAACACCTTAATAATTTTGTAGGGACCCTTCTAATAAGAGTGCAGTTTTGGAGATTTCCCCCGGGGAACTGCAGAACAATGTAACCACACCCACTCACCCACCCCGTATGCCCCGCCCACCTTTCTTTTGTCATACACAGCTTTCTGGCGACATTGTCTAAAACCTAAGCGTTCTCTCACCATCTTATAGGCAGTATCCAAACGAGCTCTCAGGTCTTTACTATATTGGTTTACCTGCTGTGAAGGAACAGTGGGGGGCAACCCAAACATCACGTCAACAGGAAGGCGGGCCTGTCCCGGCAAAACCAGTCCTACCTAAAAGTGGTCCGGGCGGACCACTTTTGGTTGCCAAAAACGGTCCGCCCGGACTGAAATGGGCTGCCAAAAGTGGTCCGACCTTGCCAAAAGTGGTCCACCGTCCGGACCACTTTTGGTTGCCGAAAAAGGTCCGCCTGGACTGAAATGGGCTGCCAAAAGTAGTCCGACCTTGCCAAAAGTGATCACCGTCACGACCAATCGTTATACGCTTATTTCAAGTGCATTAATATTAATAGCAAAATTCCAGTCACTTATAATTCAAAATGATTCAATGACGCAAACTTCATTGACAGTCACTACAGTTCCACTCTAAAGGCAAATCTGAAACTTTGGATTGTAAGCATGCACTGTGATACCAATTTAAGCATTGACAGCACTGCACCATTGGCTTGCCATCATTAGGCAAGCGACAAGAACAGTAAATAGATATACTTTCACACTTTTCTACATACTTTGCCCTTTTCCGTATGGGATTGCTTGGAAACATAGAACATGTTTTGGTTTCAAGACACTTTATCAGGTGGGGTCTCATTTTTTCTTGCTCGAAACGAACAGTGGTTGGGTCAATCCCACAGCAAAGGCTTAATGCAAAAGCAATTGCAAAGAGTCCACAGTCACTGCCTTCTTTTTGCCATTGCACATCACAGTATTTCACGAATATTTCATCACTTGATGATTTCATAACGTATGCCACTACTTTTTTCAACTCATTGCTCAGCTTCAAATGCATAGAATCATACACATTTATACTTGATGTTGAACATCCTATAGTTGACACTGTTATCCAGTGATTGTTGTTCAAATTCAAAATTTGGATAAATTCTTTCTGACATGGCTCCATGCTCAAATTTACTGCAAGAAGAGGGTTCTGAAGACCACCAACATTGGGATAAGTATTCTTCAATAACATTTGAGAAGCATGAATGATGAAATCACACAACCATTTTCCATTTTCAATACACATCTTATGATCCGACGTAAGGGCTACACCAAAACAATTCTGCCAGGGTAAAGGTGCGGGATGAATACCCTTTAGGGGTAAAATGTTGCGCTCATCACTGATTAATAAAATGTTTAGGGTGTTAGAAGGATCTTTGCAATTCATACATGAGTGCAAAGGGTGACAAAAAACTGAGCATGTTGTTCTGCTTTTCTTGCACTTACATGATTTACCACTATTGCATCCCTTTCGACAACTGCAACCTTTATTTTGTGGATCACAACAACCTTTACTACCAATGCATGTAAGTGTTGCTAAACCATCATCTCCTCGTAAATCTCCTTTATAACCATCATCTCCTTTAGAACCATCATCTCTAGAACCGTCATCCCTAGAACCATCACCACTTTGAGAGCCAATATCTCCTTTACAACCCTCATCTCCTTTACAACCGTCTCCTTTAGAGCCATCCTCTCTAGAACCATCATCACTTTGAAAACCATCACCTCCTTTAGAACCATCATCTCTAGAACCATCATCTCTAGAAGCATCATCCCTAGAACCATCATCACTTTGAGAACCATCATCTCCTTTAGAACCATCATCTCCTTCACAACCATGGCCTTCTAGACAACCATCGTCCCCTTCACCTGTTGTACCATCAATTTTTGAACCATCACACCTGCCAAAACAATTCATATTGAGAGAAACACCAAAGTCATCGTCTTCTACAGGACCATCACTGTTCTCATCCTTATCAAAATGGCATTGTGATAAGGTTGGTGAAAGGTATGGTTTAAGGTGAACACCGTTTACACTCTTAGTAACCTTTTTGGGGCTTTCAACTGATGCGAGAGAGTATAGACCTTTCCCAAGACTCTTTGTTATGATAAATGGTCCCACATACTTGCAATCCATCTTTCCACCTTTTCTCTTCTTTCTTGTAAAATCCTTCTTTAGAACTTTGGTTCCTATTTGATAGGCTTTAGGATTTGCATGTCTCCTATCATAATTTTGCTTTTGTTTGATTTGCGCTTTCTCAATATTCTCCTTCACTTGTTTTACAACACTGCATCTTCGCTTGGTTATTTCTTCAATGTCCAATACATTATCTTGGAAAAACAGACCATGATTACCAACTACTTCTACCTGCTCCATCTTTAAGTCGATGGGAAGAGTCACTTTTTTTCCAAACTTGATTTCGAAAGGAGTATACAGCGTAGATTCATGGCATGAAGTGTTGTAAGCAAAAATAAAACCATCTAACACCATGTCCCAATTGTCTTTCTTTGAAGCACAAAATTTTACAACCATTGTTTGCAAAGTCTGATTGAACCGCTCTACCAATCCATTGGCCTATAAGGGGACATGATTGTGGTTTATAAATCACATGCTCAATGCAACATGTTCATGAACTGTAAATTATATTTATACTTATGTTACAGTGTGTCCTGCAATAAAAAAAAACTTGGTTATAAGTTTAGATCATAAGTAAGATATACCAGCTTATTTAATTCATAACACCACACTTAACACGGTCAGCAGTTTTCCTGTTTAGACATATAGTTAATATTCAAAACTCACTCATGTTATTATGGTTTTTTCTCTCCCAATTTTCTTTGATTGTGAGACACCGTGTATATATGCCAAATCATACACTACTTTCCTCCGAGAAAATCAAGCACCCATTCAAATCACTAAACGTACATCTCATCAAGGCCTTTTGAGGTATTGATTACACATGTCTATGAAAACTTGAACTTTCTATGATTAAAAATAAAAAGCTTGCTCCTTCAATTGCATGTACATTGTAGAATGAATCAGTTAAAGACAATGCCTAGTACAATAAGATGCAACAGCTAATTTTTGGTGTACAGAAAGCTAGCATATGTATGAAGCAATGAATCATCAAACCTGAGGATGATATGCTGTTGTAAATCTCTGCTCAATCCCCAGTAGCTCCATAAGGTGTTTGTTGAGGTCATTTTTGAATTCCGTTCCATTATCAGTTGTGATTACTTTAGGCAAGCCCATCCTCATAAAAATCTGTGTAATTGAATATATGCATGTGTCACACAATGAATAAAACATGAACCTGAAAGTTTTCAGTATCTACTACTGAGCACACAATATTTCACATAGAAACAGAACTGAGATATTGATTGACCTACATGCATATGTTCAAATACATGTGTTCTAATTTCCACATAAATCTTTTATCACACTTATTTCTATGCATGCGTTATACCCCACCACTGTTAATCCTACAGGTACCAAGCTCTCCCGATTTATTTATTGCTATAATGTTTCCAGCACACCCTAACAACAGCTACTGAATACATCTCATTCTTTGATACCTTGAATAGTGCATGTGCAACTCCAACAGCATGTTCTGAAGGGAGAGGAACAGCTTCAACCCACTTGGAAAAATAATCGCAAACTGTTAAGATGTACAGATTTCCTGATTTTGACTCCAAAATGGGTCCCACAAAATCAACTCCTATGTGATGCCATGGGGACCTGACCGGAACAGGATGGAGCTCGGGAGCAGTGTGGACAAGCTTCCTATTTGCACGCTGACAGATGTCACATCTAGCAACCTAGATGCAAGAGGAGCGTTAAATATAAAAACAGTGAATATCTAACACAATACTACATGCCTACCATGTTTGTCACGTCTTTTACCATTCCAGGCCATCTAAATCGCTCATTAATCTTTTTCAACGTACGCTTCACTCCCATGTGCCCTGCTGTTAGATCATTATGACATCCATGAAGAATTCGTTGTTGTTCTTCTGTGTTTACAACATATCGTATCTCACTCCCCTAGAGCCGAATTAAAAACAAAACCATGTCGATCAACAAAGAAAGCAGCAGTTCAAAGCACTTTGTCCTAGCCTCACCTTTCCTTTGCTCAGCTTTTTGAAAAATAGTTCTCCGTTCTTTAAGACAAATTTCGCTGCTTTTCTTCTGATGCATCGCTTTCGCCCTTCACTTGCGCCAGCTGGGTAACTTTTCCTCCTCAGGTACTGGTAAGCCTCTTCAACCAAGTTTTCCTTCACTTCATCCTCGTCAGTACTCGACATTTTGCTCGCAAGGTTCTTCCACGTGTTTGAGGCGATAATACTACCAATACGCACGCGCGGACTGGTTTTAGTCATACCGGACAATTATTGGCACCAAAATTAGTCCGGCCGGACTAATTTTGGCGACCTAAATTGGTCCGGCCGGACCAATTTTTTCCCGGACCGAAATTTTCGTGACAGGCCTCCCGTCCAAAGAGAAGATAATACGGTGTACATCCCGTCGACTCCTGCACACTCGTGCGATAGGCTAACATGACTGTAGGCAAGCAGAGGTCCCAGTTCCGCTCATCACTCTTTGCAGCAATGCTGAGAAGATTGAGCAAGGTTCGGTTAAATCGCTCGACAAAACCGTCTGACTGCGGATGATAGGGCGTGGTTCTCGTCTTGCATACCCCTAGCAGCTGACACACTTCCTTTAATAGAACCGACTCAAAATATCTGCCTTCATCTGTGTGCAGGGCATCCGGCGCTCCAAACCTGCAGACAAAATGAGCTACAAACAAATTAGCAACCGTACTAGCTTCCATATTAGGCATTGGGAAAGCCTCCACCCATTTTGTGAAATAGTCACCCAATACAAGAACATATTTGTGACCTCTCTCTGTTACTGGAAGGGGTCCTAGAATATCCATGGCCACCCGCTGGAACGGTCCGCCCGACAAAACAGTTTGCATTGGGGCGCGATTTGGTCGTGCAGGCGACTTTCTTTCTGCACACTGCTCACAGGCTCGACACCAATCTTCAATATCACGTCGCTGACCTGGCCAGTAGAACCTGGAACGCACTTTTTCCAAGGTTTTACCTATCCCAAAGTGGCCACCGCTGGGAGAGTTATGAAGCTGCTGCAAGACGGTAGACACCCAACTCCGAGGAACTACCAACTGTAGGTGTTTGTTGCGTCCTTTCCCTGGAACATCTTCCCATTGTCTAAAAAGGACTTCATCCCTTACCACCAGATGTTTGTGCTGTGCCCACAGCGTCTGCAGAGTATAGCTGCCCTCACATGGACAAACAGCTGGAGTGGGCGTCGTACCCTTCACCCAGGAAATTACCCGCTGAATGTCCGAGTCGGAACTTTGTATTTCTCTAGGATCCCCCCATGGTAAGAAAGAAAGTTCAGCACTTAACTGTACATCAAATTGAGACAACGGTGTTGCCCCGCAGAACCCTACAGAGCTGTCAGCATCACATACATTGTGGAACAAACACGGCGCACCATCACTTTGCATATACCGCACTGCTTACATTGAAGTCTTGATAATGCATCGGCATTGCCATGTTGTAAACCTGGTCGGTGAACGACATCAGAATCAAAAATTCAGCCAGGATCTCAAGCCACCGTGCTACCTGACCCTGGGGGTCTTTAAAGTTACGTAACCAACGCAGGGCATTGTGGTCTGTACGGACAATAAACTTACGCCCCCACAGGTATGCCCTAAACTGGCGTACTGACCATACCAGAGCTAACATTTCATGTCTTGTTGCACAGTATTGACGCTCCGTCTTGGTAAGCACTCTGCTGGCATATGCTATCACCCTTCCATTGTGTTGATGTGACAGTACTGCCCCAATGCCTTCCTGGCTAGCGTCAGCGTCCACCACAAAGGTCATGTCAAACTGAGGGAAAGACAAGATAGGGCCGGGGTGAAACTAACTTATCCTTCAGAGTACGAAATGCCTCGTCACACAACATAGTCCAAAGCCACGGTTTCGTTTTTTCCGTTAATGCATGAAGTGGTACAGCGATGTCTGCAAAGTGGTGGATGAATTTGCGATAGTAGGAGGCAAACCCTAAAAACTGCCGCAGACTCTGAAAATTTTTCCCCCAAGTATTACGCATGTCATGACAATTATCCAGTAATGGACCGGAACAATGCATGGAGGGACTGCAACCATTTGATCACAATGTACCTACTAGCTTTAGGTCTTAAGGGCAAGAACGAATAATTATACGGTAGAAAAATCCCAACATACTAAATGTGCATTGGGCACCAGAGTAACAAAGAGATGTATGTGCAATTGACAATTTGACTTTAATTCCGATGGCGTAGGAATGGTTATAGGATTTCGGAATGGGGCGATGGACCAGTGGGTGGAGCCTTGTGTAAGCCCCATTTAGATTGCAATACAAAAACTTTAAGTTTTTGGGGAAGGGGAGGAGGACAAGTGGGGGTGGGGGGGGGGGGGGCCTTGTTCCCCCCCTCCCATTTCCTATGCACATGATTGTAAGATACAGTAGATGCAAACATAATAATGAATGAGAGTACCAGCATCAACTATACATAAAGCAGTAATCATTTGGGTCTGCAGTAGAAACCAAAGTGTGTTTTAAGGGTTCATACTTATCGCCATTCTTTTCCCCCCTTTCTTGTATATCTCTGCTTACGCCTTTCTGTACTACAAACTGATAAACGCTCCTCAGTTCTTCAACATAATTGCTTTGGTACTGTCATGTTTATTGGAGCTAAAAATTATTGATTTGGCATCTGAGTTTAGCTTCTCTATAGCTATAAAGCACATGAATATGAATCACACAGGGTGATTTACCCACCTTGACAGCTGAACTGCTTAGTGTTGGTACATGTAGCTTCTCTGATCATATCAGGTACATGCTTAGCAAGTATATGCATGTATACTGTTACATTACTGCGCTGATAGCCTTATTTAATCCATTGGCATTATATTTACCACCAATGCCAACCTTAGTTTGGATCCAGTTTGCATTTAGATTCCAGCTGAACACTATAGTATATAATAGATCAAAGTCCTGAATGGAAGTATTGCACGTTACTGACATACATGTATACATGCACTAAATGTAAACATTACACAAGACCACAACAAGGCTTCGTTTTCCCCATTACATGTATTCATTGTGCTGAACCCACAATGCATTATTGCAAGGCACAAGGATTTGATGTTATCAAAATGGGAGGAGGCTAAGGGTGTGTACCTTCCATATTTTGGCCACCATGTCACAGCTGCTACTTGATAAGATCACTGGGAGGTGCTGTGGCAGCAACCTCAGTAGCTTCTTTCTTTGGTTTCCCCCAATGGATGACCAGTCTAACTCTGAAGTTTTCCTTGACTTTCACAGTTTGAAGGGAACACCAAGTGACCTTATTGTGTCCACTAATAAATTGAGATTTGGACCAGAAAGAGGATCTTTTGTGCCCTGAAGCTCATCTTGATAGGCTGTGTGTTGAATGATGTTCGTAGAAGAAGATGCAGTTCATCTACCATGACTTTTCTTAATGCAACTCTTATAAGGAGCTTATGCTTGATGCCTGTGTTCACAGGCCTAGACTTGGTGGTGAGGCTGGCACTTTTCTCAATGTCCTCAAGTGTTCTTTCTTCAGCTGTTATAGATATGTCCCATCTATGTGTGTATTGTAAAATAATTTAGGTATCAAAATAATGTTCACATACCGGTCATTGGAGTGAATACAGCACCAGATGCAAGAATGGTTTGAATTCGCTTGTGCAAGCCAAGTATCATCAAAAGGAACAGTATGCACCCACATGTGGCATGTATTGTAAAGAAATATTACATACATGTAGCAAGCTACATTTGGTGCCTTAAGGTCACCATACAAACAGATGTCAATTCTTTGTGTTCTTTCATCACTGCAGATGATTTCCTTTCTCTCCTAAAGGTCATTGATCTCAATCAGCAAGAGGTGGCCTAAGACATTGCCAAATCCTCATACGTCTCTGAGATCCTTACTGTGGCTACAATGTAGTTTGCTGAAATAGAATCAGGAGTGAGTTTCTATAATCGTACTCAAAGTTTGGTTCACCTTTCGGCATCATTATCTCATTCTTGGTATTCAAAAGACAGAATGATAGAATGGTAAAATTGGAATATTTGCTAAATTTAGTTCCATCACCACTAATCTTCACATTTCCAATTCCATTAGTAACTGTATCATCTGTCAACTGTTCCTGGTAGTGCGTAATACACAAACGTCATTTTAAATTATTGGATGGCAAAGGGAAACTGTTGTCGGCATGAAATGCACAAAATAAAATTAATAATTAGTCTGCCTTCTAACTATCACTATCAATCAGGTGCTTAGTTAGATATCTGTTTAGAATTCAAAATGTTTCCACTTACAATAACTTCAAGCAATTTGTCCTTAAATGAACGGTACATGCCGTCATATGGTTCAACTACCCTGTGCCATCCGTCCTCCAAAAAGTGGTCCTGGCTTTGGCATTGTCGTTTGACTCTGTAGGAATGCAGTATGTCAGGAAAAATTTGCGTCAGTTCATGGTAGCAAGCATCACTGACTCCAAATCTGTTCATAACATGTAGAACCTGCTGGTATCAAATAAAATTAGACAGGTTTTATCTTTTGCGTAATACCTTCAATATAGTGCTTTCCTCATATTGCATAGCCTGTGGTCCTGTTGGTAGCCTCCCAGCCCAACTGAATGAGATATGAGCCAAAGGATTTGACTCATCCACCAGAGTTACTGACATTGGCTGCAACCCTAAGCTTTGTAGAGCTCTCTGCATAGCATGTTCTACATTTTCCTTTAGTGCTGCCATTTTTCGCCTAGACTGCCTTAGTGATAGCTTATGCAGAGGCTTTCCTCTAGAAATGGAGGCTGGAGGCAGTTGAGCTATGTGCATGTGTGAGCCTACAATGGTGTTGAGGCGTTTTTACCTCCACTGACAGAGATTGACTTCTTTCAGCAATCTTCTGAATGTCAATGGTCTCACCAGCATTCACCCCGAACTTGGTATATTGTTCTAGAAACATATACTTTTGAACAGGATCCGTGAGTATAAACACTCAACAACACACGTGGGAGAGCATATGTACAATGTTCAGAACTAGCCAACCACCGAACTGGACATTTGTTTTTTATGAATAATAGGTGTGGCTTTGGATGGAGCACCACATAACGAAAGTCAAAGAGTGCTGCAGAGTGTGTGGCTAGGGAAAGGAAAACAAGGAGCTCATATACAAGAGTTTGCAGCTCATTTGTACACTGTTAACACCAGCAATTACATAGTTAACACTCACCCTCCATCCTTCTGCTACTGTTGTAAAATTGTGCTGGATAAATGCCTGCTACATGTAGCACAAGGTCAGCAGCACACATCATTTACAAGCACAGTCCCTTCTGAGTGGAACCGTACACTGCAGTTGATTGTGAAACACATTATAAAAAACATTTGTGATCACAAAATTAATTACATTCACCCAAAACCACCAAGGGCTAAAAAAATCAACAACGTGCAGTCGTCCAGCCAAATAGAGAGCCCACAGAAAGATCATTGCTGACATTCGTGCAATAGCCCCTTCCACTGAATGCTTACTGGATGACCACTTACTGTGCAGCTCCAATAATCCGGCAATCCTGGAGCAGTATAATGTTCCATATGCCTGAGGATTTTACACCAGCCTCTGGAGCTCCCATGTAGGGCACTGGTGTGCACTGCCTGCATGGTCGAGTGGTTCAAGGTGTTCAATTGTAGTGGGGTTAAATGTCCATGCTGCTTCATGGACACTCCACTAACTGCACCACAGCTGAAGGCAGTACCACAATTGATCCAGACACTATTGATGGACATAGCACTCCAGTGTCAACCTGTAGGAAGGACATTAAGGCTTGTGAGTATGGCACACACCTGTGCAATGGTGAACCAACGAAGGCTGAAGTGCAGATAGCATCGTGCGTGTTCAAAAAGTTGGCTTCCACTTGCTCTCAGCCCATTACAAAATTTTCATACTGGAGGCATATTATCAATTCTATGACACCATCATAAATAAACATGCATGTACCCTCACATTTATGCACATCACCCGCGCCAACACTCCTATCAACACAGCAAGTGCCAGGACCATCAAGCATCGATGCATACAGATGCAAAAAAAATCCGAAAAATAGTGAGCCAGGAGGAGTCTTTTGCCCTTCTTCAGAGTGAACTAGATTACCTGAGCACATCATCAGACCGGCAAATACTTTTCCAAGAGGCTGGTGTAGTCAGTGCGATTGGAGCAGTGAAAGCATTGGCTATAAAAGCTGGCCTTGGACTGCCACGGTCAAAGCTAAGGGTACTTAGAAGGTAAAGTGACATGTATACCACAGTGCATGGCCTACATATTACTGATGCATTACTCCTGAGACAAATAACCCAAAATTAAGGAGTGCATGTTCACCACCAAAATGAATTACCAAATCGTCAATGTCCCCACACCAAACTCAATCCATAACACCTGTGTCTTCTGCTGTTTTGCAGCTACTGACAGTGCAGCCAACCTTCACAGTGCACTGGATCGCTTCAGTGACCAAGCGAAGCAGCTGCAGAGTATGAAGTGGATGTATGGTCTGATTATGACTAAGTGCAGTCTAAATGCATACATATACATCCAGCTATAAAGGTGTTCACGTGTGGTGACTATGAGTTTCTTACCAAGCTGTATGGCTTATCCCAGCGCAACTGGTATGTTGTCGGCAAGAGATCATATATATAATCCGATTGTTAGTCTGTGAGATTCCACTGAAGCAAATGGCAGTACCACCTTCTTTATGGAAACACTATCCACTGCGATCATTGGAGCGCATTCAAGAGAGCTGCACACAGTTCTTGGCTGCTGAAGGGAAAAGAAAAAAAATGAAGCAACATGAACTGTGTGACTGAGCCTATTTTTGATATCCCCATCGATCAGGTACACAAATGATTGATGGGAGTAGCATACATAAGATGCAACTTGACTTTCACAAATAGGTGTGCGTACTTGGGCTCTACATTACCCAGGGCATCTTTGTGAAGTTATTTGACCTTCTGGAAGATGCTTGCCACCAGTTAGACCTGCAGCTGGCTTACACATACCAGGAAGAAAGCAGCAGCTCATCCACCTTCACCAAAGGGTATACTGTCAAAGAAACTAGACGACCAGTTCTGATTGTTGTTGAAAGCATCATCACATGCTGACAAGGCTCGACTGCTCTCTGTGTCAGCACCTCATGCTGCATCCTGGCTACTGGTCACACCACCTAGTTTTGACCTGAACACTGAACCCAACGAACTGTAATTTTCCATCCAATGGTGGCTAGGGATGGACTTGGCTAGAGGCTCTTTGTGCCCTGGCACTACTACCTGTAAACAGGGTGGTGATGTTGTCACTGCATGGCCCCAACCATCTGCGTTCTGCCATTATGTCCATCTTGGCAGTACACCAGACTTAAGCCGCCCGGCCATCGAATGTACTAGTATTCCCTCTCTCCCAATTGAGGACAAGTACATTCACTGGCTGGGTACGGCTTAGGTCTGGTGTAATGGTTGCCTGACTCTATACTCTCACTCCTGGAAGATGGGCACGATGGCAGAACTCAACATACATGTTACGCAGATGGTTGTGGTCATGCAGTGACAACATCACCACCCTGTTTACAGGTAGTAGCGCCAGGGCACAAAGAACATGAGGAGCCTCTAGCCATCTCCATCCCTAGCCAGCATTGGATGGAGGATTACAGTTCATTGGGTTGAAAGTTCAGGTCAAGACCAGTAGCCAGGATGCAGCATGAGGTGCTGACACAGAGAGCAGCTAAGCCTTGTCAGCAGGTGATGATGCTTTCAACAACAATGAGAACTGGTGGGTCCTCTAGTTTCTTTGACAGTATACCCTTTGGTGGATGGGTGAAGCTGTGATAGCATCCACAGAGATTACTTCAGACGGGGAGATTATGCCTTATATTTGTGTCCCATAAAACAAATATTAGTCCTAACAAGATCTGTTTATCACTTTCGGAAGCAATTCATTACTAAAAAAACATAAGATGGCATATAATTAAGTGACCTGAAAGCAATAGGCCCACACTAATGTATCATTAACTCCACTACTCCTAAATCAAAGATCAACTTGTCTGTGACCTATTTTACATCTTGCAGCACTCTTTCAGGCGGGAGCATATCAAACAGTTCAAGAGCGCTGACACTGAATCATCAACATAGCTACACACATGGTTCTTCATTAGTGTGTCTCTACAAGGCTGAGAAAACATGAAGGTCAAGAACATAGAATTTTATTTTGTACATGTTTTGTTTATGGTGCTATTATTACTTAAGCTATCAATTGTACACACATGCACACACATATTCCGGTTCGATGCTCGAGTTCCGCCTCTTCTAGTTATGATACTTATAAAAATGCATTAGGCCCGAAGGTGTCTCTCTTTTCGTATATGGCCCGCTAAACGCGAGGGGGGACCTGACGGACTTCCCCTCCCCCTCCCCCTCCCCTCCCCTCCGCTCTCGTACTTGGCCCCCCGGGATATATAAATGCTTTCAGGAGTATTAATCGACACCCCCCCCCCCCCCCCCCTCCCCCCGCCTAACTTCCTGACTTCCCAACGCTCCGGTATATTACAAAAATTTAGCCTATTACGGGCGTAGCTACTGTAATCATGTACACGTCACATTCATGCTAACCTAGGACTCTGTGACTTGCAAGATGCTTCTGTAAGAAGACTGGTTTGTTGTCATGCCCAGGCAATCCTGTGTCGATTCTATGAGCGGCAAAACCCTCTGTGCAATCGCCACCTCCGTCTTTGCAACATATAATCCCAATTAGTGACCACTCTTACAAGGTCATTATTATATATATAATACAACATCAAAAACAACCAGGTCTGAGCACGGCTGTTAACGATAAGGTGGCACGTGAGATGATCGTGGTAGGCACATTGAATGTGGGGTATATCTCACTAACCATTCAAAGGAAGAGCGATTTGAAGGCCCTAAGCTCTGAAAAAATGATAAATAATGGCTTTGATTACTCTCATGTAATCCGTTAGCCACGGCTGTTAAGCTCCGTAGAAACATTGGACATTTACTATACGCGCGCGCCGCGTTATAAGAAATATTGAAATGCCCCTTAACAACAGACCTAGTTACCGACAAATCTTCACCCTGTTACAGCATTTTGAATAGAAGCCCTGGGTTCTTTTAGTTCCAGCATGCATACAAACTCAGGCCATAGTGATATCATATTTATTTTATTTTTTTGGCAGATGCATTACAGCGGTTATTAATGCTCTTACCAAATCACTAATCATCCTGTATTACGAAGCGTGCAGTTTTGTCAAATAAGACAACTACGAATTTTAAAAATACAATCAATTTGGATACTGATGGCAGGATTCATGTGTTCAGAGGGTTTTTACTCTTTGTATTACATTATCGTAAACATCAGGTACTAGAAGCGCGGTTGATAAGAACGTGCCGGCTACACCATACGTTAACTTCGTTTGCGTAGCTTTATCTCTGGCCTTGCAGCAACATTCGATGGAGCAGTATGCAGAGTGTGTTCTTTCAACATCAACAGCATGCATGCAGTTTTTGAGCAGGATCTCTTACTCCACAGTACGTCCTTTCAAGGTCATCGAAGTAATGGTGCATGGATACTTTCAACTCCCTGCTCACCCAAAAATCCAAAGCCCATGTGCCATTATTTCAGATCAGGTACAACATGGACTTCTAAGAAGTGATCTTTGGCAGCAATGAATGAGTAGCAAAGTTTTTGCGATAAAAGGCCACAAATGCTCCAATGCTATCTTCTACAAAACAAATATGAAAGTGTACTGTTTCACTCACAATATACTGACTCATAATTTACACTTACCCAATTGCTCTATTTCTTCATCAGAGACAATGTTCTTGTCATATATGTTATGGCACTTCTGAAATAAGTTTAAAAGTGACACGTACTTCTAGCTAATAGCTCTTGCTTCACTACACAATGGTGGGTAGTCTTCTGCAGTTGATACAATAGAATTGCAAAGTATTGCAGCGTTGTTCGCCTAGAAGGTATAATCATGTTTGATATGTTGTGGTCAAAATACAGTGTTACCTTTAATGCTCTGTGAACATGATTACCCACAAATGTTCCACTGTAGTATGCCTGCCTCTTTACATGAAAAGAGGCTAGTGCATTGTCTAGTGCCTTCACAAAGGTTCCGTCTTCCTTTTTGAAATCCACTTTCAAAGTTACCTTAAGTTTGTCAATCTCTTCACCCTAGGTTTATAACGGATCACAATCAAACATATTCTGCGTTAATAACTAAAATCTTACCACAACATTAAGCCTTTGTTTTTTCCCTTCAATTTCAAGCTTCATAAGCTCTACAGCTGCATCCATTTCTTCTTCACCATATGATAGCATGTATACCACATGCTGTTCAAAGCATTGATTTTATCCATCAGTGATACCATTTCATCCATTAGTTCCCTTTTAGTAACTAATGCTGCACAGTAGTTATCATAGGAGATAACAGACACTCTATCCAAAACAACATCAGCTCTGTAATCCAGGCCAGCTTATGACAATCCTCTTCAAGCAGAACAAACAATCTCAAAAAAATACCCATTGTTATATGAAGTCCAGGGGGACATACCTAAGCATTATAATATGATTGCAAAGCAGACTCTATACTTGATAGTGCTGCACTTTCTGGCTGGAGAAGAATTCCTTCAATAGCACTTTCAATGGGCAAATAACTACACCACTATTCAAATGGTGTTCGTAATAACCAAGCTCCAATGGTCTTGCACAATTCATACAAATCACCCTTATTTTTCTAAGAGCATCCTGTACAAAGTTGCTGGCCGTACCATAGAGACACTTACAGGTTGTTCATAACAGCAAGGACACGAAAGTGTTCCAGAGGTTTCCAACCACAAGCAACAACACTGGAAGCATACTACTGCACCACAGTTAATTAGTTCTACTGGACTGTTAAGAAGCATTAGGTATAATGGACATTCTGCATTCACTGATAACTGTTTATCCAATGCTGTGGGCATTATAAAAGTGTATGGAACAAGTGGATAAGGTGCAATACACTCCAGGTGGCTGATAACAGGATTGATATCTTTGATTGATGGTCTTCCAGATTCAGCTTTCCTCTTTGGCCTTCCACCCAATTGAAATGATTTCACATGCTCACAAGTACTGCACCTGTCCTCCAAGTGTGGTCCCCAACCGCTGAACAATATTGTTGAGTACTTGTAGACCTTTCCTTCATTTAAGGCTTTCATGTATGTATGTACAACAATATGGAATGGCTTGCAAAAATTTGATGGATGGACAGTATCCAGGTCCTTGGCAATGTTGATCTCAAATACCCTGCTGCATGAGCTCAGATGAATATTCTGAACACTTGTACACTGGCTCTCTGTTGCGTTGAGATCCAGAATATCGTCCACAAACTCGACATAGCCTGTTTAGATACTCTTGATGTTGTTCCATACTTGTAATTTTTAATCTGAAACAATAGGAAGTGCAGAAACCCGACTTTCTGACGTACGATCGCACGTCTTTGCAAATGCACAACGGGCGAGGAAAAAACAGGGCCGTAGATAACTTTTATAGTTTGGGGGGGCACAATAGTCTGAATGTCAATGTGGTCTAAATTTTATAGGTATGCCATGTACGTAAAAGCCTACATGTAGGGACAATTCTTCGATCACAATTTGATTTGAACCATATTTTGCATGCATGCGCGCGTTATCATATACACTCATTAAGGAAAAATACCAAACACTTCTTGGCGACTGGAATTGCGGCTTGCAAATTCATTGCCAATGATTGCAAGGTCAAGCTTGTCTGTTTCATCTTTGTGAACATGCAGTAGCATGCACCAGTTTAACCTTGATTGGTGCATTGTACTTCGTAGCCAGGTCTTTAATCGTCGCAGGGCACTGAAGGTTCGTTCGCTGACTGCGTTGGTGGCAGGCATGACAATAATAAGTTTGGCAAGCTTAATAACTTCAGTGTATAGCTCACTCTCGATAAGACTGAGGGACTGAAGAAAGGCAATGATGCCTTTTAATATCATCCCACCTACGAGGCTTTAAATCTCATGAGGAAGATTTGCATGCAGGATAAGCAGCTGGCTTGCCATGCGCTGCTGATTAAAATCATCACCATATAGCTGTATTACGTCACTATAATCCTCCAACTTACATTCCGAATCACACAGCAGCTCTTCCAGTTTCGATAACATTTTAAAACCGTTCTGATCGAACCTATCTTTGATTGATTGCACAACAAAATCAATGACTTCATAATAAGTCTTTCTATAAACATCTTCCACGATGTTTGCAAACTCAGGAGCTGATGATCCTATCTCCAAATGTTTTGGTACTTTCCTCTGTCGAGGTAGAGAGGGGTCTGCTATCAGCCTGAGAGCTGTGCGGCTATGTTCCTAAGGACAGAATGTGCCATAATCTGCAGAAATTCATTTTGAATTTCTGGACATGTGAATCGATCACGAGACTTCTGCAACCATGCATCTAAGTTGGGTATCTCATTTTTTCGTAGAAGCAGCAATTGCATAAAATTACTTTCTCTTTCCCCGCCAATGCTATCTGAAGTCATATCAGCATCATAATGCGCTCCACGTAAAGCCAAACCTTGCCGCGCTAAGAAGCGAATGTGTGACATAATTGCAAAAAGACATTTTCTGTTTAAAGCTTTCTGTTCAGTATATTCAGCACTTAGTTGTGTACCCACATTCATTGTCTCTGTCGAAGCTGCTGCAACCATGCTAAGAGCATCGCAATGGCATGCTGATTGATCGTGCTTGCTGAATTTATCTAATGCTTTTTTCCAGTTAAAGAATCCAGAAGTACTAAATACTGTATCCATGTATCCTCTCATTGGCATCTTTAACTGGACTGCAGTAGCGCAATAGAAGCATAAGACGGCATCTTCTTCTTCAATGTAATGCAACCAGCGGTACTTTTCATACCACGAGTAACAAAAGCTACGACGCTTACTACCAAACTGCCTCATAGGAAACTTCAGCCTGGGCTGATTGGGCTTTAACGGGAGAATTCTGGTACAGGTCACAGGACTGGTAGTGGGGGATGGTGAATCAGGTGCATTTGCTTCATCATGACCGCATTCTTCCAATAGGCCTACGACTTCATTACTCCCGCTTATAGGCTCGCTACTAGATTCACTTGAGTGAAGTATTACCTGAGCTGAGCCTGTTTTGCTCGAAGTTTGTCGGACATCAGAATCCTCCTTTGATGATACCACGGGCCGTATCGGCACAATATACTTCACTATTGACATTGCGATTGCCACGCACGTGATTGCACTGTAATAATTTTAAAATGTCACAGAAATTTTGGGGGGGGGGGGGCACGTGCCCCCCCAAGCTCCCCCTTATCTACGGCCTTGAAAAACCCTCTGTTCACCAAACCTTCACAGAATTACTATAATACGATTGCTGTATAGGACGGTATTAATTGTATACTCGGGAAAACTGCAGGTTACTTCCAAAACAAATCACTTTGATAGCGGTACGACGAATTCTCTAAAACCACGATTGTTTATCACGTGCGCACAGGCAACGTAATAGCAATTCTTAAATGCGTATACGTGCAGCTAGCTTCGGTAGTGAGTGAGTTGTGCAGAATGCTATGTTTTAAACTAGTCTATTCTGTTAGATGCCCTTAAAAGTGGGCGACAAAGTTGTTATTCGGTTGCTATGATAGTTGCTAGGCTAGTGATCAGATATTCCGCAAATATCTATTTAGTCGCAATATGCGTGAGGCCAAACAGCCGTGTATAGCAGGTAAGGAAAATATCATTTGGTTTGGAAACTATTGATGATGAATAAGGAAATGAGAAAAAAAATCAATGGGCATTGGAAACCTTGCATAATTAATGTGGAAGTGCGGATATAGGTACTTAATTATAAGTTGCGAAAAACCAAAATATGTCAACTAGTCCCTACATTGCAAATCCGAGAGCAACTAGTCAATTTTATTTTCTGCAGTTAGCAGTTTTCTGAGTGCGTCCGCACATTTTCTATGGACATTGAATTACGCAATGACGGAATACCGCATAATCCTTTTGAACGCCGATTTCTCGATATGCGAAGGCATGTAAAACTTCAACAAACATTTTGAAACAGTTAAAAAGATGTAACATCTATATATACATGTAGTGTGCACTATCTCATTGAATACAGCTGCTCAATTCTTAATACATTAAGAACAAGACCACCAGACATCCTTATCCCCCATTGGGATTTGGGCAAACCAGCAGCTCTAGATCTGACTGTCACATCTACGCTAAATTCAAGTATGTTATTGGAAGCGGGTGTGACAAGTGGATCTGCAACTCCGGCAGCTGAGGTGCGCAAGCACAATGCTAATGATGCTAAGTGCTCAGAGCTAGGCTGCATGGACATGTATCCACATAGCAGTGGAGACTTATGGGTGCTGGGGTGCAGAAGCCATGCAGACTTTATCACGCCTAGCCACCAGGGGAAATTGCTCCAAGTCCCATACTACCTGTCTATTGCTCTGCAGGCTCTGCCTGACTTTGATGCGAGCCAACGCACGAGCACTCCTGTCTCGAGCAGGATCATCTGTGGAAGATCCGTAGAACTTATTGTATATTAGTCTTTTTGTTTGTAATGTATTTAATACTAACATTTCTATTATTGCGCACATATATAATAAAAACCTTTGAAATGCGAAATGGTCCTCCGCTTACTTATGTGCCAGTCAGGGACTGAAAATTCTCTGAATTAAATTGCAGTTTTATTCTAGATTTACATTATTATTTAGGAATGCGAGGGGGTTCCAAAATTTCAAGGAGAAATCGCTATGCTAAGGGATGCCTATCTTCCTATAGGGACGCCAAGCTTCCTAGGAAAATTCGAGCGAGTGTGCTAAATTATTCCTAGGATAAATGGCACAGGGATGCAAAATTTTCAGGGATTCCATTTATAATGTGACACCAGTCGTGGCGAGTGGTAGTAAGATTTACTCAGTCGGATTATTAGTTCTTCATGCACGCCAAATTGTGGGCTAAACGGAGAAATTTATTTTTTATACGAATAAAATCACTGTCCTCCAGCTTTATAAATAATATGCACACTCAAGAATTATGCCAGTCGTGCACATTCGTTGTTTCACAGTTTCTGCACATACGCAATAACTGGTTGGTACTGTAACGCCTCCCCGATCCCACCCGTCCGCTCTCATAGACTATAAAATCTTGATCATGATGGTAAAATTACATATGCATGTAATTATAAGCTACAAGCAGCTATTATGCATTAATGCACCTATTACTAGTTTTTCCGTGAGACTTTCTGTAATAGAGTCCTGTATGCATACAGCGGTTGCAGTACAATTTAATCAATACTATAAACAGTATTAATGTATTGTCAATAGTCAGACAGTACATGGACAAATGGATGCTTGGTGTGGTCTGCGTGCTCCCTGCTAAAGAAACGGAGATCTCTTCCTACTTCTTGTTCATTCTTTGCCATTACCAGGAGGCCATAGTTTGGTTCACCTTTACCCCAGTTACGCACAGCTTCTGTTATGTCAAATTCCATGTACCCAGAAGGTCGACCAGTGTATACAGTTACTTCATCTTGGAATTTTGAGCAAGCATCTTTTCCGTCCAATGCTAAGTACGCTGCACTCCATGATACTGACCGTAGGCGCAAAGCACTTGTTGCCTGTGTCTCATTCCATTCCTTCTTCACCTGGTGAACTCTGAGGGTGCGCGGGATGTCAGGAGACTCCTTAACAGTGTGAAAGCTGGCCATATGTGCATAATAAAAGTAAAGATACATCTTTGCCCACTTTATAGACTTGCAGCTGGAT
This sequence comes from Eunapius fragilis, assembly GCA_963681505.1. NCBI lineage: Eukaryota > Metazoa > Porifera > Demospongiae > Spongillida > Spongillidae > Eunapius > Eunapius fragilis. The sequence goes on along the minus strand of OY811971.1, from coordinate 8,050,368 downwards.
GATAGGTTTTCAAACTGAATCAAGAAGCGCTTTCTTGGATATCTGAAGTGGGTTCCTACCAATAAAAATCGTCCTTCGTGGGAATTGTAATTGACATCTGGTCTCTCCAACCAGACATCTTGTGTAGCTTCAAGTCTAGTCACTATTCCGTTACCCAGGTCACCAGTACAACCTTGAGAATGGACATTAAAATTTGCCAGAGTAATGTAAGCAAAAACATAATAAATAAACAGGATTTCTAAATAATGTTCACTTGTTTGTTTATTCGTTTATTTAGACAACAACTATTTATGTGGCTGGTTAATATACACTGGGTGAGGGCACAAGAATAACTATTTTCATATATATAAATTGTTATTGTCATAAATGAAAGATGGGTTAATAAAATATATTATCATATGGGACAGTGTCCAGCTAAATCACCCTTATGGTTCTTTTTCAAAATTTCCAGAACAAGCAAAAGAAAAGTAACGCTCGCATTGAAATGTATGGCTAATTATAAATTCAGTGCCTAATAACTTTGTGATGGATAGTCCGATTTAGAATGCGTAAGGACCATTTGACAGAAGCTCATTGGTGTTCAAGGAAAATCAAAAAATTTGAAAACTTGAAAAACTAGCCAGAAGGGTGATTCTGCTGGACACTGTCCCATATATATATTATTTTAATAATGAGTAATTCCATATATATATTTGCCACCCTTTTAGCATCATAGTCTAGTTTGGACATTCTACTTTCCCTATGTGCTCTCGCCATAGGAACATGCAAAATAACGGTACATTTGTATACCCTATAGTGTATGGTTTTTAAAATGCAAGGAATTAAAATTTTCACTTTCTTTGTGACCACGCTCATTTCGGTTTAGCATAACTTTAGCCTGCAACATTGTTGTCACATCAATTTGTACTAAAACATTGACAATAAAGAGGAGAACACAAAAATAATTCATTTTAATAACTTCTTAGCACGTACCATGAATGGGGTCATGAAATTGTAATGAAGTATGATGTATCCAAAAATATTAAAATGCAATCCTTACCAAATATTTACCATAGTTAGCTAATCATACCACAAACATGTTTAGCTAAGCATCTTTCTGGGCTGCATATTTGCCGGGCTGGGACAACTCATAAAATGGTTGGTAGCCATTTTCCTCCTCCTTACAACAGTTTGTTCCTTTAAGGCAGTGGACATGCTGCCGAAAGCTACCATAATCAAAGCAATTAATGATAATCATATAGTAGTATTTTGACAGCACCCTTAGCTACCTAAACAAACAAACGAACAATTTTTGTGTTCTCTTCATTGTCAATGTTTTAGTACAAATTGATCCGACAACAATGTTGCAGGCTAAAGTTATGCTAAACCGAAATGAGCAAGGTCACAAAGAAAGTGAAAATTTTAATTCCTTGCATTTTAAAAACCGTACACTATAGGGTATACAAAATGTACCGTTATTTTGCATGTTCCAATGGCGAGAGCTTACAGGGAAAGTAGCATGTCAAAACTAAACTATGATGCTAAAGGGGTGGCAAATATATATATGGAATTACTCTAATATTACATCATAATACACTGATACATAAACATATACAAATAGACTACACACAATGTACACAGATGCCAGCTATATCTACCCTACATCCCTTTGACCGATGCTATGGGCAAATATATTTTTTTAAATTGTTATTGTCACAAATAACAAAAACAATTCTTTATGAGAAAGTTGGTGAGATGTAGGATTTGAAGGCAATGGTGGTGTAAAAAGCAAGGAAACAAGGGTCTGTAATAGTAAGGGAAAATGCCATAGTCCTATATCTAGCCTGTTTGCAGCATATACTATGTTCAAAGATATTTTCCCTTTTACTTGTTTCATAGATTATTTCCCTCATATCTAATTATAGGTCTTACACTGACCGAATAGATGTAGTTGATTGTAAATCATTTGCTACTGCTCCTGTAGTTTTCTGGTTTGGTTATCGATAATTCTTAACTCGTGAAGATTCTGCCTTGTAATGATACGAGGAGCATTTTGTACGGCGCAATATAAAAATACAATTACCAAAATATACAATTGTATCAGAGTAGGCACTCCTCCAGCCAATTCTGAAGCTATTGGTGAAATTTCCATTCTTTAAATGTGTTCCTATCCCAAGTTATGCATGGTCACGAAGGAGGGACTGGGTACGAGGATGGGCAGTAACTTTTGTTCTCTACAACTGCGCGGTTTTGAGACATGAAACAAACAATGAAATTACTCACTTTCGTATTATCGTCAACTACCTAAGTGATCTGATCGTCAGGAGTATCATTATAAACGGGTCGCATGTTTTTAATGATAATCATAGTTGGGGTCAAACCTTTCTAGTGAAACTTCTGATAAGTGAAAGATAGGCATATAAAAATTGTTATTGTCATAAGTTTTACTTATATTTATTCTTAGATCAAATTCCTATGGGTGCATGCATAGTCATTGCAAGAAGGGTCCACCCCCTCCCCACCTCCAATTGGATATCCATCTGTACATAAATGAAATGTAAAAAATAATTACCCTTCTGTACATGGGATAAGAATTTTGAATTACCAGTGTGGATCATTGCTATTGATGCTTGTAAAGTTTGCTGCATCGCTTGCATTTTCTTCTCTGCATTCATTGATCTGACAAGTGCATTGGCTGAAAGGAGTTCACTGTTTGTAGCTTTGAGCTGCTTCTCAACTGTGGACAGACTTCTATATATTTCGGTAATTTCATGTTGTTTAGCATCCAACTGGCTCTCTAGGCTTTGAGATGCACTGTCGAGGTATTGTTTATCATTTTTTACTTTCATTATATACACACATAACTGATGAGCCGATGGGCGATCACTTTCCTTATCGCAGATGCATGATAGGGCAAGCTTCAGTAATACATGTGCTGGAGAGATCAGATCTAGATGTGTCTTGCGACGCTCAGATTCTGGATAGGGTACTTCAACTGGCATGGGATAGTTAGGATCATTTACATATACCTTCTTTCTTGGAGGTCCAGGGTCTGGAAACTGCCTAGTAAGTATTTGAATGATCAGTACACCAAATGAAAAAATGTCTAATTTGTTGGAATACATAGGTGGGTCTGCAAATGCCTCAGGGGGCATATATGCGGCACACCCTGGAGCTTGAGTGAGACGAGACATTGCATGACTGGACAGTGTGGACATTCCAAAGTCTGTTATTTTAGCTCTCATGTCCCTACCAAGAAGAACATTGTTACTGGACAGGTCACGATGGATGAGATTATTATAGTGCAGATAAACCAAAGCTAGTGATATGTCATGGCAAAGATTGACCTCTACGTTCAATGGCAGAGGATGTGCCAATGACCTCTCCAGATAGCCAGTGAGACTTTCATTCATTAGTTCCATAAGTAAAATAACCATATCTGGACCTTCATTGTGGGTACCTAGATACTGGACAATATTAGGATGCTTCACAGTACTCAGCAACTGGCACTCATCGTGAAATTTCTGCACGTTCCTCTCACTAGTTATAATGGGATGTAGCAGCTTTGCAGCACACTGAAGCTCATCACACACTGCCTTGCACACAGTCCCATAGGCTCCACTACCAAGCTTTTGTTCTCGAAGAATTTTGACATTGTAGTAGTGGCAATTTTGAAATGACTGCATGTGTGCATTATATAAACTTTGTGAAGCAACAATAGAATATGTGAACTAACGTATTACTTATCAATCAAACGTTTGCATATTACAGGATGCACCATTACTAATAATGTATTTTAAATGAAATGGTCCATAATATACATGATGCCTAGACAATGAGCTAGATACATGTAGAAGCTTTGATCGCAGCTTTGTGTTAATATTATATACATGAATAAGTATTTCTTATTTAATACCTTGATGGGAAGACACTACGAAATGACTTGACTGATTGAATTCAATAGCTTAATGTGAATTGAGAAAAATTTAGATCTGTGGCATTATGCTTATCAAGATGCTGCATTTGATTATTTGCCATCTGCAAATTTACTCTTACCTGAGCACTTTGTTGTGTTTCTTTATACCTCGCTTCAAGCTCGTCACTCTTCTGTTGCAGTTTGGTCATTTCAACCTGTTAATTAAAAAGATTGAAAAATTTTGTGCTCATACAGCTTGATATATATGTACAGCATGCCAATTTCTTGAGATAAATAGTTCATCAAAGTGAGGAAACACTATTAAATGACTTGATTAATGGAACTTTTCTCCATTCACATAAAGATCAATATCTTTATGTGAATATTTTGGTCTTTTTTACCAGTTCATTAAAAAAAATAGATAGTTCTCATTAAGCTTAATATATATGTATAACATGCTACCTCTTGAGCTAAAAAGTTCTTCAAAAGTGGGAAGACACTACGAAATGACTTGACTGATTGAATTCAATAGCTTAATGTGAATTGAGAAAAATTTAGATATGCTGCATTAGATTATTTGCCATCTGCAAATTTACTCTTACCTGAGCACTTTGTTGTGTTTCTTTAAGCCACTCATCAAGCTCGTCAATTTTCTGTTGCAGTTTGGTCATTTCTACCTGATGATTAAAAAGGTAGAAATTTTTGTACCCACAGTTTTAAATATATGCCTACACTCTTGAGATAAATCATCAAAAGTGAAAAAACACTACTAAATGATTTGACTGATTGAAATTTAGCTCCATTCACATAAAGCTCAAATTTAGATCTGATCAATTGATACTGCATATTATTATTTGCCATCTGCAAAACATCAAATAAATCAATACAAGTTTGGTGTATGGTAATGCAATTTTATTGCAATGCATGCTAATGTCAAATATTACTCTTGCAAAAGACATGGTTAAACGTAAAATTGTGCTTGAATATACGTCAAAGTCAGAGACTGACGAAATTAGGAAGATAACACAAATAAAAACTTTCATCATAAGAAAGCAATATGTATGATAAGGAAAAATTAAACATCCTATATTGAGCACATGAGCACGTAATTTGCAGCAAACTTAAATTAACCTGAGCACTTTGTTGTGACTCTTTAAGGCTCGCTTCAAGCTCGCAAATTTAAATTTTCTGTTGTAGCTTGGTCTTTTTTACCAGTTCATTAAAAAAATAGATAGTGCTCATTAAGCTTAATATATAGGTATAACATGCTACTCTCTTGAGCTAAAAAGTTCTTCAAAAGTGGGAAGACACTACTAAATGACTTGACTGATTGAATTCAATAGCTTAATGTGAATTGAGAAAAATTTAGATCTGTGGCATTATGCTTATCAACTGATGCTGCATTTGATTATTTGCCATCTGCAAATTTACACTTACCTGAGCACTTTGTTGTGTTTCTTTAAGGCTCGCTTCAAGCTCGTCATTCTTCTGTTGCAGTTTGGTCATTTCAACCTGTTAATTAAAAAGATAGAAAAATTTTGTGCTCATACAGCTTGATATATATGTACAGCATGCCAATTTCTTGAGATAAATAGTTCATCAAAGTGGGAAAACACTATTAAATGACTTGATTAATTGAAATTTTCTCCATTCACATAAATCTTTATGTGAACTGAGAAAAATTTAGATCTGTGGCATTATGCTTATCAATTGATGCTGCATTTGATTATTTACCATCCGAAAGTTTACTCTTGCCTGAGCACTTTGTTTAAGGCTCGTCAATTTTCTGTTGCAGTTTGGTCTTTTCTACCTGTTGATTAAAAAGGTAGAAATTTTTGTACCCACAGTTTTAAATATATGCCTACACTCTTGAGATAAATCATCAAAAGTGAAAAAACACTACTAAATGATTTGACTGATTGAAATTTAGCTCCATTCACATAAAGCTCAAATTTAGATCTGATCAATTGATGCTGCATATTATTATTTGCCATCTGCAAAACATCAAATAAATCAATACAAGTTTGGTGTATGGTAATGCAATTTTATTGCAATGCATGCTAATGTCAAATATTACTCTTGCAAAAGACATGGTTAAACGTAAAATTGTGCTTGAATATACGTCAAAGTCAGAGACTGACGAAATTAGGAAGATAATACAAATAAAAACTTTCATCATAAGAAAGCAATATGTATGATAAGGAAAAATTAAACATCCTATATTGAGCACATGAACACGTAATTTGTGCTATGTTTTTCATGTGCCATACCGACGATGATATTCGTATAATTCAACCCAGGTTTCTTTGCTTGGCTTGAAATCCTATACACTACTAACTTTCTCATAGAGAATGATTTATTTACTTCTTTGTTAAATGATAGTGCATTCCTGGAACACTAAACATAGTTAGCAAGTTATGTGTCTTGTACCCAGACAATTATACATTGCAATGTAAGGTATTCATTTTATTACAGCACATGTAGTGACTACTTCTCAGGCCATAAACATTTGATTATCATACACTTAGAGAATAAATGCAAAATGGTAGAATTTCTGAACTATTCGATCTTCAAGAGTCCTGTCAACAGCAAGTGTTAGATTCAGGATCTGATTATGATTATATATATGGGACAGTGTCCTGCAAAATCACCCTACTGGGTAGTTTTTCAAGTTTTCAAATATTTTGATTCTCCGTGAACTCCAAAGAGCGTCTATTAAATGCTCCTTACACATCATAAATTGGGTTATCCAACATAAAGTTATTAGGCACTGAATTTGTAATTAGCCATAATTTCAATGTAAGCGTTATTTTTCTTTTGCTTGTCCTGGAAAATTTGAAAAAGCATCACAAGGGTGATTTGGTTGAACACTGTTCCATATGTTAGCACAACTTTTAGTATTAGTCTGGGCACCAGACCCTATAATACTACATAACAATAATACAAAGGTACATAAAGATGCATTTTTTTCTTTGTTTTTTACGTAATAATAATATAATACAATAGGATACACATACAGTGAATAAACGGAGAACAGATAAAAACTTAGGATGAGCACATCAGGTCAATTGGACTCTTAAGAAGATTTGCTGTTGATGGTCAATGGTATGAGGACTGTGAGCCTCGAAGACAAACTATTGCAGAACGCAATAATGAGAAGCTCAATCTGCAATGAAGCCAGAACAAGGAAAGACTGTATGGTTGCTCCTTCTTTTCAGCTATTAAGGAGGCAATTCTATTGCACATGACCGTTGCAGTGGGACCAAGACCACTAGAGAATACAAGAGGTGATGCTCAACTTCTCAGACACTGTGTTCATATGACCTTGATTTGCTCTAGATGGTGATGACATTGAGCAAGTGGTGTGTTTTGATACGATTTAGAAAAGGGATTAAACACCTTGACATCAAAAAAAGTCTTTTCATTGTTCTTGGACCAAAGATTTTCTGTCACCATATCGAAACGAGCTTCATCTGCATCGTTGGCTGTTTTATATTGAAGCCGCTCTCCTGACAGAGGTTGTAGGCAAGGATTTGTTCCCACTGCGTGGCATACCTCAGTGTGTAGTGAAGCTGTGATATCATGCAACTCATTGTAGCGAATTGATGGGGCAGTTCATTGCATGTTCTACAGTGAAAGATTGGCCACATACACAGCTAGCTGGAAGTAAACCATAGCGAAGGTAAAGAGCATCACGAAAATCTCCTTTGTGAAGAGCAAAGCCATAATCATGAATGGGAAGAGTGGAGAGGCACAAGGTTCACTAGCAACTTCCATTGAATGTTTAAGTGATCCTGGATACATGGCAAACAAAACATCATATTGGTTAGATGCTAACAGATCTTCTGTTGAAGAGCATGTTTTTTTGCAAGATGCTGAGCATCAATAGATTCAACAGGTAAAGAGGACGATTACGAGATCAACAAGGGCCTGGTAAATTAAATGGAGTTATCAAAAAGGCGACACTTCTCATCAACAGGTTGTGTGATCCCAAGGCCACCAAGACGAGCTGGTAAGGCAATTAGGTCTCTTAATGAGTGAGGTTTAGTAGGTACGACTTGTGTATGACATCTTCAAGTGGTTGTAATTCAAGCTGAATGTTTGAAACTGTTCTACAGATGAAAGTCCATTTACTTGATAAACCGTGAGTGAAGGCAACATAAGCAGAGTGGGGGTGAGTGATGGAGATATCAGATACATGAGCAGAGTGGGGGTGAGTGATGGAGATATCAGATACATGAGCAGAGTGGGGGTGAGTGATGGAGATATTAGATACATGTAGCTGTTTAACTTCGGTAACCCATTCAGAAACTTTCTTACGAACAAAAGATTTGTCAAATGCTTCAGATCCTATTGCAGCTCCAAGAAAACGTTGTTCACTTGTGGTAATTGAAATACCAGAGCCTGCAAATTTCAAAGATGCTTCTGACAGTTTAGCCTCTTTCACAACAATCCAAGATTTAGTAGCATTGGGATAGTATTCATATCCAGGACCATTTTGAGTGAGAATGTAAGGATGGATTGTAAGTCACTCCCTGCTGAGGCATCATCAGCATACCAGATCTGTTTGATATTATTGTGTGAAAGCTTAACAATGAGAGGAATTGTACTATATATATTGCATATGGCATAGCCATCAAAAAAGGGTTGCCTTGAGTCACACCTTCAGATTTTGCCATCAATATATAAGTTTATATTTTTTCGATAAGTGTTTATTATAATCATGGCTAGTGCTGGACATAGACTCTTGATATTTTGGAGGGCCACTTGACGATTCAGAGAATTGAACATGTTTGTTGCATCGACCAGTAAGATTGGTTAGGGTTTAATAAGATATTATGGATTAATAATACTACATATTGGGAAAGGGTCTGGTATCTGTCCATAAGTTGAACATTTTTTTGTCAAGCTACAAATCTGATTGGCGCTACCAATCAGATTACCGTTATGTGATAATCAGCATTCATTCGACTAGTTAGTAATTGAACATGAAGCAAGCTTGCTTGCAAAAGGTATAGTTGGACTGTTTTGATCATGCTTTCAATTGTGATCACTTATGAATGTTCACACAGCATAATCTGCACAGGACCGTGTCCGCACCAGATGAAGAAAGTACACCAGCTTCTGTGGTTAGCTTTAAAAAAAGCTACCACGGCTTCGGATGTTGTAGAACACAAGTTTTAACACAACCCAGTTGTTTGCGGCAAACAGCACCATTTAAAACCCAAGCCATTTGAAACCAGCAAAATGAAATGTTAAAGAATTTTATCCATTATCCACGTTACATTCCATTGCCACAAAAACTCATATAGAGAGATACCAGATCCTTTTCCAAATACATCATTCTAATAAAGGGTCTGGTACCCAGACTATTTCAATGTATACAATGTAGGCTCAAAATTATTTAACCACTGCATGAAGCAAGAATGCCGACCAATACTAAAGTTATTGGTGTAATCTTTCCATACCAAGTTAGGTTAGGGTTAGGGTTAGGGTTAGGGTTACTTGGCGAGACACCATATTTAATGCATTTTCAGGTCCACCTTCAAAACAACCAAGTCATCCTCCAACTAATGTTGCTCAATACAGTCTCTTAATCCATGAACTATTTTTTCTGCACCAAAGGGGCAAGCCATTCATACTGAAAGGGTTTTAAAAACTGCTGAGCCTTTACCTTGACTGAAGAACAGAGACATTTACCAACCAACTGGCGCAGAGCTTCTCCCACTGCAATGGGTCGGACACCAAAAGGGCACCCTGGTTTTTACTTATTCAAGGCTGTAAGGTTGCCCCCAGCAAAATATGCAGTGGTGCCTTACCTGTAGCCAGAAGATTGACAACTGCCCTGAATGAGTGCAAAATTGGGGTCTGCAAAGGCACTTCTGCTGCATCTATAAGATGCTGTATACGGAACCCAGAAGGCCCAGCAGCAGTTAGCTTGGGGAATGAACACAAGATTGCCATGAGATTGATCTCTGATGGGATTGAGGTTGATGTATCAGACGGGATTGGAGCTGTGGGGCATTCATTCTTGGGGTGTTTGGTTTCCAAAAGCCTCCAGGTCTCTGCCTTGTTGGGTGCAATGCCAGTTGATACCAAGGTCTGGCAAGCTTTGCTGTATAAATCATCTTGGGCCAGTGAAATAGCTGATGTAACTTGCTGTTTCCGTGGGATGTCCTTGGTACGATGTAGTTTATTAGTGCTCGATGCCTGTGACAATGCGCTTGCAACTTGGTAAAATGCATTTCGGAAGCACCATAAGCTTCAACCAGGATGCCACTGCATTGTCTGCAATAACCTCCTTTAGGACTTATTATTATTATTGTAATACTACAAATTCATATAATTATTATTGATATACTCCATATACAACATTTACAGTTTTAAGTTACACAATGTTTCTAAACAAAAAACAATACACTGGAACGGAGAAGGTGAGGAGACTAACATCCAGTTGCCATTGAACGGGACAGCAGAGCTCTGGCATTCGCTCTAACTAGAACCAGGTTTAACCTGCCATATAGAGCCGAAGTGGCCTGGGACTTGCAACAATTTAATCTAATTGCCAGGCGCGCTGCAAGTCGAGAAAGGTTTGTCTGTGCTTCAGGACCCCAACATCCATATACCTCAACTGCCAAAGGTACACACACCCATCCAAGCTCTGAGCACTTGGTGTCATTGCTGGCATGTTTTCTGTTCTCAGCCACCTGAGCAGTTGACCCACTTGTCACACTCGCTTCATGTAGAGTAATTGGAGTAAGCGGTGATGTGACAGTTATGTCAAAAGCTGCAGGTTTTCCCAGAACCCAATTAGGAACAAGCACGTCAGCTGGCCTTGTACGTCGGGCATCATGTCCCAAACCACTTCCAACTTCCATTTGGCCACCAATACCCGCCTGCCTACAAGACTCAAAAAAACTATCCCAAACCCTATTATGGCGAGAGACCACGTCACCATTATATCGACAAGTTAATGCATGGTGACCCAAGGGATCTAATGACAACGTAAGACAACAAGGGCATTTCTCCCCACTGAATAGGTCAATCCCAAGCCACCATTTTATTGCAGTTTGGAACTCTGCAGATTCCAGATGTAGGTTGAGTCCAGGAGATGGCACAACTGAAAGCCACGAAGCAGCATGAGGGGATGCGACTGATAATAGCCGTGCCCTATTTGGCAGTGAAGAGGACTCAAAGAGTGCATGAAACTGACTATGTTCAATCCTACTAGAAAGCTCCCTCTGATTTTTGGGTGAAGTCAGCAATTCATCAGTAGAAGTTACATCAGCTGGAGAAACCACGCTATTAAAGCAACCTATTGATTGGAGAAGATGGTGGCTTGTGTTGGTTGCATAGCCTGACACTGCAAAGGAAGCTACATATGCTGCTGCTGAATGCTGGGATAAGCTGCGGAGTCCAAGACCACCTCTACTCAAGCACAACTGGGCTTGTTGCCATGCTGTGTTGGGTGGGTCAATAGACAAGCAGTCAGAGAAACACTGGCGAACATCAATGTCAAAGAAATGCAAGCCCTCAGAAGCAAGGGAGGGAGGGGTGCATCTAGCAATATGAACAAATCTACAGAATCCTCCACATTGGCGAAGGAGTACCAAAGCAACTTGGGAATCATGGGATCCGACTTCCTTCAACTAAGCCAAGAATTTGGAAGCACCTGCTCTCTTTTCCGCAATAAACCTTGCACAGAAAATAGTGTCTCCAATCGGGGCCCCAAGAATTTCAAAATTAAACGCTTTACATTTTTTCATCTCTGATGGAAATGGTTGAAGATCACAATCCCCATAGAGTTCGCATTTCGAGGAGTTAATCACGCGACCAAGTGGTGGGCCAAGATCTTGAATGATACTGAGTGCCTGCACAACAGCTTGCTTTGAACCAGCAATAACGCCATCATCAATGTACCAGGCATGGAATAAAAGGTCAAAACAAATTGGATCGGATGCAATAGCCGACAACACTTTTTGCAGAACCAAACAAAACAAAAGAGGGCCCAAGGGATCGCCCTGTTGGACTCCAGATTCTGACATTATAGTTCCCATTGGAGACCAAAGCAATGGGTGTTGACCATAGCACCATGCAGCCCACTGGAGGAGCTCAGGGAAGTGTGCGCTGCACTCATCAAGAAGTGCCTGACGGGAGACTAAATTAAATGCATTACGCAAGTCAATTTTCATCACTACAAAGTCATGCCCATTCTGATGTTCCTCAATGCAACTTCTCAAACCATGTACAATCTTCTCTGCACCAGAGGGACAAGCAACCCCAAATTGATGAGGTGAGAAGTAATCCGAGGCATTTCCCTTTGTGATTTGGCATAGACACTTGCCCACTAGACGCCTAAGGGTTTATTATTTATTTATTAATAATTTTATAATAATAAGAAGAATTACAAGAGAATACACGAATGGGAATAAATGCATATACAAGATTATTATTATTATTATTATTATTATTTATTAATATAAATGCATACACAATTAATACATGTGCTGGTCTGAATAAATGCACCATAATTATAGTAAAGTCACTTATAACTACAAATCCACACTCCCACCTCAATCCCCCTCCTCCAAATGAACCCTTGCACGGGAGAGCAATGCCCTTGAGCAAAAGGCCTCACGAGCGAAAGGCTCAGCCTCTGGTACATATTATTATTATTAATGATATATAATAGATTACAGAATACATGAATCGAATAAATGCGCATTATTACACTTCAAATTATTATTGTTATTAAGTACAACTAAACTACTAATAGCAAGTTAGGAGGGTGGAAGCTCCCTGGCCAGGATGGCTCTAGCAATGGACCGAACCAGGACCACATTCAACCGGCCATAAATTTCAGCCACAACTACTGCCTTGGGGGAAGACTGGTGAATGGCTAGGAAGGATGCCAGCCTGGAGAAGGTATTATGTGCCTGCTTGCCCCAATTGCCATAAGTCTCCACTGCCAATGGGATGCAGGACCAGCCCAACTCTTGGCACTTGGGTCCATTGGAGTGGAGCCTGCGGGTCTCTGCTGCCAGGGCTGCCGCACCAGCCTGGTGACATGATTCACCTAAGATGACAGAGCAGAGTGGTGAGGTAATGGTCAGGTCTAGTGCCACAGGATTGCCTCTGTCCCAGCCAGCAATGAGGATGTCAGCAGGTCTGGTGTGGGCAAGGTCTCTGGTAAGGCCATGACCTCTCTCCACACTCACACTTAGGTGGGCACGACGACAAAGGTCAAATACCTCATCTCGTAGACGATTATGGCGTGTGACCACATCCCCCCCATGCCTGCAGGTCACAGCATGGTGACCAAGAGGATCAAGAGCAGTATCGGGGCAGAATGGGCACATGGACCGACCAGAAGTATCTAACCCCAGCCACCACCTAATAGCCATCTGGAACTCATTCGATTCCAGGTGCAAGCCCAAACCAGGGGAAGGGACCACTGATAGCCAAGAGGAAGCATAAGGAGCAGCCACTGACAGGAGGCGAGCTCTGTTAGCTGGAGAGGAGGATTCCAACACGATGTGGAAATGTTGGGTTTGGATCAATCCTGACAAGACCTTCTGGTGAATGGGAGACTCCAGAGCAGAATTGACTGTAATGGCATTAAAGGGGGAGACCTGAGTGTTAAACATTGCCACTGCCTGTTTTAGGTGAATATTATCAGCCTTTCCAAAGCCGGAGAATGACAGGGAGGCAATGAACGCTGCAGCAGCATGGTGAGAGAGGGAGCGAAGACCCAGACCCCCAAATTTTAGTCCTAGCTGTGTCTGGCTCCAGGCATCATTGGTAACATTGATGGCGGAGCACATTACAAAGCACTGCATGACCTCCTCATCAAAAGACCTTAGAGCATCTGTGGCCAGGCTTGGTGGGGTAACCCTTGCTATGTGGACCATCCTGCAGAAGCTACCACACATGCGCAATAAGGAAACTGCTACCTGGAGATCGACTGCAGCAACATCCACTAGACCGGAGAGTAGCTTCCTAGACTCAGCACACCTCCCAGCGATAAACTTAGAACAGTGTAGATAATCCCCAATTGGAGCACCCAGGAGGTCCAGATTAGGCAGGAATGAGCACCTCACCTCCGGTGGGAATGATGTGTTGCCCTGCCTGCTGAACATCTCACACTTGGCCAGGTTCACATGTAGGCCCAATGTAGGACCCAACTCCTCAATTATTATTATTATTATTTTTTTATTTTATTTTTTTTATTGTTTATAAGTTTTCTTTGCAATAGATATATGACAAATGCACGTACAGGATAAACAAGTATTTAACTAGTAAACTATGTTTAATTATTATTATTATTATTTATTATTATTATTGATATACTCCATATACAACATTTACAGTTTTAAGTTACACAATGTTACTAAACAAAAAACAATACACTGGAACGGAGAAGGTGAGGAGACTAACATCCATTTGCCATTGAACGGGACAGCAGAGCTCTGGCATTCGCTCTAACTAGAACCAGGTTTAACCTGCCATATAGAGCCGAAGTGGCCTGGGACTTGCAACAATTTAATCTAATTGCCAGGCGCGCTGCAAGTCGAGAAAGGTTTGTCTGTGCTTCAGGACCCCAACATCCATATACCTCAACTGCCAAAGGTACACACACCCATCCAAGCTCTGAGCACTTGGTGTCATTGCTGGCATGTTTTCTGTTCTCAGCCACCTGAGCAGTTGACCCACTTGTCACACTCGCTTCATGTAGAGTAATTGGAGTAAGCGGTGATGTGACAGTTATGTCAAAAGCTGCAGGTTTTCCCAGAACCAATTAGGAACAAGCACGTCAGCTGGCCTTGTACGTCGGGCATCGTGTCCCAAACCACTTCCAACTTCCATTTGGCCACCAATACCCGCCTGCCTACAAGACTCAAAAAAACTATCCCGAACCCTATTATGGCGAGAGACCACGTCACCATTATATCGACAAGTTAATGCATGGTGACCCAAGGGATCTAATGACAACGTAAGACAACAAGGGCATTTCTCCCCACTGAATAGGTCAATCCCAAGCCACCATTTTATTGCAGTTTGGAACTCTGCAGATTCCAGATGTAGGTTGAGTCCAGGAGATGGCACAACTGAAAGCCACGAAGCAGCATGAGGGGATGCGACTGATAATAGCCGTGCCCTATTTGGCAGTGAAGAGGACTCAAAGAGTGCATGAAACTGACTATGTTCAATCCTTATTATTATTATTATTCATACACAGTTATAACAACAATAATACATTACACACTATGAAGTATATCAATAGTTTAAGACAGGACACATCTGGTGAGGATGGCTGTGGCGTTGGCTCTCACCAGGTGAAGATTCAGCCTGCCGTAAATGTCACTTAATACCACTGACTTGGGCCTGCAAGTTAAGGTGGCAATCCGAGAGGCCACCTGGGAGAAAGCTTCTGTGGCTTCCTTTCCCCATGCACCGTAAGTTTCAGTAACCAAGGGAACACACAACCAGCCCAGTTCATCACACTTGGCATCATTGGCTTTATGTTTTCTATCTTCAGTGGCTCTGGCAGCTGAACCTGCAGACACTCCTGCTTCCAACAAGGTGAGAGTATTAAGCGGAGAGGTCACAGATACATCAAATGCTGCTGTCTTGCCCGTAGCCCAGTTGGTCAACAAAAGGTCAGCAGGGCGGGTGTGGCTATGGTCAGCAGTGAGGTCACTGCCAGCTTCCACCTGGACACTGAGATGAGCCCGATGGCACGTTTCAGCCAGTACATCACGCAGGGTGTTATGTCGCGTTACCACATCACCCCCCCGCTTACAAGTGATGGCGTGATGTCCAAGGGGGTCTAGGGCATTGTCAGGGCAAAGTGCACACTGGGACCCCTGGGATGTGTCTAGGCCAAGCCACCACTTTATAGCAACTTGATGTACTGGTGGATCAAGGTGCAGACCCAATCCCTCTGAAGGGACTACTGACAGCCAAGAGGATGCATGGGCAGATGAAACAGAAAGTAATCGTGCTCTGTCAGCAGTGGAAGAATTTTCTAACAGCAAATTGAACATATGGGTGTCCAACATGCTGGAAAGCTTCTTTTGGGACACTGAAGGAGCTGAGAGAATGGAGTCGACTTGCAGCACCTTATCAGGGGGAACATTTGAATTAAAATATGCAACTGCAGAACAGAGGTGAGGATTGGTCTGGGAACCAAACCCAGATGAGCAAACAGAGGCTATATAAGCTGCTGGTGCATGATGGTATAGGGAGCGGAGACCCAAACCTCCCTTACTAAGGCCTAACATGGACTGCCTCCAAGCAGCATCTGATGTATCCACAGCAGTACAGGAGGAGAAGCATCTGCGAACATCTTGGTCATACAGCTGGAGGGCTGCACGAGATAATGATGGTGGTGTGGTACGTGCAAGATGGACAAGCCGACAGAAGCCACTACACACACGGAGTAGGGTTAGGGCAACCTGGGGATCAATTAAGCCCACATCCTCAAGCCTTGAGAGCAGGCTCTTGGCTTCAGACTGTTTGCGAGTGATAAATTGGTGGCAAAACTCAGTATCTCCTATGGGAGAACCCAGGATGTCTATGTTAGAATTGTTAGACTTTTTAATGTCAGATGGAAAACAGTCAAGTCAGCTCTGGCTAAACACCTCACACTTAGGGAGATTGACATGGAGGCCAAGTGGAGGACCTAACTCTTGAAGCAAGGCCAAGATATTGCTCACAGTGGACCTTGGACCTGCCAGAGCACCATCATCCAAGTACCAGGCGTGAAACTTGAGACCAGCACAATCATCTCTACTAGAAATTGCTGACACCAGGATATTTAATACCAAAGAGAACAGCAAAGGACCCAGGGGGTCACCCTGCTGAACACCCTGCTCTGAAGTAAGGCAACCCAAAGGATGCCAGATTATTATTATTATTAATGGAATGCAGAATACAGTTACAGCAGGATAAAAGGACAAACACAATTACATTATTATAAGAATAACTAACTTACAATAGATGCCGCTAACAAACCTACAGTTCTTCTAACCTATCCGGACATTTTCTCTCCCCATGATGGCCCTAGCCACTGACCTCACCAGTGACATGTTGAGGTGGCCATAGATGTCACCCAGCATTTTGGGTTTGGGAATGGCCTGGCCGATGGCAAGTAGAGAGGCAAGACGGGAAAAAACACTCTGGACCTCCTTCCCCCAGCTACCGTATGTTTCTACAGCTAGGGGGATACATGTCCACCCCAACTCCTGGCATCTGGTGTCATTGGCCACATGCTTTCTAAGTTCAGCAGCATAGGCTGCTGCTCCCACAGATGTACTGGCATTGTTGAGGGTTACTGGTGTAAGGGGTGAAGCAACAGTAACGTCAAAGGCCGCAGGCTTTCCTCTGTCCCATCCCTGAACAAGGACATCCGCAGGGCGAGAGTTAACATGGTCCCTAGCTAAGCCATACCCAACTTCAACCCTCACAGAAAGGTGGGCCTGGCGGCAAAAGTTAGCAAAGATATCCCGCAAGTGATTGTGCCTTGCAACCACATCACCACCATGTCTGCAGGAGGCTGCATGATGACCTAGAGGGTCAAGGGCAATATCAGGACAATGTGGACACAGAGAACCTCCAGAGGTGTCAAGACCCAACCACCATCTGAGTGCTATCTGACATTCAGCAGAGTTAAGGTGCAGATCCAGACCAGTAGAAGGGATGACTGAGATCCAAGAACCCGCATGAGAGGCAGAAACAGAAAGGATCCGAGCCTTATTCACATTATTATTATTATTATTTTTTTTTTTTTTTTTTTTTTTTTTTTTTTTTTTTTTTTTGTTATTATTATTATTTTATAATTAAAAGCATCATACGGCAAATACAGCAGCAGTAATAGTTATTACATATCATTAGACTACATATAAACTAAGTATGTACTGTATGTACAGTTCCACTCTAAAGCTACACTCTTTAACCTGGAACGCATCTTCTAGACAGGATTGCCCTAGCTACTGACCTCACTAATGAAGTATTCAACCGCCCATAAATCTCTGTCAGGACCTTTGCCTTGGGGCAGTGCAGGGAGATTGAGAGGATGGAAGCTAGTCTAGCGAAGGTGTTCTGGGCCTCTTTACCCCAGTTCCCATACGATTCCACTGCCAGAGGAACGCATACCCACCCTAGCTCCTGACACTTCGGGTCATTGGAAGAGTGCTTTCGGCACTCTGCTTTGTGAGCTGCAACACCTGCTGAATTACACGCGTCATGCAAAGTGGCAGGAGTGAGTGGGGAGGTAACAGTAACATCGAAGGCTGCTGGCTTCGCCCTTTCCCATGCATCGACTAGCACATCAGCTGGACGGGAGTTACTCTGGACTCTTGAAAGGCCTTGACCAACCTCCACTCTTACCGATAGGTGAGCACGACGACAAAACTCTGCAAAGATGTTTCGCAGGCGATTGTGTCTGATGACAACGTCCCCACCATGTCTGCATGATACCGCATGATGTCCGAGAGGATCCAAAGTGATATCGGGGCAGAATGGGCACACTGATTGAATAGAAGAGTTCATACCTAGCCACCACAACACTGCAATTTGGTACTCGGCTGGATCAAGATGCAAGCCCAAACCCACCGAGGGGACAACTGAAAGCCAAGAGCTGGCATGAGGAGCAGAGGCAGAGAGAAGTCTTGCCTTATTGGCAGGAGAGGAAGTCATCAAGATAGACTGAAAAAGATGATCATCCAACTTCTTGCACAAGGCATGCTGGGACAGAGGAGAGGACAAAACAGACTCCACTGTGATGACCTCTGCAGGGGACACAAGGCTGTTGAACTTCGAAATAGCGCTCAACAAGTGGCGATTACTAGCACTACCAAAACCTGAAGAAGACAATGATGAGATGAAGGCAGCACATGAGTGGTAGGATAAAGAACGAAAGCCAAGTCCTCCAAAGCTAAGGCTAAGTTGCGCTTGCTTCCAGTGATCGTCTGCGATGTCAGCTGCTATGCAAATAGAGAAACAACGTCTTACCTCCTCATCAAAGAACTTCAGGGACTCACATGAGAGGCTAGGCGGAGTGGTTCTGGCTAAATGCACTAATTTACAATAACTACCACAAATGCGAAGAAGAGAAGCTGCAACATGAAGGTCAGCGTCAGCCACCTCTACTAGGGCAGTGAGCAGCACCTTAGCCTTGGAACATTTCTCAGCAATGAAGTGAGAGCAATGCAAATAGTCACCTATCGGTACCCCAAGGATCTCTAAGTTAGGCAAAAGAGATGACTTCACAGCTGGTGGAAACAAATGGTTGCCTTGGGGACTGAAAACTTCACATTTGGAGAAATTGATGACAATGCCAATATGAGGTCCCAGTTCTTCAATAAGATGCAAAGCACGTAGGACTGCAGACCTTTTACCTGCAAGCACACCATCATCTAGGTACCATGCCTGAAGCAGAAGTTGTAAACATTCATCATCCGCATCAATGGTAGAAATGAGCTTCTGGAGAACAAGAGCAAACAGCATGGGCCCTAGCGGGTCCCCTTGTTGAACTCCAGATTGTGAACTTAAATGGCCCATGGGATGCCACAATTCTGGGTGAGAGCCATAACACCAAGACACCCAGGGCAGGATTTCAGGGAAAAAAGCTGAGCATTCATCAAGGACTGCCTGTCTAGAAACTAGGTTGAAAGCATTTGTCATGTCCACTTTAAATATGACAAAATCCTCATCCTGCATCCAATGCTCTTCAATGCAATTTCGTAAACTATGGACAATCTTCTCAGCCCCTGCCCTGCAGGCCACTCCAAACTGTAGTGGCTGGAAAAAACTTGAAATCTTCTCCTTGAGAGAGGCACAAATGCACTTTCCAGCCAATCTTCTCAGGGATTCTCCCACAACAATTGGTCTGATATCTGGAGGAGAACCTTCCTTGTCCTTGTTTAGGGCTATTAGCCTACCACCAGCCATGAATTTAGATACTGCTTGAGGAGCCTTTCCTGACACTAAGAGGTTCACCACATCTCTAAGGGAGGAAGTGATTGGAGTTTGGAGTGGGACAGATAATACATCCAAGAGATGTTGGATACGAAGACCAGATGGCCCTGCCGCCGTGTCTTTGGGGAAGGATCTCAAGACTGCTCCAATGTCAAAGTTTGGATCAAGTGAAAAAGAGCCTGCAAGACCGCTTGGAATGATGGGAATTTCAGATGCTGGATTCTTGGCCTTCAATAACTGCCAGGTTGCATCATTATTAGGCGCAATGCCACTGGACAGCAGGGTCCGGCAAGCTTTTCCCAACATTCCACATCTACCAAAGGATACAGCCATGTCAACTGGTTTGCTTTGAGAGTTTTGATTCTTAGCAGATCCATCCCTCAGCTCATTAGCCCGACCTTTAGCCATATTCCAGAGACAAGTCAAGTCATTGTTGGCCCACAGGTTGCACAGGAAATCTATTGGCTGCAGCTTTTCGTGGCGTCCACCACGCTTTGTGGAAGGCAGAACACACTTAGGGAGCATAAATAATTTGAGCCATGCTTCCTCCGTATTTTCCTTTATGACACACCTCAAAGCTGATGACAGTGCTTTGGCAAAGGCTGGTCTTGACTTAGACGGAATGAACCGTAATGTAGGGAGATTTAATTGGCAGACTTCTTCAAAGGTGGGAAGGGTCACAGATGGTTGAGTGTTGAAGGACAAGCCATTGGAATTTAAAGGTTCGTTTGCTAACTGAGGTAGTGTAATCTCGACACCTGAGCATTTCCTGGAGTGAGAAGACATTCTTGAATTAGCGACTGGCTGGGAGCAGTGGGAGCATATGTATGAGTCATTTTCCTCTAGCCATGAGATAGGAACCGCACCTGGTAGAATGCCTTGAGCATGGAGGGACATGTGAGCACGCCACATGGAGGGAGCAATGAAACCTAAACACCCCTCCACAACACAGTGCTTCTTAGATCGAGCTCTAGAGGATAACCTATCTTTTGAAGCTTGGGATTCAGCGTTGGCATCTGATTGACTAGAAGATTGCCCCAATAGTGCCAAGGATAAAGAATGGCCTGACTGGTAAGGTCTAACTGTGGTTGGTTGTTGGGCCAATTGAATGTCATTAGAGGGCAACTGTGGCTCCGATTGACTAGATTATTATTATTATTATTATTATTATTATTATTATTATTATTAGATAGAAACAGTACACCACTCACAAGAACAAAGAACTAACTCACTACACTACACTACACGACACTACACACAAATGTCCTAAAGAACTACTACCCTGCCCAAGATGGCCCTGGATATTGATCTAACTAGACACATGATCATTCTTCTGTATTATTATAATATTATTATTCAAACACTTGCCATAAACACCCTAAACCCCACCCATACACCAATTCACACTGTGAAGGCTACCTTCAACCCATGTCCTCTGCATGCTGCAACCTAGACCGGGAGAGCAAGGCTCTAGCATTGCATCGAACTAAGGTGAGGTTAAGCCTCTGGTAGATGTTTGTGATGGCTATTGATTTCCTGCACTGCAGCTGCAGGGCCAGCCGGGCTGCCAGGCAAGAGTCTGAGCACTGCGCTTCCTCGCCCCATAGGTCTCTACTGCCAAGGGTACACATACCCAACCTTAGCAGCTCTCTGCACTTCTGATCGCTGGCCATCCCGCTTCATTCAATGTCTTGGAGTTAAGCAGAGAGACTACGGTTAAATCAAAAGCCGCTGGCTTGCCGCTCAATTAGTTGGGCACCAAGATATCTGCTGGCTGGCTATGTTTATTGAAGGATGACAGAGGATTTTTAAAGCATGCATTAATTAAATATCCTACAATGCATGCCTAATACTGCTGTATGGACATATCACGATTGGTTCGCGTAACAAAAAGTATATAAACAGTAGGGGCATTGCCGTTGGAGCGCATTTTGAGAATAATAATTAGTGAGACAGGCCAGTGTTAAATAAATTTCAGTAAGAAATTAGTCCCATGCTCATTAGAACTAGCTCTTACAATTTTGTTTATGATTGACCACCTAATTGACGCCCTTTCCAATGTGGCATACCCTCTTTAGAGGCCCACAGGGGGTGCAATGCCGCCAGGATGCCACTCTATTAACTAAGATGCAGCAAATTTAAATTAACCTGAGCACTTTGTTGCGACTCTTTAAGGCTCGCTTCAAGCTCAAAAATTAAAATTTTCTGTTGTAGCTTGGTCTTTTTTACCAGTTCATTAAAAAAATAGATAGTGCTCATTAAGCTTAATATATAAACATGCTACCCTCTTGAGCTCAAAAGTGGGAAGACACTACTAAATGACTTGACTGATTGAATTCAATAGCTTAATGTGAATTGAGAAAAATTTAGATCTGTGGCATTATGCTTATCAACTGATGCTGCATTTGATTATTTGCCATCTGCAAATTTACTCTTACCTGAGCACTTTGTTGTGTTTCTTTAAGGCTCGCTTCAAGCTCATCATTCTTCTGTTGCAGTTTGGTCATTTCAACCTGTTAATTAAAAAGATAGAAAAATTTTGTGCTCATACAGCTTGATATATATGTACAGCATGCTAATTTCTTGAGATAAATAGTTCATCAAAGTGGGAAAACACTATTAAATGACTTGATTAATTGAAATTTTCTCCATTCACATAAATCTTTATGTGAACTGAGAAAAATTTAGATCTGTGGCATTATGCTTATCAATTGATGCTGCATTTGATTATTTACCATCTGAAAGTTTACTCTTACCTGAGCACTTTGTTTAAGGCTCACTTCAAGCTCGTCAAATTTCTGTTGCAGTTTGGTCTTTCTTACCTGTTGATTAAAAAGGTAGAAATTTTTGTACCCACAGTTTTTAATATATGCCTACACTCTTGAGATAAATCATCAAAAGTGAAAAAACACTACTAAATGATTTGACTGATTGAAATTTAGCTACATTCACATAAAGCTCAAATTTAGATCTGATCAATTGATGCTGCATATTATTATTTGCCATCTGCAAAACATCAAATAAATCAATACAAGTTTGGTGTATGGTAATGCAATTTTTTTGCAATGCATGCTAATGTCAAATATTACTCTTGCAAAAGACATGGTTAAACGTAAAATTGTGCTTGAATATACGTCAAAGTCAGAGACTGACGAAATTAGGAAGATAACACAAATAAAAACTTTCATCATAAGAAGCAATATGTATGATAAGGAAAAATGAAACATCCTATATTGAGCACATGAACACGTAATTTGCAGCAAATTTAAATTAACCTGAGCACTTTGTTGCGACTCTTTAAGGCTCGCTTCAAGCTCGCAAATTTAAATTTTCTGTTGTAGCTTGGTCTGTTTAACCAGTTCATTAAAAAAATAGATAGTGCTCATTAAGCTTAATATATAAACATGCTACTCTCTTGAGCTCAAAAGTGGGAAGACACTACTAAATGACTTGACTGATTGAATTCAATAGCTTAATGTGAATTGAGAAAAATTTAGATCTGTGGCATTATGCTTATCAACTGATGCTGCATTTGATTATTTGCCATCTGCAAATTTACTCTTACCTGAGCACTTTGTTGTGTTTCTTTAAGGCTCGCTTTAAGCTCGTCATTCTTCTGTTGCAGTTTGGTCATTTCAACCTGTTAATTAAAAAGATAGAAAAATTTTGTGCTCATACAGCTTGATATATATGTACAGCATGCCAATTTCTTGAGATAAATAGTTCATCAAAGTGGGAAAACACTATTAAATGACTTGATTAGTTGAAATTTTCTCCATTCACATAAATCTTTATGTGAACTGAGAAAAATTTAGATCTGTGGCATTATGCTTATCAACTGATGCTGCATTTGATTATTTGCCATCTGCAAATTTACTCTTACCTGAGCACTTTGTAGTGTTTCTTTAAGGCTCGCTTCAAGCTCGTCATTCTTCTGTTGCAGTTTGGTCATTTCAACCTGTTAATTAAAAAGATAGAAAAATTTTGTGCTCATACAGCTTGATATATATGTACAGCATGCCAATTTCTTGAGATACATAGTTCATCAAAGTGGGAAAACACTATTAAATGACTTGATTAATTGAAATTTTCTCCATTCACATAAATCTTTATGTGAACTGAGAAAAAAATTAGATCTGTGGCATTATGCTTATCAATTGATGCTGCATTTGATTATTTACCATCCGAAAGTTTTCTCTTGCCTGAGCACTTTGTTTAAGGCTCACTTCAAGCTCGTCAATTTTCTGTTGCAGTTTGGTCTTTTCTACCTGTTGATTAAAAAGGTAGAAATTTTTGTACCCACAGTTTTAAATATATGCCTACACTCTTGAGATAAATCATCAAAAGTGAAAAAACACTACTAAATGATTTGACTGATTGAAATTTAGCTCCATTCACATAAAGCTCAAATTTAGATCTGATCAATTGATGCTGCATATTATTATTTGCCATCTGCAAAACATCAAATAAATCAATACAAGTTTGGTGTATGGTAATGCAATTTTATTGCAATGCATGCTAATGTCAAATATTACACTTGCAAAAGACATGGTTAAACGTAAAATTGTGCTTGAATATACGTCAAAGTCAGAGACTGACGAAATTAGGAAGATAACACAAATAAAAACTTTCATCATAAGAAAGCAAAATGTATGAAAGGAAAAATGAAACATCCTATATTGAGCACATGAACACGTAATTTGTGCTATGTTTTTCATGTGCCATACAGACGATGATATTTGTATAATTCAACCCAAGTTTCTTTGCTTGGCTTGAAATCCTATACACTACTAACTTTCTCATAGAGAATGATTTATTTACTTCTTTGTTAAACGATAGTGCATTCCTGGAACACTAAACATAGTTAGCAAGTTATGTGTCTTGTACCCAGACTATTATACATGCAATGTAAGGTATTCATTTTATTACAGCACATTTAGTGACTAGTTCTCAGACCATAAACATTTGATTATCATACACTTAGAGAATAAATGCAAAATGGTAGAATTTCTGAACTATTCTATCTTCAAGAGTCCTGTCAACAGCAAGTGTTAGATTCAGGATCTGATTATGATTATATATATGGGACAGTGTCCTACAAAATCACCCTACTGGGTAGTTTTTCAAGTTTTCAAATATTTTGATTCTCCGTGAACTCCAAAGAGCGTCTATTAAATGCTCCTTACACATCATAAATTGGGTTATCCAACATAAAGTTATTAGGCACTGAATTTGTAATTAGCCATAATTTCAATGTAAGCGTTATTTTTCTTTTGCTTGTCCTGGAAAATTTGAAAAAGCATCACAAGGGTGATTTGGTTGAACACTGTTCCATATGTTAGCACAACTTTTAGTATTAGTCTGGGCACCAGACCCTATAATACTACATAACAATAATACAAAGGTACATAAAGATGCATTTTTTCTTTGTTTTTTACGTAATAATAATATAATACAATAGGATACACATACAGTGAATAAACGGAGAACAGATAAAAACTTAGGATGAGCACATCAGGTCAATCGGACTCTCAAGAAGATTTGCTGTTGAATGTTAATGGTATGAGGACTGTGAGCCTCGAAGACAAACTATTGCAGAACGCAATAATGAGAAGCTCAATCTGCAATGAAGCCAGAACAAGGATAGACTGTATGGTTGCTCCATCTTTTCAGCTATTAAGGAGGCAATTCTATTGCACACGACCGTTGCAGTGGGACCAAGACCACTAGAGGTCGAAAATACAAGAGGTGATGCTCAACTTCTCAGACTCTGAGTTCGTATGACCTTGATTTGCTCTAGATGGTGATGACATTGAGCAAGTGGTGTGTTTTGATACGATTTAGAAAAGGGATTAAACACCTTGACATCAAAAAAAGTCTTTTGCCTGTTCTTGGACCAAAGATTTTCTGTCACCATATCTAAACGAGCTTCATCTGCATCTTTGGCTGTTTTATATTGAAGCCGCTCTCCTGACAGAGGTTGTAGGCAAGGTTTTGTTCCCACTGCGTAGCATACCTCAGTGTGTAGTGAAGCTGTGATATCATGCAACTCATTGTAGCGAATTGTTGGGGCAGTTCATACCATAGTTCATAGTTGGTAGGTATGACTTGTGTATGACATCTTCAAGTGGTTGTAATTCAAGCTGAATGTTTGAAACTGTTCTACAGATGAAAGTCCATTTACTTGATAAACCGTGAGTGAAGGCAACATAAGCAGAGTGGGGGTGAGTGATGGAGATATCAGATACATGAGCAGAGTGGGGGTGAGTGATGGAGATATCAGATACATGAGCAGAGTGGGGGTGAGTGATGGAGATATTAGATACATGTAGCTGTTTAACTTCGGTAACCCATTCAGAAACCTTCTTACGAACAAAAGATTTGTCAAATGCTTCAGATCCTATTGCAGCTCCAAGAAAACGTTGTTCACTTGTGGTAATTGAAATACCAGAGCCTGCAAATTTCAAAGATGCTTCTGACAGTTTAGCCTCTTTCACAACAATCCAAGATTTAGTAGCATTGGGATAGTATTCATATCCAGGACCATTTTGAGTGAGAATGTAAGGATGGATTGTAAGTCACTCCCTGCTGAGGCATCATCAGCATACCAGATCTGTTTGATATTATTGTGTGAAAGCTTAGCAATGAGAGGAATTGTACTATATATATTGCATATGGCATAGCCATCAAAAAAGGGTTGCCTTGAGTCACACCTTCAGATTTTGCCATCAATATATAAGTTTATATTTTTTCGATAAGTGTTTATTATAATCATGGCTAGTGCTGGACATAGACTCTTGATATTTTGGATGGCCACTTGACGATTCAGAGAATTGAACATGTTTGTTGCATCGACCAGTAAGATTGGTTAGGGTTTAATAAGATATTATGGATTAATAATACTACATATTGGGAAAGGGTCTGGTATCCTTCCATAAGTTGAACATTTTTTGTCAAGCTACAAATCTGATTGGCGCTACCAATCAGATTACCGTTATGTGATAATCAGCATTCATTCGACTAGTTAGTAATTGAACATGAAGCAAGCTCGCTTGCAAAAGGTATAGTTGGACTGTTTTGATCATGCTTTCAATTGTGATCACTTATGAATGTTCACACAGCATAATCTGCACAGGACCGTGTCCGCACCAGATGAAGAAAGTACACCAGCTTCGGTGGTTTGCTTTTAAAAAAGCTACCACGGCTTCGGATGTTGTAGAACACAAGTTTTAACACAACCCAGTTGTTTGCGGCAAAAAGCACCATTTAAAACCCACGCTATTTGAAACCAGCAAAATGAAATGTTAAAGAATTTAATCCATTATCCACGTTACATTCCATTGCCACAAAAACTCATATAGAGAGATACCAGATCCTTTTCCAAATACATCATTCTAATAAAGGGTCTGGTACCCAGACTATTTCAATGTATACAATGTAGGCTCAAAATTATTTAACCACTGCATGAAGCAAGAATGCCGACCAATACTAAAGTTATTGGTGTAATCTTTCCTTACCAAGTTATGTATATGGCCAAGAACTAAAACGAGGAATAACAGTTTATTAGTGCTCGATGCCCGTGAAAAGGTGCTTGCAACTTGGTAAAATGCATTTCGGAAGCACCATAAGCTTCAACCAGGATGCCACTGAATTGTCTGCAATAACCTCCTTTAGGACTTATTATTATTATTATTATTATTGATATACTCCATATACAACAATTACAGTTTTAAGTTACACAATGTTACTAAACAAAAAACAATACACTGGAACGGAGAAGGTGAGGAGACTAACATCCAGTTGCCATTGAACGGGACAGCAGAGCTCTGGCATTCACTATAACTAGAACCAGGTTTAACCTGCCATATAGAGCCGAAGTGGCCTGGGACTTGCAACAATTTAATCTAATTGCCAGGCGCGCTGCAAGTCGAGAAAGGTTTGTCTGTGCTTCAGGACCCCAACATCCATATACCTCAACTGCCAAAGGTACACACACCCATCCAAGCTCTGAGCACTTGGTGTCATTGCTGGCATGTTTTCTGTTCTCAGCCACCTGAGCAGTTGACCCACTTGTCACACTCGCTTCATGTAGAGTAATTGGAGTAAGCGGTGATGTGACAGTTATGTCAAAAGCTGCAGGTTTTCCCAGAACCCAATGAGGAACAAGCACGTCAGCTGGCCTTGTACGTCGGGCATCATGTCCCAAACCACTTCCAACTTCCATTTGGCCACCAATACCCGCCTGCCTACAAGACTCAAAAAAACTATCCCGAACCCTATTATGGCGAGAGACCACGTCACCATTATATCGACAAGTTAATGCATGGTGACCCAAGGGATCTAATGACAAGGTAAGACAACAAGGGCATTTCTCCCCACTGAATAGGTCAATCCCAAGCCACCAATTTATTGCAGTTTGGAACTCTGCAGATTCCAGATGTAGGTTGAGTCCAGGAGATGGCACAACTGAAAGCCACGAAGCAGCATGAGGGGATGCGACTGATAATAGCCGTGCCCTATTTGGCAGTGAAGAGGACTCAAAGAGTGCATGAAACTGACTATGTTCAATCCTACTAGAAAGCTCCTTCTGATTGTTGGGTGAAGTCAGCAATTCATCAGTAGAAGTTACATCAGCTGGAGAAACCAGGCTATTAAAGCAATCTATTGATTGGAGAAGATGGTGGCTTGTGTTGGTTGCATAGCCTGACACTGCAAAGGAAGCTACATATGCTGCTGCTGAATGCTGGGATAAGCTGCGGAGTCCAAGACCACCTCTACTCAAGCACAACTGGGCTTGTTGCCATGCTGTGTTGGGTGGGTCAATAGACAAGCAGTCAGGGAAACACTGGCGAACATCAATGTCAAAGAAATGCAAGCCCTCAGAAGCAAGGGAGGGAGGGGTGCATCTAGCAATATGAACAAATTATTATTATTATTATTATTATTATTAGATAGAAACAGTACACCACTCACAAGAATAAAGAACTAACTACACTACACTACACTACACACAATTGTCCTAAAGAACTACTACCCTGCCCATGATGGCCCTGGATATTGATCTAACTAGACACATGATCATTCTTCTGTATTATAATAATGTTATTATTCAAACACTTGCCAAAAACACCCTAAACCCCACCCATACACCAATTCACACTGTGAAGGCTACCTTCAACCCATGTCCTCTGCATGCTGCAACCTAGACCGGGAGAGCAAGGCTCTAGCATTGCATCGAACTAAGGTGAGGTTAAGCCTCTGGTAGATGTTTGTGATGGCCTTTGATTTGCTGCACTGCAGCTGCAGGGCCAGCCGGGCTGCCAGGCAAGAGTCTGAGCACTGCGCTTCCTCACCCCATAGGTCTCTACTGCCAAGGGTACACATACCCAACCTTAGCAGCTCTCTGCACTTCTGATCGTTGGCCATCCCGCTTCATTCAATGTATTGGAGTTAAGCAGAGAGACTACGGTTAAATCAAAAGCCACTGGCTTGCCACTCAATTAGTTGGGCACCAAGATGTCTGCTGGCCGGCTATGTTTATTGAAGGATGACAGAGGATTTTTAAAGCATGCATTAATTAAATATCCTACAATGCATGCCTAATACTGCTGTATGGACATATCACGATTGTTCGCGTAACAAAAAGTATATAAACAGTAGGGGCATTGCCGTTGGAGCGCATTTTGAGAATAATAATTAGTGAGACAGGCCAGTGTTAAATAAATTTCAGTAAGAAATTAGTCTCATGCTCATTAGAACTAGCTCTTACAATTTTGTTTATGATTGACCACCTAATTGACGCCCTTTCCAATGTGGCATACCCTCTTTAGAGGCCCGCAGGGGGTGCAATGCTGCCAGGATGCCACTGCTATTAACTAAGATGCAGCAAATTTAAATTAACCTGAGCACTTTGTTGCGACTCTTTAAGGCTCGCTTCAAGCTCGCAAATTTAAATTTTCTGTTGTAGCTTGGTCTTTTTTACCAGTTCATTAAAAAAATAGATAGTGCTCATTAAGCTTAATATATATGTATAACATGCTACTCTCTTGAGCTAAAAAGTTCTTCAAAAGTGGGAAGACACTACGAAATGACTTGACTGATTGAATTCAATAGCTTAATGTGAATTGAGAAAAATTTAGATCTGTGGCATTATGCTTATCAACTGATGCTGCATTTGAATATTTGCCATCTGCAAATTTACTCTTACCTGAGCACTTTGTTGTGTTTCTTTATAGCTCGCTTCAAGCTCGTCACTCTTCTGTTGCAGTTTGGTCATTTCAACCTGTTAATTAAAAAGATAGAAAAATTTTGTGCTCATACAGCTTGATATAGATGTACAGCATGCCAATTTCTTGAGATAAATAGTTCATCAAAGTGAGGAAACACTATTAAATGACTTGATTAATGGAAATTTTCTCCATTCACATAAAGCTCAATATCTTTATGTGAATATTTTGGTCTTTTTTACCAGTTCATTAAAAAAAATAGATAGTGCTCATTAAGCTTAATATATATGTATAACATGCTACTCTCTTGAGCTAAAAAGTTCTTCAAAAGTGGGAAGACACTACTAAATGACTTGACTGATTGAATTCAATAGCTTAATGTGAATTGAGAAAAATTTAGATCTGTGGCATTATGCTTATCAACTGATGCTGCATTTGATTATTTGCCATCTGCAAATTTACTCTTACCTGAGCACTTTGTTGTGTTTCTTTAAGGCTCGCTTCAAGCTCGTCACTCATCTGTTGCAGTTTGGTCATTTCAACCTGTTAATTAAAAAGATAGAAAAATTTTGTGCTAATACAGCTTGATATATATGTACAGCATGCCAATTTCTTGAGATAAATAGTTCATCAAAGTGAGGAAACACTATTTAATGACTTGATTAATGGAAATTTTCTCCATTCACATAAAGCTCAATATCTTTATGTGAATATTTTGGTCTTTTTTACCAGTTCATTAAAAAAAATAGATAGTGCTCATTAAGCTTAATATATATGTATAACATGCTACTCTCTTGAGCTAAAAAGTTCTTCAAAAGTGGGAAGACACTACGAAATGACTTGACTGATTGAATTCAATAGCTTAATGTGAATTGAGAAAAATTTAGATATGTGGCATTATGCTTATCAAGATGCTGCATTTAATTTTTTGCCATCTGCAAATTTACTCTTACCTGAGCACTTTGTTGTGTTTCTTTAAGGCTCACTTCAAGCTCGTAAATTTTCTGTTGAAGTTTGGTCTTTTCTACCTGTTGATTAAAAAGGTAGAAATTTTTGTACCCACAGTTTTTAATATATGCCTACACTCTTGAGATAAATCATCAAAAGTGAAAAAACACTACTAAATGATTTGACTGATTGAAATTTAGCTCCATTCACATAAAGCTCAAATTTAGATCTGATCAATTGATGCTGCATATTATTATTTGCCATCTGCAAAACATCAAATAAATCAATACAAGTTTGGTGTATGGTAATGCAATTTTATTGCAATGCATGCTAATGTCAAATATTACTCTTGCAAAAGACATTGTTAAACGTAAAATTGTGCTTGAATATACGTCAAAGTCAGAGACTGACGAAATTAGGAAGATAACACAAATAAAAACTTTCATCATAAGAAAGCAATATGTATGATAAGGAAAAATTAAACATCCTATATTGAGCACATGAACACGTAATTTGTGCTATGTTTTTCATGTGCCATACAGACGATGATATTTGTACAATTCAACCCAGGTTTCTTTGCTTGGCTTGAAATCCTATACACTACTAACTTTCTCATAGAGAATGATTTATTTACTTCTTTGTTAAACGATAGTGCATTCCTGGAACACTAATCATAGTTAGCAAGTTATGTGTCTTGTACCCAGACAATTATACATGCAATGTAAGGTATTCATTTTATTACAGCACATGTAGTGACTAGTTCTCAGGCCATAAACATTTGATTATCATACACTTAGAGAATAAATGCAAAATGGTAGAATTTCTGAACTATTCGATCTTCAAGAGTCCTGTCAACAGCAAGTGTTAGATTCAGGATCTGATTATGATTATATATATGGGACAGTGTCCTGCAAAATCACCCTACTGGGTAGTTTTTCAAGTTTTCAAATATTTTGATTCTCCGTGAACTCCAAAGAGCGTCTATTAAATGCTCCTTACACATCATAAATTGGGTTATCCAACATAAAGTTATTAGGCACTGAATTTGTAATTAGCCATAATTTCAATGTAAGCGTTATTTTTCTTTTGCTTGTCCTGGAAAATTTGAAAAAGCATCACAAGGGTGATTTGGTTGAACACTGTTCCATATGTTAGCACAACTTTTAGTATTAGTCTGGGCACCAGACCCTATAATACTACATAAC
This sequence comes from Eunapius fragilis, assembly GCA_963681505.1. Classification (NCBI taxonomy): domain Eukaryota; kingdom Metazoa; phylum Porifera; class Demospongiae; order Spongillida; family Spongillidae; genus Eunapius; species Eunapius fragilis. The sequence continues at coordinate 8,018,113 of OY811971.1, read as the reverse complement.
AATAATACAAAGGTACATAAAGATGCATTTTTTTCTTTGTTTTTTACGTAATAAAGATATAATACAATAGGATACACATACAGTGAATAAACGGAGAACAGAAACTGTTCTACAGATGAAAGTCCATTTACTTGATAAACCGTGAGTGAAGACAACATAAGCAGAGTGGGGGTGAGTGATGGAGATATCAGATACATGAGCAGAGTGGGGGTGAGTGATGGAGATATCAGATACATGAGCAGAGTGGGGGTGAGTGATGGAGATATTAGATACATGTAGCTGTTTAACTTCGGTAACCCATTCAGAAACCTTCTTACGAACAAAAGATTTGTCAAATGCTTCAGATCCTTTTGCAGCTCCAAGAAAACGTTGTTCACTTGTGGTAATTGAAATTACAGAGCCTGCAAATTTCAAAGATGCTTCTGACAGTTTAGCCTCTTTCACAACAATCCAAGATTTAGTAGCATTGGGATAGTATTCATATCCAGGACCATTTTGAGTGAGAATGTAAGGATGGATTGTAAGTCACTCCCTGCTGAGGCATCATCAGCATACCAGATCTGTTTGATATTATTGTGTAAAAGCTTAGCAATGAGAGGAATTGTACTATATATATTGCATATGGCATAGCCATCAAAAAAGGGTTGCCTTGAGTCACACCTTCAGATTTTGCCATCAATATATAAGTTTATATTTTTTCGATAAGTGTTTATTATAATCATGGCTAGTGCTGGACATAGACTCTTGATATTTTGGAGGGCCACTTGACGATTCAGAGAATTGAACATGTTTGTTGCATCGACCAGTAAGATTGGTTAGGGTTTAATAAGATATTATGGATTAATAATACTACATATTGGGAAAGGGTCTGGTATCTGTCCATAAGTTGAACATTTTTTTGTCAAGCTACAAATCTGATTGGCGCTACCAATCAGATTACCGTTATGTGATAATCAGCATTCATTCGACTAGTTAGTAATTGAACATGAAGCAAGCTTGCTTGCAAAAGGTATAGTTGGACTGTTTTGATCATGCTTTCAATTGTGATCACTTATGAATGTTCACACAGCATAATCTGCACAGGACCGTGTCCGCACCAGATGAAGAAAGTACACCAGCTTCGGTGGTTAGCTTTAAAAAAAAGCTACCACGGCTTCGGATGTTGTAGAACACAAGTTTTAACACAACCCAGTTGTTTGCGGCAAAAAGCACCATTTAAAACCCAAGCCATTTGAAACCAGCAAAATGAAATGTTGAGAATTTAATCCATTATCCACGTTACATTCCATTGCCATAAAAACTCATATAGAGAGATACCAGATCCTTTTCCAAATACATCATTCTAATAAAGGTCTGGTACCCAGACTATTTCAATGTATACAATGTAGGCTCAAAATTATTTAACCACTGCATGAAGCAAGAATGCCGACCAATACTAAAGTTATTGGTGTAATCTTTCCATACCAAGTTAGGTTAGGGTTAGGGTTACTTGGCGAGACACCATACTTAATGCATTTTCAGGTCCACCTTCAAAACAACCAAGTCATCCTCCAACTAATGATGCTCAATACAGTCTCTTAATCCATGAACTATTTTTTCTGCACCAAAGGGGCAAGCCATTCATACTGAAAGGGTTTTAAAAACTGCTGAGCCTTTACCTTGACTGAAGCACAGAGACATTTACCAACCAACCGGCGCAGAGCTTCTCCCACTGCAATGGGTCGGACACCAAAAGGGCACCCTGGTTTTTACTTATTCAAGGCTGTAAGGTTGCCCCCAGCAAAATATGCAGTGATTTCAACAGGTGCCTTACCTGTAGCCAGAAGATTGACAACTGCCCTGAATGAGTGCAAAATTGGGGTCTGCAAAGGCACTTCTGCTGCATCTATAAGATGCTGTATACGGAGCCCAGTAGGCCCAGCAGCAGTTAGCTTGGGGAATGAACGCAAGATTGCCATGAGATTGATCTCTGATGGGATTGAGGTTGATGTATCAGACGGGATTGGAGCTGTGGGGCATTCATTCTTGGGGTGTTTGGTTTCCAAAAGCCTCCAGGTCTCTTCATTGTTGGGTGCAAGGCCAGTTGATACCAAGGTCTGGCAAGCTTTGCTGTATAAATCATCTTGGGCCAGTGAAATAGCTGATGTAACTTGCTGTTTCCGTGGGATGTCCTTGGTACGATGTAGTTTATTAGTGCTCGATGCCCGTGACAATGCGTTTGCAACTTGGTAAAATGCATTTCGGAAGCACCATAAGCTTCAACCAGGATGCCACTGAATTGTCTGCAATAACCTCCTTTAGGACTTATTATTATTATTTATTTATTAATAATTTTATAATAATAAGAAGAATTACAAGAGAATACACGAATGGGAATAAATGCATATACAAGATTATTATTATTATTATTATTATTATTTATTAATATAAATGCATACACAATTAATACATATGCTGGTCTGAATAAATGCACCTTAATCATAGTAAAGTCACCTATAACTACAAATCCACACTCCCACCTCAATCCCCCTCCTCCAAATGAACCCTTGCACAGGAGAGCAATGCCCTTGCATTAGCCCTCACGAGCGAAAGGCTCAGCCTCTGGTACATATTATTATTATTAATGATATATAATAGATTACAGAATACATGAATCGAATAAATGTGCATTATTACACTTCAAATTATTATTGTTATTAAGTACAACTAAACTACTAATAGCAAGTTAGGAGGGTGGAAGCTCCCTGGCCAGGATGGCTCTAGCAATGGACCGAACCAGGACCACATTCAACCGGCCATAAATTTCAGCCACAACTACTGCCTTGGGGGAAGACTGGTGAATGGCTAGGAAAGATGCCAGCCTGGAGAAGGTATCATGTGCCTGCTTGCCCCAATTGCCATAAGTCTCCACTGCCAATGGGATGCAGGACCAGCCCAACTCTTGGCACTTGGGTCCATTGGAGTGGAGCCTGCGGGTCTCTGCTGCCAGGGCTGCTGCACCAGCCTGGTGACATGATTCACCCAAGATGACAAAGCAGAGTGGTGAGGTAATGGTCAGGTCTAGTGCCACAGGATTGCCTCTGTCCCAGCCAGCAATGAGGATGTCAGCAGGTCTGGTGTGGGCAAGGTCTCTGGTAAGGCCATGACCTCTCTCCACACTCACACTTAGGTGGGCACGACGACAAAGGTCAAATACCTCATCTCATAGACGATTATGGCGTGTGACCACATCCCCCCCATGCCTGCAGGTCACAGCATGGTGACCAAGAGGATCAAGAGCAGTATCGGGGCAGAATGGGCACATGGACCGATCAGAAGTATCTAAACCCAGCCACCACCTAATAGCCATCTGGAACTCATTCGATTCCAGGTGCAAGCCCAAACCAGGGGAAGGGACCACTGATAGCCAAGAGGAAGCATAAGGAGCAGCCACTGACAGGAGGCGAGCTCTGTTAGCTGGAGAGGAGGATTCCAACAAGATGTGGAAATGATGGGTTTGGATCAATCCTGACAAGACCTTCTGGTGAATGGGAGACTCCAGAGCAGAATTGACTGTAATGGCATTAAAGGGGGAGACCTGAGTGTTAAACATTGCCACTGCCTGTTTTAGGTGAATATTATCAGCCTTGCCAAAGCCGGAGAATGACAGGGAGGCAATGAACGCTGCAGCAGCATGGTGAGAGAGGGAGCGAAGACCCAGACCCCCAAATTTTAGTCCTAGCTGTGCCTGGCTCCAGGCATCATTGGTAACATTGATGGCGGAGCACATTACAAAGCACTGCATGACCTCCTCATCAAAAGACCTTAGAGCATCTGTGGCCAGGCTTGGTGGGGTAACCCTTGCTATGTGGACCATCCTGCAGAAGCTACCACACATGCACAATAAGGAAACTGCTACCTGGAGATCGACTGCAGCAACATCCACTAGACCGGAGAGTAGCTTCCTAGACTCAGCACACCTCCCAGCGATAAACTTAGAACAGTGTAGATAATCCCCAATTGGAGCACCCAGGAGGTCCAGATTAGGCAGGAGTGAGCACGTCACCTCTGGTGGGAATGATGTGTTGCCCTGCCTGCTGAACATCTCACATTTGGCCAGGTTCACATGTAGGCCCAATGCAGGACCCAACTCCTCAATTATTATTATTATTAGTATTATTGACAACAGAATACAGTTACAGCAGGATAAAAGGACAAACACAATTACATTATTATAAGAATAACTAACTTACAATAGATGCCGCTAACAAACCTACAGTTCTTCTAACCTATCCGGACATTTTCTCTCCCCATGATGGCCCTAGCCACTGACCTCACCAGTGACATGTTGAGGTGGCCATAGATGTCACCCAGCATTTTGGGTTTGGGAATGGCCTGGCCGATGGCAAGTAGAGAGGCAAGACGGGAAAAAACACTCTGGGCCTCCTTCCCCCAGTTACCGTATGTTTCTACAGCTAGGGGAATACATGTCCAGCCCAACTCCTGGCATCTGGTGTCATTGGCCACATGCTTTCTAAGTTCAGCAGCATAGGCTGCTGCTCCCACAGATGTACTGGCATTGTTGAGGGTTACTGGTGTAAGGGGTGAAGCAACAGTAACGTCAAAGGCCGCAGGCTTTCCTCTGTCCCATCCCTGAACAAGGACATCCGCAGGGCGAGAGTTAACATGGTCCCTAGCTAAGCCATACCCAACTTCAACCCTCACAGAAAGGTGGGCCTGCAGCAAAAGTTAGCAAAGATATCCCGCAAGTGATTGTGCCTTGCAACCACATCACCACCATGTCTGCAGGAGGCTGCATGATGACCTAGAGGGTCAAGGGCAATATCAGGACAATGTGGACACAGAGAACCTCCAGAGGTGTCAAGACCCAACCACCATCTGAGTGCTATCTGACGTTCAGCAGAGTTAAGGTGCAGATCCAGACCAATAGAAGGGATGACTGAGATCCAAGAACCCGCATGAGGGGCAGAAACAGAAAGGATCCGAGCCTTATTCACTGGAGAGGAGGAAGATAACAGCGATTGGAAAACATGCATATCCAGCTTCTTAGACAGAGCTCTTTGTGGAGGCAGGTTGACTAGAACCTCCTCAGCTGTGATTGACTCATCAGGGGAAACCAGAGTATTGAAGCGGGTCACAGCCTGAAGCATGTGTATGTTATCTGCACTACCAAATCCTGATGAAGCAAGTGAAGCTATAAACGCAGCAGAACAGTGCAAAGCAAGGGACCGAAAGCCAAGCCCACCAAAACTTTGACTGAGTTGTGCTTGCTGCCAATTTGGGTCATTTATTATTACTATTATTATTATTAGATAGAAACAGTACACCACTCACTAGAACAAAGAACTAACTACACTACACTACACTACACACAAATGTCCTAAAGAACTACTGCCCTGCCCATGATGGCCCTGGATATTGATCTAACTAGACACATGATCATTCTTCTGTATTATTATAATATTATTATTCAAACACTTGCCAAAAACACCCTAAACCCCACCCATACACCAATTCACACTAAGGCTACCTTCAACCCATGTCCTCTGCATGCTGCAACCTAGACCGGGAGAGCAAGGCTCTAGCATTGCATCGAACTAAGGTGAGGTTAAGCCTCTGGTAGATGTTTGTGATGGCTATTGATTTGCTGCACTGCAGCTGCAGGGCCAGCCGGGCTGCCAGGCAAGAGTCTGAGCACTGCGCTTCTTTACCCCATAGGTCTCTACTGCCAAGGGTACACATAGCCAACCTTAGCAGCTCTCTGCACTTCTGATCGTTGGCCATCCCGTTTCATTCAATGTCTTGGAGTTAAGCAGAGAGACTACGGTTAAATCAAAAGCCGCTGGCTTGCCACTCAATTAGTTGGGCACCAAGATATCTGCTGGCCGGCTATGTTTATTGAAGGATGACAGAGGATTTTTAAAGCATGCATTAATTAAATATCCTACAATGCATGCCTAATACTGCTGTATGGACATATCACGATTGGTTCGCGTAACAAAAAGTATATAAACAGTAGGGGCATTGCCGTTGGAGCGCATTTTGAGAATAATAATTAGTGAGACAGGCCAGTGTTAAATAAATTTCAGTAAGAAATTAGTCCCATGCTCATTAGAACTAGCTCTTACAATTTTTTTTATGATTGACCACCTAATTGACGCCCTTTCCAATGTGGCATACCCTCTTTAGAGGCCCACAGGGGGTGCAATGCCGCCAGGATGCCACTGCTATTAACTAAGATGCAGCAAATTTAAATTAACCTGAGCACTTTGTTGCGACTCTTTAAGGCTCGCTTCAAGCTCACAAATTTAAATTTTCTGTTGTAGCTTGGTCTTTTTTACCAGTTCATTAAAAAAATAGATAGTGCTCATTAAGCTTAATATATAAACATGCTACTCTCTTGAGCTCAAAAGTGGGAAGACACTACTTAATGACTTGACTGATTGAATTCAATAGCTTAATGTGAATTGAGAAAAGTTTAGATCTGTGGCATGTTGCTTATCAACTGATGCTGCATTTGATTATTTGCCATCTGTAAATTTACACTTACCTGAGCACTTTGTTGTGCTTCTTTAAGGCTCGCTTCAAGCTCGTCATTCTTCTGTTGCAGTTTGGTCATTTCAACCTGTTAATTAAAAAGATAGAAAAATTTTGTGCTCATACAGCTTGATATATATGTACAGCATGCTATTGTCTTGAGATAAATAGTTCATCAAAGTGGGAAAACAATATTATGACTGAAATTTTCACCATTCACATAAAGCTCAATATCTTTATGTGAACTGAGAAAAATTTAGATCTGTGGCATTATGCTTATCAATTGATGCTGCATTTGATTATTTACCATCTGAAAGTTTACTCTTACCTGAGCACTTTGTTTAAGGCTCACTTCAAGCTCGTCAAATTTCTGTTGCAGTTTGGTCTTTCTTACCTGTTGATTAAAAAGGTAGAAATTTTTGTACCCACAGTTTTAAATATATGCCTACAGTATATGCCTTGAGATCATCAAAAGTGAAAAAACACTACTAAATGATTTGACTGATTGAAATTTAGCTCCATTCACATAAAGCTCAAATTTAGATTTGATCAATTGATGCTGCATATTATTATTTGCCATCTGCAAAACATCAAATAAATCAATACAAGTTTGGTGTATGGTAATGCAATTTTATTGCAATGCATGCTTAAAGTCAAATATTACTCTTGCAAAAGACATGGTTAAACGTAAAATTGTGCTTGAATGTACGTCAAAGTCAGAGACTGACGAAATTAGGAAGATAACACAAATAAAAACTTTCATCATAAGAAAGCAATATGTATGATAAGGAAAAATGAAACATCCTATATTGAGCACATGAACACGTAATTTGTGCTATGTTTTTCATGTGCCATACAGAGGATGATTTTCGTATAATTCAACCCAAGTTTCTTTGCTTGGCTTGAAATCCTATACACTACTAACTTTCTCACAGAGAATGATTTATTTACTTCTTTGTTAAACGACAGTGCATTCCCGGAACACTAAACATAGTTAGCAAGTTATGTGTCTTGTACCCAGACAATTATACATGCAATGTAAGGTATTCATTTTATTACAGCACATGTAGTGACTAGTTCTCAGACCATAAACATTTGATTATCATACACTTAGAGAATAAACGCAAAATGGTAGAATTTCTGAACCATTTGATCTTCAAGAGTCCTGTCAACAGCAAGTGTTAGATTCAGGATCTGATTATGATTATATATATGGGACAGTGTCCTGCAAAATCACCCTACTGGGTAGTTTTTCAAGTTTGATTCTCCGTGAACTCCAAAGAGCGTCTATTAAATGCTCCTTACATATCATAAATTGGGCTATCCAACATAAAGTTATTAGGCACTGAATTTGTAATTAGCCATAATTTCAATGTAAGCGTTATTTTTCTTTTGCTTGTCCTGGAAAATTTGAAAAAGCATCACAAGGGTGATTTGGTTGAACACTGTTCCATATGTTAACACAACTTTTAGTATTAGTCTGGGCACCAGACCCTATAATACTACATAACAATAATACAAAGGTACATAAAGATGCATTTTTTTCTTTGTTTTTTACGTAATAATAATATAATACAATAGGATACACATACAGTGAATAAACGGAGAACAGATAAAAACTTAGGATGAGCACATCAGGTCAATTGGACTCTCAAGAAGATTTGCTGTTGATGGTCAATGGTATGAGGACTGTGAGCCTCGAAGACAAACTATTGCAGAACGCAATAATGAGAAGCTCAATCTGCAATGAAGCCAGAACAAGGAACACTGTATGGTTGCTCCATCTTTTCAGCTATTAGGAGGCAATTCTATTGCACACGACCGTTGCAGTGGGACCAAGACCACTAGAGAATACAAGAGGTGATGCTCAACTTCTCAGACTCTGTGTTCATATGACCTTGATTTACTCTAGATGGTGATGACATTGAGCAAGTGGTGTGTTTGCATACGATTTAGAAAAGGGATTAAACACCTTGACATCAAAAAAAGTCTTTTGCCTGTTCTTGGACAAAAGATTTTCTGCCACCATATCTAAACGAGCTTCATCTGCATCGTTGGCTGTTTTATATTGAAGCCGCTCTCCTGACAGAGGTTGTAGGCAAGGTTTTGTTCCCACTGCGTGGCATACCTCAGTGTGTAGTGAAGCTGTGATATCATGCAACTTATTGTGGTGAATTGATGGAGCAGTTCATAGCATATTCTACAGTGAAAGATTGGCCACATACACAGCTAGCTGGAAGTAAACCATAGCGAAGGTAAAGAGCATCACGAAAATCTCCTTTGTGAAGAGCAAAGCCATAATCATGAATGGGAAGAGTGGAGAGGCACAAGGTTCACTAGCAACTTCCATTGAATGTTTAAGTGATCCTGGATACATGGCAAACAAAACATCATATTGGTTAGATGCTAACAGATCTTCTGTTGAAGAGCATGTTTTTTTTGCAAGATCCTGAGCATCAATAGATTCAACAGGTAAAGAGGAGGATTACGAGATCAACAAGGGCCTGGTAAATTTAATAGAGTTATCAAAAAGGCGACACTACTCATCAACAGGTTGTGTGATCCCAAGGCCACCAAGACGAGCTGGTAAGGCAATTAGGTCTCTTAATGAGCAGTTAAATGTACTCTGTCCAGTGAGGTTTAATAGGTACGACTTGTGTATGACATCTTCAAGTGGTTGTAATTCAAGCTGAATGTTTGAAACTGTTCTACAGATGAAAGTCCATTTACTTGATAAACCGTGAGTGAAGGCAACATAAGCAGAGTGTGGGTGAGTGATGGAGATATCAGATACATGTAGCTGTTTAACTTCGGTAACCCATTCAGAAACCTTCTTACGAACAAAAGATTTGTCAAATGCTTCAGATCCTATTGCAGCTCCAAGAAAACGTTGTTCACTTGTGGTAATTGAAATACCAGAGCCTGCAAATTTCAAAGATGCTTCTGACAGTTTAGCCTCTATCATAACAAGCCAAGATTTAGTAACATTGGGATAGTATTCATATCCAGGACCATTTTGAGTGAGAATGTAAGGATGGATTGTAAGTCACTCCCTGCTGAGGCATCATCAGCATACCAGATCTGTTTGATATTATTGTGTAAAAGCTTAGCAATGAGAGGAATTGTACTATATATATTGCATATGGCATAGCCATCAAAAAAGGGTTGCCCTGAGTCAGACCTTAATGATTTTGCCATCAATATATAAGTTTATATTTTTTCGATAAGTGTTTATTATAATCATGGCTAGTGCTGGACATAGACTTTTGATATTTTGGAGGGCCACTTGACGATTCAGAGAATTGAACATGTTTGTTGCATCGACCAGTAAGATTGGTTAGGGTTTAATAAGATATTATGGATTAATAATTCTACATATTGGGAAAGGGTCTGGTATCCTTCCATAAGTTGAACGTTTTTTTGTCAAGCTACAAATCTGATTGGCACTACCAATCAGATTACCGTTATGTGATAATCAGCATTCATTCGACTAGTTAGTAATTGAACATGAAGCAAGCTTGCTTGCAAAAGGTATAGTTGGACTGTTTTGATCATGCTTTCAATTGTGATCACTTATGAATGTTCACACAGCATAATCTGCACAGGACCGTGTCCGCACCAGATGAAGAAAGTACACCAGCTTCGGTGGTTAGCTTTAAAAAAAAGCTACCACGGCTTCGGATGTTGTAGAACACAAGTTTTAACACAACCCAGTTGTTTGCGGCAAAAAGCACCATTTAAAACCCACGCTATTTGAAACCAGCAAAATGAAATGTTAAGAATTTAATCCATTATCCACGTTACATTCCATTGCCACAAAAACTCATATAGAGAGATACCAGATCCTTTTCCAAATACATCATTCTAATAAAGGGTCTGGTACCCAGACTATTTCAATGTATACAATGTAGGCTCAAAATTATTTAACCACTGCATGAAGCAAGAATGCCGACCAATACTAAAGTTATTGGTGTAATCTTTCCTTACCAAGTTATGTATATGGCCAAGAACTAAAACGAGGAATAACATGGGACCAAGTACGAGTTCAGGCTCAAACGTGACATTAAACAAACACTACACTGCTCATTTTTTACTTCTTGTATGATAACAACAAGATAAAACAAACCAATCGATAAATAGGGGTAATTTTTAAAATGACAATCATAATAAAATATAGAATTAGAGTTGCTAACTATTCTCGATATGGTAGAATAACCACTTGAAAGATTACCCATGAAACATTTTAAAGCATCCTTGGTCTTATTGTGCACACAAAGTAAGTTATCCAGAGCTGAATTATATGGACGTCAGGAATACTTAAAGGATGAACCGTTTTAATTGCCACACACACACAGTAAAGCAATAAAATGAATCCTCTATTTACCATACTGCTAAGATTGCTATACATGTTATGTTTTCAGAATTTGGACTGATAAATACCAACCATTATTATACCTCTTGAGTCTCGATCCCTATACCTTGCTTGAAGTTCATCAAACATCTGTTGCATTTTGGTCTTTTCCTCCGTTGATTATTAAATAAAACACAACATAATGCCATTTGAGACTTTGCTTAATGAACAATTAAGAAGATGCTATGTTTACAGGGGCATTAACTATTCTCTTACTTGAGCATCCTGTTGTGCATTCCTGAAGATCTCTTCAATTTGATTTTGCATTTTATGCTTGGAATCCTGAATTTGAAGGCAATTAGTGCTGTAAAAAGCAAGGAAACAAGTTCTTTTCAGAAGGGAAATGTAATAGTCCTATATATTTAGCACACAAACAACACATGCCATAGAAATGTAAAAGCAGCCTTACAAGGTAATACCCTATATTTATATTTCTTAACACAAACACTATGCATTGTTCCATCCTCACATTTGCAATTGACGTGTCCTTATATGCATGGGACAGTTAATGCATATTGTCTAGGCGTCTCGCGCGCGGAGCACGTTTATCATCTAAGGGGGACAGAAAACTTCGTTTTGGTCGTATAACAACGTAGTCTGGGAACACAACTTCCCCAACATTGAGAACAGCGTGTGTGACCAGATTGTTTGCATACGGTTGACCGACAAATTACTGAAGGTCCCTATATTTACGGATCAGGCGGTTGGGTCTTTGACAACTCCCGGACAGTCACGGACTGCCTGAATAATATCCTTTGGCGGACGGCTGCCAGACGATGAAGCTCACCGCGGCAACACTTCTTAGTATCGTCCCTAAAACTTCATTAGTATCCCTCAATCTTTGGTACTAATGGCCTGTGTGTGGCGTCCTATGGTGCATGCTAGCGATTTAATGACCGTCCATTTATACACCCTGGACTAACAATGTTGCAGTATGCATAGTTAGAACAGCAGAATGACTTTATAGATACCTGGCAGACTTATCGCAGACTAGCAGCTGAAGAATCTTCAGGGTGGTCGAAAACAGACAACAAGGGTTAAGTGATAAAGGAGAGTTGCGGTTAGCTCTACAATAACGCTGCGTAGGATGTGTTGTTCCACGGGAATTGTTTTTAATATACCACCTACTTAGGTAGTGTAGATCATAGATTATTGAATACAGGGATTTGAAACGGTTTTTTACGTGACGTGACGTCACGTTCCGTTACATGACCGTGCTTCGCATCGAATCCTTTGGTGGGCGTGTGAGCTGTTAACAGCTGGCTGTTAAACATCCTTCTGTAGAGAGCTTCTTTCGGCGTTGTTTAGCCTATAACTGTGTGAGTACAGCCTCTTTTACATCAAAGAATCATTTAACTATTCTTTTTACAGAGTTTCAGTTGAGCCAGCGAGCGATCATAGCTGCCACGTGATCGGGTAGTGGTTGTGGGATTTTCCTGGACACAGGAAACATTATCAATCCATTTTGGGAGTTCCCATATAGATTACGTAGTTGGTAGTGCGGCGTAGTAACGTTCTGGAGTTCCTACGAAGGGTTCTGGCAATTGTAAATCGTAAATTGAATATGTCATATAATGATATCCAAAAAACGTAACTTTTTCCTGAAAAGTGATCAGGGTTCTAGAATATATATTGAATCAGAGATGCATATTGCGGAGTGGCGTGATCAAAATTTCTTATGTGTTGTGTATGTGTTGTAGGAGCAAATGGCTCGCAAGTTCGTTTGCAGATTAATCTGTGTTGAATGGAATTGTCCATAAATGCCTCTTCCTTTGGATAGCCGGATCGGGCACAAGTTTCTCAGATGTACTGACTATTTTCTCGGCAAAGCTCACAAAAGTGCCCTGGCCAGGGTACATAATTTACGGAATCGTGAAATGCGGGTGAATCCCGTTATCCTTAGCGTTCCAATCCCTGTATTCTACAATCTATGGGTAGATAAGGGAATAGAGTTCGGCAACACTTAGCAGGCCCGTAGCCAGGAAGTTTGGTGGGGGGGATCTATAACTAAGACAGCGGAACTTTATGTTGTGGGGGGGGGGGGGGGGGGGGGTGGGGGTTCAGTTAGAATAATGAAATAAATTGTTACTGTGCAGTGTATAACTTTTATTAACTTCCTAAGATAAATCAATAATTAGCTGTACCGATCGAAGATATGGCTGACTACTTATGCAATAACTTGAAGCTGTTGGTGATATACACATCATATATAAATACACTAACAGGATTAAATAATATTGTTCAGTTCTAGTCTTCTGCTATTGCGTTCTGCAAACTTCTGCACTACTTCTTCGAGATCCACTGATGTTTCGTAGTGTATGTGTATTAAAGCTAAGTTAGTTATTCGTTCTTCAGTCATGCTAGCACGAATGTATGTATTCAGTCTACGCAAAGTGCTAGTTCACACTCGCAGGATGTGACTGGGAGTGTACACGCTATATGTAATAAAACTGAGATATTTGGGTACATAACCTTGTCACAGACTTTAATTGCCTTTGCACAGCTGTCAGGTATTGTGTTGACTTGTTTCCCGTGAAATTTGCTCTTCCATCTTGCAAGCTCCATATCGATTAGTTCTGGGGATGGTAAGTCATCTTTGTAAATATCAACTGCTCCATTGATGCTGATATCCTTGTTGCAGATAATAGCAGGAACTAGTCCTAGAAGAGAGCTTGCCTTCAATGACATTTCTAAAAGTAAAAATATCATTGCACACGTGAACAAATGCATGTATACCCAGAAGTTGGTAACTACATTATATTATGGTGTGAGCTAACATTTCCTTTTTCCTCATGCCTCTTTCTGAAAATGCTTGCATCTTACCTGAAAACTGTTCATCCAATTCCATAATTAAATGATCAGTAAATGGAATTCCTAGATTTCTCAGGTAGTATTCCTCGGGTGTATCAGCTTTGGTATTCTGTCTGTGCATTTGCTTTCCAGCAACCCTAGGTTGTGATGGCTGAGTATTCACTGCTTCTGCCATCCTGATTGCATGCTGAAAGATGACGTGGTATTCATCTGTTATGTTCTGTCTGTACTCTTTGTATAGAGATTTGATATCCACAATCTGCAAATAATGCATTATTATATACAAGTACATGCACTAGATAAGAAGGTATATACATTTGTATCATGCATGTAAAAAACTATGCCATCCTTGATACTTACCATTTCATTTGCTTCTAAAATATCAATAGCCTTGCTTTGAAGCTTGACAGTGATGCCTTCCAATTGTGACAGCATCCGATAAACAGTCAGGAAAGTAATGATAAAATCAAATGAAGTTATTGCGGCTAACAGACTAGAAGCTTCTTGCTTTGACTTGTTATCCCAGTTTGTTGCATACTTGCCATCCTGGTATTCATTTCTATGAAGATCATACGCTATGACTTCAAATGACTTCACTATATAAACATATGTTTGATAGAAACGAGTGTGTGCTTCATGTCGTTCAGCCCATCTAGTTCTGCACAGTTCAAGCAATGATTTGCGTTTTGATTCTTCTGTGACTCCGTGATGAACAATAAAAATCAAAAGATCATTCCTTTTTGGACTGTTTTTGAAGAAAAGACTCACTTCTTTCACTTTAGCAATCATATTCCTAACAGCTGGTAGAGCACATGAATGTAATATTACAAGATTCAAACAATGTCCACTGCAGTGAATGTAAAATGCTTTTGGAGCATCTTGCATTATTCTTGCCTGAACACCTATACGATTACTGCTCATTGATGCTGCACCATCATATCCCTGTCCTCTCATATTTTCCAGTTTGATGCCTAGTTCTTGCAAAGCTGATTTGATTTCTTCTGCCAAATGATAACCAGTCGTCCTTTCAGGTTTGGAAAACTGTAAGAATTCTTCCCTAATGTTTTGATGTTCATCAACAAATCTTACACACAAAGCCATCTGTTCAACATTGTGTGATGTAACTTCGTCAGCCATGATGCTAAAAAATTTAGCATTTTTAATCTCTTCAATAAGCTTTGCCTGTATGACGTCTTTTCCAATAATGTGAATAATTTCATTCTGAATCGATGGAGAGACATAAGTAGCATTTTTAAACATCGGCTGCTCCAAATGCTTTCTTAGAATATCATCATGGTTAGACATCATGCGTAATAAGGATAAAAAGTTTCCTGGATTTCCCATATCCAATCTGCCTTCATTGTCCCCTCGAAGTGGGATGCACTGCCTTCCACAGAACAAGACACACTCTGCTATGCATTTCACAATATGCCTGTTCCTTGCAATATTTTCTGCTCTCTTAGTATCATGCATCACAGGAACTGTTGCATATGGGTTTTTAATGCTGGCTATGAAATGGTCTGCAATTGAAAGTGCCTCCTGGTGATACTTAAACGTTGAGTGTTGATGTACTTTAGCTTTCTTTTTGTGCCATTTAGTGAAAGGACAGTTCACTAGAGTGCCAAGACCTTTTCTATCATTTCCAAACAAGGTGCATGAAATACAGAATGCTCCGTCCAGGGCTATACTATA
This sequence comes from Eunapius fragilis, assembly GCA_963681505.1. Classification (NCBI taxonomy): domain Eukaryota; kingdom Metazoa; phylum Porifera; class Demospongiae; order Spongillida; family Spongillidae; genus Eunapius; species Eunapius fragilis. Next base: position 8,002,662 of record OY811971.1, on the reverse strand, counting down.
CACCATCCATGCATACTCTTTCAACCATTGTAACTGGAAAGACCTTTGGCATCCTCCATAGAACTTAGTTGGGAAGACGAAATCTGCATTTGGAACAACATGATGCTTCAGTAAATGAAACTTCTGTCCACAACTAAGTTTCTTCACTTTGTCCTCAATTTCATGTGGTGCCATTTCAGCAGAAATGATGGTTCCTATATCATCTACAAAACTAGTCACTGCTAAATACAATGAAAATAACAAATAAATACACATTACAATTCATTTCCTTTAAAAATAATGGAATTGATGAATTAAGGTATGCATGATTACTAGATGGCAATTCATCATTTTACAGCTGGCATACTATACATATTCCACAATAAAGAACAACTTTCGCAACGCAACTTACAAGTCTCACTAGATTCAGAAGCGGTGTGTATGACAGATTGTAGATGGTCAATTTTGTCTTCGGTTTCACTTTGTTTGCCATTGTCATCCTCTATGACGGATGCAGCCTTTTCTGTGACAGGCATCTCCTCCAGAGGCTCATTTTCCCGTTCTTCAAAATCAGTGACATCGTCATCTATTCTCTTCGATACCTTGTCTGCCTCATCTAAATGAAAAATACATACGTTTCGTAGGTTATCTGATTCCTCTAATCGTCTACACCGATCGCCACTACGTTACATGACTGCAAGGGCGGACGCAGGGGGGGGGGTCCGGGGGTCCGGACCCCCCCCCCTCCGCCTATACCATGTGACGTGTACAGTTAACCCTCATTGCGTGCCTTAATCGTAATATCAGGTGCACATGGCCACAAAGCCTTTCGTAACAGCTTCAGGCGTCAGACAGTCTGTGTCACGGACCCCCAAAAGCTTCCGCGCTTCGCGCGGGAGGGGGCACATCCCCCTCCCGCACCCTCCCCCTTATTAGTTACTCATGTCGGACCCCCCCCTTTTTGAATTCCTGTATCCGCCCCTGCTGATGTAATCATGACTAAAGCTAAATAAAGATCTATACATGATCTCTGATAAAATCCCTCAGCCACTAAATTGATTTACCTTCCACTCTCTTCTTTTTCACGAATTTTTCAATACTTTGGCAGCATTTAGCTGCCCTTTTCCTTTCCCTCTCTCGCTGCGCTGGTCTTCCCATGTGATTGTATACCGTAAAACGAATATTAAGGATTAATTAACAAACGGCACGGTTCCGTTGTTGATTATCGTAGGAGGGAATTACCGCGGACTGCGGGTCACATTACACATGATAAAAACATAATAAAACTATCCAGAGAAGCGGAACTCCAGCGTCAAACGGGGGGGATCGTTCGATCCCCCCGATCCCACCCCCCCCCCCCCCCCCCCCTGCCTACGGGCCTGCTTAGGCCTTGGTATCGCTGACAGTTTTCCGATAGACAATAGTCGACAATCGATCGCCTAAAATCCGAGTGACGATTATCGATAAATATCGCCAATCGACACGTTTCCTGGGGGTGGAGCAAATAGTTAATTACATACAATCATAAAACGTGCTGTTTACATTGGATGTAGATCTTAACAGTACGTGTGAAGAAGGACAGTCTTAGGAGAGAAGGTTAGTTGGCGTCCTACGATGAGAAAGGAAACTGTTCTCATAGTGTAGATTCTTCGGTCACCAGTGTAACAAAAGCCCAACAGTATCTCGGACGTATCAATACGAACTCCGACTTCATCCAAAACTCAACCGGATGTTACGGAGAAACAGTTGTTCCCATCGAATGCACACATTATGCAGTAATCAGCCACATCCCACACCAGATGTTCCAGAGCAGCGACAAGAGCCAGCTGAGGAGCCTCCAAGAAGAAAAGGCAAGATAATATTCTGAAAGCTTATCATAGTGCAGCCTTGCATTGCATGCATCTCAGGCTTCAGTTTTTATCTGTGGATGATGCTCTTCAGGAGGTAATGCATATAGGTACAGTAGTGTACTGCAAAAAGAGATTGACTCTTAATTGTCTTCTCAAATGGTGGAAAGAGCATGAGGCAAAATTAAGTTCCTCATTTGAGTAAAGCTGCACGTGAAGTGTTGGCTGTCCCAGCCACTTTGGTACCTAGTGAACCAGTTTTTTTTCCCAAAATTGCTCAAATCTACTGTAAGGAAAGGCTCTCACTTGGTGGTGATGTAGCCATTGTCTGTTTATTTCTAGCGTTAACTCTAAAGCGGCCAACCAGAGGAGTGAATTTGTTTTAAACTTTTGTTATTCCGCCCCCTATGTAACTTTATTCAGTCATTATTGTGATTTCGTTTCAATCCTGCTTTTATCAGTTGAACAATTAAAATGCACCATCCGTGTGAAATCAGAAGTACTTCAGTCAGGATAATGTGCTGCGTTTATTAAAGGGGTAAATTTAAATCGATGCATCGATTATCCAAAAGTTGTCGATATGACATCAACCGATTTACGATTCTCGATTATCAGCTCATTTCGTCTAGATAATCGATACAAATTCGATATTCGAGGATATTCGATATTCGAGGCTTATCAGCCTAGCAACACTTCAAATGTGGCGCCACGGCTTACCGGACGTCTGTATCTCTCGATACAAAATTATAATAATCCTATACATGGAGTTTATGTTTCCAGTGCACCAAGCAAGATCTATTTTGGTTGCTGCAAAGCAATGACGCAAGCACGCCTACCTCAATTATCGGTGAAATTTGCGCGGTAAACACCGCCCAGTCTTTAGAAACGTAAATTGGTATAAATCAGTGTGTGTAAGGTACGTAACGGAGGTTCGCTTGAAAGGGTGTCAGTAGAGTGAGGAATCCGTCCTTTACTGCATAGTCGTTTTCGTTTTCTTTGAAACAGATCTAGAGTGGGTTGAGAATTTAGGTGGTTGCCGAACACTTCCTCTTATGAGTACCGGTGTAACAGGATAGCTTAATTGTCCCCCCGGATAGGCTGGCCCCCTGCGGACACCCTATCCTAGTACCTTTAGGATAGCGTGTCCCCCTTGTATACAGATGTTTCATCATTAGAGGGTTAGACACGCGCTTAAAGTTGCAACTGTTTTAGGATGCTAGATCTCACCAACCGACTCGACTGCAAGACGCAAACACTTGGTTTCTAACAGCCCCGGATCCAGGATTTGGGTATGGGGGGGGGGGCGGTTTTACTGGAGGGGCGGCACAGGGGCAGATACAGGATTATACAAAAGGGGGAGTTTAGACCCAAAAGCGGGGGGGGGGGGGGTGCTGTCCGTTTTAGGCCCGATACGAAAAGCGGGGGGGGGGGGGGGGGGATGCTGTCCGCTTTAGGTCCGATACGAAAAGCGGGGGGGGGGGGGGGGGGGGGGGGGGGGCGGGCGCACTGCTTTCCGTACGATCTTCGTTTGTGCGCACGGCTGTTTGAGGCTGGACATTTAGTTTGATAATTAGAGCGTTACGGTATATGGTGTAGAAATCATGGCGGTTAGCCCCATTATCGACACCATATGTTCAACGATGTTCCTTGCAAGATGCTTACATCAGGTGTTATTATAAACATATGCAGCAGTACCAGCAATCATCTGGCTTCAAGACACACACCTGAAACGATAAATTACGCTTTCCAATTAATACACGCGCCACGTTTTCATAGGCATATGACGTACGGCAAGATCGAATACTTATAGGCATGAAAGATGCGCGAATTACATGTAGCTGCCAATTTTCACACATATAAGTTTGACATACAGGCAATGTGAAAGCTTCAAGCAGTTAGTTTATGTCGTCCACCAAGCGTGGCCGGCTGTTTTCGGCCTGAACGGGCTGCCTGTTTTCTATGAATAATCATGACACGTACAATGAAGTACATTGCCAACACGTTCAGCTGCATTGCAGAATGCGAAAAACGCTTTTAAGAGATCGAGCAAGCAAAAAGAACATCATATACCAGTGTATTCAGGCCTTGCATGGTGTGGCATTTCACTCTGAGGAGGATGCAGCCATGTATCCCCAAAGCCCAGCTAATAGTGTAGCTTCTGTAGCTTCTATAGTATTTTTTGTGCCCTCTCTTTGCTTATGTTTATAGAGAAGTAGGCACCTAAGCCTCTGGAGCTGCATGAGAACATTTAGGCACATGTGATAAGTGTGTATCAAATATGCATGAATAGTTTCATATGATGATGTGTAATGGTTCTGAAGCTACAGCTCAACGAACAGAACAAATCATTAATGTCAGGAGCCATGCACTGCCTAGTTGGGCGTAGCCCGGCTTTAGCGTCTGCATAAGGTCAGGTATCAATCCTTAGGCTGACGTCGGGCTACGATGGTATTTGAAACCAAGCATTTCGTTATCTCTTGGCGACCGGTTTAGTGGTATCAGAGTCGAACGTTGTAATATTGACACAAAGCTAGCGCTAGTGCAAATATATGGATATAATTGGAAACGCCATACCTAATATATACGTATGCGGCGCGTACAGTCCGTTGTACTCATTTTCGAGGGACTTGAAATTCCCCGGAGTCTTTCTCAATTAAGCGTGTTTCTTTCGTGTTTCCAAACTTACTAATATATAGCTACAAGTAACATAGCTTTGACCTTTATTGTAGGCATGCATCACGTCATTCACGTGGCCCTGGGGTTGGGAAGTGTTGGCATCGAAAGCTATTGACGTACGCACGGTGAACACCGGCCGACCATGCATGCACGTGTGTTCAAATTAAAAAAAACTATAACGACGCTCGGTCACCCCAGTAGCTTTCAAGCCTTTGGAAATCCACCATTTTTAGGGGTGGGGGAATATTTGCGCTATGATCAGAAGTTTGGTTTTAACAGAACGTTTTAAAAAATGCAGCTTTACATTTCTTTTGGTATTCATGTTGATATGTAAATAGATGTGCCAACAGTGAATAGACGTGCACTGTTCGGTATAAACCCTTAATGCCAAGTAATCCTGCAAGCCGTGCAACCATGTAGTAACAACTTTGTATTTCACTGTCTTACCTTTCATTCCCATCTAAGAGATGTACAACTTTATCCACAAGATGAGGAATGCATGCCTAAGGAGCTCATTCGATTTCCTCTACATGCACCTAATGCATGGCCATCTCACTTTTGGGGTTATCACGCGTCCTTTCATCACCAGCTAGACAGATGCATGATGATTGAGCCACTCGAAACAATAGCCCAACCTTAATAGCCAATACCTTTTCCCAACAATTTCATTACTAAGGATGAGGACTTCTGTTTGGATACGCAGATGCTTCTCCACTCCGATTTTCTGCACATTTTCAGTGTGTGAAAATGTGCATAAAATTGGAGTGGAGAAACATCTGTGCGTATCCAAACAGAAGTAACGAAATTGTTGGATAAGGCAGGAATTCAATCATGGTAATACCGTAAATGATCTATGTGTTACTAGTTTCCAGCCGCGTGTTACCAGCATCCATCACGTCATGTCTTTCCAATTATCTGGTTACAATCATCTGGACAGGTGTCGCCTTCTGCACTTTTAATTAGGCACACACACCACTGCCATGATTAACATGCTATGCCAATTGTCTAGCCTCGTCATGTGCACTTAAGTACTTGTATTCAATCACACTCCTCATCAATCTTTGTATAAATCCATGTGTCTGCTTTTTCCTGACAATCTTGTTTAATGTATGATGTACTGTATGATGTGCATTTTTACACTTAGTAACTACATGTATCATTCTAAAAGGACTGTGGCTAAAGGCACATAATTATTATTTCACAAAAGTGCATTTAAATGTACAAATGTGTACAAACACATAAAATATATTATTTGTTGAACATGTCCATAAACCGTGCTCTGGTCAATTGCTTTAGACTGTCTTTGTAAGTGCCACTGGAGCTGTATAGACCAATGTTGCTGCCTGGTGTACCCAAACCAGCACCCTTTGTCCTCATCTCAGCCTATATGGAAAGCAGTTTGTGTGTGTGTGCGATGTTAATAAATTTATATTACACAGTACAAAAATAACCTGCTAGATATATAAATGTAGACGTAATCTAACATTTAATAATTCGAATATTACAGATTTTGAAATAAACATTGTGTTAGGCCTTGTAAACCCTTCCCAAGCGTAATGACCAATGACATACACTATAATGGTTTGTTTCTCTCAATGAGTGTCGCACTTTCACCCCACCACTGTACCGCTGCCACCAAATGTAAAGGGTTGCGCCACAAACGCCCAAAGCCCTTCCAATAGTGGACACTTACACAGCACAATTATATCCTCGAGTACAGCACACTTACTTAAATATCTCATGCACCAACAATAATGTACGCATGCATACACAATCCAGACAGCTTTATAAGCGCTGAGCGCTCTCTATTGAGGACCAATTATTTAACACCTCATCCAGGTAGGTCTGGGTACTTGACTGTATGCTGCATGCAGGAACGTCCGAGACAGAGCAAGCGATGGGGTACACTGATGAAGCAGTGAGCATGAACAATCTTCTGAAGCTCCTGGTGGAGGAGCGGAAGCTCAGTGCAGAGGAAGAGCAGCAAAGATTCGAAAGGGAAAAGGCAGCCAGATAGGCAGAAGAAAGGGAGCGTCACTTACGGGAGGAAGATGGAGAACGCAGATAAAAGTCTTGACTCAATTGGTGAAGGCCGGAATCGGGAGGGTGAGCAGACAAGTCGGATACTAAGGGAAGCTGGGGCTAAAGTGGCCAAGTTGACAGACGGGGATGACATTGAGGCGTATCTCACAGTCTTCGCGAGCAAATGACGACATATGACGTCCACAAACAACGATGGATCTCTACAGACTTGCTCTCCAGCTAAGCGGGAAGGCTTAGCAAGCGTACAGAGCGCTGCCATAATATTGAAAAAGTTTAGTAAAGATGTACATGTTCACGATTGTTTCAATATTGATCAGGCTGAACGAGTAGAATTGAATATCCTCATTGGGGTGGAGCCCCTCCCGACAAGGAGCCATGCCAATAATGCATGGCCCCAGGAGTACGTCCACCCTGATGAAAAGTCTCAAGAAAGGAGGTGGCTGGCGGCACAGGACATAGTATAATGGCCATCGAGGCCATGGAACGAACATTAAAATAATGCATTTATTTTTTTAACTTTAAAAATAGTTATTCAGTTCAACTTATTATATATAACCACACACAATACAAACAATTACACACAAAGTTAATCAAGGTGAGAAGGAGTAGGAACAAGTCAGAATGGCACGAGCATTAGCTCTGAGTGATTGAGGCAACCAAAGAGGTCAGCCAATGCCATAGATAAGAGGTTAAAGTGTGGCGCCGCAGGCGCCAAGTACGGCGCCGAAGGCGCCCTCGTTCACAAAGATGGCGGTTATTAAGGAAGAGGGGAGTTAGTAAGTTTCAATGAAGAGTGTCGGGAGGGAGGGACGGGTGCAATTTGAGGGCGGATTCGGAGAGGGGGTGAAAAGTTGGGTCGGCGTAGCGGGCCTTCGGCCCCCCCAAAAACCCAAAACCCAAAAACCCAAATTATATCTCCTAACGACGCACTCTGCTCCTTTTATAGAGGTATTCCCACAAATGGTTAAACAGTGGCTACTTGTGAGAAGGCCTTTAAAGCCTCTGGACCCCATGTATAGTTATTGTAATTAACATTGTATTCCACTATAATATTTTTTAATGCATTCTATCAAGGTATGCACATCACAGTTCTACTCTCCTGGGATGATGGCTTATGCTTTTATTAGATACATGTAGCTGCTTAAGTTGGAAAATCGTGGCTCTAAAACATGTTTGCGATGATATGTATCATACTTCGACAAAAAGAATAGAGGAAACAAGTAAAGAAAAACTTTATCTAACGAGAAATTTAGTGGGATGTGGGAATTGAAGGCAAAGGTGGTGTAAAAAGGAAGGGAACAAGGCTTTGGGAAATAAAAAATGAGACACAAATCCTATATTTAGTACGTGTTACCAAAAACTTGTTCCCTTCCTTTTTACATCACCTTGGGAATTGAAGGCAAAGGTGGTGTAAAAAAGAGGGGAACAAGGTTTTGTGAAATGAAAAATGAGACACAAATCCTATATTTAGTACGTGTTACCAAAAACTTGTTCCCTTCCTTTTTACATCACCTTGGGAATTGAAGGCAAAGGTGGTGTAAAAAAGAGGGGAACAAGGTTTTGTGAAATGAAAAATGAGACACAAATCCTATATTTAGTACGTGTTACCAAAACCTTGTTCCCTTCCTTTTTATACCACCTTTGCCTTCAATTCCCACATCCCACTTACTTTCTCGTTAGAGAATGTTTTTCATTACTTCTATATAATTAATACGCTGTGACCGTACAACGGTATAACCGTAAACGCACCATTTATCACAGTAGGCATGCCACATACTGTACATGTACTTACATGTAGTATATTGTACAACGCCACAGTTATATAATATTTATTACGCTAAACGTTAACATATAAACCTGGTACGAGCACGAGCACGTTTTCTACAGTAGCGGTCACAAAAAAGTTTATTATGCCCGTTGCAGTCGCACCGTTCAAATGTCACCATTTGTAGGCCGTGCTGTGTTACCATAACGATTAAAAGAACCATATCACTTTATGTGACAACGAATTCCATGCCTATCAATAAACACCAGTTTTGTTTACAGTTAGTCATGCCGTTTTAACTACGAAAGACCCAGTCTTATTATGTTACACAAACGCAAAACTGCATGCCATTTACCCTGTATTCAAACGACTGCCTATAGGTAACTTTGAACGCATGATTTGCTATTAGCAGGAATTCTACTTTAACACTCGATGGAAAGATAATTAACCTCTTACGATAACAAACCAGACAGTATGAATGGAATTACCTTCGTACAAAACTGTACTAGCTAATAATGGACTTCCGCAATGATGAATGGCATCTTCTAAAAGTGACAAAGGCTTACTGTTGAAATGATGCCAAACAAACAAAAACACTACCGGGAAGCCCTTTTCAACATGTGCGATGAGATAACAGACCGTACGTCTATCGATATAGATATAATATCTGCGAGTACCATAAACTGAATTGAACGACCCATTGAGTGCAGATACATGTATGTTTGAACGCAATTTACAGTTTTTGCAAAAGCAGTGCCGTTCTGATGTTGTGCAAGCACACGCACAATGTTAATTGCTACTCGGAAGTCAATTACATGTAGCTAATTGTAAAGCTAGCGTATAATCGGTTAAAGCCATACAGCTTGTTGGCTGTTATAGCCACATGTTCAGAAGGAGCAATAGAAAATTGTGTTCTCCATGTACAAGAAGCTTCGAGCAAAAAAACGTATTTAATTAAGATACCGTTAAACATAACGGCATTACATGACAAATGTGATAATTGAAATAATACCGTGCCATACAGAAGTACAACGTACCGTTTCTCCTAACGACTGTGCGACTAGAATGGCACAATAGAAAACGTAAACTTTATTGTGACCACTACTTGTACGTGTGAAATAATGTTCTTGTGTTACAAGAAGAATCATTTCTTCTACAAGTAATTGAAAGGACTTAAGGCGCCTAAAATAGGAAAGAAGGAAGGGATGCTGGTTACAAGACAAGGGAATCCACAAATTGATAAAGCGATGCCAAACCACAGGATGTATTAGGGTGTAGGTGGAAGCCTAAAGGTACTGCAGAAACCATGGCAACTGTAGATAAACAGATGAAAGCAGAGGATGAGACGTCCGCCCTCCACCTTCACCAGCTACTTTTTAGAAAGGCCGTAATCTTTCAGTATGAACAATGCAGCGTTGCAAGCAAGTGCTTGGATGGAGGTGCTGTGTATGCTACCATAGGTACTAATCTTGGTTATTTTTAAACTGCACACATGATAGTGCAATAGTGTAACGAAAACAAATCATGACATAGACCTCCGCTGTAGAATATTCATCTTAATTTTGTGTTCAAATCCTGCAGTATATGCACACAAGTCCTCCTATAGATTAGTCCTGTTCCTTAATCTTTAATTATCATGATATAGCTGTGCAAGTGATTACACCTTAGTGCTTTAAGTACATACCTCCCGTACATGGAAAGGGACATTGGTGCAATATGATTGCTCAAACTCACTTGTATAGGATCCACAATTCCTTGGTTGGATTTTCCAAGTCCCTGACCATGAGACCACCCCATGGCCTATAATAGAAGATGATCATACATGAATGCTTTGTCCACAACGCAGGCTTATGTGAGTCCACAATAACATGTAATATATATATATATATTGGAATTGTCCAATAGTTTTCACCTACATTCAATCTTAATAAACCTAGATTTACCAACTACCTCGTGTTGTGTTCACACCATAATGTAGTAGTTACATTTACAAACCACTATTGGTGTGTTTGATTGAATTCATGCATATTTAATCATAATGCCTCTAAAAATGAAATACATACATTTTTTCATAATAACAGATGAGACAGATTAGATTTAGCATCTAAAATCTTATAAGAGAGTGCTTTAATGCCTGTGCCAACCACATATCTTTTTTTTTTCATTCTGTAAATTGTCAGATGATACATGTACACGTGTACTACATTTCAGGATAACTGCCAAAACATTAAAAATGACATAATTAATTGTTGTATACATGTAATTATGGTTCCAAATGCAATAATGAACGAGTGAGTAATCAAAACATTGTAGCAGATGATGTCCTTGTACATGCAACAAAGGGTACATGTACATCCATTAAGTGCTTTGTTGAATGTAGTTTCACTGGAGTTTGTCCTAAGATATCTTAGAGCTTCTCCAATGATCACACCTTTTTACACACTTCAGGGTAATATGAGGTACAATGGGCATACAAGTGTAGATATTTCAGATGGATCTTTACATCTAAGATACCTGTTGTTTGAAACATTTGGCCTTTATTGACCGTGGTGTCCAAAAAATTCAACAGCTCAAAGTCACATTCATATGTGAATTTACCTTTTATCAAATATACATGTACAGTACCGGTCAAAATAAACTTTACGTAATTTATTACGGCGTCTCAGTTCTACGGTGCGACCGTTACCGTGTAGTTCTATGTTGTGACCGTAACGTAAACGTACAGTAAAATAATACGCCGCCGTTACAATGAACGGTACGGTATGATTAATCAATTACGATGACACCGTTTTAAAATCAACGGCACACACCAATATGATGCCGTAAAAACGTTGCCACCTGTTTAACTTTGAAACGTCGAAAATCGTGTACTGGTACTACAAGAAGCTTAGAATAATTTTTTTCGCTTGAAAGGACTTAATCTATAAGTTCCTAAAATAACGCTAGGTGTACCTAGCGAAAACGCGAGGTTAACCTAGCGTTTTTTGATGGTTGAATGCCACTTCACCCGTCTAGTATTCTTTTTAGGTTTTGAAACTACCTCGCCCTGTATTTCTACATCCTTCCATCCCATATGCCATACGCGCGCATCAATGCATCCTTCAATCGCAACCTCTGACCTTTAACTGCTACCTTTGCACCTAGTTCTGTAAAACTATACTATTCAAACCCCCACTTGGAGGCGGTGAAAGCCTGCTTCCACACACACGAGAAGACGCCATTTCAGACAATAAAATAGCAAGGGCTGTGGATTAATCTACCCACAAAGATCGCTAGGTTTACCTAGCGAACGCTAGGTTTACCTAGCGTTAGGTACTTATTCATTAAGGCACCCGAAATAGAGAAGCGCTCGTTGCAAGAAGGATTAGTTGCAACGCGGCAAGGTATTCATGGGTTTATTAAGCGGTATGAGGCTACAGGATCAATTGGATGGACTTTCCGAGGTAGCGCGTATTGTGAATTAGTCAGCGCCGTTCTCAACGAACTCATTACGCTCTTCGTCGATTTCGAGGTGAGTTAGAACGTGCTCCGATACCGTAATTACGTTCGTTGAAAACTACGATTACGCCGTCCAATTATTGCGAAGGTAACGGCGTAACCGTACAGTCCAATTGGACTGCGAGTCTAATAGCGTACCGTTATTAATATCCAACGTTCTACCGCGACGCCGTAATAAATTACGTAAAGTTTATTTTGACCGGTACTGTAGATACACATACATGTATATGCACAATGAGGCCATCTGCAGATATACATGTACATACAAACCTGCATCATTTTACTGCCTTTGTTATCCTCGCCAAGTCTTGTATCTGTTGAAGGTGGCACTGGTGGTGGTAACGAAGGCCTGCAACAAACATCAAGTGTAAATAATGTAGGCCCATAATTTGTCCTCATGAAAGCTTACTGCTGTGATGGTCCCTTTGACATCTCTTCCTCCAACCTTCTCTTCCAGCCAGGAACAATGGCCTCTGGAGCTCCATATTTGGCTCGCCTCTCTTTTGCTCTGTCCCTATACTTTAGCTGAACCAAAAAAAAAACAAAAAAAAAAACAGAAGTTGGCAAGTAAATTTCACCATTGAACAATGCAGCAAGCCATCAACCTCAGCATCCTGAGCATCAAGGGCTTCCTGTGCATCTATGGCATCTTGCAGAGCGCTTTTCGCATTGGCATCAACAGTTGCAGACTTCTTTTTCAGTTCAAGGTTTTGCTGAATTAAAGCATAAAAAAATACAATGTACTAGTTGTTGCATATGTACACGTGCATCAATTACTTAATGCACAAATAAAATGCCAAGCACATGTCCATTTCAAGTACCCAGCTACCTGAATATAACTCTTAGTTCACAACAGCCATGTTTGGTGCTCTGCTCAAGCAATATTCCAATTTACCAGGCCTACTAATACAGTACACAAAGCCAAGGTAGATACTTCGTTAACTTGAATAAGCTGCAATGCCAGGGTTCTAATTACATGCAAAGCGCTTGCACACTTGTACAGAGATTCAAATAGTGCTGATGGGAAACTAAATTTTTCCCCTGCAGGAAAACTGGTTTTTATAAATCACTTTGTCCCAATACATGTAGCACATTCACAATACAATATTCTTCCTAATTGGCTTCAAATACATTTACATGTAGCTCAGGAGCATTCTAACCTATTACCAGCTGAATAACGTAAAAACCACTTCCAACCAAATTAATTGTGCTATTGTCTTTAAACGTAATGTCTTTAAATGTAATGAACTCAGTTCGGTGCTTAAATGGATGAAGTTTTATATGGAAAAGTTTTGTTATTTTGCTACATATGTCCGGGACTATAGCAACACCACTAGACTTGACGTCAGAACAATAGTTTTGTATTCTATAAACTGTACAGTAGAGTTACATGTATATGTACAATTTTTACGAATGAAGCATAGGTTTGTCACTAAACCAAACTACGTACCAGTGGTAGGGTGTTATCAAACTTCATGGAAATGTACAGACACCATCGTAATCTTTTGTATGAAGAATTTTTCAAATATGCCTTAGTTCACGGCTGGTTGTTTTTAGTTTTTATATGCATCAGTTTATTAGCCTCTACATTGTGACAGGACTTGTCGTAGCAGCACTGCCTGGTCACTTTTTTTTGTCCACCATAACCGGCTACCTGTCCTCCGACGCTTACGGCTGGTAATCAGTTAAGCAGAAGGATTCATTGTTTCATAAAAAGTTAACTTACACACGCATTACACATTTTTAAGAACCACATCTGTTGTTTTACAGACATGTACAGTGTAGTAAGACCAAGCGTAACTGACTACTGGTAAATTAGGCATCACATGACATATGTAAACCAAATGTCAAAATATCATGTTTGGATAAACGTTGAAATATTCGTCCTGATGTGTAGGGCCTGGCCTCAAAGATTTAATGTTTTAGTGCTTGATAAGAGGGTTTTATGAAGTTTATAGCATCAATGAACTAAATGTAATTCATGGAGACGTAGCAGCACTGTACCTTGTGGAGGTCAGAAAACTGCTGGTGCTTAATGAGTATATCCTTGGAACCAAACTTCCTCTTGCAGAGCAAACAGACAAGCTGGTTCCAGTCAGTGTGTTCAGGAACAGGATCGGCTCCAGGGGGTAAAGAACTAGCTGCAGCACTCACACTAATAGGTTCCACCACATCACTGATATCAACTGCTACTTTAGCCAATGATGCCCTGTCAACCTCCTTCTCCTGGTGGTGGGCAATCATAGTAAATACACACACAAGTACTATACCACACTGTACATGTAAAACAGATCAATATACTGTATAAGTAACAGCCGCGTACAATGTAACATACCAGTACAGATGCTAGGGCCACACCCTTGGGCTTTGGTGGCTCTGGAGATGGTTGCCGTGGCGGTGCCATGGTAACAGCTTCCTGCTGGTAGGAGACCTGCTGCAGCGGCTGGAAGGAGGCCTGCTGGGTGGCCTTAGCCGCATTGACAGTCTTTGCCCAACGCTCCATGTCCTTTGCAATCTACATGTACACGAGGGGCACAACAATGATGTCATTAACGGTAAATACCAATGACATGTACAGTAGCAGCCAAAATAAAAGTCACATTTCGTTTTCATGCGACGGTCGTTACACTAAGATATGGCTTCTGGTTTCGTTTAGTTTCGGCTTAGTCAAATACGATTAACACAAAAGTTGTTGATCGCTAGCAGTTTAGACGTGTTTTTAAAATGTTAACAAAACATTCGCATCGCTTAAATGGATGTTCCGCAACAGTGCTCAGTTCGTGGCTAAATTTAAAGTGGGCTTATCTGTTATTATGACATCATCCACTTATCCATTCAAAGGGCGGAGGGATTTTGGGAACTCAAAGAGGAGACGTATAGAAGTACATGTAGCGGTCGAATTGTACCATTGGAGGCGGAGGCATAATGACTTTACTTAGTTAAATGGTTCTTCCGAACGAACACACTTGTTAAGTTTTATATGCTATGTTAGAATTCCTTTGCTCAATCCTTTCAGCGATCAATGCAACGTTATTGTTTTGTAAGCACGTGCATTAATATAAAATCGGTGTAAGTTGTGCACTTCGCAGAACTAGTTAACACGTACATGTGTTCACATTATTCCATAGATGCATGTACAGTACATGCACAATGAAAGTGCATTTGTTAGTGTAATGCAGGATTTATTAGTCTGCGCTTGCGCAGTACATTGTATTGATGGAACCTTGTGTAATAGATTGTCACACGCACACCCGTGATCACACATATATATATATACCTTATTGTTGTATGTTTGTCAGTCTGTACCTCGTGTATACCTGCTATCAATCTTGGCCGCTTACACTGGCGTAGTCGGCTCTACACGAGTTGGAATGTCCAAACCCTTGCTCCTACCTGAGCCCTACGGAGGCGAAGCGGGTGGCTGGGCGGAATGGGTAGACCATTTCGAGAACGTAGCCACTGTCAACAAGTGGGCCACTGGTGAGGAGAAATTAAAATGGCTGAAGGTGCGTCTAACTGGGAAGGCTCAGATAGCGTTCAAGAAGTTGCCACAAGATGTGAAAGAAAACTACGGTGAGTGCATAAAATCCTTACAGCGCCGTTTTGACCCTGACAGTAAGAGGCAACTCTACGTGGCCGAGTTGAGTGCCAGAACGAGGCGAAAGGACGAAGATTGGGCTACTTTCGGCGACGTATTGAGAGTTCTTGCGGACAAAGCGTATCCTGACCTGGAGGAGAAGGCAAGAGAACGTCTTGCATTAAACCAGTTTTTGGCACAAATTGAAAACGCCCAAGTCGCGTTCGGCGTGAAGCAGAAACGACCCACCAACGTCGAGGAGGCCGTCGTCGCAACAATTGAATTAGAGTCGTACTTGGGAAGCTCCGGTAAGCCGCTGCGAGTGAGCGCTGTGTCCCCACAGGAACCAGACCCAGATGTACGCGTACGCCATGCAGACCGTGCTGAAGCTGTCGCAGCTGTCTCTCCACTTGATGAACCTCAGACGGTGAAGTTGCTTGGCGAGCAGCTACAACGGTTGGAGATGCTACTCGAGAGACAAGGGAGTTCCACAAGGCCTCGGACAAGTAAGCAAACCGGGGAGGCTGAGAGTGGGAAACGCAAGGCTGTAGTCTGTTGGACTTGTGGCAAGAAAGGCCATATTGCAAGATTTTGTCGGAGTCGCGCAACAGAGCAGCATCAGGGAAACTTCAGTCCCTCAGTGGAAAGAGCCCACCACGTGAGGGAAGAAGACATGTAGAGGCTCAAACTGATCAGTTGACTGTTCCTTCTCTTTCGGTAACTTGCGGGGTAAGTTACAGCGTAAAGGGAGTCATTGGGGTGGTAGCTATTGCATTCGTTGTTGATACGGGAGCAGCTGTATCTCTTATCCGCAAGGATGTCTGGACACAACTTGTAAACAGGGACAGTACACTTGTTCTTGAACAGTGGTCTGGAAAAAAGCTTGTAGGGGTCAATGGGGCTTCATTGTCTATATGTGGGTGTGGAAACATACAGGTTTTGTTCAAGGGTACTCCATTTATGGTCACTTGCATTGTAACTGATGACATCACTATAGAGGCAATCCTTGGGTTGGATTTTTTGGAAGCTAATAGTTGTGTGATTGATTGTGGTCAGAAGGTACTCACATTCCCCTCCCAAAAGCTTTCAATTCCATTCTTAAGCAAAACCACCACAGAACAAGGAGTTGCAACTGTTGGACTGGTCCTAAAAGAGAAAACAGTTGTTCCAGCAGGAAGTGAAATGGAAGTTATGGTAAAAATTGCTGGTCCAGTCACTAATGGTACGTGGTTTGTAGGACACAAGTCAGCCACTTGTAAGGGTGTGATGGTGGCTAATGCAGTAGTGTCTCCAAGCAGTAATGTAGTACCAGTACGTATACTGAACCCACGTGATGAAATGGTGGTGCTGAAGAAAGGAACACAGATTGCAAGCATGGAGCTCCTGGAGCAAGATCCAGTTATCAACATATCTACAGTGATGAAGAATGCTGAAGTCTCACCGGAATGCCAGAGAATTTTATGGGATTTGGTGTCTAAGGTTGGGAATCACATTAGTGAGAGTGAAAGAGAACAACTCTATTCTCTTCTTGTGGAGTTTGCCGATGTCTTTTCTTTCAGCAGCAAGGACTTGGGCCGCACTAAAGAGCTGAAGCATCATATTTTCACCAGTGATGCTCAACCAGTGCACCTATCTCCACGTCGTATTCCTCAGGCACGCAGGGAGGAGCTCCGAGGCTTGCTGAGGGACATGCTGGAGAGTGATGTAATCCAACAGTCTGACAGCCCTTGGTCCTCACCTATAGTGTTAGCAAAGAAGCATGATGGGACAACACGATTTTGCATAGACTACAGGAAGGTAAACGAAGTAACAAGAAAAGATGCCTACCCACTACCTCGAGTGGACGACACTTTGGACACACTGGTTGGTTCTAAATTCTTCACCACACTCGACCTTGCCAGTGGGTACTGGCAAGTGGAAGTGGCTCCCGAGGATCAACCTAAGACAGCCTTCACAACACCGGAAGGACTTTACCAATTCAAGGTAATGCCATTTGGCTTATGTAACGCTCCAGCGACATTTCAGCGTTTAATGGATTGAGTGGGTTAAAATGGTCGAGCTGTTTAGTGTATTTTGACGATATAATTGTAGTAGGTACTACATTTCAGGAGCATTTGCATCACCTCACTAGTGTCTTCACTCGTCTGAGGGGGGCGGGTCTCAAGCTAAAACCAAAAAAGTGTACACTCTGCAGGTAGCAAGTAACATTTCTAGGCCATATAGTATCCACAGATGGTGTTGCAACAGATCCAAGCAAAACTGAGGCTGTGTCGAAGTGGTCCATTCCCCAGAACAGAAAAGAAGTTCAACAATTTTTGGGGCTAGCCAATTACTATAGGCGTTTTGTAAAAGACTTTGCCTTGATCTCAAAACCACTACAGCGGTTGACAGAGAAAAACGCACCTTTCGAATGGACCATTGGATGCCAAAACGCTTTTGATGAATTGCGTAAATGTTTGGTTTCTTCCCCAGTCCTTGCATACCCAGATTATGAGCGACGTTTCATACTCGACACGGATGCAAGTGATGTTGGAATTGGTGCTGTGCTTTCACAGGTTAGTGATTGTGGTTCTGAGCGTGTTATTGCCTATGCGAGCAGATCGCTTACTAGGCCAGAGCAAAGGTATTGTGTAACACGTAAAGAATTATTAGCAGTTGTGGAATTTGTACATCATTTTAGACAGTATCTCCTTGGGCGAGAATTCACCCTTCGAACTGACCATGGATCTCTGGTCTGGATCCGGAATTTTAAAGAACCGGAAGGTCAACTGGCTCGCTGGCTAGAGAGACTCCAGGAGTATAACTTCACCATTGTGCACCGCCAAGGCTTGCGCCATTGCAACGCTGACGCCCTTTCCCGTGTCCCATGCAGGCAGTGCGGTAGAGACAAAGATATAGAATCGGAGAACACCGTCATGGTAGGAGTGGTTTCCAATCCGTTCCAGAAATATACTCCAGCTGAGATGAGGCAGATGCAACTGGACGACTCAACCATCCAACCTGTTCACTGTGCTGTATCTTGTGGTCAACCAACGAGCCCTGATATTGTTAAATCGTGGAGTCGAGGAAGTCGTCTCCTGATGCAACACTGGGACGCCCTCTGCATTTATGATGGTATCCTGTGGAAGAAATGCGTGGATCGAAGTAGAAGATTCCAGCAGCTCGTTTTACCCGCGAAGTTACAAGTGGATGCTCTTCGCGATCTCCATCAAGGGGCTGTAGGCGGTCACATTGGAGAGGAGAAGATGAAACACAGACTGAAAGAGCGGTTTTACTGGCCAGGATGTACAGAAGCAGTTGGGGAGTGGTGTAGGAACTGCATAAGCTGCACCACGAGGAAGACGGTTGCCCCAAAGAGAAGGGCTCCTCTGCAAACCATTAAGGCTGGGTACCCGATGCAAATCGTGAGTGTAGATTTAATGGGCCCCCTTCCCGAGACTGAGGATGGCTGTAAGTATGTCATGGTAGCTATGGACTGTTTTACCCGGTGGGTAGAAGTGTATGCTATACGGAACCAGGAGGCCACAACTGTTGCTAAAAAACTTGTTGATGAAATGTTCTGCCGTTTTTCTCCTCCAGAACAGCTCCACAGCGACCAGGGACGACAGTTTGAGTCAGATTTGGTGAAGGAGATATGCAAACTGTTGCAGATCAGAAAAACGCGCACCACGCCGTACCACCCACAGTGCAATGGAATGGTGGAGCGGTTCAATCGGACTCTATTGGACATGCTTTCCACCGCAGTCGGCAACAATCAAGCTGATTGGCAGCAGCACATACGTAAACTTTGTCTGGCTTACAACTCTAGCGTCCATTCCTCCACAGGATTTACTCCGTTCTTCTTGATGTTCGGGCGCCAGGCGAAGCTACCGATCGACCTGATGTACGGCACTAATCAAATGGAGCCGAACACTACCTCCGAGTATGCACGCTGCTTGAAAGACGCCTTGCAAGAAGCATACGCACTGGTGAGGGAGCGCTGTCAGGCCGAACATAAAAGGCAGAAAGAGCTGTATGACCAAAAAGTGCATGGGAAGCCATTTAGCCCGGGCGAGTTGGTGTGGTTACACTCCACAGCTGTTCCTCGTGGTCGATCCAGAAAGCTACACCATCCTTGGAAAGGACCCTTTAAGGTCATGGAACGACTGGGCGAGACCACGTACAAAATCAAAAACCTTCAAGGTCGGAGGAAAACAACATTTGTTCATTTTGACAGGCTCAAGCCGTGTGTAATATCCGATGACAAGCCAGAGAACACAGGGTCCAGAGAAAAAGAACCAGTTGGTACAAATCTGGATCTGGTTGACAGCGATGACGAGGATCCAGTACAGCAAGAAGAGGCAGCAGTCCCAGAAATTGCGAACCCACCTGTACCACCCTTATATGAACAACACCGATACCCCGTGCGAGATAGACAACGCACACAGCGCTATGGAATATATGTGGAACACTAAAAAGAAGGGAGCAGTGTAATGCAGGATTTATTAGTCTGCGCTTGCGCAGTACATTGTATTGATGGAACCTTGTGTAATAGATTGTCACACGCACACCCGTGATCACACATATATATATATACCTTATTGTTGTATGTTTGTCAGTCTGTACCTCGTGTATACCTGCTATCAATCTTGGCCGCTTACACGCCGCTTACATTAGTATGCCAGTGCATCCACTGTCTAGTATTTATAAAAATATTACTTTACACACCCACATATATATGTTCAGTCAAATCACACTTGTGATACTTTTGGGATAAGTAAACACTTAAATTGTAATGTTGAATTCAATGCTGTATTTTTATGATTGATATTTACAGTTCAAAGAAAGTTAGTAAAGTAGAGGAACTATGGTTTTTGGCAGGACACTGTCCCATATATGTATGTCTTAAGTGTAGTTAAAGTTTATTGATCTACAGTACCGGTCATAATAAAAGTCACGTTCCGATTTGGTGCGACGATCGTAGCACTGTGCAGTCGTTTTAAAACACAAAGATAAAACTATGATCTTTAAAACTAAAACTATGAATTTTTTTTTTTTTGTTATTGTTGGAAAACTTGGCCTGCACTCTCACTGGCAATAATGAATAAGGAAAAATAAAACCTCTTTGTTAAACTAACCTTCTTGGCACTTACGCTACCAGACCCATCCTTCTTCTTCTTTCCTGAAGACAAATACAACCACAGTAAAGCATACATGTAGCACGTCCCAAAATTGTTCATGTTTAAACAGGCAATATTTTACGGTGTAACCGTGAAGGCTTTATGCACACCTTCAAAATCATGTACTGTAGGAGTACCATTTTAATTCTTGAAATGTTCAAAATAGTTCACAAAAGCGATTACAGTATGGAGATATGCCCTTTTAAACACAAGCCAATATATTTCAATAGGCCAGCTTACATTTGACGGTAATTTCATTGGTACATGTAGGTTAGATACACACTGTACATGCACATGTAAAATGCAATTGTGCTAACCTTTTGCAGACACAGCAGCACTAGAATTAATGACAGAATCAGCTGCAGGGGTTTCCGTGGCAACCAAAGGAGTGCTGCATAGAGGTACATGTATACAGAGCAACAACAATCAACCACACTTGAGCCAATTAGAGTGTGAAACACGTACAAACATTTGATGCATGACGCACGCGCACACACACACACACACACACATGCTCACCCGTCACTTGCCACAGGTATGTATGCTTGTTTTGCAGCATCATAGTAGCAGTATTGACCAGTCTGGCTATTGTAATGATACTACGCAAATGTGGAAATCAGGAATATCAATCTTGCACAGTACATGTACAGGAGGACAATAATGGCCTGCTTCCATTACTAAGATAGCACAGTCATACCAACATGTACCTATCCTTCCCAAATTACCATCAGCTTTCTGCACAAACTCACCTGTGTCTTGGGGTCGTAGTACAACCCTGTGGCTGAATCGTAGTAGAAGCCAGATGCTGAATCATAGCAGTACGTTGTTGGTAGCGTGTAGTCTGCAGCTGCAGAAGTCTGGTCCTGAGACGATGTGGGAGCTACTGGTGCAGGTAGCTGATGTAAAGCAGCTAAGGGTGTGTATGTGTTTGCGTGTGTGTGGTTATGTGTGTGTGGAGGGGAGGAGAGGAGGCAGAGAAGAAAACGCAGGTGAGAACTCTGCATGATACCAAGGAGGAACGAATAGTGGTGGGGCAGCGAGAGAGAGATATATATATATATATATATGATTGCTGCAGGAATTTAGTTGCAGTTCCCATGGGAACATAGCCACACCTCTCTACAACATGACCGCTGTACATCACATGTGTGCATGCCTACATATCTAGTGACCAACGAAGGAGGAGCATGCAGACACACAATGTAATGATAAGATACAGTTGGAAAAAGTTCACCAATGATATCCTGTTTGCTAAAAATAGAACTGCTGCCAAAGACAGGGTGCAGGAAGTGGACATCGTATCCAGGGGCAACCAACCTTGCTGCAACGCTTGTTGAGAAGTCTGGTTTTGGTGCAGGAAGAGATAAACATAGAACAAAATAGTTATGAACCAATATTGGGGGAGGACATGTCAGAACCAACCAAAGACCTGAAACCAGTGACGGAACCTGGGTTTTTTTTTTTTTTTTGTCCAAACATTTTCCCCCTCCTGGGGGTTTTGCCGAAAACATCCCAACCCCCACCCTTCCTGTCCGGCAGCCTTTCCTCACATTTAAGACACAGGGAGGAGTGAGGAGGGCAAAGAGGTATCACAGCGTGGGGTGCAGCCCGACTGCATAACCACTGTGTACAGATGCACACACAGCAAGCACATGTTGCCACACCCACAGGAAGAGCACATGTACAAAGTATGCCACACCCACAGGAAGGCATGCAATTTCATACATTTAATGTACACAATGGAAGCTATGAAGTACCATTGTAAACAAATCAAACACACACAGCACATTAATCAATAGAAATACAAATGGGATCGTGTGTGCACATGTACCTGTACACGTTTAGAGCAACCATGCACAGATTGAATGTAGTGTACATGTAGCTAAGTATAATCATTACCTGACTGGTGACATAGGATCGTTGGGAGGCTTTGGATGGTGCCTGCAAGCTCTGCAAAATAAGCAGGTGACTACATGTACAATATACCCATACACACATACATACACACATACATACACATACATACATACATACATACATACATACATACATACATACATACATACACACATACATATATACATGTGTACATACACAGCACTGTACATGTACTAACTGCATGTTCATGTACAATGTACATGTAATCTAATAAATACACACCAACACACAGTATTCACACCCACACACACACACACATGCACGCATGCACACATGCACACGCACGCACGCACACGCACACATACACACACACACACACACACACAACACACACACACACACACACACACAACACACACACACACACACACACACACACACACACACACACACACACACACACCAAAGACCACTGTGCTTGGGCAATAGCAGCTGACGCCACATTGTTGTTGGACTTGCTAGAAGGTGGATTGTTCTGCCGTGCAAAGGAGACATTAACTGAAAGGGAAGGAGATGTACAATGGTAACAGGCAGATCACCCGGGCAGTGACACAAGGCTCACCTCTTCTACCATCAATAAAAAATGCAGGATATTGGTTGTGAAGTATTTCCAATGTAGATTTAGCCTCCTGTAATATTAGGAAGGCAACAACAAACCATTGATATACACGTACATGTACATGTAGATAATTTGAATTCTTGTCTGCTTTTTATATTAAACATTAAGAATATCTTACAAAACTAATACACATGCATGTTCAAATTATTTAAAATCAGTCAAAACGACATGCCTTGCCAATATGGTTGGCATGTCTCAGTGTGACATTCCCTACATCATGTACAGGCCACCAATCACCCAGGCTTTGTGACCTGAAGAGAAGCTCAAGGCTAGGCAAGTATTTATTTAAAACGGCAGCTACACATGTAGATACATGTGTTGGCAGTCACGTGTACATATCATGTGAAGGGAAGGAGATTCTCGTAATGTGTCAAGACAACATTTTGTCTGCAACATACACGACTATTGCATGTCAGGCTACCATAGTAATGTATCAATGCGTTACCTCGAGGGAACCTAGCTCCACAAAGCAGAAACCTTTGGAGGTGTTTGTGCACTTGTCCTTGATCAGCCTCACGTCCTTAACAGGTGCAGGGGACACCGCATTGATAGCCTGGGTGACCTGAGGGCATTAAGGTGAGGGTGAGAGTGTGTATGAGCACCACATTGTGAGGGTGTGTATGGTGAGATGTACAACATACATGTACAATTTCTACAGTGATAAAAATATATATCCAGAAGGCCGATTTTGCTCGAGACAGTACAAACGTAAAACCAACTTACAGATTCTTCAGTGGAGAGGGCATCCAGGCCTTTCATAATGAGGACTACAAGCAGAAGGTAATGCACTTATTGAGCTGAACTCAACCATCCCCCAACACCACCTCACCCCATATATTATGTTAACGGGGTACACACATGTACCTACCATTAGATGGTGGATTTTTCTCATCTCTGTCCACCTCCTTCCTCTCGTCAGGGATTCGCCCCTGACGCACGTCTTCATGAAGGTTGTCTGATTCTGGAGGGAGTGGCGCATGGAACATGATCGTAATAGTGCCAGGGTTACGTTGCATGAAAGGATCGCTACTGTACATGTAATTACATGTATTTTAAAACCAGTCTACAAGATTAACCACCAACTGCAAGCATAAATTAACTTACACACGTGATAATCAAGAGGCCTTGGATACTAGTGGCCCCAATAATCAAGAAATATATTTGGGGGAAAATCCATTGACAGGGAACAAGATGTGAGGTGTGGCTGCACGTGGCAGTGGGTTAAAAGGGAGTGCAACATTGGGTCATTCTAAGCGCACGTTGTCTTGCAACCATGTCACTATAAGCAGGAGAGGCTTCAACGTCAGCCACAGGAGGGATCGACCCAACTGTCAATCCTTTGAGGGGCTATCCTAGCTGCCAGCACCAATTCACGGCGTGAGATGCGGCGGACTGTGCGCAGAGCTGAGAGCAGCGCAGGAAGAGGTGGCGGAGAAAGCAGCAGGGAAACTGGAGAGGCCCTACCGCTTCCAGAAGAAGGCACATGAGAAGCAAGCCTTCATCAATGACGGCAGGCCTTCATCAATGATGGCAAGCTAGCACTGCATAATAATTTCGATTTACATTGTATTTATTATTGTGCAAATGTGTATGTAAATATTGTACATGTATATGTGCCATTTCCTCTATAGTAAATGAATCCTTTATATTTACTATTGTGTTGGTTAACACATTTGTACCACATTTGATTAATACATTGTAAAATGAAATGAAGCCTTCATCAACGATGGCAAGCCTTCTTCTAATTGCAGCCCATCGTGCTTTGCGTCGTACAGAAGAGGAGGTACCCTACTACTGTCTTCCCTCCTAGTCGAGGTTTTCCTTAGGAAGTGGGACAGTACAAAGCCTTAGAAGCCATTCTAAACACAAGTAACAGGGAAGGTTTGGATATCAGCAAAGAAGGTGCTAGCCCGGAAGGGCAGAAAAGCATTGTCAGCGTTGACAAGCCGATTACCGTCGTGGAAGAGCAACATCACTCGGACTCTACTGTGGACGGTGCTGCGATTCGGTTCTTCAAAAACTCACAAGCAACAGGTGCAGTTTGCCTACCGTCATCCAAATCCTCGCAGTGAGCAGCAAGTAGATATGGGCTGAAGCAGTGAAGTAGGTTATTACCTTGTAGCTTGCTCTTAGTGTGATGGGACCACGAGGAGCAAGCTTTCATCAATGATGGGACCACGAGGAGCAAGCTTTCTTCAATGATGGGACCACGAGGAGCAAGCTTTCTTCAATGATGGGACCACAAGGAGCAAGCTTTCTTCAATGATGGGACCACGAGGAGCAAGCTTTCTTCAATGATGGGACCACGAGGAGCAAGCTTTCTTCAATGATGGGACCACAAGGAGCAAGCTTTCTTCAATGATGGGACCACGAGGAGCAAGCTTTCTTCAATGATGGGACCACGAGGAGCAAGCTTTCTTCAATGATGGGACCACGAGGAGCAAGCTTTCTTCAATGATGGGACCACGAGGAGCAAGCTTTCTTCAATGATGGGACCACGAGGAGCAAGCTTTCTTCAATGATGGGACCACAAGGAGCAAGCTTTCTTCAATGATGGGACCACAAGGAGCAAGCTTTCATCAATGATGGGACCACGAGGAGCAAGCTTTCTTCAATGATGGGACCACGAGGAGCAAGCTTTCTTCAATGATGGGACCACGAGGAGCAAGCTTTCTTCAATGATGGGACCACAAGGAGCAAGCTTTCTTCAATGATGGGACCACGAGGAGCAAGCTTTCTTCAATGATGGGACCACAAGGAGCAAGCTTTCTTCAATGATGGGACCACGAGGAGCAAGCTTTCTTCTATGATGGGACCACGAGGAGCAAGCTTTCTTCAATGATGGGACCACGAGGAGCAAGCTTTCTTCAATGATGGCCTCGCAGACAACATTATCAAAGCAGACCCACAGGTCAAAGCAGAGCCACAGGTCAAAGCAGAGCCACAGGTGTTGCTCCTGTGGGGGGAAGGTCTGGCCAAGCTAGCCTTGGAAAGGGCCAAGCCCCCAGCCTTAAGCCTTTAGTTAATGTCTAAAGTACCGGGCATCTTCCCGGGGGGACATTTGTCTTCTGTGGTGTATAGAAAATAAATTAATTCACATTCTGCCAGTTTAACACCCCATTTTAAAGAGGCTAAATTAAAGAGGTTTATGAAGTTTAACAGTTGATAACGTTTGGCAAGAGGTTTTTTTTTTTGGTCTGGATTGGTAAGTGATCACCTCGTAAGAAAGTCTGATCCTATTACGGACAATTTACGTTTACTTACACCAATATACCACACAAAGATGGTATTAAAGAGCAGCTCTACATGCATACCAATTGGTGATGAAAGCCCAGTCAAGCCAAAAGTACTGGCCATGCTCACGTGCGTAATAACAACCCAAATAAGCTAGAAAAGGAATTGCTAGTTAATGACAGAACAAATCTGATCCAATCATGTACAGATTTTTTCCTTCTGTGGAGAGAGAAGGACATCAATCAAAGTGCCATGTGTGAAGTCGATGGATGCAATAAACTTCCTGGATGAGTCTATGCCTAATTTAGTAAGAAATATTACCCTAGACTACAGAACACACATTAAAGTTACCAATACTAGGTCATAGGGGTAAGAGGAGAGGAAATACATGTATAGTTGGAGAGATACATAGATAACTTACAACTGATTCCAATAATATACATGTCATAGCACATATGCAAGCACGCATCAGAAGGGATGACTATATGGTACAATGTAGATATTGAATAAAATGTCGGAGGAAACTTTATCCAAGATGTACATGTAGATAAAGCAAAATGATCTAACTAGATCCACGGACGGTGAAAACAGAATAAAACCAGGTGTCAGAGCACCAGTCCTTGTCATGACACATAATGACAATATGACTCAGATCAATAGTACCTTGAGCAAATACAGTGGCCAACAATGACCCACTGTTAATGCACAACACTACATCGGCTATAAAAACACAGTGTGTATATACATACGTTTCTGTCGGTTGAAGGTAGTGAATTAGACAGAAACGATGCTCCCTCCGTTTTGTGATTGGTTGTACAGCACGTGATTGCCACGTGGTAGAGGTTTAAAAAGGAATGGAGCTGGGCTCTTATTCAATCTAAGTGTCGTGCACATGCTTCTAACTTTTTTCTTGCTGCGATGCCTGGTGAGGGAGACTGGTGAGGGAGAAATGACTGAAGCAGGCTACGGGAAGCGACGCGATGGCCTAGCTACTAGAAGGCATGCGGAAAATGCAGGAGGAACTCAAGGTGGTACGACAGGGGCAGGAGGAGACGAGCCAGCGAATCTCTATACAGTCGCAAAAGGATAGCTACTCCTTCAGGAAAAAAGGCAATGAGTGTCAGTTTAAAGCTAATCAGCAAGTAACAGATTGTCTGGCGGTGGAGTCGATCGGCACATCGGGGAGAGAGCAGCTGGAGCGGGCAAGGAAAGAAGTTGTCGAAGGTATGTCCTTCCTAGCCCGCAGGCAGAAGCTGATAAAGCTGGCAGATCGCGGGGTGGGCTGTCGTCGAAGAGTATGACGCGGATGCCCTAGCAGACAAACTCGGATGATGAGCGCAAGATCGAGAAGGCCGAAAAAGCGGCGGAAAGGAAGTTGGCCAAGCGGAGGAAGGCACAGGGTGGGAAGCAAAAAAGCAGGGGTTGCCACGAGTGATGCTACAGAGGCCGTAAGGCAGACCATACCAGCGCTGTAACCTAAGATCCCTTTGGCGGAGTTCAAGGCTGGAGGCAGTGGAGCAGCCAGAGCTAGATTCCCCGTGGGGTCATGCTTCAGATGCAGTGACCCTGGCCATTTTCAGAGAGAATGCCCAAAGATGGCAGAGTATCCTTTAATCAGTGGTGTTGAGCATGTTGGCATGAAGGGTGTTGATGGAGTGAATGTATCACCTTATACGTGTGAAGGTGGGGAGAATGTGTCACCTGAGGAAGACAAGTGCATCTCTAATACACGTCTAGATGCTGGGAAGCCCAGGAGGGAGATGATTGTATTGGTTCTGTCTAAACACGTTCGTTACTAGGACCAGCATGTTCGTTGCTTGGACCTGCACATTCTAATAAAGGTACATCAGGAGCCCTGGACTCAGGAGAACACCCACGTATTGCTTTTAGTCAATTGCAGCAAGCTACGACTCCACTTTGTAGCGAGAGAGATGGGTGTTCTGCAATCAATGATGCTGGTAGAACTCAAAGGTGCGAGTATATACGGCCCCGATGGTGCTTGAAAGGATCGCAACAGTATCGACTCCAATAACTGCTCATGGCTGTACACTGTAATTAATGCATTCGCACAAGTTTGCCTCTATTTAATGCTCAACGATTAGTTACAAAAAAAAAAAAAAAAACGGCTGAGTCATGGTAACTAATAAACCACAATTTGGACAGCCATGGTAAGACAGTTACATAATACTGCTTCCCACTACTTAAACACCACTTACTTTAGATTAGAGCTAAATCAACCAAGTAGAAAAAAAAATGGCGACTTCAGGTTTTAGCTGCGCATGGTGCCCAGGGGTTACTGATACTCAAACTTTTTATTTTTTGAAAACATTGGGACCATCCATGACTACTATATGGTGAAATAAAAACCTTGTGTATCATATGGCAAGTGACCTCTTTTTTGTAAAGTAAACATTAATATTTAACCTTTCATCACCCTGAAAAATGATTTACATCGTTCAGTTGTGCTGAGAAGGAGCTTCAATTTGATGCCTGACATACCAGCATCTGCACTGTGGTGGCAAAGATGTGAGCCCTCCAAGTTGCAATTTTTGGTAAAAAATCAATTATTCAGGAAGATATATTTCGTAAACCATTAAAGTTATTAAGTTGATAATAGGCATAATTAACATCCATATCAAGGCAAACAAATATGAGAAATTGCATCAAGATCTGAACATGTAAGGGCCAAAAGTGATTGACATATAATGGATTGACCCAGCCCAGAAAGGCTTAAGGCGACCATACACTACGCAATAATGTTGCGTGCAACTCTCTGAATCCAATTATATAATCAGCAAAACATTTGTTTACTGATATTTTACTAGAAATTCATGAGGTTGCATGCAACATGTTGCCTAGTGTATGGTTGCCTTTATACCCACAGCCAATAATTAGTGACCATGGGCCATGCATGCTTAGTTTCAATCACTGACTACATTAATAACAGAGATACATCTACATGTACACATACACACACACACACACGCACACACACACACACACACACACACACACACACACACACACACACACACACACTAACCTGTTTTGGGGCAATCACATGTCAAGCAAACTCTTCGCCGAGCAAAATTCAGAGTTCCACACTAACAACAGCAAACACACCAAGGATAACACAGTCACTCTCAAAATCCAAACTTCAACCACCATCAAACAACAATAAAATCCACGGCCCCAAAAAGTAACTTAAACATACATCTATCGATGTTATCTCCGGTAAACATTTTGTTAACCACGGATAACGTTTTCTTTCAATCATACTAAACATCATTTGAAGCATAGCAACCAAACAACATGTAGGTTGTGAATAGCATCCATTTGTGCGGTCACAGTCACCGTTCATTTACAAAACAGACCACTAACCTGGTATAGCATCTTTGTTTTACAGACCATAGCAATTGATGCACCAATAAAAATTAATAATGGATGGGCTATAATCTAATTATTGTTTTTTAAATAGATTCATCAACCAGCAGAGATAAACATTAGCTCTGGCAAACATCAGTGTTAACACACCGCTCTAGACCTATGGTTAACACCGTACACATGTAAACATTCCCTCCCCCCCCCCCCCCCCCCTACCTTGAAGCAGGTCCAGTCTCTATCCTCGTAGTGTGGTCGCTCCCTGTGGTCCTGCAGCTTGCGGTGGTGGCTGAACTCCACGTTCACCTTGGTCCCAAGGAGCTCCAAGGTGTCCTTTTGAAGAGGTGAGGCACGTTTAACCCTGCCCCCACTCACAGTGCGTGAAACGCAAGGGGGCCCCAGGAAGTATGCATGTATCAAGGGGGCCAGGGGGTATGCATGCATCAAGGGGAGGGGGGTATGGATGCATCAAACCATCACACCACTGTCCCATTAACCACTTCAACATATCAACACATCAACACATGACCACCTCAACACATGACCACCTCAACACCTGACCACCTCAAAACCTGACCACCTCAACACATGACCACCTCAACACATGACCACCTCAACACATGACCACGTCAAACACATGACCACCTCAACACATGACCACGTTAACACATGACCACCTCAACACATGACCACGTTAACACATGACCACCTCAACACATGACCACATCAAACACATGAGCATGTTAACACATGACTACCTCAACACATGATCATGTCAAACACATGACCACATTAACACATGACCACCTCAACACATGACCACTTTAACATATGACCACCTCAACACAGTACCTTGTTCTCTTCCACCCATCTCTTGGCATCACCAGCATCGTAGAATTCAACAAATGCAAAACTACGCCCTGGACCTAATTCGATTGTCCCAGAAGACAAGTGATGTGTGTGGTGTGTGTGGTGATGTGTGTGGCGTGTGTGTATATCAGGTATGTGTGGTGTGTGAGCATTATTTTCATAGTGTGGAAGAAGGGTCAGTTGTGAAGTGCTCGGTTGTTACAACTGACCGTCTCTCCTGATCACCAGGCGAATATCTCTGACATATGACATGTAAGATCCGAGGCCTCTTGACACCTACGGGACACGGCAAGAGATTCTCACGCAACTGCACACATTACAACGATACTCGGACCACCAGTATAAGTACATGCACACTTACATGTATATGTGCATCTAGTTGATCTATAACAATAAGTACTATATTCGTTACCATAACGAAGCATTTTTACCATTCAGTTATGTACTATCTTAGAATCCCAGTTATGCTGCATGTAAACCCATTCTGGGTAGAGGTGTTCGAAAAATTTTAATCCATTTGTGCCTTAAATTGTGGGTGTCAGGGAAGCCAGTCAGTGCCACTGCTGAGACCCTAATAGGCTTCGATGAGTCTGCAGGAGCATGCAAGAGCCTGCACGGGCCGGTATGAGGTGTTGATAGACAGCCTGCACAGCATGTGACCATGGTCAGACAAGTTTGGACCCTGTTTTAGAACCGGTTTTCCTACACCCCTTATATAATCCCCCTTTTGAGTTGTAAAAGTGTGTGCCTGAAATCGTGTATAGCCGTGGTCATACAGCCTTGATTGTAGCGCCACAGCGTAGGTGCGCCAGGAGTTATAACGGATCCATCACAGTGGGTTATTACCCGAAGCTTTCGAAAAGAAGGCAATTGCAGTTTATATGGTAAGCCACAGTGGGAAGAAACCTAAGCCAGTGCGTGAGAGGGTGTGGGAAAAGCTCTCATCAGCTAGGGCAGGTTCCATGTGTATCCATCACAAATGTGGATGAGGCGATCTGTTTCCATGAAGACAAGGACAAGTGGTACTTCCACCTTACCTACACCGCAGCTGTGCACTCAATAAGCAAAAGAGTGATTGTAGCGGACCCAGACGATAGCATACTACAAACTACATGAATGCGTACTTGCTGGGGAGCCCACGCCATGAATACTAAGAAGATGATTCATGAGTACAAAAGCCATAGGAGATCAGCTCCTTCCGATTTGATTTCAACCGAAGTACAAGCCCTATGGCAAAATCAATGATGACATCAGATTAGGAGTTTGTTGGTCACCACCAGAAGAAGGAAGTTCGAAGTGTGAATTAAACCTCAAGCCAGGAGTCAGTGACAAAGGAGTCACATAACATTCGTTGCAGCAGCTGGTACATCTTCCAATATGGACAGTCGCTATTTCTGAAGATGATGATGAAGCACTAATAGATCATTTGGATGATGTTTCTCGACCATTTTATACCTGGTTCCGCCTCTATACATGCATGTATGCAAAGTATTACATAAAGTCAGAACGATGAATACAATACACAAGGGTTGAAGGGACATTTGATCAATAACCTCAAGTATTTGGCATGCACCTTAAATATCAACTACATGTAGGTTTATGGAACAAATAAACGTTCAGGTGAACCTTAGTTGTGATCACGCAGATATGTGAGCACTGCACAAGCTTCGTGTAGTGGGTGGTCAGTGGCAATCCATAAATAAACATCAGTGGCGGCGGAAGGGGGGGGGCTGGGGGGTCTCGAGCCCCCCCAATAACGACATAGGGGGGGCTCAGCCCCTCCTAAACAAACAACGCTATAATTGTTATTCTTCGCCCGCGAGATCGCTCGCGTATATACCGTTATCAATTCATATTATGACATCCAGAAAAGTTTAGATCTGTCGCAATGCCCCCATTGAAATTCATGAATTTAATTATCCTCGCTTTTGGAAGCCCCCCCAATCTTATATACCTTCCGCCGCCCATGAACATAACTGTGTTCACATAAACTATCTTGTGCAAGCAAATTAACTTGGAAGGGGAGGAGGGGGGGGGGGAAGGGGAGGGATGATAATATTCATTCCTAAGCTGTGTACACCTGATCATCACGCAAGTGTCCAAAACAGGCACATTTCTCTAAGAGCAGCCCCCTGCTTACCACGCAACCTTAAAAGCTATGTACATCATAAGCACACCACTTATCCTAAGTAAGCATACCAACCCTCACATACATGCATGCATGTCCAGACACACACTCACACACACTCACACATCCTTACACCAACCCTCACATACATGCGTGCATGTCCAGACACACACACACACACACACACACACACTCACACATCCTTACATCTTCCTTATGGACGTCATCCCTCAGGTTCCTCAGCATTACAACCGGACCAGGCTCCACGTGGACTAGGTCACCACCACCAACACCTCCTTCCCTATCCTCCTCCCCCTCGTACAGGTCGTGCTCCCACTGCTCTGCCTCCCTGGTCCTGGCGTGGCCATCGTGGGCGTGGCTATCGTGGGCGTGGCCATCGTGCTTACGCTCGTCAAAGCCATAGTCGTGCTCGTAAGACCCTTCTCGCTGCAACGTTTGCACAAGCATGTTAGTGAAATATAAGTAATTCACCCCAACATGCGTACCAAACTCACACATACATGTACACACAAATGCACACTCACATACACACACGCACACACACATGCGCATACACACGCACACACATGCACACACAAATACACATTCACACCTACACACACACACACCTGCACACACGTGGACACATTTTCCTCCCATTGATAGACAACCGCATGCCTTACAGAATAACATTTCTACAGCCCGAAGCTATGAACATCTCTTGTGCACCAAGAAGTTGTTAATACTTAACATGCAACCGATTGGTGAAGTGTATGTAGCTCTCAACACTGTAACTACATACTGCAGAATATTTAGTACGCACTGAAAAGCCACAAAGCCTGTAACCTCACACACGCACATACAATAATGTATTAATAACTAGTACAAATACAGATGTACACGAAACGCATACACTGTCGCTACATAAACTCACACGACAACAGACAAGAAGTGCTGACTTACTCGTCTGCCACGCGGCCTATCACCGTTGTCATAATCTTCGTCCCTCCATCTTTCCCTACTTCGGCTTCTATCCCTACGCCTCGAGTCCTTTTCCCTGCTCCTCGAGCGTTGCCGCCGTCGTTCGTACTCGTACTCTCTTTCGTCCCTACCCCTATAAACATCAAATACTTCTAATTAATACACACCCAATACTTCGTCTACCTCTTGGGTCGGTCAGTACGGTAATCTATAGGTGCTTCACTACAGTACGGATCCATCACTTGAAGCGGGTGACAATAGCCAACGCCTTTTAAATGTTCACTTCGACCAAACTCTGTACTGCAATGGTAATAGTTTCCGACAGCCTTTGGCGCGTGATCTAATTGTACGAGCTCCACCTACAAATGAAATCGTTTAAAATGACGCACGCATGCGCTGCCCACGTTACTTAATCACAGATATTGGGGTACATGCACGCAGGTCAAAAGATTATATAAATTAAATCAACTTCTTCGAGAAGCTCATCGATTCAATCATCGAAGTTCACCGCATATACGTTAATTAACTTCTATCAGGAGTGGCAAAGGGTGTACTAATAGCTTGGTAGGACATGGCAAGCCTGCAGCATAAGATGTCACGGTAACATTCCTCCAACACCCAGTGTCATCAACCATCCTTCCACGGTTGTACTTACCTTTACCAAACTTGCTTTCATCTATTTTTACTCCAGGTCCACCAATGATAGCAGGATGGTCAATAAAGTTCTGCGCACACACAACGGATAGATGCATGTGAAATTAACCCCTATTCACCTGATGTCCCGTACGAAGGACATGTCTACAATTTTTGAATGCGTGATCTCAGTAAACTCTTACAAAAAATGGCGGCAAGAATTAAATGTCATAATTATGTCTTGTGTGCAAAAGTGGACCATTAATTCCTTCTTTTTTGTGACATTCGTACCTTGCGATTTTGCCCTACCTCCCAATCTTTTCCGTTAACCTTTACAAAATATGCGCCTGCTTCCTTCCAGCATTTACTGATTCATAACGCATACCAATTTTAATTTTGTACAATGAAAATTTACATATATGTAATAAATGTCAACTCCACATCAAATGGAACCCAACCTCAACCCGTCACATCAACTGCTACCCAACTTCACATGGGATGTAGATATGAAACTCGGAGCTGGACTACAACAATAACTATAACATTATGAATTTTGCTGCAATGAAGCCATGACTATTATTGTATTGCACTACATGCAATTGGAATATATGTCAGAAAATTTTAATCATCACAAAGGGATAAACCAGCACCAT
Organism: Eunapius fragilis; assembly: GCA_963681505.1. Taxonomy (NCBI): domain Eukaryota; kingdom Metazoa; phylum Porifera; class Demospongiae; order Spongillida; family Spongillidae; genus Eunapius; species Eunapius fragilis. The sequence continues at coordinate 7,967,681 of OY811971.1, read as the reverse complement.
CATCCAGACCAGTCTCAGACCTCCATTTTTATTCCGCTGCCTCGTAGGCATAAATTGGTTACTCTAAGATTAGCAAAAGCCATTCTGCCACAAACCCAGCCTGTCATTTGACTCACTGACAAGGACTTTTCCTATTTTTTCAGCATTAAGACACTACATCTTTATTACTTGGGGCCAGAGAGGAAATTGTATAAATTCACCTGCTAATATTATGAGCAATATTTTTATGCTTAGGACATTAAAACATATATAGCTGGTAATTTGAAAACCGTGAGTATGCTTGTCAAGATACATCCGCATCAAAAATTGAGCCTCAACTTACTCCAAGGATAACTTCTTGATTTCATTTTAGCTTTCAATGCCAGTGCTTCATTGCTGGCATAGTTTGCCTACTAGCATAACTTGAATAGTGTATGTAATGTTGAACACAATCTAACTGTTTGAAACCATGTGGTCTTGATCTATACTTTATCTCTAACCCAATTAGCTTCGATCATGACCCATGAATTACAAATTTAAATTATTATATTAGCCTACTGTAAGAGGATGTACTAGGTATTACAATTACATGTAACAATTACATGTAACAAAGGCATGGCTGGACATATTGATGAACAGTAGCTCAAATTATCTGTCACTGTAAACTGCACCTGCAAAATGTCCAGCATAAAATTCCTTCTAGAAATTGTGTTACATAAATCGGTATATCAAATCACCTATACATGTTCCCATCCCATTTTTCTGTATGGAAACCGATTTGGGTGTCATAGATATTTTCTCTGCCATGACTAAATTGGTTAGAATTACATGTATCTGTACCAGTGTCATGAGCGCATCAAATTTGTTATGGAGGAGTCCTGTAGCTATTATGAATGCTCAGACCATTGACTTATACAAGTAAATAAAAAACCTTCTCAATGAGAAAGTTGGTGGGATATAGGATTTGAAGGCAATGGTGGTGCAAAAAGCAAGGAAACAAGGGTCTGTAATAGTAAGGGAAAATGCCATAGTCCTATATTTAGCGGCCCGTTTTTACTATGTTCGTGTGCTAAATATAGGACTATGACATTTTCCCTTACTATTACAGACCCTTGTTTCCTTGCTTTTTGCACCACCATTGCCTTCAAATCCTATATCCCACCAACTTTCTCATAGAGAATGTTTTTTATTTACTTGTTTCACTGATTTTTATTCATACCCGATTATGAGCCGTAACATGTTAAGTAATCCATCTTGATATGAGAGGGAGGTTGTAAAAGTACGACATACCTTTGAGTGACCTTAACTCTTTTTGCCGAGCGAGATGCACGTTCAGGACTATAGCAATATCGCTGTCTTTTAGCAGCCCGTTCCTTTTCAGGACTCTGCTCGATACCTTGTACGTCGAGAGGTCCGTTCCTTTTCAGGGTCTGCTCGATACCTTGCGCGTTGAGAGGTCCGTTTCTTTTCAGGCTCTGCTCGATAGTTTTCACGTTGAGAGGCCCGTTTCTTTTCAGGCTCTTCTTTGTAGTTCCGCTCGGGCTGAATCTAATACGTCGTCTCGAGTTTTGAGATACTTTGCTCGTCGTTTGGCTTTCTACTTTTCCTGACGTGAAGTCATTTTGAGAAAAACAACTTCCAAGTTACAAAATGCGTCAAACCTACAACGATCGAAGCACAAGAATGATTACTGGGTACTGAGTATGAAAATTAAATAAGTGCGGTTGATGTGGCACTTATTCCTCTGTCTTAAAGTTTTTCCGGATGAAAGAAAGCTTAAGAGGTGAGCCTTCAAGCACTGCATGTCTTTTAGTTCATTGGACGTAGTTAGAAGAAATGAAATATCTCGCAGATTTTCATCAAGAAGCTCTGCAATATTCCAAGTACACTGAAAGCATTCTGCTCAAAGCAGCAAATCTACAATCCAATGAGAACATTCACGTTGAGGAAAAATTTTGGAATTGTATAGTAAAGATTTGGATGGCAAAAGGTTGGTTAGACAGCTTAATCTGATTCCTGAAATCATTTCTGAAATGAAAAAAAGACCAGAAAACAAAAATCTTAAGCAAATTACAAACATTAGAGTATTTGCTGAAATCCTCAAAGCACTCTCCATTCAGAGGTAATAAAACTAGAAAACTTGTACTTCACTATTCCTATTACTACAGCTAATGCTTAAAGGTCATTTTCTGCTCTGAGACGAGTTAAAATTTAATTGAGGTCAAATATGATGCAGGAAAGACCGAATAATGTAATGCTGCATGCTTCATTGTCACAAAAACAAAACTGATTCATTGGACATGTCTGAAATAATTAAAGACTTTGTATTAGCAAATGATGCAAGGAAGAATATTAATTGTTTTGGGAGTTGCTAATGAAAACATCTCCATGCAGTGTATTTGTATATTGTTTGTACATTTTTTGGAATCATTTATTACAGCATTTGAAAACTTGCTCTTTAAACATACTTAAATGACCACGCCTAATTTTATGAAAATTATCTTCAGCCCACTATTAAATACCTTCCTACACCTCAGCACTGGGGACATAGGAAAGGTTTGGCAATCCGGCTTTCGCCGGACAACTTTTGCCCTCCAATTAACTTTTTAGTTTATTTTTAGTGTGCGTCTATTCATTTTGCTATAACCAGGTCGGTGCGAGTGAGAATTGTGCATAAATTAATGGTGCTATTGATATTAATAGGCGGAGTTACTCAATTAATTTGTGAGTGTTCGTCATTTAGAAAGCAGAACTGCTTCTATTCTTAGACTCTGTAATTGTAATTTGTTTCAAGTCCATTAGGCTTCAAGTTCCCGAAGCGTTCTTATGGCATCAAAAAGGTTGAACAGAGACGCTTCCATGCAAATTGGTATTCCAAGTGCCCTTTTTACATTACGACGAGGAAAGATAATTCGATGCTCTAAGGCGGGTTATAACATCAGGCCCGTTGAGAGCCAGGTTGGGGCCCGGGGAAGGACGCTCACGGGGGCCCCCCTGGCCCTGTAGGCTGAAACTATCAGAGATAATCTATGCGATATCTCTGCTACTATGCATTGTTCTAAAACATGCAGGCTGAAAGATTAATGGACTAAATTTAATCGATTTTATCTATTTATCATTAATCGGCCTTTAAAATATAATAAATTCTCTACTACGAATTTTTTCCCCATGTGCGTCAGGATTGTGCAGTACAGACTAACAGTGGCAGTGATGAGAAATTCAGTGCTCGATCGAAGACGAAAGAGTCGTCGCACACAATTGGAAAAAAAAATTATTCTTAAGAATCGCGGGGCCCCCTTTGTGCCGCGGGGCCCGGGGTAGTGTACCCCCTTACCCCCCTCCCGCCCCCCCCCCCCCCCCCCCCCCCCCCCCCCCCCTCTCGACGGCACTGTATAACATATCTAAGGACAAAAATGTCTCAGAAACGGCTTAATCATTTATTAATACTTAATATTCACAAAGATACTAAAACCAGCAGAGATCCCGTCGTTTACTACTTTTCATGCAGTTACAATAAATTTAATCATGATCATACTTAAATGCAATACCAGTTATTGTAAGGACTGTACCATGTCACATGCAAACAGTGACTAACCACACCCGTTTAATCCGCAGATTCTTATACATTATGGTTACGTGTCATTTAGTGTAAGAAAGCTATTTTACATATGCTCTGCGATACTAGTATTCGAGGCCTGTTTTTTGCTACAACGCAGTGGCCCTAAACCTCTCTATTAATGATTCTATGGGCATGCAAAGCATAGAAATTGTCCAGGTCCAACGCACGCTTTCATTTTCAAAGAGGGCGGGGGGCGGGGGGGGGGGGGGGGGGGGGGGGCACTTGACGGTGCGATTAATATATTTTTAGACGGTGTCAAGTATAATTAGAATTAACCACGCAATTTTGGGTCCCCAGACTAACTTTGCCATTGGTTATTGTTCAATGAGAAATTAGCGTGCATCAAGGGCATCGCATCGATCACGTGTCGGAGACACCAGAGGTAAGAGTGGTTCGGAGATTCGGAGAGAGAGGGAGGGAGGGAGGGATCCACAGGAAAATGATTCGTGTTCCCATCCTTGGATTTTGATCCATGTTCCCAGGTTTGCTAACCACATCTAAGGTACCATGCTGACATAAGCCATTCCACCCTGGGAATTGTGTGAGCTAGGTATGTGTGTGTGTGTGTGTGTGTGTGTGTGTGTGTGTGTGTGTGTGTGTGTGTGCACGTGTGTGTGTGTGTGTGTGTGTGTGTGTGTGTGTGTGTGGGTGGGTGGGTGGGTGTGAACCAGGTACATGTATGTGTGTGAGCTAGGTATGCGTGTAAACCAAATGTGGATCAAAATCCAAGGATGGGAACACGTGATGGAGTGATGTGTTGGTGGCCATAGTGATGGAGTGATGTGTTGTGAAGCTATAGTGATGGAGTGATGTGTTGGTGGCTATAGTGATGGTGTGATGTGTTGGTGGCTGTAGTGATGGAGTGATGTGTTGGTGGCTATAGTGATGGAGTGATGTGTTGGTGGCTGTAGTGATGGAGTGACGTGTTGGTGGCTATAGTGATGGAGTGATGTGTTGTGAAGCTATAGTGATGGAGTGATGTGTTGGTGGCTATAGTGATGGTGTGATGTGTTGGTGGCTATAGTGATGGTGTGATGTGTTGGTGGCTATAGTGATGGAGTGATGTGTTGGTGGTTAAAGTGATGGAGTGGTGTGTTGGTGGCTATAGTGATGGAGTGATGTGTTGGTGGCTGTAGTGATAGAGTGATGTGTTGGTGGCTAAAGTGATGGAGTGGTGTGTTGGTGGCTATAGTGATGGTGTGATGTGTTGGTGGCTATAGTGATGGAGTGATGTGTTGGTGGCTGTAGTGATGGAGTGATGTGTTGGTGGCTATAGTGATGGAGTGATGTGTGGTGTGTTGCGTATTCTTTGTTTATAAAACTTTCATTTTTTATGTATTGTACATGCATGTACATGATATCAATGATAAGTTTGTATTACTCATAAAATGCTTTAAGTTAAGAATATAATACTTGGTCATAATATTTTCCCACCTAATTGTCAATGTAACATGGCACACAAAACAAACACCTATGGCTTGCTAACGTAGCCTAGTGGGGGCTTTGTTGTGGTGTCTGTGAAAGTATAAATAGTGTTGAAAAGGTTTTTAGTGGTATGCACAATCGACCAAAACGAGACCACACACGCATACTTAGACATACACACACATGCAACACACACACACACACACACTCATCATATAATCTCCAGCACAGGCTCCCACATCAGATTCAGATTAAGGTACAGGTTACCAATCAGATATCTGGAGTGATGTGTTGGTGGCTATTAAGTGATGGTGTGATGTGTTGGAGGCTATAGTGATGGAGTGATGTGTTGGTGGCTATAGTGATGGAGTGATGTGTTGGTGGCTATTGTGATAGAGTGATGTGTTGGTGGCTATAGTGATGGTGTGATGTGTTGGTGGCTGTAGTGATGGAGTGATGTGTTCGTGGCTATAGTGATGGAGTGATGTGTTGGTGGCTATAGTGATGGTGTGATGTGTTGGTGGCTGTAGTGATGGAGTGATGTGTTCATGGCTATAGTGATGGAGTGATGTGTTGGTGGCTATATTGATGGTGTGATGTGTTGGTGGCTATAGTGATGGAGTGATGTGTTGGTGGCTATAGTGATGGAGTGATGTGTTGGTGGCTATTGTGATAGAGTGATGTGTTGGTGGTTATAGTGATGGAGTGATGTGTTCGTGGCTATAGTGATGGAGTGGTGTGTTGGTGGCTATAGTGATGGTGTGATGTGTTGGTGGCTTTAGTGATGGAGTGATGTGTTGGTGGCTATAGTGATGGAGTGATGTGTTCGTGGCCATAGTGATGGTGTGATGTGTGTTGGCTATAGTGATGGAGTGATGTGTTGGTGGCCATAGTGATGGTGTGATGTGTTGGTGGCTATTGTGATAGAGTGATGTGTTGGTGGCTATTGTGATAGAGTGATGTGTTGGTGGCTATAGTGATGGTGTGATGTGTTGGTGGCTATAGTGATGGAGTGATATGTTGGTGGCTATAGTGATGGAGTGATGTGTTGGTGGCCATAGTGATGGAGTGATGTGTTGGTGGCTATAGTGATGGTGTGATGTGTTGGTGGCTATAGTGATGGAGTGATATGTTGGTGGCTATAGTGATGGAGTGATGTGTTGGTGGCCATAGTGATGGAGTGGTGTGTTGGTGGCTATAGTGATGGTGTGATGTGTTTGTGGCTATAGTGATGGAGTGGTGTGTTGGTGGCTATAGTGATGAAGTGATGTGTTGGTGGCTATAGTGATGGTGTGATGTGTTGGTGGCTGTAGTGATGGAGTGATGTGTTGGTGGCTATAGTGATGGTGTGATGTGTTGGTGGCAATAGTGATGGAGTGATGTGTTGGTGGCTATAGTGATGGAGTGGTGTGTTGGTGGCTATAGTGATGGAGTGGTGTGTTGGTGGCTATAGTGATGGAGTGATGTGTTCGTGGCCATAGTGATGGTGTGATGTGTGGTGGCTATAGTGATGGCTATAGTGATGGTGTGATGGGTTGGTGGCCATAGTGATGGTGTGATGTGTTTGTGGCTATAGTGATGGAGTGATGTGTTGGTGGCTATAGTGATGTAGTGATGTGTTGGTGGCTATAGTGATGGTGTGATGTGTTGGTGGCTGTAGTGATGGTGGGATGGGTTGGTGGCTATAGTGATGGAGTGATGTGTTCGTGGCCATAGTGATGGTGTGATGTGTGGTGGCTATAGTGATGGAGTGATGTGTTGGTGGCCATAGTGATGGTGTGATGTGTTGGTGGCTATAGTGATGGTGTGATGGGTTGGTGGCCATAGTGATGGAGTGATGTGTTGGTGGCTGTAGTGATGGTGGGATGTGTTGGTGGCTGTAGTGATGGAGTGATGTGGTGGCTATAGTGATGGAGTGATGTGTTGGTGGCTATAGTGGTGGAGTGGTGTGTTGGTGGCTATAGTGATGGTGTGATGTGTTGGTGGCTATAGTGGTGGAGTGATGTGTTGGTGGCTATGGCGATGGAGTGATGTGTTGGTGGCTATAGTGATGGAGTGATGTGTTGGTGGCTATGGCGATGGAGTGATGTGTTGGTGGCTATAGTGATGGAGTGATGTGTTGGTGGCTGTAGTGATGGAGTGATGTGTTGGTGGCTGTAGTGATGGAGTGATCTTTTGGTAGCAAGGAAACAATTAAGGTCTTCTCAGAAGGGAAAATGTAATAGTCCTATATTTAGCACATGTGTTGTTTGCGTGATAATTACATTTTCCCTTCTGATAAGATCTAGTTTACTTGCATTTTACACCACCGTTTGCCTTCAATTCCTATATACCGCCAACGTTCTCGCAGAGAATGTTTTTAGTTACTTGTCCAACTTTTACGTTTTTTCGCTTCCTGGAAAGCCATTAGCTGTATGATATAAGCAGAATCTGTACAATGGCCCTGTACATGTATATGTACATGTGTGAGCGCACAATATAATATTGCCCCTATGTGCACACAGGAAATATTGCATCGCTGTGTGGAGTACTGCAATACCCTGTGTCAGAGGGAAGACCAGGTGACCTCTGCCATACTGCAGCTGGCCCAGTATGCCATCTTCAGTGAAACACATGCAATGTTCTTAACCAAACTTATATATGTTGGTTCTGTTAGCATCATGATAAGGGTAGGCTAATGATGCAGACATAATCATTTGCTTTTTTCCTGATGCATGAGTCACTACGAGTCATGTGATGTACAGCTAAAATGGTACAACACATGATTAAATTCACAGGCCATAAAATTACCACTGCTTTGGCTAAAACGTGAAATGATAAGACATCTTACCTTCACCAGTTGTGATATGTGCATGAACATGAACGTGGAGTGAAGGTTATGTTTATAGTGAAATATTACTGTTCCCTTCCAGTCCAATCTCAGGGGCAATGATGGTGTCTGTTGTCCATCTGCATACCACACTGGGTGTCATGGTTAAAAACCTTGGCAACAACTACGATTAGATGATTATAAAGGTAGGCTACATGTGTTGGGAAAGGAATGGAAGCTGACACCTCATATATGACAACAAGGGTCTTACACTAAATAATTTCACAGCCCACAACAATAGCATGGCTTGGTTCAAGTTGCTAAAACACGACGTGTAATAATGACAAGACATCCTTCAATATAGTCATGATATGTGTAGTGAATGTGGTGTGAAGGTTATGCTTATATACATGTACTGATCCCTTCCAGCCCAGTCTCAGGAGCAATGATGGAGTCTGGTCCATCTGCATACCACACTAGGTGTCATGGTTACAAACCTTGGCAACACCAAGAGTCCCAATGGAGACTTCCTCAGAGACAAGGTGTTGTTTGTGTGTGCGCAGGCTAAGGTGGTGCTCATCAATGGACTGGGGATGAGGGAATTGATGGGGAGGGTGTGATGTGGTGGACACGTTGAGGTATGGGTGTATGGTCTTCCTGTTCATCTCAGCACCCTAGCCGGTAAGCACATATCCTTCCTGTTTTATGGCCCTACCCCCTTCTTGTTGATACCAACTTGTACCTCACAAAGCTGTAAGGTGTGGAGGATAACGGAGTGCTCACTTGTGAGGAGCTGGTTAGTTTTTTTGCCATGGTTACAGCTGAACCTACAGCTGAACCTATTGTCAGAGTTTAAAGTTGTGAGTACCATTCTCTCCACAGGTCCATCTGTATAAACTGAAAATTTCCACAGCTCCAACAGTTGGCAGACATGAACCCCACTTCAGAGGAGGTGAGTAGGTGGTGCACTCATACACAAAAAGGCGAAGACACATACCTGCAGAACAACAAAATAGGTCACAGGTGCATTCAAAAGATGCGCAGACCAAAACACTGTAAACCTGCATGTCCTCTACGGGCTTCTGCAATTAGATGGGTTCTTGTGACCATCTCCCCCCTCCCCCCTCACACTTCTACCTATATGGTGCAGATAATGAATTAAAATTCATTATTATCTTATTCACACCCCAATGACATAATACATTCTGCATCTCACTCCCCCCCCCACACCTCTCCCTGATTGTGTGATTTGTTAACTTACAATGCTAAACTAGACCCAGCTAGAAGGGTGTACCCTAACCTAAGCCCAGCTAGACAGGGGAACAGTCGGCTGATCCGCTAACAAATCCTGCTAGACCCGGTTTTGGGGGGGAAGGGGGGGGGGGGGGGGGGGGGGGAACTGCAATCCGGGCCGGGTCCCCCCCCCCAGAAGGAAGGGTCTGTGAGGGTACTCATGAATGCCTTGTATGATAGGGCTGTGACCGTTATGCAGTTCTGTAGCTATAGCCCATGGACTGGGAGAACTAATGGGGTGTGATGGTGTCCATGGGTAGGTGTGATGGTGACCATGGGTGGGTGAGATGGTGACCAAGGGTGGGTGAGATGGTGACCATGGGTAGGTGTGATGGTGAACATGGGTATGTGTGACGGTTACCATGGGTACGTGTCATGGTGACTATAACGACATGTAGCAACATGGGCATCCAGAGGTAGCCATGAAGATATGAGCCACACTTGAAAGTTCAAAGCTCTAGCTTTACAAGAGAAGGGTCAGTTAATTGTCTGCCAGAATGAATGTTCACCTATAATGTGCACCTATGTGGTGATAAATGATCCTACCAGAGGTGTGAATTCTATATGGCTTCTTCAAGGCACCTACAAGGGTTCTGGGAAGACAGCCAAGGTGACATCTCCATTTGGTGCCTGACATATTCAGAGCTCGCACGATCTTTTCAGAGAAAGTGTTCAGCCTCTTTATGCAGTAGCCCATGCACAGGTAGAACTAATGGGGTGAGTGTACCTTGTCTATCTTCTTCTCCTGGGTGCTAGATTCAATATGGCTTCAGACGCTCTATGGGGCATCCATGTCTGTCTCATGAACAACACCACCACATGTGGTTACCAGACATCCCTAATGCCTTAGTCCTGGAACATGTAGCTTCATTCACAATCAGTATGGGCTCCTTGATGACTTGGGACCACTCTTGACTGGCCATGTCATTCTTCATGACAGGAGTGCTAGCTCACCATAGACACCTTCTCGCACAGCTATCAATTCTTATGTTGATGGTACCCAGGACAAGGGAGAATCTAGTACCTCCACACTTACCATGACTGTTCTCCTTGAATCCTTGTATGTGCCTTGCAGAAGCCATATTGGTATTCCCTCCTCAGATAGTCACCTCACATCCTTTGAGTGCAAGATTTTCCTTATACAGTGTACATGTACCTTTCCAGGCAATTACCTCACCCTTCTCTTGTAAAGCTTGAGCTTTGAATTATTAGTGTGGTTCATATCTTCATGGATGCCTCTGGATGCCTGTGTTGCTACGTGGTTGTGGTTACCTCATCGATATGTGAAATGGCTTATGGTACGTTCCCAGACAACTGTCCCTTTTATTAAGATTTGGAATACAGTGGATAATTGGCTCTAAATAATTTTTCGTATTTATTTAGAAGCATTTTCATTGTTGTCAACAAAAAGACAAAATGAAAATCTGATTGCACAGTGATATTTTTACAACAATACATTAAAATTGTAATAGTTAACTGACTGTAGTGACTAAGTTACATTCATGTTCTACTGATAACCCCTCTCAATTTTTTTAAAGGCTGGCACCTTGCCTAGTGATGGATTGAGATAAAATTTGGTGTACAGTTATGCTTTTGGCCAAATAACCCAGGGAAAATGTGATGTGCCTTTGTAGTCCCTCTGTTTACCACGAGTGTAGGAGTTTGTACATGCAATTCTTGATCTACCCTAAACATGCGCTTCTCGGGTGTTATCGCACACTTTGCTGCACAAAAATGTGTACCCATGTGTAACCTGGCAGCATGCACAGCCATTTCGTGTATTTAAAAATTGTGTGCAAGTGACATGTTGAATGGTGTTTTAACAAAACACCATTCAACATTTCACTTGCTAACTATAAAACATGTCGCATTCTGTTAGGGAGAACTTGGAGAGGCTCCTTGAAGACAACACTTTCAGGGAAGAGCTAATGAACTTCTGGTGAGTGTCTCTTTCCTGTCTGGAGTCCAAACACACATTCATGCCCCCCCCCCCCCCCCACCCTCTCCAAACATGAGTCAGAGTGTGCTGTGGTGATCACCTTCTCTACATCCTGTTCAGGTGAAGAGCACACCTTCCTCGTCCCCAGACCCTCACTTTCCCCCCTTATTGACTGCTGTATGGACGTCTGCAGAGGCAAGGAGGGGGAGGGGGCCACAATGCTGGAGGGAAAGAGGGTGTGACCAGCAGGATCAGGAGGGGTGCGGTCCTACGTTTTCTTGGAAGCTGTGGGTCACATGAGGTTGGAGAGTTCATCAAACTGATCCTAGTTCCATTCCAGAACCTGCTGGGTAAGTGGGAGGGGCTGTTTAAAGACACCTGTTATGTGCAGTACACGTATGTGAAGGTGCGTATGTGTGTACACGTACGTAAATGTGTATGGGTGCACATGTCTGGTATAGTACACATGAGGCTACATGGTGGTGGTACTGACCTGTGCTTATGTGCTCACCTCTCCTCCCCCTCCCAGCACTCCCTCCTGGTACCAATTACATGGCAGACCCTGGTGATGTGGTGCCGCTGCACAAACAGCTGGGGTTCCTCCACCTCCTCTCCCACCTCCTCACCACCCTGGGCATGAAGCTGGAGCCTTTCCTCCTGGGCGTCCTCCTCCACATCCTCACCTCTAGCGTGCAGCTGCTCGACCAGCGACATCTGGTAACTTTGGTTGTGTGTGTGGGGAGCAATCCTGGAGTTGATGTTTTGGTGTGTAGCGTAAAGTATTGCTTATATGACCTCCCTCTGCCCCCAACGAAATATGGCTTGTGTTTAAATTCATGTATCTTGTCATCGCGAAACGCTTCCGCATATCTCTTTTCACCTTCCCACTCAATAAACGCGATGCGAGCACCGGATCACAGCTGATGTTTTGACCATAGCCCATGCATTGGCCAACCCCAGGCTATGGAGGTTTAGGCCCGCCCCATCTGTTTGGGTGTGTGGTCTTGCAAGGCAAAGCCCGTAAAGAGGTGGGCCCCTTCCATCCTGGTGGAAGGGGGCGTGCTTAGTCCACCCCCAAAACTGTTAAATAGGTATAGGCGTCTACTCTTATTGTTGCCCACCTTTGTGCCATCCCTCTCATTCATCTTTGCACCCATCTCCATCCATTCATTTTTACACCCTTTACTTTCCAAACTACAAGGTAATTACATGCAAATTAACCATAGGCAATTCAGTGCATTTAACACTCAGGTCAAAATGTGTCATGATCGAGGTGGATGAGAGCGACCCTCACAGTCCTCCCGACGTGTATTGACTGTATTCCTGTGGCACGAAGACCATGGGTGCGGGTAGTGAGTGACACATGCTGGTACCAGGGGCGGATCCAGGAATTTTGAAAGGGGGACACTTTTGGTAGCTGTACGCAATTTAAAACGCTATATTGTGCAACTATGAATATATAATTAGACGAACAAGAGGGGGGGCACGAGCCCCTGGTGCCCCCCCCTCCCCGGATCCGCCACTGGCCGTACTTGCAGTGGCTGAACTGACATTTCCCGTAATTATAGTTCCAGCATACATCTTTTGACTAAGCACCGGGACTCGGTTGCCTTCGAACGGTTAGGTCGTGGTTGTCCGGGTTCACGGGGCAAGCCCGAAGATCATGGGTCTCGCTGAGACTGTGGTAAAAGCTTCTCTGTACGGCCTCACTGACCAATTTAACTTCCTTCGAGCCAGGGCCTCACGACGGAATTGCCAATTGTAAGCTATCCACACAGTGCCATCAAAGTTTCGGGCAGCTCAAATTATGGAGAACTGGTATGCCCACGTTTCGGAAGCTTTGTTGGGGTACCTTGATGTGAGGACTGAGGCGAACCGACCAAACCCTTCCAGCTAGAGAGTGATCTCCATGATTGGAACTCTGCAAACGACTGTTATGTACCATAATGCCATAGGATACTATCAAATGTTCACCTACTGTTACTGCACACACATAAAATGCTTTTGAACCGATCAGAGCTCAGAGATGCCTACTGTTCGTTTACCATTACAAAGCTTAAAAGACCCTTTGATTTTCTTCATGTTCTTGGCCTCAATTACAACCCATGTCCATTACTTGAAATTCTATTAAGCAGAGCTGTCTAAGATTGTGCAAACCATGGCAGCAGATGAATACTTTCAACAATGTAAACTGAAGCCATAAACATAAATGTTGACTTCATATTTGGTATAAATCTGAATCCTACAATCGTCGTAAAAGTTGTAAAAAAAAAACTCTCCAAATTAAAACACATGCTTCCCTGGTGTATATCCTTAGCTCTGTTTAATTGTCATTACCTTCCAGCTATCATGGGGAAAATGTACACTTGACATTTTAAAAATACTTGAATGATATGAATACACTCGTGCCTATCCAAACCACCTTGAATATTACTGTTTTTGGCATTCAATTCTTCCCCCTGCTCACACGCTGAAACAGGCTTTGCAGCATTGAGCTAAAAGGTACGTATGGGAACCTATAAGAGTAGGTTCCAGACAGGATCCAACAGAATGATGAATGTTGTTAAAAACATTTGCGTCTGGCTGGACAGAGTCGGGTCACTTCGCTCTTATTGGCAATCGAGTGATATCAAAAAGGTGAAAAGTTCTGCGTTGTTTCTGTGTCGTAAGACTGTGCACTTTAAGAGAACAAAATTAGTCATCCCCATTGTTTGTACCCAATCCCATCTACAATCTCTCCCCCCACAAAAAAAAAACTTCGACAAAAAGTTATGATCTCAGAAAACATTACTACTGATTCAGAATAAAACCATCAAACCCGGAAGAGAGCTCTCTTCTGGAAATCTTCCTTTGAAAATTCTCTTTGCAAAAACATACATCACTGCAATATTGATCAGAGGAATAGCAATCACACACTTAGAGGAAGACTGCAATGTTGCAATGTGATTGCAATCATTATCAACAAAAGGACAATTATATGTGATTCAGTCCTTACAATAGCCCCAAATGGTATTGCAAGTATTATTGTGATTATATATTTTAAAAACGTAAATCTTACTTTGTGGTTTTGGGGAAGGATATTTAAACATTTATAGAAAAGTGGTAAACAACGGGATATTACTGCGGTCTCTCATACGTACACTCCACTTTACCATGCATGCTTTGTACCTGGCCTAGCCTGGCACGGCTGATCATGTCCTATCCTGAAATGGTCCTACATAACTGTAAGAAAGGCGACACTTGGCAACAAACAACCTGTGTGTTATTCTAAATGTTACACACCATACACAAAAAGGCGAAGACACATACCTGCAGAACAACAAATAGGTCACATGTGCATGCGCAGACCAAAACTCTGTAAACCTGCATGTACTCTACAGGCTTCCGCAATTAGATGGGTTCTTGTGAACATCTCCCCCCTCGCACTTCTACCTATATTGAATTAAAATTCATCATCATCTTATTCACACCCCTATGACATAATACATTCCGCATCTCATCTCACTCCCCCCCCCACACCTCTCCCTGATTTTGTAATTTGTTAACTTACTAAGCCCAGTTAGATGGGCGTACCCTAAACTAAGCCCAACTAGACGGGGGAACAGTCGGCTGATCCGCTAACAAATTCAGCTAGACCCGGATTTGAGGGGGGGGGGGGGGGGGGGGGGGGTAAACTGCAATCCGGGTCTAGTTGGATTTGTTAGCGGATCAGCCGACTATTCCCCCGTCTAGTTGGGCTTAGTTTAGGGTACGCCCATCTAGCTGGGCTTAGTTTAGAAGTATGTATGGTTAGTTCACAAAATTAATTACAAAATCAGGGGGGGGGGGGGGGGGGGGGGGGGTTAAACTGAAGTACGGCCGAAGATTGTTTGATGGACCATAGGTATTTGCCCATCTTATAAACAGAACAGTACCCTGTTTGAGATATATTATGTAATACAGATGCGGACAAAATTAACATCGTACGTAATTATACTTGTTGACCTGAACAAAACATGAAGTAATGTACGACTGAGCGCCAAGCTACTGCAAGAGAAGGATAACGTACTTTGCTTTTCCAATTCGCTTGAAGCTTGACATTGCACACGTGTGGATTTAAAAAGTGAGACTATAGCGATATGTATAAAAGACCATGGGCCTTGACCATATACTCAGTTCTACACAGTTATGCGCAATGTATGTAACCGATAATGTGTAACAGCGTGTATAACAATGTTACACCGACGTGCATAACAACAACCTATTTACACAGTGACGGACGATCCTCCAAGAATGAACATCCCAGGTTTTTAATAATGAGTCTTACATATAAAGAATTAAGTTTTAAATAAGATTGATAATAGCTATTCGGTATGAATATTATATATAGGACTCGAACAAACTTTCGTTAGAAAAAATCTATAATAGTCACGTGCACACACGCACGCATGTGGACATGGTTATACATGCATGCACACACCAGCACGCACGCGCGCCTCCCCCACCCCACATACACTCACGCACGCTCCCGCCACACACACACACACACACACACACACACACACACACACACACACACACACACACTGGATGCATGACTTTGTTTACGCAGCCAATACTGACTGCCATAGCGAAGCTATAGGGAAGAGAACATGCATTTGCATCATTCTCTGGCCGGAAGACCCATGAGGAACCACAATCTTGTATCGCACTAGCTTATATACATGTATGGCAAGGCCATACATGTATATAATGCCAGAACTAGTTAAGGCGAAATTTACTTACAGTCAGGCTGCCGTAGGCCACTTGACGCATGCAGGCAAATTTTTAATTTTAAATTGTCAACCAATACGATAATTTAGGTCTACCCCCTCCGCCTTTAATAGTATGGCTCCACTGATTTACGCATAACGTTACGATGTTTATCAACGAAGCTAGCGTGTCGCTCATCTCGTGAATGAGAAACAACGCGTGTGCATGGCAGCAGTCTTCGTGATACAGTCAAGTAGGAATAAATAAAGATGCTTGGCTTTGACTCCCGGAAATCAGATCAGTAGATGTCATGGCCTCTTTAGATGCTTTGGTATGGTGGAAAATGCATAACACACATTTTCTCACTATTGCAAAGCTTGCTCAAAAGTATTTCGCTATTTCTACATCATCCGCCCCATCAGAGAGAGAGAGAGAGAGAGAGAGAGAGAGAGAGAGAGAGAGAGAGAGAGAGAGAGAGAGAGAGAGAGAGAGAGAGTGAGAGAGAGAGAGAGAGAGAGAGAGAGAGAGAGAGAGAGAGAGAGAGAGAGAGAGAGAGAGAGAGAGAGAGAGAGAGAGAGAGAGAGAGAGAGAGAGAGAGAGAGAGAGAGAGTAGTGTGTGTCACTGTTTTGAAGAGCCAAGTTGATCCAGGAGCATCACGGAGCCTACTTCTCCAATGGCTGGAGACATCAAAGCATAATGCATGGATGCTTCGAAAGAAATAAGTCAATAAGCACTATAGATGTGTGCGTGCACTTGCTCAATCATGCAGGTTACAGATGCTTTTAAAATAATTAATAACTGATGAACATAGTGTATATACTATACAGTGCATGCATGCATGTTGCTATTTTTACTGTTGCACCTTATTTTAATAATAGTACTAGTTAAATGCTGAACAAGATGTGAGCTTGGTTTGCACGCGTACAAATATGGTAGTCACATACTGCATTCACGTATTGCCGGGTACATAGAGGGGGTGTGGCCTGGCCTGACAGGTCGGCTGCTGGCCTTTGGCAGCCCTACAGACAGGTGCAGTATGAGTGGGGATACTTTGGTTTGAATTTAATCTCTATAGAAAATACTTTTATAAGCACGAAGCCAATGAGTTTAACTTGCTTACGCGAGAAGCTGAACATAAGCAATGTTATCTCGATCTCTGATTTGCATGTGCATGCACATAATTCATTTCGGCGAATTAATGACGTAAGGATTTAGCTTTAAGAGAAGGCGGCAGACGGTGATTCGTCAGTGCCTTGACGTGATAGCGCAAACGGGACGAAGTGGATCTGTATTTAGGCTATTATACTTGTGTAAGTCCACCGTGTACGTAAACAACAAGTGCATGCATGGTGGTAAATATTATAGAGCGTCTACGTGTAGCTGACATGACACTGGGGCGATGAAGTTAGGTGGACCTTAAACTCGTTTGAATATAGTACGTGGAGATTGGAAACCCATCACCCATATACGAGTATATTTTCAACGCATGCAATGCGCGCGGACGGGCTATCTAACGCGGGAAATCTCAGAAAGTTCAAAAACATGCGTGCTAATGCATGACACCCAATTCTCTGATCGCGCGCGGGTGGGTGTGAATCTCACTAGATGCTGAGTCCTGAGGAGACTAGGCAACAGAGGCATCAGTTATATCCGGCCTGGTGCCCCTGTCTCGGGCCGATACATACTGCTTCTTTGCTCTTTTCCGAAAGGAGCACTTCTCTTGTTTAACCGAGATTATACGCTAGATTTTCAATTAACTAATTGACTTCCGGGTAGCTGAATTTCAATTAAAATTTTAAAGCTAATTGGGTACATCGTGCGTACGCGCGTGCGCTGGCACAACTTTTGAACGGTGTTGCGTCTAAACACATCTACACTCAAAGGGCTATAGTTTCGTTCTATTCATTTCTTCGCAGCACCTAAGGTACTTGCTGTATACTTCATCGAAACGCGTACGGTCTGTTATCTAATCGCACATGTAAAAAAGGCTTCCCATTTGTGTTTTTTGGTTCCTTGTACTAAACCTTTGTTCCCTCTTTGAAGCTGCTATTCATTACTTCTAAAGTATCAGAAGCGAGCGCACTTTTAGCTAGTACCGTTTGGTACAAAGTTAACTCATTTATACCATCCTGCCGTGTATGGTTTGTTATCGTATGAGGCTAATTAGCCTTACCGTCGAATGTTAACAGGTGAAAGATGACTCCCTGCTAATGACAAATCAACTGCAGGCGTATAAATAGGCAGCCGTTCGAGTACAGTAAATGGCACACAGCTGGAATGCACTAGTCTCGTACCCAGACCCAAGTACGTCACAGCAGCGATGTATTACAATACATCACCGCTACGCTAGAACTAGGGTCTGGGAAAGCCTTTTAAAAATTGGTGACAAAAGTTCTGGAATTCCAGAACGTTTTAATTGACAGCGGGAATGTTGCTATATCAACAGGTAGTACGGATAGGCTCAATTAATGTATTCATATCTTTGCTTCGGATACAAAAATGGATGACGTTTGTAGCGCTGTACAATTTGCGATGGATCAACTTGGGAGTGAAGGCGTTGAAGGACAAGCAAAAGGAAGCCATTTACAACTTTGTTAGAGGGCAAAACTGCTTCGTGATTTTGCCAACAGGATACGGGAAAACGTTGTGCTATGCCTTGCTGCCATTCGTGTTCGACCATCTTCGAAAGAGGACATGCACCTCGATCTTCCATTGTAGTTTGTGTATCGCCATTGGTGTCTCTGATGATGGACCAAGTGTGCAAATACATGACGAAAGGTCTTGCAATGCAGTTTGTTGGGGAAGCACAGGGAGACCTTTCAGTCATTAGTCGAGTGCTGGAAGGTGAATACCAGCTAGTAACGCCATATCTTGTACAAACAATTAACATTCCATCTGCCACCGATTTTTTTTTTAAAAGGCTCTTTCCAGACCCTAGTTCTAGCGTAGCGGTGATGTAATACATCCGCTGCTGTGACGTACTTGGGTCTGGGTATGAGACTACGCATGCACGGTAACCTAATTGAACGGCGTATGGGCCGTTCATCAATTACGTCACGCTGAAGGGGGGGGGGGGGGTGTCAGCCAGTGTGACGATGTATACATTAAACATACATTTGTATGGGATAATGCGCGACGGGGGGGGGGGGGGGGGGGGTCATAATGGTCAAAAATAGCGTGACGTAATTTATGAACGGCCCCTATAATGTTTTGTTGCTAGGTGCCCGGTCGATGGGGTAAGATAGTCATTTTGACCTTTCATCTCATAACGGGTTATGGGAATCCGGAAGCTCAGATTCAGTACACGGGTATGGGAATCCGGAAGCCATTTTAGTACATGTACTACAATATGTAAACGTCACGTGCCTGAACCCCTTAACGTTAACCTTTAGTTTTCCAAATTAGTTAGGAGACCCCAGCCCCGGAGACGGCTGAGAGGTACATGAGCTATCAAATGACACGTGGGCGTGTGTTGTCTCTGCGCGAATCCCGATAAGCTGAACCGGCCGGCATGGTTTTATTAGAAAGGGGTGTGGACCGTGTGGTTTGCGCTACGGTGTCGCAGAATATCTATTCCAACGCATCACGCAGCGATGACGCTGTATGATCACAATACGTGCCATCACGGCGCCACAACGCATCGTATCGCATCGCATCGCGGGGCCTTGCGTCAATTTGTGAACCAGGCTTTACAGCTATACATATACATCGCATGTCATGGAGTGTGGTAAATTTTGTCGCATAGCAACGGCAACGCCATCTTAGTTACGGTGGCGGTTAGGGTTGGACTCATCTGGCGGTTCTCTGCAGTGTCCTGTCTGCTCGGAGAAAGCCCTGCATGGACCCCCTGGGCATCATGCCATTACATGTACTCATGAAGGTGATGTAGTGACCCAACATAATTAAACTGTTGCATAGTGGCTATAACCTTTTCCGTACTACCAATGACTCGTAGTAAAGCATAGAGGAGTTGCACGGCTTACGTCACGACGCAATGTCACGCATTGCTATGTGACCACTGTTATTGCAGAATTTTACATTGAGTATTGCGGAATGAAGCGTATTTTGGATATTGTCTGCCGCCGCTTGAGACCGATATGTATACAAAGTACTGCAAGCAGGTCTAGACACAGATCCATAGAAAGAGTTGTCGTCTCCGAGACGACAACTCTTTCTGCTCTTTGCTGTGCCAGAAATTTGCGCAAGGTATAGGGAAGAACTTTATACCATTGTCCTTGTCTGATCTCTTCAGGCATCCGACAACGCAGCAAGTTTTACCCATCATTCCATACACGCGCAGCACACTTTTGCCCCCAATACGATGATTGAACGTAAGATCACGAGATCCATGCAACCCCTCTATTTCTATACTAACCTTATAGCAGGCTGCCGTAGGCGGGCTAAGGGTCCGGCCTGCCAGTCCGGCCTGACAGGTCGGCCTGGCAGGCCAAATGTAATTTATTATGTTACGTTATACGATATCAATCAACGAAGCGTGTCCGTCGGTTTCTATTATTCCTAAACCTTCTGCTCAGCGGCTCAAACCTGTTTCAAACCCGGACCTGTGGGAATACAATCCCGAGGAACTCGTGAGATTCACGCCATTGCGAAGGTTTAGTAGTACTGTATATAGTAGTGCAAACATATCCGCTGTCTGGTCTCATTTCAAGGTCCATATACATCAAAGGAATACGCAGATAAAGCTTGGTGTGATTACTGCCACAGGCCGAACACTCCACTTTGTCTAGACACATTGAACGGCATCACAAGGATGAACAACAATGTGCATGTGTGTAGCAGTCTTCGCAACACAGTTAAGGAGGAATAGATGCTTCGACTCTCGGAGATCAGATCATGCAGTAGATGTCATGGCCTCTTTAGATCCTTTGGAATGGTGTAAAATGCACAACACACAATTTCCCACTATTGCTCGAAAGTACCTGGCTATTCGAGCGTCATCCGCTCCCTCAGAGAGCGGAGTGTTTTCAAGAGCCAAGTTGATCCAGGAGCGACAGCGATGGATCCTGTACTTCCCCAACGGCTGGAGGCTTCAATTATGCTAAAGCACAATGCATGGATGCTTCGAAAGAAAAAAGCCAATGCTATTGCTCAATGTGCTATAAATATAAACTGTTCATACATGTATTTATTCGCATCTCAGTATGATTTATTATTATTTCACCATCGATATGTTACGGCCCAATTTAAAACCTGACCCGTTTTAAAGTGGGTCGCCTGTTTTAAAGCCGGTCGACCGGTTTTAAAGCCGGTCAACCGGTTCTAAAATGGGTCGACCGATTTTAAAACCAATATGCAAAACTGACCCGTTTTAAAGCGGGTTGACCGGTTTTGAAACCGGGTACCGGTAACTGGATCAGTTAACTGTGTATAGATTCAGAAAATTTAATGAAATAAATAGCATGCAACAAATTAAAATAACGACGAGCGCACACAAAAAACAGATCTAAAAAGGCAAGTTCCTCAGTTGAGATCTAAAAAGGTTAAGTTCCTTGAGTACATTTAACTAAGTTTGGTTCGCCGTTATTTATCCTTGCATGAATCACATATCCATGGTGTTGAAGGCGTGTTCCAAACATTTTCTGGTACAGTTATACACCCTTGATGGAACCATTCCTTGCAAACGTTGCATTCCACCATGTTACCATACTCTATGCTCCGACATGTGCAGATGATTTCATGTAGCTGTGTCTCCTTTACCATCTTCTTCCTTTTTTGCATCTCACCATTAAAAGGTCAGAATCTGGAATCCCTTCTTCTTAACAAAGAAGCACATGTTCTTGTCAACGGACGATGGGTCTTTCATGGCGGTTTTAATTTTGTCTCCTAAGTCTTTGTAAACTACACCGCTAGTTCCTCTATCATTGGAGGAAAACTTCTCGGCAAGAAAGGCTCCAAACTCCTTCTCTCAATCGTACATATCCATTTCATAGCCAAATGCCAAAAAAAAATGCAACTGAACTGAGAAACGCACACTTAGAAATTGTAAATCTTATAAAAATTAATTGGCCCGTTTTAAAGCCGGTCGACCGGCTTGGATATGGGTTAACCCGCTTTAAATTGGGTCGACCCGTTTAAAAACGGGTCGAAAGTTTTAAATCGGGCCGTAACAGATATATCATCTTCACTATTACATTAATATTTGAATTCTGAACAAGAAGTAAGCTTGATCTGTCACAGGAAAAAAAGTTAGGAATACTACAGAGAAATACCACGGTTTACTACTGCAGTAATAATTATACAGCAGTCTTACATTACTTTGCACCAACTGATATCGCTGTTATTTTAAATGCTGCAAATATCTAGCTAATGCTACAAAATGTCATAGAACGCATTGAGGACCATTGTAACTGGCGTTGAAACAATTGCATTCTGATGTAAATGATGAAATGCAACGATTTACCACCAATGTCGAAATACAGTCACGTGAGAAAATTCTTATCTTTAGCCTCGTTCGCAGACACACAATTCAAATCGTTGGGCGCGGCCCAACATGCATCTGCGCAGGCGCTAAGGTCGTACTATGAAGCGGGAACTCCTTTCGAATTTAAAATCTAGGATGCGCGGGGTGGCAAGGGGCTGGGGGGGGGGGGGGGGGGGGGGGGCACACACAGTTTGCTTGTATCAAAGTGGTAAGATGATACACATTTGCTTCTGTGCGTTTTACTGTCCGAGCTTTCATTTTGTCCAGAAAAATGTAAAAGGTTTTAACCGATTCCGGCCAGATTAATTATCCGCAATTGCGCACCCATACGGCCGTAAATTTTTTTCATTTTTAACGGGCGAGCGTCGAGTGGCATATAGGAGCAGAAGAAAGCGGTATGGGTAAGTAACATTCAACCATTAGTATACACTCCCCGGCATATTATGGTACTCGTGTTTGGTCACGATCGCTGTTTTGTCTGGGTCGCGTGCGTGTACAAAATACGCATTATGGTACTACTTTAAGCAGAGAACAAACATCCATTTCTTCAGGCGGAATAAGAAGTAAGTGAACTTTTCTAGTGTATCTTGTAATAAAAGGTATGGTTTTCTTACGCTAGTGAGCGAATAACGTTAGCAGCAGCTACATAATTTCGAGGTATGTTCTAATTGATGCGCGCGTGCTGTTTCCTGTTTGAATCCGCACCCTCGTCATTGATGAATTGTGGATGGTGTGTTTAATAGTCAGGGAGTGTTGTAGGTTGTGTTCGAGTACTGCTGACATGGTTGGTACATGTATGTGGGGTTGATTATTATTGGTGAGTGGAAGCTTTTGTGTGGTGTGGGATGCTGGAGGCTTGTAGGTAGTGTATGCGTATTGTGGCTTTTTGGAGGAGGATGTGTGGGGTTTGCAAGTATTGAGGCTTATAGGGTTTTGTGTTAGAGGATTGTAGAGTGTGTGTGGGTGTAGAAGGTTTGTGTGTGTTGGTGTCAAAGGTTGTATGTGTCGAAGGTTTGTGTGAGTGTTGGAAGCTTGTAGGTGTGTTTGGGTTTGGAAGGCTTATAGGGTGTGTGGGCGCCAAAGAACAAAACAGTACTGGTTTGGAGCGCTTCCTGTTGTTCAGCACAATTCTAACTTGTTCAGAGGCCTTCAAATCATCAAGTACAACAGAAGACAATTTGTCTTCCAAAACAAATGTCTCGTAATACGCAGTTACTTTAGAATTTGAAGTTATTTTCTGCCGCAGAGCCTTAAACACCCACACGCAAGCCTTTGACACCCCCACACACACAAGCCTTCGTAAACCCACACACCCTACAAGCCTTTGACACCCACACACACACACACTACAAGATTTCAACACCTACCAACACACACCCTAGAAACCTCGTGTGTGTGGGGGTGTCAAAGGCTTGTGTGTGGGTGTTTAAGGCTCTGCGGCAGAAAATAACTTCAAATTCTAAAGTAACTGCGTATTACGAGACATTTGTTTTGGAAGACAAATTGTCTTCTGTTGTACTCGATGATTTGAAGGCCTCTGAACAAGTTAGAATTGTGCTGAACAATAAGAAGCGCTCCAAACCAGTACTGTTTTGTTCTTTGGCGTATATCTGTTTGCATATCACTTGTGTATCATTGTAAGTGCATGTTTATCTCTCTCTGATTTCTGCAGGTGTCCCCATTTTCACTTCCAACGTCTTCAGTTGCTATTACTGTAAGTGCTATGATTACAATTCCTGCTTTGAATGCCATTTAATTGTAGGTGTCACATTTTAGCCCTACTTTTGCTGGTGATCAGGTAAATTTCCAGGATGTAAATTGTCAAAGTGTTCATAGATTTATTCCCCCAGTTGACATCTGATTTCTACAAATCTACAAAGTAGCTAAGTTGCAAATTTTAGTTCACAAACTAACTCCTGTATCCGATATTCCAGAGCTTTTACTCCAAGTCAACCTGTTCCCATGCAAAAAACGACCCCATCACGTCCTCCAATGAAGGTCTCTGCATGCAGAAGCATCAACTCTCTACCCGTGCAACAGTCATTAGAGGTACAGTATTTTTTCATGCTGTGATGACCTATCTGGATAACATGTGCAGGGTGATCAGCCAGAGAAAGGAGCAGGAATATTTGAGGTGAGTGTAAAGGCACACTACACCTATCCGTCAGTATATTGATGCCCATGCAAACATCAAATGCCAAGTGCATATGGCAGACCACTTACCTTGTCTCTGTTTTTCAAATTCAACCTGCAGTGATGAAGAATGTGAAAACACAACTAAGTATGAATTGGCTAGGGCCCAAATAATTGAACAGACAAAATGCAAGGTGCATATCGAGTGAGTGCGTGTGAATTCACTCTGCGATTTGGTGGGACCATCACTCAGTTTTAGTTTATTTAACCATTGATGTTATGGAGTTAGGTACAGGGCTGTAGTACAGGTGATCACGGGTTTGAATTCTGACCAATGCATAGTTTTTTTTTCACCTTTTTGCTTTTTGGGTGAAATCCCCTGCACTTGGTATGAAGGTCACACCTGATTTGGTGTGTCCTACCTTCACACCAAATAATTGGGGGCCTTCACACTTTTGATGTTGCTGCTAGACCACTTACCTTGTCCCTGTTTTCAAAGACAACCAGTGATGAAGAACGTGAAAACAGAACTGAGTATAAATTGGCTAGGGCCCGAAAAATTCAGCAGAATAGAGATGTTCCTAATCAGCAAGAAATGGTATGTTACTGTTCAAATTAACACATTCCTATAACATGACTTTCTTGTAACTTACTACCAGTAATACAATGGATGGTGGTGATGCTGTACTCGTTACATCACAGTGGTGGCATTCACAACAGTGCACGTGTGTGCATTACGGGGATTGTTGCTCAGATTGGCGGGCTTGGAATTCCTAGACCAAAAAAGAACTGCACACTTCAAGAACTTCTAATTTATTTTGGTCATAGAAGAGAAATTAGTACAAATAAATAACCGGCTGGATTGTGTAAAGAGGATGTAATTGTGTTGAAAATGCAATTGATGAAGTTCATTTCTTTATAAAGTTTAGTCCTTGTTAATGTTAATTAATGGCTGTACATTCTCGTTCCCAGACTAATGAGGAATTACTACAGTGCAGTAATGTAAAATCTGGGCACTAGTAACGATATTTGTTGTATTTTCACACACACGCATTGCTCCTGTGAGTCGCTAAAACTATTGCAATACAGTATTACTACAGTAGCAAAGTATGCAAAAGTAGAGCAAATTTTACTACCAATGTAAAAAATACATGCCATGTAAAACACCATTTTTATAGCATTCGCAAATCACAGTTTACATCGGTTTACAACAACATTTACATCAGATCATATGGAACTACTCTAGAACTTCAGGGTAGCAATACAAACATTTTTTCCTGTGTGTACATGTACAAATAAGTCATATACTGTATGCACAACGAGGGGGCATGGTCCGGCCTGATAGGCCAGGGGTCCGGCCTGACAGGTCAGACCAGATCTCTGGCCCGACAGGCCGGCTGGCCTTTGTCTAACCCTGCCTTATAGTAAAGGGACAAATAGCATGCACATATCTTCTGTTCTGTAAAAATGCGCACGTAACTATTAAGGCGTTTCTTCACTAGCAACCGCAAACCGGATCGATCCGGATCGGGGGTGCGTACACTTTTTGGGCGTACCAATGCCAAAAATGGCGGTCTCACACAGGAGTTTTGAGGAAACAGCTAATTCGCACAGTCATTCGTATGGATATGGGGAGTTGCTGCATGACGTGCAACGACAGCTTGACGGAGTTGTACACAACAAGTTAATATATCGTATGACACATTTAACTACCAATGCACACACACACACACACACACACACACACACACGCACACACACACACACGCGCGCGCACGCACACACACACACACACACACACACACACACACACACACACACACACACACACACACACACACACAGAGTTTAGGGTGCATGGTACGGCAATGACCGCAGCGGTTCCGTCGCTCTGTAGTGCGGGAGCGACTTAAGACACTTGTCTTGATTGCCACACGCACACGCACACATACATATTCACACACGCACGCACACACAAGCGAGCGCACATACTGTACAGGCCCGTAGCCAGGTTTTGTATTGGGGGGGTGCAAAGTTTGGCTCAGTGGACTCAAGGGTACCCCGTTCATTGGCCACAGATGAAAAGTAACAGGTTGCTTAATGTCCCCAAACCAGTATATGTGAGCTATACATATTGCTTATAATTTTCCATTTGTATATTTATTACAATCAGATACCCACCAGCCGTGCAATTTCATTACAATTTAAAAACTATATAAGGTGAATGAAATACATTCTTCAAGACTGTGATTCCATCAGTGATTCTATTTCCATTTATCTTGGGTGAAATGATGCAAACATGTCAATAACACTTTCAACATTAATTGATCTGCTGTTCGTAATGAATATGCAGCAATGCAAGATTGGCCAGACGTTCTTTCCCCATTGATGATCTCATGTAATTATTGAGACGTCTGAGAGCACTGGCACTCCGCTCACATTCACACGATGTAACTGGTATAGTGCAAGCCAGTTGCAGCAGAATTCTAATGTTGGGGTACATTTTAGTATCACAATCTTTTATTGCTGATGATGGCGTTGAAGGTAATTTCTCATATGGTACATCATTATATTTTGACTTCCATCGCATTAGTTCTAGCTCCAGAAGCTCTGGCAACTCACTGGTTCCATGCTCCTGCTGCTGGCTGGTAGCCGTGTCAACCTTTTTTTTTGTTCGTTGGGGAAGAAATTGCTCCATTGAACAACAGTTAGCAGCGGCTCTTTTTCTTCGTTGTTCACGTCGTCCCATTTTAGATCAAACAGTCTGTATTGCACTCGATATTTGATTGGCTGGTACAGGCCACGTGCATGATACTATCTAGATATACAGCTGGCAGTTCTCTCACTATAAGTGTAGATTACAGAGAACAATAATGATATCATTACATGTTTATAATAAAATTCATAGCCGGCTGAGCCGACCTTACATCCAGCGGGAGGGTGCAATTGCACCCGTTTGCACCCCCCTGGCTACGGGCCTGGCCATACATGTATATGTACACGCACATTATGGCACATACCGTCACACAGAAACATGGGCACGCACACACGCGCACAAAAACGATCGAGCGTGCTCGACTATAACGATTGTGCATGCGATATCTGGACATGTATCTAAAACGAATCAATACGAAACGTCATGTGAATCGCCATTGAGTTTACTCTATGAATATTAATTTAATGGGAGCGGGGCAAATTAACACCGGTCTGTGAGCCTCTTATATTGAATGCGCGTATGGAACTAGTCTTTAATTACGCCAGAATTAGTAATAGAATCGGAGCTCAGGACAAAAAGAGGATGTTCAACTGTGCAGTGGAAGATCGTAGACCCTTCAGAAGATGGACTTCAGCATGGGGAAGCTGAGCCTTCCTTAAGAGAATCATGGCTACATGTGTTGCAAGCTAATGCAAAAAACAGAGCAAAAATGGTTAAATGGCGGTCTCACACAGGAATTTTGAGGAAACAGCTAATTCGCACAGTCATTCGTATGGATATGGGGAGTTGCTGCATGACGTGCAACGACAGCTTGACGGAATGCAAAAAAACAGAGCAAAGTTTTCGTTTGCCATCTCAGAGCCCAAGAATGGCCTGCAGGGGGGCGGACCCTCTTTACTCGATCATGCATTGAAGCAGTCCGAACCATTTATTAATTAATTGGGACAGCATATGATGAGAACATGTCACGTCGCTATATTATATAAAAGTTAGGCATGCATTCCACAACGGACGGATCCACATCGTGTTGTACTTCGTTTGGTTGCTGGTCTGCAGCGGATTTGTACAAGTGTAATGCGGTATCCGTTATTAGTAGTTATTGTTGTTAATTAATCCTTCGTCCCGCAGACATTAATTGCAACCATCGCAACATCACCTGGATTTCGCAATTCATGCGATGCGAAAACGTGCGTCAATTAGCGAACCGATATGCTTACGTACGTTTGGATCTGGGCAAGAGACTATACTGCTGTATGCCTGTATGCCTGGTTCGAGATGGCCTAGTGAGGTTCAGCGACTTCAGCCTTTAGGGATGGTAGGGTCAATAGCTCAAGTCCCGGCTCAAAGGGAGGCCAAAATATGCAGTGCACGGACTGTGACGACATATTTAATTTAAGTCAGGGGCGACCTGTTTTTTCGTAGCAATCGGTCCTAGGGGACAAATTATTATTTTTTTTTTGGGGGGGGGGGGGGGGGGGGGGGGAGGGGAGCCTTCCTTGTACTGAATAGTGGTTCTGTATGCCGTCCTAATAATTTACATCTCCCCCCCCCCCCCCCCCCCCCCCCCCATTCCAAATATCCTAGGATTATAGTGTTAAACTGTATACCGCCACCACTGGTGACTGATAATTAATGTCGTCACCAAACTCCCAAGAGACGTCAAAAGAGTTGATACAAAAAAATGGGGCTATATGTAACCTATTTGTGGGCAATGAATGCGTAAAGCTAAAAATCAACCAAGAAATACTCGCACAGTTTGTAATTACATTAATGGGTGGTATGAAAATGTCTAGTGTATTATGATAATGAGGCGCATAAAGCATGCCATGCTTTGAATGGTGTTCCCAGCAATTCCGTCCGGTAGATGTATAGACATGCAGAATGTACCACTCTTCTTTCCACATGGCTTACTGTACATGTCAGACATACTTCCAAGCCTTTGTTTGAACAAACACTACATCGCCGTCGCCATGCATGCCCTAGAAATGAATGTCCGGAAGGCTCCCTCAGGTTCAAATTTCATTATAAGAATTACTTAGCCAGCATCTGACGCATTTCCCTATGACTCGTGGAACTGTGGGCTTTAGGAAAAAAATATTTTAATGTTCAAAAAATATTAACATCACATATCGATAAAACGACATCACATTGCATGGAGAAAGTTAGGATGATCATGCTATGTTTCCATCCATTCATTCCACCAGCATGCAGTGATTGAATGCAATCCATAACACCATGCGCATTGTATACCACTTTTCAACAATCGTAGGCCTTTCAACAACTCAGCCAGATGAACTAATGTAAGGCTTTTCATGCAGTAGAACGATATGTGACCTTGTGATGGCTGCTTGATCTCAATTGCGCATGTATCCAAATCTGTCAGTTTCATCTATGCTGCTCCTGCTTCCTTCATAAATTTGCTCTCCAAGTCATCCTTTGGATAGCCCTTATGAGAATTCCCAAGCTATCTATTCCTCGTTTTTTGAGCTCTGTAGCAGTCTTTACAGATTGCACAGCCAAAATTTTGCTGTGTGGAACCAGGAATCAATATAAACAAGTCCATTTGTCTCAAAACATGGTTCTAATTAAATATATAGTTGGTGAGATTTAGGATTTGAAGGAATGGTGGTGTAAAAGCAAGGAAACAAGGGTCTGTAATAGTAAGGGAAAATGTTGTATAGTCCTGTATTTAGCACACAAACTTAGTATAGGCTTTTTACAGACTCTTGTTTAATGAAATAATTCACATACAAAAATAGATGTTAGGTGATGCTACAAATACATGTAAGTTTGAAACTATTTTGATAAATATGTCCTAGTGTGCACAGTTTGGAATGAAAACTTTTAGCCGATATGATACCCTATAGAGTGTACTTATAGAAATGCACAGCAGCAGCTGATATAATTTATGCACTACTTGCAATGGATTGCCAGTCAGTGAGAAGTTGTGGCGTTAATGGACACTACCGCTATGACGGTCTGAGATAGACTCAGCCAAAAAAGACCGTGAATCAAGATTACTTGTAAAACATCATCACATGGTTGAACAGTACTCTTCCGCACGTGTGCTCAATCACATCTGTAAAATCAAAAATTGATTTGACGTGCTTTTTCCCTGTGAGAAGTTGCAGGCTGGGTTAATGGACCCTAGGTGGTCCATGGGTGTGGCCAGTGATGGACTCTGCCATTATGAGGGTCCATGGGTGTGGCCAGTGAGTGAGAAGTTGTGGGGTTAATGTACTCTAATCCCTATATCCCACCAATTTTCTCATGGGAGAATGTTGTTCTTCTTATCGATTTCCTTGCAACTACTTTTTATTCATTTTATTCTGATAGAATTTGGATGTGTTTGGAGGAAACGTCTTGATCATGAGAACTTCCATTTCTACTGTGTTTATTGCGCTATATCAGTTTATAGCAGCACCATACGCTATAGGTAAGTTACTACTTATGCACAAGCACTTATTATGTGTAAAACGTGTACAATAACGTGTTAATACTAATGTACACATACAAGGTTACTAGCCCTGTACCCTGGCTGTATTTTTGGAAATTAAAGTGGTGTTGGGGAGGAGGATACGTATTATCTACATACATACATACGTACATCATTTCCCCATCTATAGGTAGAGTTTAGGTACAGTGGTAGTAAACTAAGTTTAATGAGGAGAGTTGCTCTGTGTCATATAGTGTTTCTAAGCTGACTATAGTGATGTAGCTAAGGCCAAGTTGTAAACATATGTTTCTACAGATTCATTTAATGAATGATCCTAACCAATCCTATACTGTGCATTAGTGCCCGATAGCATTGCAGGGGGTCTTTCCCCCCCATAATAACCTTATCCAATCAAATCACCCCAAATTGTTGTTGATATGGTTACAGGTTTTGTATTTAAGTGAGGGCTCCATGGGTGCAGCACTCCAGTCATAGCCTTGACTGCGGCCAGTTGCTCACCCACCCTCCACTTCACCTCTCTCCATTATGTATTTCAATGTGTTCATGTTTATATGCATTTTGATCAATGGTGGGCGACACCCTGGAACAGCCACCAAACCATGACCAGCATCTTGGTTTGGGACACAGGCCCGGTGGTACGAGGCACAGCTGCTACATGCCTGGCTGTTGCCTGCCCGGCCAAACACAACTATGATTCTTAGTATGGGGCAGGGGGTACATTTATTCAGCCTTTAAGAGGCATTAAATACAAAATACGACCTGGGAATGAGGCTTACGTAAATAGAATTAAATGAACTGTTTGCAATGACAAATTATACAACAGGAAGGGAGGCCACAGTGGTTTAAAAACGTAATGTTGCCCAGCTCTAAAAAAAAAAAGGGACCACTCATGTAGTTCAACCATGACCTGGATCCGATGCCATCTTTTGTTCTCCCTCCTACGTTCCTCCATCTCGTGCATCAGAGGAGCTCGATCATCTTTAGGCCATGCCTTTAATCACTACCCTGTTGACCTGATAGCAAAGGTTGCACAGGTCAAATCCAGTCTTTAGTTTGTTGACTGACTACCACCTATTTAATATCACTGATTGGATATTAGTATACATGGTTTACACTGTACTCTCACCTGTACTCTCATTTGATTATTAACGTTGAAAAAAACCTCTGAAGTCTATGATAGTATTTACAAATATGTATCACAATCCTTTGCTATAGCTAAGGAGTGTAATGTGCATGAGTACGATGTGTGATGAAAAATGATGTTCCCTATGTGCATGTGTGTATAACAAATTTAAAAAGATTGGACCATATATATTTTTAATGTGCTTTTTACTGCATGTAAAGCTAGGCACATGCATTAGCTAAGATCAAGCGATAAGGATGTCTATTTATATCATTTCTCATTTCAGCTCGTCC
The DNA here is from genome assembly GCA_963681505.1 of Eunapius fragilis. Classification (NCBI taxonomy): domain Eukaryota; kingdom Metazoa; phylum Porifera; class Demospongiae; order Spongillida; family Spongillidae; genus Eunapius; species Eunapius fragilis. Next base: position 7,935,721 of record OY811971.1, on the reverse strand, counting down.
ATGTGGAGTGTTGTATGACTTTTCTGAGTCGATTCTCATTCAGAATAACTTCGTCAAGTGTTATGATGAACCGTATAGTGATGTCACAACTACAGATGACCTAATTCCATGTTCTGGAAATTCTGTATTTGTAGGAGCCAAATCAACAGTTAATGCAACAACATTTGAAATTGGAGCTTTCGGAAAAAGTACCAATGTCTTTTCTATAACGAGTGCCAAGAACACCGCATATTACGATTCTGCTGGAGGTGCATATTGGTATCGTTTGCCAAGCAATAGTTTTGGGTTTGCAGGTACTTCAACTGTTAACCTGAATGAATGTGACTTTGGACAGGATAACACTGATTGCATATCTCGACTATGCTGGCACCTTGACCTAGCAGCCTTTGGAGGTTACAGAGCTGGTTGTGTAACTGACTTGATTTCAGACAGCAATTGGAGAAAGGTGGTGTATACCACTAATGCAACGTACCAATGTGGACCAGGTATGCAGTACAAAAATGAAGCGTATAGGTTGAGTTAATAGTTAATTATGACAACAGGATTGAGGAGGTATGGAAAGGTTGAATTGAGGCCATAAAACACTGAATTGTAAATAATTCTGGCATTTAATAAAGTTAAATGACAAGTAATATAAAAACATTCTCAGCGGTTGGTGGTATATAGGAATCAAAGGTGATGGTCGTGTAAAAAGCAAGGGAACAAGGCTTCTGATTGAAAAGGAAAAATGAAATAGACCTATATAAGCAACATGTTGTCATGTTTAAATGTGCGTGCTAATATAGGTCTATTTCATTTTTCCTTTTCAATCAGAAGCATTGTTCCCTTGCTTTTTACACCACTATCACCCTTGATTCCTATATACCACCAACCTTCTCGTGTAGAGAATGTTTTTATTACTTGTTCTGGTAGATTTGGTATTGATTGTATTTAGTTCTTGAAACGCATATAGAATCAGGTAGCATAAACGTCAACTTGCGCGATCATGACAGGTTTACTTTACAATCTACAATTCTGTTGAGGTGTGTACCAAAAACTACACTAGCCCCCAATTGAGGACCAACGGATTGATACAGGTTAAAAGCGAAGCCATATAATATATAAGACTCTAAGTAAATTGATCTCACGCTATAATCATGCACCACAAAAATACATGACCAAATTGACGTAACTATTCCTTCCATTTTAGCGATATACCATGCATGCTCATAATTTATCGATCCAACATTTATCGATGCCGTAACGTACCTTTGGGTGGTCGTTTTGTTGTTCCTTACGGTACCGCTACGCACGTTTGGTAGCATCTGGATCTTTCCACGTTTAGATGCTCCAGTGGAATCAGAATTGTCCTTGAGATTGCATGGTAAAACCATCGATTTTGATAACGCTGAATATTTTATACTGGTGCGTCATGAACATTGTGATAGCTGATGTAATGTGCTATTTGTAGATCAACACCAAATATGGTACTACTTGCATCAGCTTATTGCCCGATAAGTTAGACACCTGAAGATAACATGCGGAACATCCTAAAGCGACGTTTACACTTGGCGTGCTTTACAAACGTTCCTGTCGTGAGTTATGCTATCCGGAAGAAGAAGCAGACGATGGAGGAGAAATTTTAGGTGGGACTGGGTACGGACGGTGGGGACGAGTATTTTTGATCTCTAAAAGGTATGAATTTATATATCGAAGGACCTATGGCCGAGGGGGGTGCTCAAGCACCCGGAGCACCCGCCCCCCCCTCCCCCCCCCCCCCCCCCCTGGATACGCCACTGAGATGCAGGTAACTAAGCGCGTGAATTAATGTTATTTAATTATATTCATACTCGAGATGGAGGGGGGTGCCCGAGCCCCCTGAGCCCCCGCCCCCCTCCCCCCCCTCCCCAAATACGCCACTGCATCTTATAACACATATACAGCGCAGAACTGTTCTCCTTTTTGATATCGCTCAATTGCCACTAAGAGTGAAGTGACCCGATTCTTAAATGTCCCGCTAGTGCTAGACGTGAGTGACGTTTTTTTCATAGATATTCCAGTCTAATATCTATGTTTTATAATGACTTCATGAAACTGCAGGATTCGTATATGGAACCTACTCGCGTAAATCTAATTATGCGTCGTGCACTAACAGTATATAGTTGATTGTAAATCATTTGCTGCTGCTCTTGTAGTTTTCTGGTTTGGTATCGACAATTCTAAACTTGTCAAGATTCGGCCGTAATGATAAATACGGCCCAAATCTAAATGATGCAATTACCAAAATATACCATCGACTATTTGATTTCAGTAGGCAATCTTCCAGGCTTCTCCCTCAACGTTTGGAGGCGTGTCATGCTGAAGCACAATGCATGGTTAATTACAAGTATTTAGATAGCAAGCGCGCTGTTTGCATCACTGCATGTTATGTATTTTAGACTCAGTTTCTGTATCTGTAATTTGTAAATTGTAACCATTACCAGCTGATTGTAATAACTCTATTACTATATATAGCTATAGACATCGCAAAATGAATTAATAATTTATTATAATTAGTGGGTGGATCCCGGCCTGCCGGCCTGTCAGATCCTGCCAGGCCAAGCTAAATGTCCGACCTGGCAGGCCGGAATGGCCTTCGGCAACCCAGCTTCCAGCCAATTCTGAAGCTATGGGTGAAATTTACTATATGTGTTTAGTTATGCGTGGTATGAAGGACGGAGAAGGATAGTTACGTACCAGTTTGTTCTTTACAACCGCGCGGTTTTGCGACATAAAACAAGCCAGCAAGTGATCGTACATGTACTGATGTACATGTACGATCACTTGATTGCTTCCGTAAAAGTAATAGCATACGATTTTTTTGGTGTAAAAGAGACTGACTGTTCTCACATAGTTATAGATTAAACAACACACGAAAGGAACACTTTACGGAAATGTGCTCAATAATATATTTGGTATCTTTCTGTACGTAAGAGAAACTGCTATCAAATAACATAGTCATTTTGTTTCCCATTTGTTCCATTAAATATGTAGATGTATATTATGAAGGAATTGAAAATATTAACCTCTTCATACCTTTAGAATTTTTACTGTAGATATTGTTTGAAATATGATACTTTGGGTTATTTCATCAAGGTCATACCCTAATCCCATGTCTACATGTAGAATAGTCTTGCTAACCAGATGTACATCGAACTTCAAACGTGTGCCAGTGTTTACATTTTATTGACAAATTTCTGACTAAATAAATCAATATTCAGATTTGCGTAATGTCTCATAACAATGCTATGGAGGGCGGTATTCAGAACCTGAATCTAATTACTAGTGTTGCTAAGAGTAGACATAGCTGCATGGGTTACAGTTAAGTTTGTGAGTGTGAGTTAATTGCCATCAAACACTCTAATTCCTAAGAAGAAGTAACGTCTCCAAACGTACTTCCCTCATTTGTAGCACTACTCTAGTAATGAAGTTGTCTCTGGCCGGCACAAGAATATCTACTTGCTCAGCATGGTTGCTCTAAATGGGCATTTTACTTTTATCCCTTCTCTTCTTAGCTTTGAGCTTCAGATGTCTTTCTACACTTCGAAGACATGAAGGACTACATATGTATGAAACATTGTGTCGTCCTCCAGATCCGTACCCAGACATTTAATTCTGTGGTTTATAGAGGTGAATGGGGGGAAAAATTGACCCAAAAAGCTAGGTAAGATAGTTAAAGCTTTCTATCCTACCAAAAGCCTAATTTGGGTCAAATCTAATATTGACTAAACGGCAAATGGTTCTCTCCTAATAATATACAGTGCTTATCATTATTTTTACCCCTTCTGTACCTGCTTGATCTCAAAATCATTGCATAGCCTCCCTAATTGTATTACATTATCTTGATAAATTGGCTAGATTATTCTTCTGGTTATATAATAGTTATGTGAAAAACACATAGAGCTACAATATGGGGCTATAAATTTAAGTGCATGTAAATGATTTCTATGAGATTGCTTATTAAATCTTGATTGGTATGGCTTGTTTTTTAAACTGTTGTAATTATTAATCGTACTATACTGGGTCAAATCATTTATATGTTGTCAAATAATTATGTATATATTTCTTAATGGTTTGAAAATGTCATCATCACCTATGTACTAACCAAACATACGTAGGTCTCTTATTCCCAACCCTGTTGAAGTTCAATGCACGTCTGGCTAGCTAGAGTACATGTAGAAGCAATCATACTGACATGTATGCACACAACACATAGCCAAATAACATACTGCTGATATCATACACTACTTTGACTTCTCCAATTGATGTTAAGTCAGCTAAACAAATCTGTGTACTAACCAGTTCCTTGCCAGTGGTGATATATTATGATTTCCACAAGTACAGCTTGGAAGAGCACTAACATGTGGGAAGTGAAAAAGTTGTTATGTGTGACAGTAACAAATGGAACAGGGCTGTATCTGTATATGGATGTCTACTGCTGTTTGGAAATTGGTCAATCCCCTCAATCATGCGATGGAACATCTGTCATAATTGGTGAAAACCAAATGGCAAAATAAAAAAGGAATGATTGGCTATGCACAATACATACCTCATAAACCTCTTGCATACTACCAAAGCTTTGCCCACCTTCCTCGACACTACCAAGGCTATTGTAACCATCCCCCATACACTCTATGAGCAAGAATTAAGCACGCCTACCCCACACACTTCCAGCATACCACTGGAGCTTTGCACAACCCCCCCCCCCCCCCCACACACACACACCTCCAGCATACAACCAAGACTTCACCCACCATCCCCCAGAAACCTCTAGCGTACCACCAAAAATGAGCACATCTTCCTCCACGCTCACCCAGCTCACTACATCTGGTTATGCAACTCCTTCTGGAACGATTGTTATACCAATGTACTCCAAGCAACTTCATTAACTTTTGCAACAACATAGCAATTGATTCAGGGAGCTCACATGCGGTGCCCTGGAAATTTGGAATGTCTTGCAGAGACCTGGACAATAGTGCTAAATTCAAACTTCACCTTCGGAACACACTCTCCCAGTGGAGTGCCAGCATACTTATCAGGTGATGACAGTTTGTCTACTGTATCGGTTTAGGTATGGAAGACTAATGGGTCAGCTTTTTGGCAATTGTCCTAGCCTTGTGTGAAGTAGTACCAAGAAGTATCCATTTTGGGGTAGAGGGCAATGATATCTGTGGTCACTATCTAGGTTTAAGTGCAGCTTGATTCTTTGGCACAGGGCCTGCCTTCTTGAGCAGCTGTTGTCCAAGGTGCGCATCAGTCAAACTGCTGTGAATCTGTTTCAGAATGTTCTCCCTGACTTTCTTTGGGGGTGACCAATTGTGCAATGTTTTCTCTTCTATCTTTAGTTTCAAACATCTTCCATAATACGTCCTTAAGCACATAAAACTGGTCCTACGACTCCAGCCATCAATACTGTAGCTTTGAACAATACAGAGGTTTGGTTTCAGTCCATGCATCCTCCCTAGTATCTTAATGCGGAAAAAATATTATCATTGAGTCAAGTGACAGGGTATAGGTAATGGCTTTAAAGAGCAACCATTTTATACCAACGAGGCAGCAGAAAAAATAGAGGTCTCAGACCGGGATGGATGATGGTGCTGGTTTACCCCTTTGTGATGAGTAATATTTCATGCTTGTGCACATGTGTGGATGTGGTGTTATGTGCTTATGAAGGCTTTTTTGGCAATTCTGTTGTATTTCTCTCAAATTTTGTTTCATTATTATGGAACATTTATTATCATACAAAATACGAAGAATAGCCATTCTATCTGAATTGCAGCAAAATTCATAATGTTGTAATGATCGTAGTCCAGCTCAGAATTTTATATGTAGTTTTACAAAATTTAAATTGGTATGCATTATGAATCAGTAGAAGCTAGAAGAATTCAATGAGATGATCATGTCTTTGAAATTACAGTTGAGCTGTTTTCTGTGAATACGATTCGTGGCTCACCTAATCATCTGTTTGCCAGTTGGAACCAACACAATGGCACCATTGGTGCATATACTGTGTACTGTAATGTCTCTGCTAGTCAGGCCTATCTGGAGCAGGAGATCGGACCAAATTTGCCCACAGTCAGATCTGTTGTGAATACGACAACATTCACGACTACAATCACTGGACTCAACCCATACACCCAGTATGACTGCTATGTGACAGCTACTGCACTACTTGAAGAAGATGCACAATCACGGATTGTCACGAACAGAACAGATGAGTATTGTAAGTAGAATTCTGAAATAAATAACATTTGTAGGACTGATGGCATGTATTGTTTACAATTCTTACTTGAGTTTGATCCATCCATCAATCATAAAAACATTGGAATGGGCATTTCAAATTATAATTAGGGTTTATAGGGTCATAACTAACTAATTAAGTGTGGATTAATTAATTGTTGATCAACCCAATCAATATTATAGACTTTTATTTTAAACCACCACATTTTCACAGATTGCACAAATATACTGTACATGTATATCCTGCTTATTTTATTAAAATCATTTTGAGCAGCAGGGGACACTTTCTACCAATCAACATAATCATTGTTGCATAAAATGGCAGTGATTGTTTCTTTAAGATTTCTTTATTTGGAATTTATAATGGGGTGGTGTGAATGAATTGTTTAATTGCCAAATTTCATGCTCAACCACCCTATATGCACTTCAGTTGTGGTTTATAACTCCTGTCCCTTTCTCTGTCATTTGGTTAAATTAATATAAGAAGCATTACGTAAGCATCACTAAATTACCCATTTCTACAGTTCCATCGTCACCTCTGGCTCTTTCTGTGTCCCCTGTTCCTGGCTCACCTAACCAACTATCTGCAACCTGGTCACCACCAATACCAAAGAATGGCATCATCACTGCATACACTGTGTACTGTAACACTTCTGCCAGTCAGGCATATCCTGAACAGATTATTGGATCAAATGTGCCCACAGTTAGATCTGTAGTGAATGGGTCAACATTGGCTGTTACATTCAATGCTGGACTCAACCCATATACTCAATATGCATGCTACGTCACTGCGAACACGTCAGTTGGGGAAGGAAAATCATCAATGATGGTCACCAGCACAACAGTTGAATCAAGTAAGCAAATGCATTGCGCAAAGTAGTATATGAAAGCGTGGTATACGAATAAAAACTATCAGTGGTATACAATAATGATGGGAAAAGTGTAAATTCATGCAAGTTGTAGTTTGTGAAGTGTATTAGATCTATTGTCATACATATTGTCCTGCTATACACTAGTAATTGAATTGAATTAAAATTAAATGAAATGACATTAATTGTTGAGAAGGATTTCAGTCTTACAGGTTCCCAGGAAGGAATGCTAGTTTTTTCAGATGGTACAAACCTTAACGTCTACTTTTCACAGTTTAAAATGGGGTGGGGAAGAGTGATTTAATTGCTGACTTTCATGCTCAACCACACTATAATCATTTCAAGCACTTCACTTAAGTAATATATATTAATTCCTTTCTCCCTAATCTGTCATTTGGTAAAATTGATATAAGAAGCAATATTTGAGCATTTTACTGCATTACTCATTTCTACAGTTCCATCGTCACCTCTGGCTCTTTCTGTGTCCCCCATTCCTGGCTCACCTAACCAACTATCTGCGACCTGGTCACCACCAATACCAAAGAATGGCATCATCACTGCATACACTGTGTACTGTAACACCTCTGCCAGTCAGGCATATCCTGAACAGATTATTGGATCAAATGTGCCCACAGTTAGATCTGTAGTGAATGGGTCAACATTGGCTGTTACATTCAATGCTGGACTCAACCCATATACTCAATATGCATGCTACGTCACTGCGAACACGTCAGTTGGGGAAGGAAAATCATCAATGATGGTCACCAGCACAACAGTTGAATCAAGTAAGCAAATGCATTGCGCAAATTAGTATATGAAAGTGTGGTATACGAGTAAAAACTATCAGTGGTATACAATAATGATTGGAAAAGTGTAAATTCATGCAAGTTGTAGTTTGTGAAGTGTATTAGATCTATTGTCATACATGCTGTCCTGCTATACACTAGTAATTGAATTGAATTAAAATTAAATGAAATGACATTAATTGTTGAGAAGGATTTCAGTCTTACAGGTTCCCAGGAAGGAATGCTAGTTTTTTCAGATGGTACAAACCTTAACGTCTACTTTTCACAGTTTAAAATGGGGTGGGGTAGAGTGAATTAATTGCTGACTTTCATGCTCAACCACACTATAATCATTTCAAGCACTTCACTTAAGTAATATATTAATTCCTTTCTCCCTAATCTGTCATTTGGTAAAATTGATATAAGAAGCAATATTTGAGCATTTTACTGCATTACCCATTTCTACAGTTCCATCATCACCTCTGGCTCTTTCTGTGTCCCCTGTTCCTGGCTCACCTAACCAACTGTCTGCTAGCTGGTCTCCACCCATACCAAAGAATGGCATCATCACTGCATACACTGTGTACTGTAACACCTCTGCCCATCAGGCATATCCTGAACAGATGATTGGAACAAATGTGCCAACTGTCAGATCTGTAGTGAATGGGTCAACATTGGCAGTTACCTTTAATTCTGGACTCAACCCATATACTCAATATGACTGCTATGCAGCGTCTAACACATCAGTTGGTGAAGGAACACCATCTCAGATTTTCTCCAGTAGGACTTCTGAATCAGGTAGGCAGTAATGGTACAAATGACGTTTTTCAAATACCATAATCTATCCAGAACAATTATCCCATAATGGCATTGAATGTGGAAAAGATTTATTTCTCTGAATACAATAGTGATGTGAAAAGTGTAAATTCATGTAAGCTGTGTTTAGTGAAGGATTGCCAAGTTGTATGTTTCTAAATAAACGCCTACTTCTAAATTGGGGTAGGGTAAAGGGAATTAATTAATTGCCGACTTTCATGCTCAACCACACTAAAATAATTTCAGGCACTTCAGTTAAATAGCATTGTTACCCCTTTCTCCCTACTCCTTCAATTGGTTGCATTTCACTGCATTACTCATTTCTACAGTTCCATCATCACCTCTGGTGTTTTCTGTGTCCCCCATTCCTGGCTCACCTAACCAACTGACTGCGACCTGGTCTCCACCCATACCAAAGAATGGCATCATCACTGCATACAGTGTGTACTGTAACACCTCCGCAAATCAGGCATATCCTGAACAGATGATTGGACCAAATGTGCCCACTGTCAGATCTGTAGTGAATGGGTCAACATTGGCAGTTACATTCAACACTGGACTCAACCCATATACTCAATATGACTGCTATGTCACTGCAAACACATCGGTTGGGGAAGGAAAATCATCGGTGGTTGTCACCAGCAAAACAGTTGAATCACGTAAGCAAATGTATTGCACAAAGTAGTATGAAAGCATGGTTAATGGTTAGAATGAGTAAAATGTATTAGTGTTACCATGAGAATCTGATGCAAAATTCATACACATGTTGGTATGATAGAATATCCCAGGATGACGAGTATGATCAAGATTTATAAAATAGTAATTTGTAACCTGATCAATAGAATCTTCTGCTGCACAATAATGCATTCCAGATGTGCTTGTCCAAAATTACATCTAACAGAGCTTTTTATTGTGAGGTTAAAAACCATATAACCCTCACAAATTACATGTAATAATCAATGCTTTCCAAGTTCCATGTTCCTAAACAATTGTCAACTCTACACAGCTCCATCGGCACCGCAACTAATGTTTCTGCTTCATGTTCTCTCAAGCCCACCAAATCAGTTACTTGCATATTGGTCTCCACCTATACCAAAGAATGGCATCATCACTGCATACACTGTGTACTGTAACACCTCTGCCAGTCAGGCATATCCTGAACAGTTGATTGGACGAAATGTGCCATCTGTGAGATCCATACTCAATACATCATCATTCACTATGTATGAAACTAACATAATTTCATCATTCACTGCTGGGCTGAATCCATACACTGCATACAACTGCTATGTGACAGCTAACACTTCAATTGGAGAAGGATCTCCTTCACAACTTCTTACAAGCAGAACTGCCGAAAATGGTTAGACATTATTATAATTCTTTCGATAATGCACTCAATTGCATCATGCTTTAGGTCTAATTTGGAGTATCCATTTTATCTACTCCTATATATACAGACCAATTTAATTCTCTGATGCATTTGATTAATATAATTGTTGTTCGAGTAGGACATGTGAGTAAGTAAGTGGGTGTTATGCATCTACATCAGTGAGTGAGTAAAAGTGTCAGTACAATGTAGGAGAGTTGATGTTGATAGGCAAACATTCTTTTGCAGTTCCATCATCACCATTGGCTTTTTCCTTATCTACCATTCCTGGCTCACCTAACCAACTGTTGGCTAGCTGGTCTCCACCCATACCTAAGAATGGCATCATCACTGCATACACTGTGTACTGTAACACCTCTGCCAGTCAGGCATATATTGAACAGATGATTGGACCAAATGTGCCCACAGTCAGATCAGTTACTTCTGGGTCATCACTGGCTGTTACATTCACCACTGGACTCAAACCGTACACACAATATGACTGCTATGTGACTGCTAGTACATCTGTTGGAGAAGGAGAACCATCACAGATTGTAACTAAAAACACCGCTGAAACAGGTTAGTGGAGTTCTGTGGTCCGAATTGTATAGTGTGTTTTAGCTGGGGACCAGGGATGGATTTTATTTAAAATGCAGTTACTCCTGCATATAAGCACCCAAGCTACTTCATATACAAATTCTTATATAAACACGCATGTACATATGTACAGTATGTCATGTATGTCAATATCATGCCTCTACACCAAAATTTTGCATACTGAAAAATTTATAAACATTGTTATAAAAGTTTTACAAAAGCAAGGTGAGAACATACATTAGTACATTGTTATCGCATCCCAAATATTTTCTGATACTATTGTTTCACTAATTAAGTAAGAATGAATTGGAGTGTGATGTTAAGTTGAGGTCAGCATTATGATGGAGTTGCTACATGACTGTTGGCTGATGCATTAAATGCTCATTTAGCCAAATGAGTGTTGTTGCCTGAAAACCTGGCTTCATGCACATGAATCAAGTGATTTTTTAAAAATTTCGTTGAATCGATTACAGTGAGAAAACAGTCGTGGGTGAAGTAGCTACCTTTAGAAATGATGAGAAAGTTAATTGATTGCTATGTTACGGCTTTAACATATTAGAAATTTTGGCTACAATTCAAGAAGGTAGAAGCTAGTGATTTTAGAATATCCATTGAAATAGAAATAGATGAAATTTTACCTGCAAAAAAGCAGCTAAACATATTGTATAAGAAATGATGGTCTTTTTGAAAAGTGGATATTGCCTTCATTCAAAAAACATCTAATTTTTGTCAGAACTGTCAGGTTAATGAAAGGCAGTGAGTATTTCAGTTGTAAATAATTCAAATGTTAATTAGTGCAATATGCTGTTGCGTTTTAATTAATGAACTGGTATGGTGTATCCAGCAATCATTTTATGCACCAGTAAATCAAAATCATGAACATGAACAAAAATATAGCACAGTAGAACTTTGATGAAAGCTCAAGCATATGTGTTGCAATACTTTTATTTTCTTTTGTGCAGTTCCATCATCACCTCTGGCGTTTTCTGTGTCCCCTGTTCCTGGTTCCCCTAACCAACTGTCTGCTAGCTGGTCTCCACCCATACCAAAGAATGGCATCATCACTGCATACACTGTGTACTGTAACACCTCTGCCAGTCAGGCATATCCTGAACAGGTGATTGGACCGAATGTGGCCATTGTCAGATCTGTGGTGAATGGGTCAACATTGACTGTCACATTCACTGCTGGACTCAACCCATACACGCAATATGATTGCTATGTCACTGCAAATACATCAGTTGGTGAAGGAATGCAGTCAGACATCGTTTCAAACAGAACTGCTGAATCATGTGAGCAGAATCAAGTATTATTAATTCATTCTTGCACAAGGGTTATGTTGTGCAATCTTGCTTATTAATCTATTATCCCACTACTTGCTATATAGTTGCTGGACCTGTTACTTCGCTGAAACAAATAAGCAACACTTTCACTACTGTAATATTGATATGGTCTCGTCCTGTTGTTCCAAATGGAGTGATTACAGGATATCAGGTGTTATTGGGATATGTGATATATAATTCCTCTACCACACAAATTGTAATATCTGGGCTTAATGTATCAATGAGCTACAATATCAGTGTTGTTGCTCTAACTGCAAAGGGAAGTGGACAACCAACTTACCTTCAAGCAGCTACAGCAACTATTCGTGAGTATATAATTCTACTCTCAGTGCTAACTATCTCTCTGTGCATCCTCCATTAGCTCAGGTTCCAATCACCTTACTCCAGGCTCTCTCCAGCACCTCAATCCAACTGCATTGGAACACTACTCTTGGTGTTAGTCAGAACATCATGCTAGGATATGAGGTATCTTATCGTTCCAAGCTTACCTCAAAACGACAGTATCGAGGAGCACTGACTCAAATCTTCCCTTCAAATGCCTCATATGGGGTCATCAGTAATCTGGAACCTAGCTACAACTATTATGAGTTCAGTGTACAGTTGATCTTAAACATATCTGGACAGCCAACAGTAAACCCAAACCCACCACAATATGCAGCAGCGTCAGCATTAATGGTACTTACTCCAGGTTGGTCTTTTGTTATGCAGCAGTAATGCAACATAACCCCGGCATGTTACTTTCCACAGCCCCAGTGACCCAGACCTCCCACACAACCATCACAGCCCTTGGCGCAACTTTGGCCACATTGGTTGTGGTGCTCCTAATCTTGCTTGTGGTTGCTGTCATAGTAACCATTCTAGTCATGAGGAGAAAGGGGTAATGTAAAAACCTTCGCAGTCTTCTTTGTATGCAGTGGCTTAGTGTGGTTGTTTAGCGCCCGGGGACATAATGTTATAATAGCGTCCCCCCCCCCCCCCCTCCTCACTACGCTATGCCTAATGATCTAATCTGCAACTGCCGTGGCTTATAAAGGTGGCAACACACTAGGCAACATTTCAGCGCGAAACATCTAAATTTTACCTAATGTATATATGGCCCAATGTTGCATGCGTGTTGTGCACAACCAAATAAGATAACGTCTATCGGTGTGTAGTGTTGTTTGGACAACTGAATTGATAACTTGCCTCATTGAATTATGCGAGCAATGGCCATACTTGTGCAACATTACAAACCGCGACTGTAATGTTAGAGCTAGTCGTAGACTGGCGCATTTTAGCATCATTGCGGATTATTAAAGGCCGGAGCAAGCAATTCCTCAAACGTCGCAGCATCCATCCGAACGAAGTTATATACGGTAACTGGATCAGTTTATCCTTTAACCTTCAGCTCTTGCAACAGATGTTCGTATGCTCCATGTGCTGACCACGACTAAGCAACTACTTAAGTCTAGCATGGGAATATCGCAAAAACCATCCTAGTATTTGGCGTCCAGGGTGGGTATCGCCTAAAAAACATGCTTGGTTTGTCGAACAAACCATGCTGGGTTTGTCGACAAACGTTAACGAGATAATTATCTTTGGTCTATTTTGGCGCCCCCATATCCCTGCGCCCCGGACACATGCCCCCCCCCCCCCCCACCCCCACCCCCCACCCTCCTCGCTACGCCACTGTTTGTATGTAGTGTTAGCTTAGACCCTTGGAGTGATGTAATTGCACAGCGTGCAGTTTTTCTAACAAGAAAAAAAAACCTTAGTGAAAACGAAACTCATACTCATGATTATTTAATGGTTGTGCTTCTCAGAGTTTAATATTTATTGGGTGTACCTCATTTTGATGCTTTTTGCTCCACTACTGTATAAAAGAATAAAAGGAACAAAACATTGTAAACAAGTTAGGTGAAATAAAAACATGTTCTGTACAAATACAATCCCCGTCTCATGTGACCTTTGATTCAGAATATTACTTTTATGCATAACCTTTGATTCAGAGGGGTGCCATAAATTTTGTAGTTTAGCAATAAAAAATTTTTCTAACCATATTCCTACTTGCATTGATTCGTTCTAACTTTCACAGTCGATCTCAGGCTTACAATATTAGTATCAAAAATTCCAAAGATGTCATTGTTGAAAACAGGTTAGTGAGGGTAGTCAGTTAAGCACTGCTTTTAAAATACATATACCCCTACATTGATTTCTACAGCTATTCCATGAAACCTGTTCTTCGCGAGGATGGTATTCGAAAGCATTCCATGTGATTACAAAGGAATACCAGTTTCTGATTTTAACCAATAATATACATGATTGGTATTAGTAAGTGTATCTATATGCATAACCAAATCTTGGAGTGCAATGCAGTATAGAATGTGACAGCTCAGATATGAATTTTGTACCCGTGTGCAACACATGTAATGTATTTCTTTATGTACTGCACTGTTACGTTATCACCTTAGTGCAACAACGTGTATGCTTGCACGCAATTATTTACACCCATAGCCTGATCCCCATCTTTCCATCACTCCATCATAATCTTTCACACCTTCCTTTGGTCCTTTTTTATATAGTCCTCCCTGAACTTGCGTCCAATGTTTTAACTGTCAGTTGGTCCGATTATGCTCATCCCTGAACTTGCGTCCCAGTTGGTCCTATTATGCACACACAGCAATAACTGCACATTTCAGTAGATTAATACATAACAGGGCCACTATAGTGTGTTTGGCGCCTGATTTTTTGTGGACACTAGGTTTGTTCATCGAAAAATTATTTTGTCGTCGCTAAAGCCCTTGACAATCAAAAACCTTGACTTTCTCAGTACATGCATGCGCCTGGTTCACACATACCTACCTATGCCAGTGAAGGAATCAGTAATGTGGCAGTATAGACCAATATCAACGTCGATAATCGCCGTACTCATTTCTGACCAATTTTTAGCATCTTCTCTTGCTGTCAATTTCAAACCAATATAGTATAGTATCTATTAATACCACATACAACATGTCATGGCACACACACACAATGGACAGAAGGTGAGGTGGTGAAGGGGGGGGGGGGTGACTTAGGCAATTTTAGCACGCGCGATGCTCGCAAGCGTGACTCACAAGTAGGCCGGATTTTGTATACTTAGAATACAGTTCTTGAATGCTACATGTAAAAGGTAACCAACTATACCTTTTCGATTTAAAAACAGGCAGTTTGTAGATAATCCACAACAGATTCATTTAGCGCTGCTTGATTTGGTATAATTTGACTTTTTATTGTAATTGACAGCGAACAAACATCGGCTATTTTGTACTTGTGGGGGAGAATCCGCTGATCTAGACGAGCTGTGATCGTCATGTTTGGTATGTATAGGATTTGACCCCGATTATGAAGTCATTAAAAAACGCGACCCGCTTCTAAAAAGACTCCTGACGAGCGGATGGCTTATCTTGTTGTCGTCATCGTACAAGAAGGCAACAACAAGCAGTTTCGTGTTTGTTTGATGTCACAAAACCGCTGGTTGTAGAGAACAAAACTATTTTCCAAACTCGTACCCAGTCCCACGTATTTCTCGTTCTTGTTGTTCTTGTTCTTGACCACGCATAACTCGGGATAGGAACACTTTTAAGAAATGAAAATCACACCAATGGCTTCAGAATTCGCGTTGGCATTCTCGCTTCTGTGGTCAAAACGTCTCGAAGCTACATGACATATATCAGTGGTTGTGTTATCACGTATAGTTAAGCTTACTGCACTGACACAACTCGGATAGGTCATACTTCGCTCTTTATACGAAGTACTAGTAGTATACATGATGTAATCAAATGTGTACGGTCTGGGCACTACACGTAGTGGTAATTAACTGTGGCATGTATCCGGTTTTGCAAATTTAATTGGGCACTACATGTATTACGTGCACGTGCGTACTATAATCATTCTTGTGTTTCGATCGATGTAGGTTTGACGCATTTTGTAACTTGGAAGTTGTTTTTCTCAAAATGACTTCACGTCAGGAAAAGTAGAAAGCCAAACGACGAGCAAAGTATCTCAAAACTGGAGACGACGTCTTCGATCAGCCCGAGCGTAACTGCAAAGCAGAGCCTGAAAAGAAACGGGCCTCTCAACCTGAAAACTATCGAGCAGAGCCTGAAAAGAAACGGACCTCTCGACGTGCAAGGTATCGAGCAGATCCTGAAAAGGAACGGGCTGCTAAAAGACAGTGATATTGCCATAGCAGCGGCGGATCCAGGGGGGGGGGGGGGGGGGGGGCACTCGGGGCACGTGCCCCCCCCCCCCCCCCCCCCCCCCCCCCTTAATTTATAAATTCATAACTTTTCGGGCCGCATTTTATAATATAGCTGCACGATTGCGCTGTCTATTGATATCCGCACGCATGAACTCTACTACTGTACTATATCCCGGGCCCCCCGATACGCGATCATACTCCCCCCCCCCCGCCCTTCGTATCGGGCCATAAACCATAGATATTAGAAATATCTATGCATAAACCGACAGCACCCCCCCCCCCCCCCGCTTTTCGTATCGGGCCAGATGCCGACCCCACCCACCATCCGTGCCCCCCCCCCCCCCCCCCCCCCCCCCCAAAAAAACCTGTATCCGCCGCTGCCATAGTCCTGAACGTGCATCTCGCTCGGCGAAACGAGTTAAAGTCACTCAAAGGTATGTCGTACGTTTACAACCTCTCTCTCATTTCAAGATGGATTACTTAAGATGCTATGGTTCATAATCGGGTATGAATAAAAATCAACGAAACAAGTAAATAAAAAACATTCTCTACGATAAAGTTGGTGGCATATAGGATTTGAAGGCAATGGGGTGTAAAAAGGAAGGAAACAAGGGTCTAATAATAAGGGAAAACGGAATAGTCCTATATTTAGCACAATTCTATATGTAGGATATAGTATGCTGTTCGTGTGCTAAATATAAGACTATTCCATTTTCCCTTATTATTAGACCCTTGTTTCCTTCCTTTTTACACCACCATTGCCTTCAAATCCTATATGCCACCAACTTTCTCACGGGTAGAGAATGTTTTTTATTTACTTGTAATACTTCATGTGGCCTATTGTGTCAGGGCCCGTGGAGCCGGGGGGGGGGGGGGGGTGGGGGGGGGGGGCAAGGGGGGCAGCTGCCCCCCCCCCCCCCCCCCCCCCCACTTTTTTGGCCGATAATGTTAATTTATTTAATGTATTAATGATGATGCTTCTTGCATTTTACAGTGCATGAACGTTTCTTTTTAATGGTCTTGAAATTACATCCTTTTTAAAGTGAGTGCCAAAATGGCTCAAGCTATTCTGGCACTCAAGTAATGCAACTGTCCGTTCCAGAATGGCTTGAGACAATCTGGCACTTTAATATAGTAACTGGCAAGGTCAAGCCATTATGGCACTTATTACATATAAGTAATGCATCTGGTCGTGCCAGAATGGCTCAAGACATCTTAGCAGTCAGATATAGTAACTGTCCGTTCTTGAATGCCTCGAGCCAACTGGCACTCAATCCGTTCCAGAGTCGCTCCAGCCAATCTAGCACTAACATATATAATGCAACTGGCCATTCCAGAATGGCTCGAACCATTTCGGCACTCCAATAATGAACTGCATGTCATGCTAGAATGGCTCAAGGCATTATGACTCTCAAGTGCAAGAATGGCTCGAGCCATTCTTGCACGGCCATGCAGTTACTAAATTAGAGTGCCATAATGGCTTCAGCCATTATGGCATGGCCAGTTCATTACTGGAGTACCAAAATGGCATGAGCCATTCTGGCACGGCCATGTATATGCATGCAGTAATGCAGTTATTAAATTTAATGCAACTGTCCGTTCCCCTCGAGCACTCTGCATGGCATTTAACTGGCCGTGCCAGAACGGCTCGTGCTTTTCTGCCAAAGCCAGTTACTATATTATAGAGTGCCAAAATGGTTCGAGCCACTCTTGCACGTAAGTAATGCCAGCCGTGCTAGAATGGCTCAAGCCATTTCGGCACTCAAATATTGTTGGCATTGCCAGAATGGCTCAAGCCGTTCTTGCACACAAGTAATGT